>JAAGEH010000041.1:17917451-17951358 GCA_011751065.1 Lasiurus cinereus | reverse complement strand
AATAATGACATCACTGCTTTAAAGAACTCAATAGAAAGCATCAAAAGTAGACTAGAAGAAGAAGAGGACTGCATCAGTGAGCTAAAAGACACGGTGGGAAAAAATACCCGAGTACAGCAGCTTCTAGAAAAAGAAATAAATAAAAAGCCAGAGGAGATCCTAAGGGAACTTTGGGATAACATGAAACAAAACAACATCCGCATAATTAGGGTTCCAGAAAGAGTGGAAACTGAACAAGGATTAGAGAACCTGTTTGAAGAAATAATGACAGAAAATTTCCCCAATACAGTGGTACCTAAATATACGAGTTTAATTTGTTCCGTGACCTTGAGTCATGGGAAACTATCAGATGCTCGAATTGTGGTAAACTGGTGGGTCATGTGCAGCCAGCCTATCCGTGCGATTACTCTTATCTCAAATGTTGCTCGTAATTCAAAGCAAAAATCGCTTGCTCGATGGCTTGTATCTCAAAAATCTCATATGTTAGGGCACTCATATCTCAAGGTACCACTGTATAGGAAAGAAAAAACCCACACAAATCCAAGTAGCTCACAGGGTCCCAAGCAAAATGAACCCCAACAAACTGACACAAAGGCACAGTATAATTAAATTGGCAAACAACAACGACAAAGTAAAAATCTTAAAAGCAGCCAGAGAGAAACAGAAAGTTACCTACAAAGCAACCCCCATAAGACTAGCTACTGATTTCTCAACAGAAACTCATCAGGCCAGAAGGGAATGGAATAAAATATACAAAAGTCATGCAAAGGAAGGGTCTGAATCCAAGAATACTGTACCCTGCAAGGTTTTCAATCAAAATTGACGGTGAAATCAGAAGCTTCACAGACAAAAAATGATTAAGGGTTACCACCAAACCAGCAATGCAAGAAATGTTAAAGGTTCTGCTGCAATAAAAAGAAATAGGAAGTGAAGAAGGAACTCTGGGGTAAAGACTAAAAATGGTGACAGATAAATACCTATTAATAATAACTTTAAATATAAACGGATTAAATGGTCCAATCAAGAGACATAGGGTAATCGATTGGAAAAGAAAACATGATCCACATATCTGCTGTCTACAAGAAACCCACCTCAGGAACAGAGATGCACACAGATTGACGGTGAAGGGATGGAAGATGGTATTTCAGGCAAATGGAAATGAAATAAAAACTGGGGTTGCAATACTTATATCTGACAAATTAGATCTCATACTGAAGGACATAACAAGAGATAAAGAAGGCCACTTAATATGCCTGGGAGGGAGGGGAGACAATGAGGAAATATGTATAAAATATTAATTAAAAAAAAAGAAGGCCACTTCTTAATACTAAAGGGAACAATCCAACAAGAAGAAATAAGTCTGGTATACATAGAAGATATAGAAGCACCTAAAGACATAAAATAACTCCTGGATGGTATTAAGGGAGAGATTGACAGCAATACAATCATAGCAGGAGATTTACATAACCCACTGTCACCACTGGACAAATCCTCTAAACAAAAAATAAGCAAAGAAACATCAATCCTGAATGACTCACTAGAACAGATGGAATTAATTGACATCTTCAGAACATTTCATCCCAAAGCCAAAGAATATACATTCTTCTCCAGTGCACATGGGTATTTTTCAAAGTAGAACATATGTTGGGTCATAAGAAAGTCTCTTCAAATTCAAGAAGATAGAAATCATATAAAGCATTTTCTCAGACCACAGTGGCATAAAACTGGTAATCAACTATAATAAAAACAATAGAAAGAAATCAAACACATAGAGACTAAGCAGCATGCTATTGAACAATGACTGGGTAACCAGAGAGATCAAGGAAGAAATAAAAAACATCATGGCAACAAATGACAATGACAACACAACAATACAAAATTTATGGGACACAGTGAAAGCAGTCTTGAGAGGGAAGTTCATAGCCCTACAAGCCTACTGCAAAAAACAAGAAATGATGGTAATAAATTACCTAACCCTACAACTCAAAGAGCTAGAAAGAGAGCAACAAGAAAAGCCCAATGTACGCAGAAGGAAGGAAATAGTGAAGATGAGAGTGGAGATAAACAACTTGGAGACCAATGAAACAATTCAAAGGATCAACAAAACCAAGAGCTGGTCCTTTGAAAGGATAAACAAGATTGATGGACCTCTAGCCAGGCTCACCAAGAAACAAAGAGAGAAGACCCAAATAAACAAAATCAGAAATGAAACAGGAGAAATAACAACAGACTCTGTGGAAATACAAAGGATTGTTAAAAAATACTATGAACAACTCTATTCCAACAAATTGGACAACCTGCAAGAAATTGACATATTCCTAGAAAAATATAACCTTCCAAAACTCAATGAGGAGGAATCTAAACATCTTAATAGTCCAAAAACTATGGAAGAAATTGAAACAGTCATCAAAAAGCTTCCAGCAAATAAAAGCCCGGGTCCAGATGGCTACAAAGGAGAGTTTTACCAAACATTCAAGGAAGAATTAAACCTATCCTCCTCAGACTATTTAAAAACATTCAAGAAGAAGGAACACTTCCAAACACCTTCTATGAATCCAGCATCACCCTAATACCAAAACCAGGTAAAGACATCATAATGAAAGAGAATTATAGGCCAATATCTCCAATGAACATAGATGCCAAAATCCTCAACAAAATTCTAGCAAATCGTGCCGAGACCAGTTTCGCTCAGTGGATAGAGCGTCGGGCTGCGGACTGAGAGGTGCTGGGTTTGATTCCAGTCAGGGGCATGTACCTTGCTTGAGGGCACAACTCCAGTGGGAGGCGTGCAGAAGGTGGCTGATCGATGTCTTTCTTTCATCAATGTTTCTGACTTTCTATCCCTCTCTCTTCCACTCTGTAAAAGATCAATAAAATATGTTTAAAAAAAAATTCTAGAAAATCGAATCCAGCAGTACATCAGAAAGATCATACAGCACAAACAAGTAGAATTCATCCCAGGAATGCAGGAATGGTACAATATCTGCAAATCAATAAACGTGATAATCACATAAACAAATTGAGAAATAAAAATCACATAGTCATATCAATTGATGCAGAAAAAGCATTTGATAAAATCCATCTCCCTTTCTTGATAAAAACTCTCAGCAAAGTGGGAATAGAAGGATCATACCTCAACATCATAAAAGCCATATATGTTAAACCCACAGCTAAATCATACACATCTAAATCTTAGGGCAAAAACTAAAACCATTTTCCCTAAGAACAGGAACAAGACAGGGATGCCCACTCTCACCTCTCATGTTCGACATAGTACTGGAAGTATTAGCCACTGTAATAAGAGAAGAAAAAAAAAAGGCATCCAAATTGGAAAAGAAGAAGTAAAGCTGTCCTTATTTGCAGATGACATGATACTATACATAAAAAACCCAAAGGACTCCATTCCAAAACTAATTGATTTAATTAATGAATTCAGTAATGTAGCAGGATACAAAATTAATGCCAAGAAATTCATGGCATTTCTATACACGAATAGTGAAATTACAGAAAGAGAGACTAAAAAAGCAATCCCATTTAGCATCGCGCCAAAAACATTAAGATACCTACGAATAAACCTAACCAACGAGGTAAAAGACCTATATGTAAAAAAACTACAGGACACTGAAAAAAGAGATAGAGGAAGATGTTAACAGATGGAAGAGCATACCATTCTCATGGATTGGGAGAATCAACATCATTAAAATGTCCATACTACCCAAAGCAATCTACAGATTCAACGCACTACCCATTAAAATACCAATGACATACTTCATAGAAAGAATTCTTCATAGATTCATCTGGAACAAAAAAAGACCACAAAATACCATAGCAATTCTGAGAAAGAAGAATAAAGTAGGTGGGATGTCAATACCAGATTTCAAGCTATATTACATAGGAACTGTTCTCAAAACAGTCTGGTACTGGCACAAGAACAGACATAGACACCAATGGAATAGGGTAGAGAAGCCAGATATCCACCCAAACCAGTATGCTCAACTAATATTTGAGAAAGGAGGTATAAACATACAATGGATCCAAGATAGCCTCACAATAAACGGTGCTGGGAAAATTGGACAGATACATGCAAAAAAATTAAACTTGACCACCAATTTACACCAAATACCAAAATAAACTCAAAATGGATACAGGACTTAAACATTAGAAAGGAAATCATAAAAATACTAGCAGAATCCACAGGCAGCACAATCTCAGACATATGCCAAAAGAACTTCTTCACTGATACTGGTTCAAAGGCAATGGAAGCTAAAGAAAAAATATACAAATGGGACTACATCAAAATAAAACACTTTTGCACAGCAAAAGATACCATCAACAAAACAACCAAGAAAGAGCACTGTATGGGGGAACATATTTGCCAATGTTATCACTGATAAAGGTTTAATCTCCAACATCTACAGCCAACTTATACAACTTAATAAAAGGAAGATAAAGGATCCAATAAAAAAAAAGGGCAACGGACCTAAATAGAACCATTTTTAAAGACGACAGAAGGAAGGCCAAGAGACACATGAAAATATGTTCAGTTACTAATTATCTGAGAGATGCAAATCAAAATGACAATGCGATACCATCTTACACCTGTCAGAATGGCAATCATCAACAAATCAACAAAAGACAAGTGTTGGTGAGGATGAGGAGAAAAAGGAACCCTTGTGCACTGTTGGTGGGAATGCGGACTGGTGCAGCCACCGTGGAGATCAGTATGGAGTTTCCTCAAAAAACTAAAAATGAATCTCCCATTTGACTCTGTAATCCCACTCTTAGGAATTTATCCTAAGAAATCACAAACATCAATCAGAAAGGATTTATGCACCCCTATGTTCATAGCAGCAGAATTTACAATAGCTACATTTTGGAAACAGCCTACGTGCCCGTCAGCAAATGAGTGGATCTTAAAACTATGGTATATTTACACAATGGAATTCTATCCTGCCATTAAGAAGAAGGAATTCTTACCATTTGCAGCAACCTGGTTGGAACTGGAGAGCCTTATGCTTAGTGAAATAAGCCAGTCAATGAAGGAGAAGCATCACATGATCTCACTCATTTGTGGATAATAAAGAACATTATAAACTGATGAACAAAATGATAGATACAGACGCAGTAAAGCATTAACCAGACTGTGAAATTACAGCAGGAAGGTTAAGGTTAGGTGAGGTAGATAAGAGATTAATGAAAGGACTTGTGTGCATGCATACAAGCATAACCAATGAACATAGACACTGGGGGTTGGGGTATGCCCGGAGGGGGGGGGGGCAATGGGGGGAAAATAATTAAAAAAATTTTTTTAAATATTAACATAAAAAAAAGAATTCACTTCATTTGCTTCTACATCAGTATCAATTCATAATTTAAAGGTCCCTTTTAGACATTCACTGAGCAAAATTACATATGCATCTATATTTCCACAATCATCTCTTTTTAAAAAAATAAAATTGGATGTTTTTTACTGGATCACAAATTTCAATATTAACTGAAGTAGCCAAAGGGATTTAAGATGATATTAAAATGCATGGGGTCCTTAGTGGGTTGGAGTGATAAGAAAATGTTTAAAGGTAATGGTATATTTGCCAGCTTGTTTTCTCAATGCATATTCTGCTATTGGCCTGTTCTGTCATAAATATAGCATCCATAGAAGTTGAACTAATACCTTATAACTAATAATTCATTTGAATGGTTCAAGAATAGACATTAAATAAAAGGGCAGGCTTTTGCAGGTATTCATCAAGTGCCTTGCATTGTCATTTTAATAAATTGTTAACTGAATTTTGCTAAATAATTTCCCCTTTCATTTGTAAAGTAGATGCCACTTTTTGAAATTCTACCCTTTTGTGTAGCATTGGTTTCTTATCCCCAGTAGACTGGTCATTCTCTGTTTTCTCTTGAAACCTTCTTCTATCTTTTGGTTTGCACAAACAATCCTGCTTAATAAATATTTTGGCAGTTTTTAAAATGTGGTGTACAGTAAAGGGTTAATTCTACTCAAACCATGTAGAGTCCCAGGCAAGGCCTGTTTTCAGGGCTAGTGGTTGTCAGGCTCCTGGGAACTGAGCTCCTGAAATTTTCCATTTGATGTATCTGCATGCCTGAGGCCTTGAACCACACTGCACTAGTTCTCCAAATAGTTTATATTAATGTTATTTATGGTGAACACAACTTTGTTATCAGAGGGTCTGGAACTTGAGTAACTGAAGTCAGTCACAAGGGTGGTGATGACTATATCACAGACCTTCAATTAAGACTCTGGACAAAGCTTAGGGACGAGGTTTCCTGATTGGCAACACTTTTTCTGTATGTCATCGTATATCATTACTGGGGGAAATGAAATTCACGCCATGTGACTTCACTGGGAGGGGACACTTGAGAGTTTGCAGCTGGTTTCCTTCAGATTTTGCCTCATGTGCCTTTCTCTTTGCTGAGCTAAATCTACATTATTTTGCTCTCATGAAGAATAAACATGAGCATAATAACTTTATAATTGTTCTAGTGCAGTGGTTGGCAAACTCATTAATTAGTCAACAGAGCCAAATATCAACAGTACAACAATTGAAATTTCTTTTGAGAGCCAAATTTTTTATACATAAACTTCTTCTAATGCCACTTCTTCAAAATAGACTCACTCAGGCCATGGTATTTTGTGGAAGAGCCACACTCAAGGGCCAAAGAGCTGCATGTGGCTTGTGAGCCACAGTTTTCTGACCACAGTTCTAGTGGGTCATCTAACCTGAGCGTAGTCTTGGTGACCCTTGACACAGTGGGCTACTCCCCCATTTAAGCTGTAGCTGTGTGAATACAATGTGGGCATTATGACTATCAGTTTCTGATTTCTCATCTTGTTTTATACCACCTGTTCTCCTCCTTGTCTTATCTCAAGTCAGGTAAGCCTCTTCTCAGCCCCTTATTTTTCCAAATTTTTAAATTTATTGATTTGATTTTACAGATAGCGAGGAAAGGAGAGAAGGGTAGAAGAGAGAGATGAGAGAGAGAGAGAGAGAGAGAGAGAGAGAGAGAGAGAGAGAGAGAGAGATATGCACCAATAAACATGTCAATTTGTTGTTCCACTAATTTATGTATTCACTGGTTGATTCTGATCAGAGATCAAAAGCATAACCTTGGTATTTTGGGGCGATGCTCTAATCAACTGAGCTACTTGGCCAGGGCCAACCCCTTATTTTTCCATTATATTATTCTGCTCAAGAGGAGGGAGAAATGAACTAAGACTACCAAAACACTTTTTGAAAAGAGAAAGAGTGTAATCAATGGAATAAACCAAATTGATTATTGCTAATAATCTTCAATTTTATCTCTCCATGTATTCTCATCATCCTATTTGCTTTTTATTTCTACCAAATCAAAATTTCTTTTGTGATCTCAAGATCACAAAAATCTAGTTTTCCATCATCCAACCTCACTTTTTAAAAACTACTCTCTGTTCTAGCTGGTTTGGCTCAGTGGATAGAGCTTTGGCCTATGGAATGAAGGGTCCCAGGTTTGATTCCAGTCAAGGGCACATGCCTGGGTTGTGGGCTTGATCCCCAGTAGGGGGAGTACAGGAGGCAGCCAATTAATTATTATTTTTCATCACTGATGTTTCTATTTCTCTCCCTCTTCCTTCCTCTCTGAAATCAATAAAAATATATTTTAAAAAAACTACTCTCCAATTAGGGCTCTTTTTAGTTTGTCTACTTTTCTATTCCCAGACTCCATTTGTTCATTAGCTCCATTATACACTCCACTACGCTCCTAATGAAAGTCCATTTATTAAGTAACTTCTATGTGTCACAAACACTGTTAGACATAATACACAAATGAAAAAATAGATATCTTCTCTGCTTTCATGGAGTGTACAGGCATTGAATGAGCACACAAATAATTCCTCACCATTATGGGTTTTGTTTAAAGGAGAATAATACCTTTATTTATTTTCTTATCTAATATGAGTTTTATATACCTATCTATGCATATGCATATATCCCTTTTCCTACCACTCAACAGCCTCTCACCTACATATATGAATTACAGTGGTACCTCAAGATACAAGTGCCCTAACATACGAGATTTTTGAGATACGAGCCGTCGAGTGAGCGATTTTTGCTTTGAAATACGAGCAACATTTGAGATAGGAGTAATCGCGCATATCGGCCTGCTGCCCACGACCCACCAGTTTACCGCGACTCCAGCATCTCATAGTTTTCCATGCCTCAAGGTTACAGAATGAATTAAACTCGTATCTTGAGGTACTACTGTACCAGATATTGATAGATGTAATATTTGAAATGATTCTAATAAGTGCCAGAAAATGCAGGCAGTGTAATTTAGCTAGCTCTCATGTATTTGCCAAAAGTGGAAATAAAGTAAAGGTTTTTTATAGAGGCATATATATTTTGTAAGACCTCTTTTTCCCTCTGGGATACCCTTTCCCAATTTTCTCTCTTTGCATTGTAAATACTATTTATTTGGGGGGGGGTCTTTTCTTCTTCATTAAGGCAGTCCCCTCTATTTATTTATTGCATTAATCTTACTTGTATTGATATACGTACCTATTTAACTCTATTGTAGGAGTATTGACAAAATAAACCGCTGTCAATTTCCTATGAGATTTTTTCAGTGCCTTAGACAATCTATTAGTAAATATTGATAGTTTAAATATTTTAAATTCTTATGTTATTTATTTATACATAATTTGAAATGTCTTAAACATAGAAAATAATGGGATAACAGGAATAGAAAAGCAATTTATGAGTTATTAATAGATAAAAGAAAATCTGCTTATAAGTTTCCTATCCATTAAAACGAAGAAAGACACAATAAATTGATTATCTTTAAAAAGGTATAATGTACTTATATACTTAGAGTTGTTAAGAACATAGGTTTTAAAGTCAGATAATTCATGTTCAAAGTAGAAAGTATATTGATCACTCCTTAGCTCAGAATTTGAGCTAATCACTAAACATCCGTAGCTTCAGTGACATATCTGAAAATAGGAAATAATAATTGTATGTTGTGAAAATAAAATGAGATAGTAAATGCAAGCAACTTAGCTCACTACCTGCAGTATAATAGAAATTCAATAAAAATTAGTGCTTTACCAGTCAGAGAAAGACAAGTACCATGTAATGTCACATGTCGAATCCCATGAACAAAATAAACTAATAAAATAGAAACAAACTCAAATGTAGAGAAAAGACTGACATCTGTTAGGTGGGAGGGAGGTTTCAGGGCTGGGTGAAAAAGATGTAGGGATTAAGCAAACAAACAAACAAAAACAACAAAATAAAAACAAAACCCAAAAGTCATAGACAGCATGGTGATTACAAGCCGGAAAACGGGGTAGAGGGAGGCAGAAGAGATTATAGGGGGGATAAATGGTGATGAGAGGAGACTTGATTTAGGATGGTGAACACGCAATACAATATACAGATGATGTGTATACAGTTGTACATCTGAAACTTATATAACTTTATTAACCAATGTCACCTTAATAAATTCAATAAAAAACAAAAATATTAGTGCTTTTAAAAAAAGCATATATAGAATCAAACTTAATAACAGTATTTATTATATATTATCTTTTTTAATCTTTTACAACCAAACCACAAAATATTTACTATTATGGAGGCAAAGCTGTCTACTAAAGGTCTCATACATGGCACGACCGGTTTCTGAATTCATGCCTCCAAGAATATTTGCAACTCTTTTATGCATCTCTATCATTCATTCATGGGCAATAAAATAATAATATATACACAAATTATTAGTTTTTATCAGTACCTGTTTAGAAACATGTAATTTCTACTTTCCATGCTAAATTTACATTAATGATCATTTCTGACTAAATTAAATGTCACAAAACTAATGTTGATATTAGTTAGATGACATTTTATTTTATTACATTGCTTATTGTAGTTTCTCATCATTCTATAAAGAGCAGGAATGGCAGAAGGCCTACTCTGCAAATGACTAAGGCTAGGAAGAGATTCTGCAGAATTCTGTAAGTCAGAGGACTGTTGTCATCAAAACAGCCCCTGAGATTCCTTGCTTTGATGTGTTGAAGCACACCAGTAGATAGGGTGGCTCTTTGTTGATCAAGGTCAGCTTTCAGGATCATCTGGTTAATTGCTGTCAATGGACTGGGACCTCTATTCTAGTGTTACCTAGAGACAGAAACTAGCCTTGTCAGATAGTCAAGTTTCTTATTTTTGCACAAGCTAAATATACTATCACTTTACAAATTCATTCTAAAAACTAGAAAACTGAAAAGTAAAAAGAAAATTAAAAAGGATCAATCTGCTACTTTATACAGATGTGACTGACAAAGTCACTCAATAATGGCATACGATATAAAATTATTTTAAGATATTGGTTTTAAGATATTGGTATTATATTAAATAAAAAACAACTAATTGTTTTTCACTACATACATATTATTCTACTTACTGATAATATTCAAAGGCCCTGTGTTAAACTTTGTGAATCTGGAGATGAATAGGCAAGATTAAAAAATCAATGGGGTTATAGTCTCCATAAGAGACAAATAAAATAAATGATAAGGCACTTTTAACATGTTTGGAAAGAAATTCATTCTCTATAAGGAGTGGTGGAAAGATTTTCTATAATCATGAAAATATGGGGAAAGATGATTAAATTTAGGCAGGAGGTAACACAGATTACAAAGAAGGATATTCAGTCCAAAAGAAAGTGTTAGGGAATGAAAATACTTCAAAGAATGGTAAGGGATTCCACCTGACTAAAAGAGAAATACTCATGGCAGTGTCACTGCAATTGTCCCAACATTGCTGTTCCAGTGCATTTTATATTTTCCATGATCCCATTCAAAGTTGGATCCAATTTCTGATGAGTTAAAACTTTATATTTGCTTTTTCATCCAAATTGGAGTATCCCAATGCAATTGTGTAATATAAATATACCCTGAGTTATTTAAAATTCAGTAATGTACTTTTAAGGAATGAATGCTTGAACTATTATTAGTCATAATATTTTTATTATTACATACATAATTTAAAAGAACTGTAAGTTTAATTTTTCAATTACAGTTTATATTAAATATTATTTTGTATCAATTTTGGTTAGATAATTGGTTAGATAATCATATACTTTACAAAATGTCCCCTTGACATTTTCAGTACCCACCTGACAATATACATAGTTATCACAGTGGTAGTAGATAATTTAATTTCATCCAAAACCATTTAACATATCATCCTATTAACATGACTGGTATCACCACTGTGCAGAGAATATACATCAAGTGACATGATTAGAGACAGAAGTAGACCTGGGCAGTGGCTTATTTATGCTATTTTTCTGAACTTAAAATTCTGTACACTCTCCAGATGGCTTTTGTTTTTAATGTAGGGTCTAATGATCATTCTGCAACTTGTCCTGTACATCTCTAAGTTGTTTTTCTCTGCCATGATTATTGATAAAATTCTTTTACATGCATAGTTGAGGAAACATTAATTCTCAGGAGCACTAATATCCTTCTATGTTGAGTCTTCAAAAGGAGAAACATGTAATTAATCTTTCAGTGTAAATTTTCTAAATGGTACACAATAAGTGAATTAATCTGGTCAACTCCCCCAATGGAAATCCGCTCCTCTGAGTGCTCATTAGCTCTCCAGACTTGAACACTGTTTTAGCTCCTTCGCCTTCTAAATAGTGGATCCCACAGGGTTTAACTAAATATGTTTGTTTTTTTATTGCTTTAGCAGATGATAACTACTGAAAGCCTAACCTATCTTGGCAACTTGGTTACCTGTTTTTGTAGACTGGACCTGATACGTTTGCTTCTATAATTAAGGCACTACAAGTTTTCTCCTTGGGACTAATTCTTTATAGAAATGTTGTTCCTCCTGTTGATCTCACTCAGTCACTATTTTTATTTATTATTCTGATTTCTTTGAACAATGAATATGTATCTGGTAAATGCTACCTCTGTACTGTTAGTCATAGTTTTTTTTGTGATAGTCTATTTTGCATTTTGACTTTATGTTTATTGGAATTTATGCCAAATATTTCCAGGTATGTAAGGACCGTTTATTACAGAGAATATGTGCATTTAATATAAAAGTAAAAATGATGATGGTGAGAATAAAACTTGGCTTTGTTGCAAATCTGATTTAGCAAGAAGAACCAAATATGATTTATAAAACCTTATGTTCCTTAGTGCAAACAAGAAATATTTTCAAAATTCTTTATATTTCAGTGGAGTAGAAAGAATCATATATATATATATATGTATGTATTTTCTGTGTTAATCCTCACCAGAGGATAGTTTTTCTATTGATATTTTAGAAATAGTGGAAGGGAGGGGGAAAGACAGAGAAACATTCATATGAGAGAGACGACACATTGATTGGTTGCCTTAAACTAATGCTGGGGATGAAGCCTAAAACCAAGGTACATACTCTTGATTAGAATCAAAATCAAGACCCTTCAGTCTGCAGGCCAACACTCTAGTCATTCAGCTAAACTGGATAGAGCCAAATATACACATTTTACCCTTGGCTTTTAATAGGAAAATTAGTAAGTTGCACTTTGTGGAGATTTCAAAAAGAAAATAAAAATACAAATAAAACAGAAGCAAAAACTAAAAAAAAAAAAAAGGTCATGATTTGAAAGTCATATCTCTACCTACTAAAAGCTTATAAATGGCCCATAGATATATTTGCCTATCTGGGAACACAAAGTTTTGGAGTTGAGAAAGAAATTTAATGTGTTACTAATATTTATTTTTTAAAAATATATTTTTATTGATTTCATAGGGGAAGGGAGAGGGGGTGACAGGGATAGAAACATCTATAATGAGAGGGAATCATCCCTTGGCTGCTGCCTTCTGCATGCCCCTACTGGGGATCACATTGAATCTGGTCTGTGCCTTGACCAGGAATTGGACCATGACCCCCTGGTTCATAGGTCATTGCTCAACCACTGAGCAACAATGGTCAGGCTACTAATATTTCTCAACTGGTCATATGAAAACTTGATTATACTATTACATCATACTCTCTAAATACTTAGATTTTTCAATAGCTGAAGTGACTATGATATAGAAACCAAAAACTACAACAAAAAAGTGGTACATAGATTTCACATAACATAGTATTTCATATAACATTGGGACAGAATGTTTCATAAGAAGCCTGCCCTAAAAAGTCTTAGGTGAGCATTTCTTAACGTAGTGCAGGTATTGCTAATCTATATCATTTAATAATTATACATGTGTAATTATTACTCATGCACACATATAGCAACTTTCAATGCAAGATCTTATACCTGGATAATCCTTTGGCTTACATATGAATTAAAATGCAGCATCTTAAACAGTCTAACTTCACAACAGTTCTGCAAGACAGAACAAATATTACTATTCTTATTCCAATTTTATAAAAAAAAATTAAGAATTAGATGAAGAAAAGATTATTTGCTTACAAGAAGGCAGTTCTACAGCGTTAATAGTCTTTCAAAGCCTTGTATGTGAATGTGCCTTTAACACTGTGGCTCAGTCTTTTATTTCTTATTGTTAATGGCTCTTCAAATCTCACAGGAATCATAGACCATGTGTGGGTGTGTTAGGGGCACTTCCTCAGAGAGACCATGATTAAAATGCCTTGTCATCTTGTCATGTTATTTTTTCACCTTAAGTATATTTAATTCTTCACATTATTACTATTTTGAAACATATAATAAATCAATATAGCCAGCTACTCTGGTACTATTTTTTCTATTTTTAATAACTTTTAATCATTTCTGTACTTAACTAAAACAGTGAAAATGGATCCACTATATAATATCTGAATTAAATTCAGATATAAATCTAAAAGCTTTCGAAAATAGTTTCACTAGTTTTTCTTAAAGTAAATTTCTTTCTAATTACTTGAACAGGGTTGGAGTTAGTGAAACTGGGCCAATCTATAATATGCAATATTGTTACTCAGTTAAAAAGAATCAAACTTTTATATCCTGTTATTAAAGATGCCTATGATCTAAATTATTTAAAATACAATATTTACAATTATTGATATAGATATACTAGAGGCCTGGTGCCTGAAATCCATGCACAGAGGGAGGGTGTCCCTCAGTTCAGCCTGTACCCTCTCCAATCTGGGACATCTGAGCACCTGTTTAGGCCCGATACCACTGGACATCCTTCTCACAATCCAGGACTTTTGGCTCCCAACTGCTCGCCTGCCTGTGCCTGATTGCCCCTAACCACTTCTGCCTGCCAGCTTGAGCACCCCCTAACTACTCTCCTGACAGCCTTATTGACACCTAATTTCTCCCCAGCCAGCCCGATTGCTCCTACTGTCATCCTCTGCAGGCCAGGTTGCCCCCAACTGCCCTCCCCTGCAGGCCTGGTCCCCTCAAACTGCCTTCCTCTGCTGGCCTGGTCACCCCTAACTGCCCACAACTGCCCTTCCCTGCAGGCCATCTTGTGGTGGCCATCTTTGACCACATGGAGTGGCCATCATGTATCTTGGAGTGATGATCAATTAGCATATTACACTTTTATTAGAATTTTTAATTCTTACCCAATGATATTTTTCCACTGATTTTAAAGAGAGTGTAAGGAAGGGAGGATGGGGGAGGGAGAGAGAGAGAGAGAGAGAGAGAGAGAGAGAGAGAGAGAGAGAAAGACATTGATAGGTTGCCTCCCATGGGTTACCTGACCAGAGCCAGGAATGGAGCCTGCAACTGGGAATTGAACCTGAGACCCTTCAGTCCATTAGCCAACCGTCTAACCACTGAGTCAAACTGGCTAAGACTAATTATTAGTATTTTTATAAATAGTAAGTTCTGTGTATTCAATAATATATACATATGAGATAAATAAATACTGGAATCAAACACAAAGGATTACAAAAGTACACACCAAATACTTAAACAATAGTACAAGTGGTAGAGTTGGGGTGAAAAGAAAGACAGTGAGAGAATGTGTTGTAGGATGACAGTTCTTCGGTGTCTCATCCTATCTAATAAAAGAGTAATATGCAAATTGACTGTATCCCCGCTATACTCACAAGCCATGCCCCTAGCCACGTCCACCAGCCAATCAGAGCGAGTATGCAAATTAACCCAACAAGATGGCTATGGCCACAGAGAGAACAGGAGGAAGGCTTGGGTTGCCCCTGGCAATGGAGAGCCAAGTCTTCTATACACCCTGAGCACCAACAAGGTTTCAATGGCTGTGTAAGCAGAAAGCTTGACTCCACTCCAGGCTACAAAGTTTCAATTGTAAAAGATAAATAAATCCCAGATACCAGGGCCTTCACTTGAGTAGCCAGGGTGTGTGGCTGCCCTGCAAACCACCACAGACCCCTCACCCAGGCCACCCCACAACCAAAGAAAACACACACCCTGATCCAGAACACCCTTCAGGGCAAACCAGCTGGCCCCCACCCGTGTACCAGGCTTTTACCCTATCTAATAAAAGAATCATATGCAGATTGACAATCACTCTAACACACAATGTGATCAAAAGATCCTGCCCCCATGTGGACATAAGATGGCCACCACAAAATGGCCATCAGGGGAGGGCAGTTGGCAGGGACCAGGCCTGCAAGGGAGGGCAGTTGAGGGTAATCAAGTCTGCAAGGGAGGGCAGTTAGGGGTTACCAGGTCGGCAGAGGAGGGAAGTTGGGGGTGACTGGGCCTGCAGGGATGGGAAGTTGTGGGGGGACCCAGGACTGCAGGGGAGAGCAGTTAGTGGTGACCAGGCCTGCAGGGGAGCGCAGTTAGAGGTGACCAAGCCCACAGAGGAGGAAAGTTAGGAGCAAACAGACTGGCAGGGGAGCAGTTAGGTATCAATCAGGCTGGTGGGGAGTGGTTAGAGGGTGATCAGGATGACAGGCAGGTGAGCAGTTGGGGGCCAGCCGTCCTGGATTATGAGAGGGATGTATGACTTACTGTTTAGGCTTGATCTAACCTGGATATCCCTCAAGAGGTCCCAGATTGGAGAGGGAGCAGGTTGGGCTGAAGGACACCTCTCCCCCTGCCCCATGCACGAATTTCGTGCACCAGGCCTCTAATTTTTTTTTATTATTAATTTTTATTAATTTTTTATACATATCTCCCCATTGCCCCCCCTCCCTCCCAGGCGTACCCTGACCCCCCAGTGTCTGTGATCATTGGTTATGTTTATAAGCATGCATACAAGTCCTTTGATTGATCACTTATTTACCTCACCTAACTTTAATCTTTCTGCTATAATTTCACAGTCTGTTTGATGCTTTATGATTTTTGTCCTCCTGAGAATTATCAGTCTACTCCCTTTCTGTGCTCCTGATTCTATTATATTCACCAGTTTATTCTGTTGATCAAATTTTTAATTCACTTAATTTTTAGATTCACTTGTTGATAGATATGTATTTGTTGTTCATAATTTTTTGTCTTTTACCTTTTTCTTCTTCCTCTTCTAAAAGAGTACCTTTCAGCATTTCATATAATACTGGTTTGGAGTTGATGAACTCCTTTAGCTTTTTCTTCTCTGTGAAGGTCTTTATCTGCCCTTCAATTCTGAATGATAGCTTTGCTGGATAGATTATTCTTGGTTGTAGGTTCTTGTTGTTCATCACGTTGAATATTTCTTGCCACTCCCGTCTGGCCTGCATCGTTTCTGTTGAGAAATCAGCTGACAGTCGTATGGGTGCTCCCTTGTAGGTAATAAACTGTTTTTCTCTTGCTGCTTTTAATATTCTCTCTTTCTCTTTTGCTCTTGGCATTTTAATTATGATGTGTCTTGGTGTAGTCCTCTTTGGGTTCCTTTTCTTTGGGGTTCTGTGTGCTTCCTCGACTTGTAATTCTATTTCTTTTACCAGATGTGGGAAGTTTTCAGTCATTATTTCTTTAAACAGGTTTTCAGTATCTTGCTCTCTCTCTTCTTCTGGCACCCCCACAATTCTGATGTTGGTACGCTTGAAGCTGTCCCAGAGGCTCCTTACATTATCTTCACATTTTTGGATTCTTTTCTCTTCTTGCTTTTCCAGTTGAATGTTTTCTGCTTCTTTATATTTCAAATTTTTGACTTGATCCTTGCCTTTCTCTAGTCTGCTGTTAGTACTCTGCATAATAGTTTTTATTTCAGTCAGTGTGTTTATCAACTTCTCTTGGGTCTCACTAAATTTATCCATCTTTTCTAGCATATTCTTGAAAAACCTTATAAGCGTGGTTTTGAACTCTATATCCAGTCGTTTTTTTCCCTCCATTTCTTTTGCTTGTAATCCCTTCCCTTGTCTCGGCATTTTCACTGTGCCGGGGAAACTTCTGTGCTGGATTCAGCCGAAGAAGCCTCTGCTGAGCTTGGGAGGGGTGGAGTCTCAGGGCTTAAGGGACCGCCTTGCCTTCCAGTCGGCCCCGCCTCCACGGCCCCTGAGTCTCACGTGACTGGGTAATGACTGGAGCGGTCCTTGTGCGCTCGTGCACCTGCAGCGCCTCTAACCGCTGCCTTTCCGGCTCCCCTGCGAACCAGGACCACACAAGTCTAGGTCCCCAGGGTGGTGCCGTGCTCGACCAGACCTCCGATCCTTTGCAACTCCCCTAAATTTCCGTGCACTTCTCCCTTTTCACAGTCCAAACTCCCCCCGTATGAGTTTCGGCTGGTTCTGGGGTTTAGTGTCATAAGATAAGGGGTTCAAAGCCGTTGGGAGTCTCCGTTTCCCTCCCGCCAGAGAAAGCCAGCCAGGTACTCCGGCACCAGCTATCTCAGCGGCGTCTCCGTACCTCAGCTTTTTGCAGCTCATCTGGGCCTCTGTGAGCCCCTCTCTTTCCCTCTAGCTGTAGAACTTCCACTCAGCCAGCTTTCCTGTGGTTCTGGATGATGTCCATTCTGTCTTTTAGTTGTAGTTTTGAAATTGTTGTGCGAGGCAGCAGTGTAGGTGTTTACCTATGCTGCCATCTTGAATTCCTCCAGGCCTCTAGTTTTATATATTTCTGGGTTGAAGTTTTTTTTTTTTTAAAAAAAAAGCAACTTCAATGAGCATTATGTATCATTTTTGTATTTATAAAACAACACAATAGGAAAATTTCTAAAATGCATAAACATGTTTTAAAAAGTATCCTTTGATCCAACAACTAGACAGCTAAGAATTTATGGGAGAGAAATGGTTTTTGAAGGTATAAAAAGTGAATGACATATATAACAGTTCAATAATAAGAATTGCATAAGAAGTATTTCATATAAAACAGGCTCTTTAAAATAATATAGAGGGAGAAATATGTTCAAAATGTATAATGATTTTTAAAAACACACTAAGAATTTGGGTAAAATATGATCCATTTTTGTTATTGTTCATAAATATACCTAATATCTATAGAGAACAATACATGAAAATATATGCCCTTATATGTCTAAAATAATTATCTTAAATCATTGCAACTTAAGATGATTATATATGGGTTTAATATGCATATTTAACTTCTTTTCTCACATATAAATTCTAACCTTCATAGAATATGTAATGCTGTTGTAATTTCTTTTTTAAATCCAGGTAGAGAGTACAATATGTCAATGCTCTATGGTACTTTGCAATTAGAGAAACTTTCCTGAAATGTGAAATGGTCAGCAAGAGGCTTTTGCATTTAGTTATTCCTATTGCAGGCTGCAGTCTCCCTCTTTGAAAGCCTAAACTCCCTGCTTCCTGGCTTTATAATTCCTTTGTCTATTCATCCTCATACTACTGTTCTTTTTTCAGGCTAATGAATCCCATCTTTTTGAAGACCTTCTGAGATCTGATGCCACCCTCTCCCTGTGTCTTGTACATTTTGCTCAAATTTTGATATATTATTAATCATAATATGAGGTATTTTTGTTGCTGTTGTTGATTGCAAGGCACCTGACAGTGAATTCCTGAATGATGGAATTATGGCTTTAATGTGGAGTTGATATTTGTGGGGCAGTATAGAAGATAGGGTCTGATAAGTAACACAGGCCCACATGTTCATTAAATTTGCATCTTTGTGTTCTCAGTGGCTTGAACACCTAAAGCATTTATTGAACTTCAGTCAGTTGGCTCAGTTGGTTGGAGCATTGTCCATTATACCAAAAGGTTGTGGGTTCTATCCTGGTCATGGTGTGCATGGGAGGCAGTCAATCCGTGTTTCTCCCTTATACCGATTTTCTCTCTCTCTCTAAAAATCAATATAAACATATCTTCCTGTGAGGATTAAAACAAACAAACAAAAAATAACATATTGAAAATTTTTGCTTTTCTAACAAGCTTTCTAAGAGAGCCAAGGGGAGAAAAAGCTGTAAATACTGTGCATTTGGTTCCTTGATGTGGATCCATTTTAACAGGAAAAAGCAAGTAGTTTGCCTTTCTTGCTTTTTCTGATGTGACACATATTCTAGAAGTATGCATAAACATTAATGTTTCTATTTTTTTCTGTCTAAGAAAAACATGAAGTGAATCAAGATTTATTCTAACACATTTAGTCAGAAAACCCCAATATAAACAAACAAAAAAAGAAAATAATTTACTGGGCTTCTTACCTTATTGTCAAGGCAAGGAAACTTGACATTTACTACAAAAGTCATGCACAGCAATGGGAATAAACAGATGTGAAAAATTACAAGAATGTTAGCCCCATTGTTCTTATAAGGAACATTCGGAGTTGAATACAAGATCTCCTTAACATTTCTTAGTTGACTTATTCTCTAATATAACAAACCATGAATCTAATATTCTGTTTTCTGAAGTATTCTAAGGATAGGAATACACTCAGCATTGAATCTTGCTTGATTATATAAAATTAAAAATGTTAAGATTAATATTAATTTAACATTAATCAAGTTCCCTGGATTGTCTCAAAGATGAAGATGCAAGTTTACTTTTTTTTTTAAATATATTTTATTGGAATAAAATAGAGGAGAATCCAAGATGGCGGCATAGGTAAACATGTACACTGCTGCCTCGAACAACAATTTCAAAACTATAACTAAAAGACAGAACAGACATCATTCAGAACCACAGGAAAGCTGGCGGAACTAGAGGGAAAGAGAGTGGCTCACAGAAACCCAGAGGAGCTGCAAAAAGCTGAGGTATGGAGACTCACGCGGAGAGAGCGGGTGCCAGAGAACCTGGCTGGCTTTCTCTGGCTGGAGGGAGACAGGGTCTCTCAACAGAATTGAACCTCTTATCCTGCAACACTAAACCCCAGATCCAGCCGAAACTCATATGGGGGGAATTTGGACCGTGAAAAGGGAAAGGTGCATGGAAATTTAGGGGAGTCACAAAGGATCAGAAGTCTGGTGGCGCGTATGGCACTGCGTGCAGAGGGCTGGCTTCTGATTGTGCCGCTGGCTTTCACGAGTGAGTGGGAGACAGACCTTCCCAACTGCACAACTTCTAAATTCACTAAACCCCAGTTTCTGGCGAAACTCTGGGGACCCAGACTCATATGGTCCCGGAGCACGGGGGAGCCGGAAAGGCAGCAGTCTAGAGGCACTGCGACAGTGTGTGCTCTTGTACAAGGGACTGCTTCATAGATTACCCAGTCAGGGGCCATGGAAGGCGGGGCCAACTGGAAGGCAAGGAGGTCCCTTAATCCCTGAGACTCCACCCATCCCAAGCTCAATAGAGAGGGTTCTGCGATTTTGCTAATCTGGCTGAATCCAACACAGAAGTTCTCCCAGCATAGTGAAAATGCCGAGACAAGGGAAGGGATCACAAACAAAAGAAATGGAGGAAAATAAATGACTGGATATAGAGTTCAAAACCATGCTTATAAGGTTTTTCAAGAATCTCCTAGAAAAGATGGATAAATTTAGCGAGACCCAAGAGGAGATGAAAAAGAACCAACTAGAGATACAAAAGAACCAACTAAAAATTAAACATACACTGACTGAATTAAAAAATATTGTACAGAGATCTAACAGCAGACTAGAGGAAGGCAAGAATCAAGTCAAAAATTTGAAATATAAAGACTCAGTAAACACTCAACTGGAAAAGCAAGAAGAGAAAAGAATTCAAGAATGTGAAGATAATGTAAGGAGCTTCTGGGACAGCTTCAAGCGTACCAACATCAGAATTGTGGGGGTGCCAGAACAAGTGAGAGAGCAAGATACTGAAAACCTATTTGAAGAAATAATGACTGAAAACTTCCCACATCTGGTAAAAAAAATAGATTTACAAGTCCAGGAAGCACACAGAACCCCATATAAAAGGAATCCAAAGAAGACTACACCGAGACACATCATAATTAAAATACCAAGAGCAAAAGACAAAGAGAGAATATTAAAAGCAGCAAGAGAAAAACAGTTCATTACCCACAAGGGAGCACCCATACGACTGTCAGCTGATTTCTCAACAGATACGATGCAGGCCAGAGGGGAGTGGCAAGAAATTTTCAATGTGATGAATAGCAAGAACCTACAACCAAGAATATTCTATCCAGCAAAGCTATCATTCAGAATTGAAGGGCAGATAACGAGCTCCACAGATAAGAAAAAGCTAAAGGAGTTCATCAACTCCAAACCAGTATTATATGAAATGCTGAAAGGTACTCTTTTAGAAGAGGAAGAAGAAAGAGGTAAAAGATAAAAAATTATGAACAACAAATACGTATCTATCAACAAGTGAATCTGAAAATTAAGGGAATTGAAGAATTGATGAGAAGAATAAACTGGTGAATATAGTAGAATCAGGAGCACAGAAATTGAGTGGAGTGATAATTCTCAGGGGGAAAGGGAGGAGGGGTGTATAGGGAGAGATTGGGCAAAAATCATACACCTATGGATGAGGTCAACGGGAGTGAGGTAATGGTAGCGGGAAGGGTGGGAGCCTGGTGGAGGGGAACTATGGAGTAGGAAAAAAGAGAAACAAATGTAATTATCTGAATAATAAAGATTTAAAAATATAAAAAAATCAATATATTTTATTGATTTTTTACAGAGAGGAAGGGAGAGGGATAGAAAGTCAGAAACATCAATCAGAGAGAGATACATCAGTCAGCTGCCTCCTGCATGCCCCACACTGGAGATGTGCCTGCAACCAAGGTACATGCCCCCAACAGGAATCGAACCTGGGACCTTTCAGTCCACAGGCCGATGCTCTATCCACTGAGCCAAACCGGTTCCGGGCAAGTTTACTTTTTTAAATTTTATTTACTATATTGCTTGCATAATTTAATAATTCAGGATTACATTAATCATTCTATGAACTATGTACTTTTTATTGAAACTTAACATTTGAAAATATTAAAGTAAAAATTTATTTTCTGAGCCTTGACATAATATGATTTTCACTTTTGTCTTATCTAAGACTTTCATTTCTTTGCAAGAGAGTCTGATCATTTTCCCAATCTCCAGATAAAATCAGTAGGACCTTATCATTCATGTGGATGACACATATATATAACAGGGCCCGATCCTCTTTTCATGATTTTCTTCACCAATAACTCATTTCGATCATCCACACTATGGCTTAAATGATCTGGCTCAACTCTCCCCCATCTCTACAATGTTCCTTGGGCTGGTCAGAATATATCCTTCTAGTGAAGACAGTAGAGACACAGGATAGCAGAGCCAGTAAAGCCAGCACTATTGCTGTTTTATTTTGTGTGAGGTTTTTTGTTTGTTTGCTTGTTTATTTTGATTTTGGTTTTAAGAATGATATTTTCAGATATATCTATTGTTTAATGTTTTTATTGATTTTTTAGAGAGAGAGAGAAAAAAAAAAGGGAGAGGGAGAGAGAAACATCCATCAAATGACTCTTGCACTCCTCCTACTGGGGATCAAACCCCAAACCCAAGCATGTGCCCTGACTGGGAATCTAACCAGAGACCTCTTGGTTCATGGGATAATAATCAACTGAGCCACACCAGCCCTGTGAAAAAACATGTTTGTTTGTTGTGTGTATGTGTGTTTGTTTGTTTTGTGTGTTTTGTCTTTTTTAAAATACATTTTTTTATTGATTTCAGAGAGGAAGGTAGAGGGAGCAAGAGATAGAAATATCAATGATGAGGGAGAATCATTGATGGCTACCTCCTGCAAACCCCCCTATTGGGGATCGAGCCTACAATCTTAGCACGCTACCTTCACTGGAATCGAACTCAGGACCCTTTAGTCCATAGGCCGATGCTTTATCTATTGAGCCAAACCAGCTAGGGCACATGCATGTTTTTATGCCTCTGTTAGAGAATATCTTAAGAGCTCATGGTCATCAAAGCAAGTCACAAGACCAAGTTCAAATTCATGGAGTAAGAAATTAATTCCACATTTAACAGGACAGAGCATGAAGTCCAATAAAAGTTGATGTGCATATAGAAAACAGCAAAGAATTATAGCCAATATGCAATTTCCATATGTATTAGGGTTCTTCAGAGAAACAGAACCAAAACCAAAATGATATATAAATAAATATGTTCTAAGTTTCCTCTTCTCTCTGAAATACCATGAAAATTATCTGTTACATATGCGTTAGAAAAGTTATCCTAGCAACAATGCAATGATAAGCCATGTTCTGCCTCAAAACCTAAAATAAAAGTCAATTAAAAAGTTCCTTCATACACAAATTCTCCTCTAGTTTTATTTGTTGTTTTTACCTTTCACAATGTGTGTAACATCAAGCCAATAGAATGCAGGCAAAGCCTGGCACAAAATAAACCTTCAGTAATGTTTGACTATCCCTATAGTTCTCCTTAATTTTAATTATTATCAAAGGTAATTTTATATTCCTTTACATTATCATTCAACTTTCTTGACATTTTGTATTTAGAATTTTTCCCTATATCACTAACTGTTATTCATTGTTAATGTCTTACTAAGGTTTTTCGCGTGTTTGTTTCTCTTATTTTTTAGTCTAACTTTGGGAGAGTTCCTTTATTTGTAGGGGATTTCTTGCATCCTAATTTGTGGGAAAATCCCTTCAGGGTGCTTTTGTCAGGAGCCCCAGGTGTATCAACAATTTAGGTAAAGATATTCTTGCTAGTAGTTCTGATTATGACATCAAGGCATCAAAATAAATTTAAATCCCAATTTTGAGTGATATTTAGGTTCAGAGGAAGAAAAATGACCCCCAACAGTGGTTTTCAAAGTTGGCAGCATTTTGGAATTACCTGCAGAGCTTTAAATAAAGATGGATGCCAATAGAAATTCTGATTTAATTATTCTGTGGGATGTGGCCCTGGCATTCTTGTATTTTGTCCCTTTGTTGTGCATTTATTTGTTTGCCAGAACCCTAAGTGATGCTAATGTTTGAGAATCACTGCCTTAGGAATAGAGCTTGGTTGACTCTCTTCCCTGGTGGCTAGTCCAACAGTTCACCAGGGGTACCTATAATCCTTACCTCCAGGATCCTGACATTATGGAAGTCTCCAATTGTAGTTTCATAATCTTGTCTAGAATCCTGGAGAGATTCCAAATCTCAAATCTTGAGACTATATAGAGCAAACACCTCCAGGTTCCATGTGGTCCGGTGTCAAATACATGTATTTACTCATCTAGTTGTCAGTTTCCATTCCTTTTCAAAAAGCTGAAAAGTTTGTTTTCTTGTAAACATAGTTGTTCTATTAAAACTATCTTGTTTAGTTTATCCAGAAACTCCAAGTGTTTCATGATGGAAGTTTTTCTAGTTATTGCATCCCATTACTTTTCATTTTTCAAACTCAATTCAAATGTCACCTCTTTTTGGAAGCATTTCCTTTTAATCAGATGTAAATGACTTTCTTTTTTCTTTAAATTGAATTTATTGATGACATTGGTAAATAAAACCATATACGTTTCAAGGGTACGATTCTATAATACATTGTCTGTATATTGTATTTTGTGTTCAGTACCCCAAATCAAGTCTCTTTTGATGACCATTTCTTACCTTCTGTAAATGCCTTTCTCTGAATCCCAGTAGCACCCTGTGCTTACTTGTATCAAGTCACATATGACTTTAATAAGACCTCTAATACCCATTCCTATTAGACAGGGCACTACCTGAGGGCCATGGTCCTGTCTTAAATTACATACTATATCAAGTTATTACCACTGTCTTTGTCACAAAGAGATCCTTAAAACAATAGTAAGAATAAAAACTGAGTGAACTAGATACTAATTGTTTCTTTAAACTGTAGCTAAGAAGATACTAAATAAGCAGTGGCTTCATAATTACATAGAATATCAATGCTTTTATGAAATAGAAGCTAGTCCTTGCTGTTATGGCTCAGTTGGTTGAGCATTGTCCCATGCACCCAGAGATCATCAGGTATGATTCCAGTCAGAGCACATGACTAGGTTTTGGACTTTATCTTCAGTAGGGGGCATGCAGGCGGCAGCTGGTTGGTGGTTTTCTCTCACTGATGTTTCTCTGTTTTTCTCCTCTAAAAATCAATAAAAACCTATATTTTAAAAGGAAAGCAATAGTGGCTAGAATCTGTGCTAACACAGCACTAACAAACCATATGTGACTATTTCTATTTAAATTTAATTATTTAACTTTTTTTTAAAGTAGTTTCTGCCCTGGCCAGTGTGGCTCATTTGGTTGGGCTTTGTCCTGTGCACCAAGAGGTCATGGGTTTAATTCTGGGTCAGGTACATGCACAGGATACAGACTTGATTCTAAGGAGGGGACATGCAAGAGGTAACAGATTGATCTTGTGCTCTCAAATGGATGTTCCTCTCTCTCTCCCTTATTCTCTCTCTAAAAATCAATAAAAAATGTATTTTAAAACATGAGTTCCTCATTCACACTAACCACACACATTGCAAGAGCTTAATAGCTACCTGTGGGTAATGACAACTGTATTGGACAGCACAGATACAAAATATCTATCTATCCATATTATAGAAAGTTCTATGCATCAGCATTGAGGTAAAAAATCTTTTGGAGGCAGTCACCTCCACTGTAAAAATTATCCCTAAGGACCTTGTTGTTAATTCTCAGTCATAGGTTCTGAACTAAGTTGTAATTAAATCATTTGAACACAAGTTTTATCTCATTTTCCTTATTATAGAATAGGATTTTGCATGTGTTTAGGCTTTAAATAGCATCAGGTTGAAGTGTGTCACTTCACAGTAAGCACATTGATTCAGAAAGGTTTGTCAGCTTTGTAAACCCATACAGGTAGATCAACTAAGAAGGATATTGCACCCTAGCCAGTTTGGCTTGGTGAATAGAATGTCAGCCTGCGGAAAAATGGGTCCCAGGTTTGATTCAGGTCAAGGGCAAGTAAGTACCTTGGTTGCAGGTTCTTCCCTGGCCTGGGCCCTAGTCAGGGCCCTTGCAGGCGGCAACCAATTGATGTTTCTCTCACGTCGATGATTCTCTCTTTCTTCCAGTCTTTTTAAAAGATCACTAGAAAAATATCATTTGGTGAGGATTAACAAACAAAATAAAGAAAGAAAAATAAAAAAGAAGTATGTTGCAATGAAGAAAAGCTGTCCAAGAACTACGCACTCTACTCCATAGAGGAGTTAGGCATAGACAGTTTGCCAAATGCCAACATACCATGAAAGCATCACCTGCTGCTACAGGTATGGAGAAATATGTGCATCCACAACCCCATGATATTCAATTATTTGTGAATGCAGAAATTATGGAAAACAAGATGGCCTCAGAAATTTTGCCTATGTTTGCTGCTAGAGTATAATCCTCGGAGTCTCTGCCTTATTTTAGCTCTGTATTTTCAGAGCTGGTGGCAGGCACTCTGGTGCACTATTTAGCATTCCAATAAATCAGTGCTTTCTCTCTGTGCCATCAGCCCTCCACAACCTCGAAGGACTGAAGCGGGTGAGGATGTTTATATTTCACATTAAATGTACATCCTTTTACACAGTTCGTGGTTATGAGAATGTCTTTGGGTATTCATGAGGCTATCCATCAAGTCTGGGAAGACTAATTTTGTTTCATAATGATTATTATAGAAATTCAAGTAAGTGCCAGGATGGAGTTTTTAAAATACACTCCTTGAGAAAAGTCTCTCTTCAATTATCTGAGTCTTGGGCAAAAACTATTCAGAACCCAACTTTTTAAAGTTAGAATCTTCAGTAATTTTTTAAAACAAAGCTCACCTTAAGATAGTTAATTTAATAGGTATACTACACACACATGTGCATATATGTACACACACACACTTATACATATATTTCTATCTTAAAATACAAAATAGGGTAGTAATTTTCATCAGTAGAAAAATATTCAGAAATAAAAAACTAAACCTCAGCAAATTAAGTGACTGATTTTTCAACTGTATGTCAAAGTGTAGGCAGTCATAAATCCATTGACTAAATCTTCTCTGTATTTAAATTTTATTTTTTATTTTGTTTTGTTTTTTGAGAGTGAGAGACCCTGTCTAATCTAGCTCAAAACTTCCTTTGTGTTCTATGAGCCCAGAGTCACCTTTAGAAACATACTTACCTCAAATATACTCAGGCTTAGAGCAAGTTAACATCAATGGCTTTCTCCTCTGGGGATCATAAATGTCTTGGAACTAGACAGAGGTAATGGTTGTGCAATATTTTGAAGATACTATATGCTATTAAATTGTTCACTTTTAAAAATGGCTAATTTTGTTATGTGAATTTAATTTCAATAATGAAAAATGTCTCAGTAAGTATACTGTACAAGTATATTCATTAATTTTGAGTTTATAATTTAAAAAGATAATTTACAAGCACATTTGATATTTCAGAAACATATGTATCAGTTTATTCCTAAACTTACAATTCCACTGAGTTTAATCTTTTTTAACATATTTTTAATTGATTTTTTTACAGAGAGGGAGAGTGATAGAGAGCTAGAAACATCAATGAGAGACATCGATCCACTGCCTCCTGCACGCCCCCTACTGGAGATGTGCCTGCAACCAAGGTACATGCCCTTGACTGGAATTGAACCTGGGACCCCTCAGTCCTCAGGCTGACGCTCTATCCACTGAGCCAAACCAGTTTCGGGCTGAGTTTATTCTTGACTGTTAATGAAGGACCAATTCGGAATAAGCAGAGATTTTGAAACTCAGCAATATTGTCATTGGGGGGTGTGCTAATTCCTTGTATAGGAGGACTGTTCTGTGCATGTAGGGTATCTGACCGAATTTTTGGCCTCTACAAAAAGGACTAGATGCAAGTAGCAGTCACTCCTCTCCTCATTGGTCACATTTCACTGGCAGTAGATTGGCCCCTGATTAAGAGCTACCAGTCTCAAATGAGATTTTGGAAGTTTTAAAACAGAGGTTTTTAAACTCGTGGTGTCTAAATTGTCACTAATCTGTGGGGGGGAAAAGATTGTAAAAGCAACAACACACACATCTCTTACATTTGTCCTGCTTGATTCATTTGTATTATTCTTAGATCAAATTGTTACCACACACACACACACACACACACACATACACAAAAAAATAGAAGTTTTTAGTGTGATCATTGTTCATGATCCTTAAAAAAAAAAAATCTCAAAGGATTGCTCATTTTTAAATGAAGAGTGTTTAAACCCTTTTATTTAATTATGGTAATATTTTTGCATTTTAATTAGTTTTTATTTTGTTTTAATATTCTTGACATTGAAAGGCCCTCACAATGCAGTCTACAAATGTTCTGATTGATAAAAATGCCTGAAAATCAAGACTTGCTTCTTTAGTGCAGAGCAGGTATGTTTTTATCTCCTTCAGTAAACTTTGAATGGTCCATACATGCCTACTGCCAAGAACTTATTCAAATTAGCTATCCACTTGCAAGAGTTAAGAGGAGACAAAAATAAAGAAAAACTTTTATTTTCGTAATACGGAATTAAAACTGGTAGCCTAAAATCCCTCTATGGGTCACAACTATACTCTGTGTAACAGCAAAGTTCTTCAAAAGCTGTGATTTAATTGCCTATATCTTTAAATATAAGTTTTTACATTAAATTGTATTTTAAATCTGATGTTTTACATTAACTTGCCTAGCTGGCTTCTTTTCAATAATACTAAGCCCACATTCTGACGTGGTAAAAGCAGCTGGACCTTAAAAATTTATTTCCATCCAATTCAGTATGAATTCACCATTGGACCCCTTTCTCGCCATTTTCTGTCATCTCTTGCATTTGTCCTGCTTGATTCATTTGTATTATTCTTAGATCAAATTGTTAAGAACAACAAATTGATATTGTGCTGTTCTCTGTCTTCAGACCAACTGAAATGGGATAGTTTGGCAAAAAGTAAAAATAAAAATAAATACATTATTTAATAAATAATACCTCCATTTCATTCTTTTCAAAATTAAGTTACTCTTACAAGTACATAAATTGTGAAAAATATTTAATTCAAAGAAAAATAAATAAAATCAAGTGTTTTGTTATTATGTTTTTGTTTTTTTGTTTTGATATTGAATTCAAGACAAAAGAAGTTTCTACTTTTAACTGTATTATTCAGTTCAGTTTTAAATATAATTTCCACATATACTTAAAAGCTTTATCTAATTGCATAGGTACCCTTAGATCATCAGGGAAGTGAACAGCTGCAGCCACTGACAGTGGGAGGGACTGGTGTGCCAGAGGAGAGATGTCATATACATTTAAAAAATAATCTCAGTAGGTGATTCTAAGAAGCTGATCTTCCAAGAGAGAAAATTATTCCCTTAGAGAGTTATTTATTTTGAATCTATCTAAACTTGTCTTAAAAAGTTTGGAAATCCCTTCTGATTGTTTAATGAATGCCTACATAAAGGGAATGGCTAATAAAAAGTCCTATTACTAAAAGCTCTGATGAATAAAGAATAGAGTTAGCCTTAGAAGTGGCATCAAGAATCATAATGAAAATAATCCCATTTCTTTTAACTCAGAAACAAATAAATTGAATAAACTTAAAAAACAAACAAACATCATTGTTGACTTATTTCACATAACTCCAAATGAAATATTTTTACTTGAATCATCTTTTGAAAATCTGTTCCATCTACTTTCTTATTTTTTAATTAAATCTTTATTATTCAGATTGTATTTGTTTCTCTTTTTTCCCCTCCATAGCACCCTCAACCCAACTCCCACCCTTTACTCTGCCCTTACCTCCCTCCCATTGATCTCATCCATAGGTGTATGATTTTTGTCCAGTGTCTCCCTGTACACCCCTCACCTCTTTCCCCTGAGAATTATCAGTCTACTCCCTTTCTGTGCTCCTGATTCTATTATATTCACCAGTTTATTCTGTTGATCAAATTTTTAATTCCCTTCATTTTTAGATTCACTTGTTGATAGATATGTATTTGTTGTTCATAATTTTTTGTCTTTTACCTTTTTCTTCTTCCTCTTCTAAAAGAGTACCTTTCAGCATTTCATATAATACTGGTTTGGAGTTGATGAACTCCTTTAGCTTTTTCTTATCTGTGAAGCTCTGTTTCTGCCCTTCAATTCTGAATGATAGCTTTGTTGGATAGAGTATTCTTGGTTGTAGGTTTTTGCTATTCATCACGTTGAATATTTCTTGCCACTCCCATCTGGCCTGCATCGTTTCTATTGAGAAATCAGCTGACAGTCATATGGGTGCTCCCTTGTAGGTAATGAACTGTTTTTCTCTTGCTGCTTTTAATATTCTCTCTTTGTCTTTTGCTCTTGGTATTTTAATTATGATGTGTCTTGGAGTGGTCCTCTTTGGATTCCTTTTCTTTGGGGATCTGTGTGCTTCCTGGACTTGTAAGTCTATTTCTTTTACTAGATGTGGGAAGTTTTCAGTCATTATTTCTTTAAATAGGTTTTCAGTATCTTGCTCTCCCTCTTCTTCTGGCACCCCCACAATTCTGATGTTGGTATGCTTGAAGCTGTCCCAGAGGCTCCTTACATTATGTTCACATTTTTGGATTCTTTTCTCTTCTTGCTTTTCCAGTTGAATGTTTTCTGCTCCTTTATATTTCAAATTTTTGACTTGATTCTTGCCTTTCTCTAGTCTGCTGTTAGGACTCTGTATAATATTTTTTATTTTAGTCAGTGTATGTTTAATTTCTAGTTGGTCCTTTATTATCTTTAGTTGGACCTTTTCCATCTCTAGTTGGCTCTTTTGCATCTCTAGTTGGTCCTTTTTCATCTCCTCTTGGTTCTCGCTAACTTTATCCAACTTTTCTAGCATATTCTGGAAAAACCTTATAAGCATGGTTTTGAACTCTACATCCAGTCGGTTTTTTTTCCTCCATTTCTTTTGTTTGTGATCCCTTCCCTTGTCTCGGCATTTTCACTATGCCGGGGAAACTTCTGTGTTGAATTCAGCCTTATGATAACAGACTTGCAAAACTGAAGAAGCCTCTGTTGAGCTTGGGATGGGTGGAGTCTCGGGCTTAAGGGACCGCCTTGCCTTCCAGTTGGCCCTGCCCTCCATGGCCCCTGAGTCTCACGTGACTGGGTAATCGCTGGAGCGGTCCTTGTGTGTGCGAGCCTGCAGTGCCTCTAGACCACTGCCTTTACAGTCCCCCTCTGGACCAGGACCACACGAGTCTAGGTCTCCAGGGTTTCACCCAAAACAGGGGCTTAGTGGAGTCAGTAGTGGCACAGTTGGGAGGGTCTGTCTCCTGCCCAGTCGCGAAAGCCAGTGGCACAATCAGCAATCTGTTCTCTGCGCAGTGTCGTGCGCGCCATCAGGCCTCTGATCTTTTGCGACTCCCCTAAATTTCCATGCACCTCTCCCTTTTCACAGTCCAAACTCCCCCCGTATGAGTTTCGGCTGGATATGGGGTTTAGTGTCGTAAGATAAGGGGTTTTGCCGTTGGGAGTCTCCGTTTCCCTTCCTCCAGAGAAAGCCAGCCAGGTACTCTGGCACCTGCTCTCTCAGCGCGCGTGTCTCCGTACCTCAGCTTTTTGCAGCTCCTCTGGGTTTCTGTGAGCCCCTCTCTTTCCTTTTAGCTGTAGAACTTACACTCCACCAGCTTTCCTGTGGTTCTGGATGATGTTTGTTCTGTCTTTTAGTAGTAGCTTTGAAATTTTTGTGCGAGGCAGCAGTGTAGGTGTTTACCTATGCTGGTATCTTGGATTCTCCTCTACTTTCTTATTTTTTGATTTCCATTATGCCTAATGTTATCTTCTCCCATTTTAATCCTCTTCTTTAACTTACATATTTCTCTTATTACATGATATATTAGTCATCTTCATGAAAAAAAGGCCTAGAAAATAAACAAATCAATAGTTACTGACCACACTTTTTCCAACCCAGTTCAATATTTTGACCTATCAACCAAATCTGACTTTTTTTAAATCCTACTTCCCCTCAATTTACTTTCTTTTTCTGTCTCATCTATAGCCTGAGCTTTAAGAGATCTGGTTTCTACTGCCAATTTGGCCATTGTATCAGCTGACATATGTTTCTGTGCCCCAGTTTCCAAATCTTTCCATTACTGGTTCAGTGCCTGTCTGGGATCTGCAGGTTCTGATGGTTCCCTTACACCCATAATGCTCTGGCTTCGTGAAGAAGGGTTGGAACCAGGTGGCCTAAGCACAATGAGAGTACACATTGTGCTGCCAAGGGTATTACAGGGGTAGCAAATGGTGCATAATCACTGCTCTTCCTATCTTTCCCTTTGGGGCATTCATTCTTTCATTTATCAATTTATCTTTTAAGTATCCAGCAAGTGAATGTCCAAATGAATGCATATCTTTTAGAAAATCCATTTGATTTTGCTGAATGAATTTGCTGCCCTAATGAGAAAAGAACATAAATCAAACTTACTGTTTACTTTATAGACTAGCTGATAAATAAGTCAATACCTTTTTAGTACGTTTTTGGTACTGAAGATAAGAATTATGTAGATTTTTTGGAGAACAATCCCCACTATTAACTCAGAAGAAAAAGTATTTCCTCATGTTGTTTTTGGGATTGGTAAGTATCTAGTAACAGATGCACAAACAGAAATTCTTCTTTAATTTAATTGAGTTAAAATTATTCTTTGCCTCACAGAGGTGATGCTTTAGGTTTGGATTTGTGTACCAATGTCAGTTCTTCTTCACAATCCTTTGGATGCCCGAGTTTATTTTTAGCTGACAGGTTACTAATCTCACAAACCATCTACAGAGAATGAAGAGAGAGAGAAAAAAAAGATTGCTACTATGGGAACAATATCTCTTTGCATTTCTGACTTTTCTTTTAAACTGGAACTATCTTAATGTTGCATTAATGCAAGGGAAAGAGAATGTTTGCTTTTCAGAGCATTCTTTCAGCTGTCACTTAGCAAGATCTAAACATTTGACACAACATGATTTTAGAAAACTTTTAACATTTTTAGATTTTATTTTTTTGAAATTTTTGTTTCAAATGTCAGGAACCATCAAGGCACTTGTCTTAAGGAAAAGGTCACCCCAAAGATAAAAGCCAGTTCTGGGTTGAGTGACAGTGTTTCTCTGTTGTCTAATCAGGGTGCCAAACGCTATTTGCAGAGTGCCTGAAAGATAGCTTACTTTCTGTACTGGTCTTAGTTGTACAACAATGTTTCAGAAACTTCTGCAGCTATTTCCAAAGCAAATCTGGTGAAATGTGTCAATGAATCCAAACCCAACTGTCATGGAAAATGCAAGTCAGTACCTTTAAGTGCACAGCTCTCTATGAAAGTCAGTCAGATATTTTCCATACAGAGACAGTATTTATTTGAAAGTGATTCATCACTGGTCTAGCCTCCCATTATGAAGTGACCACTTTGAACCAATTGCCATATAGCAGTATGGATTTGCTTAAAACAATGTATTCTTGATTGAATTTCAGTCATAGTGTGTTTATGTAATAGAATAAGCATAGATTTACTCCAAAGAATAATAATCTCCTTCAAACTTTTGCTAAAAGAGAATTATAAAAGTAAATGAGGCCATAACAAGGGAAAATTTTAAATTATTGTATTAAAAAGACTATAATTGTCATGTATCTTTTTAAATTAAATCTTTATTACATTTGTTTCTCTTTTTTCCCCTCCATAGCTCCCCTCCACCCAGCTCCCACCCCTCC
>JAAGEH010000041.1:17898649-17912451 GCA_011751065.1 Lasiurus cinereus | reverse complement strand
TGTTAGGACTCTGTATAATAGTTTTTATTTCAGTCAGTGTATGTTTAATTTCTAGTTGGTCCTTTTTCATCTCCTCTTGGGTCTCACTAAATTTATCCAACTTTTCTAGCATATTCTTGAAAAACCTTATAAGCGTGGTTTTGAACTCTATATCCAGTCGTTTTTTTTTTTTCCTCCATTTCTTTTGTTTGTAATCCCTTCCCTTGTCTCGGCATTTTCACTATGCCGGGGAAACTTTTGCGTTGAATTCAGCTTTATGATACCAGACGTGCAAAGCCGCAGAAGCCTCTGTTGATCTTGGGAAGGGTGGATTCTCAGGGCTTAAGGGACCGCCCACCATGGCCTCTGAGTCTCACGTGACTGGGTAATCGCTGGAGTGGTCCTTGTGCGCGTGCCCGCAGTGCCTCTAACAGCTGCCTTTCCGGCTCCCCTGCACACCAGGACCACATGGGTCTAGTTCTACAGGGTTTTGTCTGAATCAGGGGCCCAGTGGACTCAGAAGTGGCACAGTTGGGAGAGTCTGTCTCCTGCCCACTCGCAAAAGCCAGTGGCACAATCAGCAATCTATCCTGCTCGCAGTTCCGTGGGCGCCACCAGTCCTTTGATCTTTTGCGACTCCCCTAAATTTCCGTGCACTTCTCCCTTTTCACAGTCCAAACTCCCCCCGTATGTGTTTAGGCTGGATTTGGGGTTTAGTGTTGTAGGATAAGGGGTTCAATGCCTTTGGGAGTCTCCGTTTCCCTCCCACCAGAGAAAGCCAGCCAGGCACTCCAGCACCCGCTCTCTCCCCGCGTGGGTCTCCGTACCTCAGCTTTTTTGCAGCTCCTCTGGGTCTCTGTGAGCCCCTCTCTTTCCCTCTAGTTATAGAACTTCCACTCAGCCAGCTTTCCTGTGGTTTTGGATGATGTCCGTTCTGTCTTTTAGTTGTAGTTTTGAAATTGTTGTGCGAGGCAACAGTGTAAGTGTTTACCTATGCCGCCATCTTAGATTCCACCCAAAGTCATCTTTTTGAAATGTAAATGTTAAAGGAGGTCATGCCCTTGTTTTAGCTAGTTTCTGTGGGAAGGTAGAAACCTAAATTTGGTGGGCTCCTTGCTCCAAGTTCCAAAACGTCTACCAGATAAATTTAGGATGCATCATTATGTGACCAATGATGGTGCCAAGTCCTCTTACTTGACTAATTTGCTGTTTACCTTGAAAACATATGGATGAAAAAGGGGCACATAGTAGACCTGACTAACTCAGGGGAGGCCTGCATGACTGGCCTTACAAACTCAGAGACTAAAATTTCTAACTATCAAAGAGTCATGTAATCAAGGAGTCATGTCCCTTGACAAAGTCAGTCTTTACCTAAAGTGAGCCTGTGTATTATATTTATGCTTCTAAGATAACATATCTTTGAAATGACAGAGTAATTGTCTTTTCTAGCCCTCCCAGGAGCAACAAAGGAAAAGACTATAGAACCCTTATTGTTAACTATTAACTATCCTGTACCCACCAATGTAAAACAAGTATGTTCAAAGGTGTGTTTTTAAGGGAAATATTTTTAGTGGTATACATTCTAAACCTGTGAGACCCATAACAAAAACTAAACACTGTGTTCTCTCAGGAATCAAAATAAGGTTCTAAGGTAAAAAAGGCTAGACCTATCTGTGTTGGTAAGCAAAAATAAAATAAAAAAAAAAATAAACTATGAGTGTGACTCAGGATTTTATGACAGTAAATGTCCCGAAGTCTTATGCCCTGTGCAATCTGTCTATAAGTATGAACCAGTCATTCAAACTGAGAAACATTTGAAATTGGAAACCTAGTTGCAATTAGAGAGTCCAAGTCAAGTACAGGTTGTCACTAAATGTCCTGAAAACTTTCCAAAGGAAACAAATGAATAGTAATTTATTATGCTTGACACTGGGATTACAAGGAGCTTTGAATATCACATGTATTTAATACTGTCAAAAGGAGAGACAATAAGCCCCAAAGGAAGTCACTTGTGCTGAGCTCAAGTTAGTGACCAAAACATGACTTAATACTGAACCTAATTGCAGTTTCAGCCTTCTCGGGAGGAAATGTAATTTTAGGAAATCAACCTGGAATGTCTTGGTCAGTACCAGTGAAGTAATCTGCCTGCTAAATCCCTGCCTTCCCCTAAAGAAAGCTGACCTTTTCTAAAACAATCTATTCCATTAACTTTCCTTTCCCGTCCTCTTTATGTCTCTAGATGACTTTAATTTTGTACAGCTCTGCGGATCTCCTTTCCATTTACCAGATGGGATGCTGTCTGATTCATGAATCATTAAATAAAGCCAATTAGATCCTGAAATTTATTCATTAGGATTTTATTTTTAACAATACCATTTTACAGCTGGATTTCATTGGTATCAGATGTCAGTAAGTAGACTCTTAATATTTTATTTACAATAGACTCCACAGTCAAATCTATGACAAAATTAAAATCTAGATGATTAACCATTCGGATGTAAGAAAGACTGCTCACGTTCAGGAATTGAGGAAATGCTGACCCTGCAGAGGATACCCAGAGGTGAATTTATAATGTGAAGCATGAAACAGAAAAAATAAGGAAATCACTGATAAAACCTTATCTCTTGCCTTCATCAGAGTATTGCTGGAGAAAATGGCCTCTTCCAATGTCTTGAGCAAAGAATTTCAAGGATGCATACATGGAGGAAGTTTAAGTGAGTCGTAAGGTTTATTGGGGTGAAAAAATAACACTGCCAAAGGGATGTAGGTAGTATCTAGCATCAGCTGCCCCGAAGACCTTGCTAATATTTTCTTGGTTTTGGGAAGGGAGAAAGCTGTTTTTCAAATTGTCCAATCTGTTTTCTGGGTTTTCCAAGGGGCTCTTTTGGGTCCTCCTCTGTCAATCTTCTTCCTGGATCATCCAGGTTTTGTGTCCTTATCCTAAAGGAACCTTGATTCAGATTTTCCCAGGCTGGTTCTGCTTTGTCATCTGGCTTCTACTGTGCAAGTGCTTAGGAGGACCTCCGCCTGCGTTGTCTGGGCTTCCATCACGCATGAGCCCAGCAAAGGAATTTCTACTTTACTGTATATCTTAGCCCCAGTCAAAGGACTGATTGTTCACAGATGATTGGAGAGCTGGTCTTTCCTGCCTGCTTGGGATTTAAGTCCCTTTGGTGGAAGATTCGGTTGTCCTCGCTGGTGTCTGTGAAGCTGTGGCTTCCGAACTTGATCAGACTTAGCCAGTTTTGCTTCCTTCTCCTTTCTTAATACCTAACTGTCTAGCTATCTATGCTAACAAGAGCTCACACACCAACCCTCCACCAAAGCCCTCTTATCTGAGTTCAGTGGGCCAGCCACTTGCTTGCCACTATAGGAGCAGTAATGACCTTCCTTCTCAAATCTTATGCAAGAACCTCTCATTGGCACAATATAAACTAAAGCCCTATAGAAAAGGCGAGTCTGGAAAATGTTTTCAGCCTCTGCAATACAGCAAAGATGGCAAAAGTTAGCTAGAATAATGCAGAGGTGTCAAAAGGTACTATAGCATGGTTTTTGTCATAAAGAATATGCAACTCAATGCAAGTATTCATATTCTTTATTACCTTTATCTTTTTTTTAATATTTTTATTGATTTTTCACAGAAAGGAAGGGAGAGGGATAGAAAGTCAGAAACATTGATGAGAGAGAGACATCCATCAGCCGCCTCCTGCACGCCCCCTACTGGAGATGTGCCCGCAAGCAAAATACATTCCCCCAACAGGAATCGAACCCGGGACCTTTCAGTCCGCAGGCCGACGCTGTATCCACTGAGCCAAACCGGTCTCGGCTATCCCTCTCTTTTGAGAATGTTTCTGTTACTTAACTAGAATTCAGTTTTATATTATCAGAGTTTGATTTGGTTGATTTTTACAAAGAAAATCTCCATAGTGGACTCATTACTTTCTCGTGTTGACCTGGGGCATGAATGACATCAGCAAAGACTGGAAATTACAGTGGGTTATTGGGAATAATTTATTTCTTTTAAAAATATATATATTTCTTTATTGATTTTAAAGAGGAAGGAAGAGGGAGAGAGTGATAGAAACATCAATGAAGAGAGAGAATCATTGATTGGCTGCCTCCTGCACGTCCTCTACTGGGGATCGAGCCTGGGCATATGCCCTTGGCCAGAATCGAACCTGGAACCCTACAGCCCACAGGCCAAGGCTTTATCCACTGAGCCAAATCGGCTAGGGTGGAATTAATTTATTTTTTATTTGTGGAGACAAATGCGCTAAGATTGATTATATTTTACCTTTAAAAGTGTTTTAGCCAAGACCGGTTTGGCTCAGTGGATAGAGCGTTGGCCTGCGGACTGAAGGGTCCCAGGTTCAATTCCGGTCAGGGGCATGTACCTTGGTTGCGGGCACATCTCCAGTGTGGGGCATGCAGGAGGAGGCTGATCGATGTCTCTCTCTCATTGATGTTTCTGACTTTCTGTCCCTCTCCCTTCCTCTCTGTAAAAAAATCAATAAAATATATTTAAAAAAAAAGTGTTTTAGTTAAGAGATGAGTATGCTGAGATTTTATCTTAAAAAATGCAGATTGGTCTGTGGAACTGGACACATATAATCTTCCTTGGAAAAGGAACTTTTAGTTGGACCCAGGAGTGTTGTATGCCTATTTTATAGCAATGAAGGTTATCATGTAACAGTTGTCCTTCAAATGAGGTTCCAGAACCAGTAACATCAGCATCACATGAGACCATGTTAGACATGTAGACTAACATGGTTCCATCTCACAACTATTGAACTAAGTCTCTGGATTTGGACCCAACTATCTATAATTTTTATTTTAATTTTTTAAAAACTATATTTTTACTGTTGAAAGTATTACAGATGTCCCCCTCCTTTTTTTTTCCCATTGATCCCCTCGCCCTAGCACCCACCCTTCCATAGCCCATGGGCTACGCATATATGTATATAAATTCCCCTGTTAATCCTTAATCTCTTCACCTGTATTTTTTTTCAAATATATTTTTATTGATTTCAGAGAGGAAGGGAGAGGGAGAGAAAGAAACATTAATGATGAGAGAGAATCATTGATTGTCTGCCTCCAGCAAACCCCCCACTGGGGATTGAGCCCACAGCCTAGGCATGTGCCCTTGGCTAGAATTGAACCTGGGACCCTTCAGAGTGCAGGCTGAGGTTCTATTCACTGAACCAAACTGGCTAGGGCCCACTTGTAATTTTTAAAATTTTCAAATAATTCTAAACAAAGACACAGGCCTGAATTTTAAAGAATTGAGAGAATTGCTTCTAGATCTGTATTTGATTCAGGAAAACATAGTGTGAGCATAGTGCAGGTGACTACTCATAGGGCCCTACACTTCATCAGCACTTCACACAGACCTACAAGCATATCAAAACAGAGAAGCTCTGCTAATTTCCTTCATTATTCCTCTTTGTTTCTCTTCTCTTTTCTCCCATTCTTCTCCCTCAATCTACAGATACTGCAATTTTAAATTGAAGTGATTTTTGTGATTAATATTCTCTACCAAGCTGTCCTTAATGTACTGCTTGACCCAAATTTCCAGGGCATAAAATAAAAATAGAATTTTAATCTAATTTATTTTTATTCTTTAACATCTATCATCCATCTATTCCTTGAAGGAACTCCTGCCACTTCTGACATGGCTGCAAATTGAACAAGTTATTTTATTTTATTTTAATTGTAATTTCTCTCTCTCTCTCTCTCTCTCTCTCTCTCTCTCTCTCTCTCTCTTTATTGTGTTATATGTATACATATCTCCCCATTGCCCTCCTCCCTCCCAGATATAACCACACCCCCCGTGTCTATGTTCATTGGTTATGCTTATATGCATAGATTGATTGATATCTTATCTAATCCAACTCTCCTTAATCTTCCTGCTATAATATCACAGTATGTTTGATGCTTTACTGCCTCTGTATCTATTCTTTTGTTCTACAGTTTACAATATTCTTTATTATCCACAAATGAGGGAGAGCATGTGGTGCTTCTCCTTCATTGACTGGCTTATTTCACTAAGCATAAGGCTCTCCAGTTCCATCTAGGTTGCTGCAAATGGTAAGAGCTCCTTCTTTTTAATGGCAGCATAGAATTCCATTGTGTAGATGTACCACGGTTTTCTGATCCACTCAACTGCTGACGGGCACCTAGGCTGTTTCCAAATTGTAGCTATTATAAATTGTGCTGCTATGAACATAGGGGTGCATAAATCCTTTCTGGTTGGTGTTTATAATTTCTTAGGATAAATTCCTAAGAGTGGGATTCCTGGGTCAAATGGGAGATCCATTTTTAATTTTTTAGGAAAACTTCATACTGTTGTCCACAGTGATTGCACCAGTCTGCATTCCCACCAACAGTGAACAAGGGCTCCTTTTTCTCTGCATCTTCGCCAACACTTGTCATTTGTTGATTTGTTCATGATTGCCATTCTGACAGGTGTAAGATGGTATCGCATTGTCGTTTTGATTTGCATCTCTCGGATAATTAGTAATTTTGAACATGTTTTCCTGTGTCTCTTGTCCTTCTGTCATCTTTTGAAAAGGTTCTATTTAGGTCCATTGCCCATTTTTTTATTCTGTTGTTTATCTTCCTTTTATTAAGTTGTATAAGTTGGCTATAGATGTTGGAGATTAAACCTTTATCAGTGATAACATTTGCAAATATGTTCTCCCATACAGTGGTCTTTCTTGTTGTTTTGTTGATGGTTTCTTTTGCTGTACAAAAGTGTTTTAGTTTGATGTAGTCCCATTTGTATATTTTTTCTTTAGCTTCCATTGCCTTTGGAGCAGTATCAGTGAAGAAGTTCTTTTGGCATATGTCTGAGATTGTGCTGCCTGTGGATTCTTCTAATATTTTTATGGTTACCCTATTAATGTTTAAGTCCTGTTTCCATTTTGAGTTTATTTTTGTATTTGGTGTAAGTTGGTGGTCCAGTTTCATTTTTTTGCATGTATCTGTCCAATTTTCCCAACACCATTTGTTGAAGAGGCTATCTTGACTCCATTGCATGTTCATGCCTCCTTTGTCAAATATTAGTTGAGCATAGTGGTTTGGGTGGATATCTGGATTCTCTATTCTATTGCATTGGTCTATATGTCTGTTCTTGTGCCAGTACCAGGCTGTTTTGAGAACAGTTGCTTTGTAATATAGCTTGAAATCTGGTATTGAAATCCCAACTACTTTATTCTTCTTTCTCAGGATGGCTGTGGCTATTCGTGGTCTTTTTTTGTTCCAGATGAATCTATGAAGAATTCTTTCTAGGTCTGTGAAGTATGTCGTTGGTATTTTAATGGGTAGTGCATTGAAACTATAGATTGCTTTGGGTTGTATGGACATTTTAATGATGTTGAGTCTTCCAATCCATAAGCATGGTATGCTCTTCCATCTGTTAACATCTTCCTCTATTTCTTTTTTCAGTGTCCTGTAGTTTTCTACATATAGGTCATTTACCTCTTTAGTTAGGTTTATTCCTAGGTATCTTAATTTTTTTGGTGCGATGGTAAATGGGATTGCTTTTTGAGTCTCTTTTTCTGTAATTTCACTATTAGTGTGCAGAAATGCTACAGATTTCTTGGCATTAACTTTGTATCCTGCTACATTGACGAATTCATTTATTAAGTCAATTAGTTTTGGGATGGAGTCCTTCGGGTTTTTTTATGTACAGTATCATGTAATCTGCATATAAGGACAGCGTTACTTCTTCTTTTCCAATTTGGATGCCTTTTATTTCTTATTCTTGTCTAATTGCAATGGCTAATACTTCCAGTACTATGTCAAACAGGAGAGGTGAGAGTGGGCATCCCTGTCTTGTTTCTGTTCTTAGGGGAAATGGTTTTAGTTTTTGCCCATTGAGTATGATGTTAGCTGTGGGTTTAACATATATGGCTTTTATGATGTTGAGGTATGATCCTTCTATTCCCACTTTGCTGAGAGTTTTTATCAAGAAAGAGTGTTGGATTTTGTCAAATGCTTTTTCTGCATCAATTGATATAACTATGTGATCTTTATCTCTCAGTTTGTTTATGTAATGTATCACGTTTATTGATTTTCAGATATTGTACCATACCTGCATGCCTGGGATGAATCCTACTTGGTCATGGTGTATGATCTTTCTGATGTACTGCTGGGTCCAATTTGCTAGAATTTTGTTGAGGATTTTGGCATCTATGTTCATGAGAGATATTGGCCTATAGTTCTCTTTCATTGTATTGTCTTTATCTGGTTTTCGGTATTAGGGTAATGCTGGCTTCATAGAAGGTATTTGGAATTGTTCCTTCTTCTTGAATGTTTTTGAATAGTCTGAGGAGGATAGGTTTTAATTCTTCCTTGAAATTTGGTAAAACTCTCCTGTGTAGTCATCTGGTCCCGGGCTTTTATTTGCTGGAAGGTTTTTGATGACTGCTTCAATTTTTTCCATAGTTATTGGACTATTGAGATGTTAAGATTCTTCCTGATTGAGTTTTGGAAGGTTATACATTTTTAAGAATATGTTGATTTCTTGCAGGTTGTCCAATTTTTTCAGAATATAGTTGTTCATAGTATTTTTTAACAATTCTTTGTATTTCGGCGGGGTCTGTTGTCTTTTCTCCTCTTTCATTTCTAATTTTGTTTATTTGGGTCTTCTCTCTTTGCTTCTTGGTGAGCCTGGCTAGAGGTCCATCAGTCTTGTTTATCCTTTCAAAGAACCATCTCTTGGTTTTGTTGATGTTTTAAATTGTTTTTTTGGTCTCCATGTTATTTATCTCTGCTCTGATCTTTACTATTTCCTTCCTTCTGTTTACACTGGGCTTTTCTTGTTGCTCACTTTCTAGCTGTTTGAGTTGTAGGGTTAGGTAATTTATTACCATTGTTTCCTGTTTTTTGCAGTAGGCTTGTAGGGCTATGAACTTCCCTCTCAAGACTGCTTTCACTGTGTCCCATAAATTTGTATTGTTGTTTTGTCATTGTCATTTGTTGTCATGATGTTTTTTATTTTTTCCTTGATCTCTCTGGTTACCCAGTCGTTGTTTAATTGCATGCTGTTTAGTCTCTATGTGTTTGATTTCTTTCTTTTGTTTTTATTATAGTTGATTTCCAGTATTATGCCACTGTGGTCTGAGAAAATGCTTGATATGATTTCTACCTTCTTGAATTTGAAGAGACTACTCTTATGAGCCAACATATGATATATCTGTAAAAATGACCAATGTGCACTAGAAAAGAATGTATATTTCTGTGGCTTTGGGGTGAAATGTTCTGAAGATGTCAATTAATTCCATCTGTTCTTATGAGTCATTTAGGATTGATGTTTCTTTGCTTATTTTTTGTTTAGAGGATTTGTCCAGTGGTGACAGTGGAGTATTAAAGTCTCCTAACATGATAGTATTGCTGTCAATCTCTCCCTTACAATCCTCCAAGAGTTTTTTTTTTTTTTTTATGTATTTAGGTGCCCCTATATTGGGTGCATTTATCTTTACCAGAGTTATTTCTTCTTGTTGGATTGTTTCCTTTAGTATTATGAAGTGGCCTTCTTTATCTCTTGTTATGTCCTTCATTTTGAGATCTAATTTGTCACATATAAGTATTGCAACCCCAGCTTATTTTTCATTTCCATTTGCCTGAAGTACCATGTTCCATCCCTTCACCCTCAATCTGTGTGCATCTCTTTTCCTGAGGTGGGTTTCTTGCAGACAGCCGAGATGTAGATCATGTTTTCTTATCCAATTGCTTACCCTATGTGGCTTGATTGGAGCATTTAATCCGTTTATATTTAAAGTTATTATTGATAAGTACTTACCTGTTGCCATTTTTAGTCCTTACCCCTGAGTTCCTTCTTCGCTTGCTATTTCTTTTTATTACAGCAGACCCTTTAACATTTCTTGCATTGCTGGTTTGGTGGTAATATATTGCCTTAGTCACTTTTTGTCTGTGAAGCTTCTGATTTCACCTTCAGTTTTGATTGAGAGTCTTGCAGGGTACAGTATTCTTGGATTCAGACCCTTCCTTTGCATGACTTTGTATATTTCATTCCATTCCCTTCTGGACTGATGAGTTTCTGTTGAGAAGTCAGTAGCTAGTCTTATGGGGGTTCCTTTGTAGGTAATTTTCTGTTTCTCTCTGGCTGCTTTTAAGATTCTTACTTTGTCGTTGGTGTTTGCCAGTTTAATTATAATGTGCCTTTGTGTCAGTTTGTTGGGGTTAATTTTGCTTTGGACTCTGTGAGCTTCTTGGATTTGTGTGGGTTTTTTCTTTCCTATATTGGGAAAATTTTCTGTCATTATTTCTTCAAACAAGTTCTCTAATCCTTGTTCATTTTCCACTCTTTCTGGAACCCCAATTATGTGGATGTTGTTTTGTTTCATGTTATCCCAAAGTTCCCTTAGGATCTCCTCTGGCTTTTTATTTATTTCTTTTTCTAGAAGCTGCTGTACTCGGGTATTTTTTCCTACCATGTCTTCTAGCTCACTGATGAAGTCCTCTGCTTCTTCTAGTCTACTTTTGATGCTTTCTATTAAGTTCTTTATATCAGTGATGTCATTTTTCATTTCTTCTTGATTATTCTGCACCTCCTCTAGGTTCTTCTGCATTTCTTCTTGCTGCTTCTTCATCTCCTCTTGGGTCTTCTTCATTTCCTCTTTGCTCTTACTCACATTGTCAATTTTGTCTTCCATTCTATTCATCCACCTTATGATCATTTCTCTGAACTCTTTCTCTGGCAGGCTTATTTCTGCTTCTATTTTGTTTACTTCCTTTTCTGGTGAAACCTGCCTTTCTGTCTTATGTGGGCTGTTTCTTTTTCTGCCCATGGTCTTTCTTCTCCGGGTCTCTGGTTATGTAGTTCTCTCTCCTACATTGATTGAAAGGCACAAACTACAACATGACCAGGTACAGCACACAAGGCACTGAGTAGATATACATTCAAGATGTTAATAATCACAAATAATGTGACCACCAATGAAAGACAAATTAGGGGTAAGTAGAAAAAAAGAAGAGGAAAATGAGGAAAAAAGAAAAGAAAGAAATGCCAAAATCACATTGGGAGAGGGAGAAAAAAAAATAAATGAACAAAAAACAAAATAAAATAAGTAAATCAAAAGGAGAAGAAGGAGAAGAAAAGAGGAAGAGAATAATGTCAGAGTGAAAAGAAAGAAGATAAGAGAGAATATGGGAAGAAAAAAATAGGTGTCAGGAGAAAACACCAGTAGAACAGTCACTATTCCCAACAAATGTCGGCAACCAGTACATGGAGATTAAAACAAACTACAAATAACAACTGGTATGGAGGGACTTGAGGGAAAAGAGAGGTAAAAAACAAATCAAGTCAAAGCAAACAAAAAGCAAAATAAAACAAGTAGAATAAGCTAAAACAATCTCACCAAAAAAGTACAAAAAATCGATATAATCACCATTCAGGCAAAGAGCAATGAAAGGTCATAGAGAAAAACAACTTTTTGGATAGTGAAGCCAAAAAGAGAGAGGTTTATATGGGCCTGGAGTAGGCAATTTTTAATTAGGTATTTAAGTGGGGTGAAATTTTATCCCGGTAAAGAGAAAGAATAGGGAGAATCTAAAGTTGGAAAAGGGAAAGAGAAAACAAGACAACAAAATGGGAAAAGTTAGGAGGAAAGTGTTGGCATAAAGGTAGAGTTGAGATAGAGTAAAATTATGCTAAAGGAAAGATGAAAATCAAATGTAGAACTCTAATCCTGAGGTAAAATAAAAGGAAAACAAAATGACACTTGTTTTTTTCCAAAATGGTAAAACAATATTAGTACTAATGCTAGTTGAAAAGAAAAATGTAATAATTCAAAAGGTAAAATCAATTGAGGAGGAAAGAAAAAAATTGTGTTTTAATTAAAGTATGCAAAAATGTAAAAATAAAAAAAAAATAGAATGGTCATTTACTTCCGCTATTGTTCTGCTTGGCACTTCAGTTTCCCACGTGGGAGGGTATTGCACTTCCCTGTGTTCCACTGCTGGTTGTGTTTTAATCTCTTTATTCTTTTGTGGTTATGTGAGAGTCAATTTGTGCGTCATCCACTGGGTGGCAGTGTTTTGGAATTGACCTCTGAGACTAAGCACATGATCTCTCTAGGCTGTGCTCAGATCCTGTTACTCTGTGGTTCTGAAAACCGGTTTATGGGGATTTTGCAGCCGGGACACTGAAATAACTCCCAGGCTATCCCTCTCCCTCTGTCTCAGATCAAAATGAGTTGTTTTCCAGAGCTCCCCTCTGTCAACAGCTCTGAGAGTTTGCTTCCACACTTAGGGATCATGCCCTGCCCCACATCTGTGGACCTCTCTAGAGGCAGCATTCCCGCAGCCGGGTTCCCACAGTGTGCGCATCTCTGTTGTGCAGGATGGGAGACCTCACCTTATCTCAGGTGAAATCTAACCTTTCCGTGTGCAGTGTGGAGCTCCTCTGAGTCTGTGTCTGCCCAGATTGGAGAGCGGTGTTATGGGTCCCCGGGTCCCCGGCTCTTTGGTGGGTGCTTCAGCCGCAGGTTTCAGACCACCGCAGACATCCACCTCCCTCTGCAAGATGGCGTGGTCTCCACGTTCGTGCTGGTGGCTCCAACCGACAAAATCCCCATGGCAGAGGGGCTTCCTGGCCAGGAGAGCCCTGTCCAGCAGTCCCCCACCTTCTCCTGGAGGATAACTGACTCTTAAGTTGCCAACAAACACTCCCAGTGCGACTCTCAGCTGCTCTCTCTCACTCTGCCCAGCTACAAAGCTCCAGACACGTCTGTCTACTCCGTCACCATTTTTCTTACTCCAAGTTATTTTATTTTTGATGTTTTATTTATTTATTAAATATTTTTTCATTATTGATAGTATTACAGATATCTCCCATTCCCCAACCCTTCCCCCTTCCTCCTCCCGATCCCTATCCATCCCTCCATGTCTTAACTACCCTATCCCCCATGTCCATGGGCTATGCATAGTCTATATAATAAAAGCCTAATATGCTAAGTGTCCAGTTGTCTGTTCAACCAATCAAAGTGTAATATTCTAATGATATAATAAGGTAGCTCAACACTTTCCACCAGGGGGCAGATAGCTGACTAGTTACTATGATGTGCACTGACCACCAGGAGGCAGATATTCTAACTGGTAGGTTGGCTTACTGTTGCAGTCTGGCTGATTGGGACTGAGCAAGACAGTCCAGACATGCCCCTGAGCCCTCCTGCAGTTCCTTCCTGGCTGTCCAACCTTCTGTGTCCCTCCCTGGCCCTGATCAAGCACCAGTGGGGTCCCTCCACCTGGCCTGGATCCTCTCACAATCCAGGATCCCTCAAAGGATGTCAGAGAGCTGGTTTCAGTCCGATCCCAGAGACCAGGCGAGGGACCCCACTGGTGAATACATAAGTATATAAGTTCTTCAGTTTATCTCTTCTCATCCTTCTAACCCTACATCGTGAAGTATGTTAATCTGTTCTAATTTATAAAGATAAATTAGATTAAAACACCCCATCATTCTTCAGTGCTTATTTCCATTTTCTTTGCTTATGCTGAAAGTCAGTCAGTAGGCCTTTATTATTAATGGATTTATATCTAATTGCAACTGGTTGGTGGAGGAGAGAATTTTGGAGTAATAAAATAATAAATGTGGAGGAGGTTATAAAAGCTGATGTCCATTATTTTAACCCTTTTAATGATCTTCCAAAAAAGAATAAAAAGAGAAAAAGAAAGAGAAATATATGCTTCGATATTACTTTTTCTTTCTTTCACACTCCCCCCCCCCCCCTCGGGTGGGTGCCTTTGCCCCATATACACTTAGTGGCCAGATTATTATAATCTCTCAACATATAATA
>JAAGEH010000041.1:17860192-17898549 GCA_011751065.1 Lasiurus cinereus | reverse complement strand
TTACTTTTTCTTTCTTTCACACTTCCCCCCCCCCCCGCACTCTCTTTGTCTCTTTGCCTCATATACACTTAGTGGCCAGATTATTATGATCTCTGAACATATAATAATCTGGCCACTCAGTGTGTGTGTGTGTGTGTGTGTGTGTGTGTGTGTGTGTACTAGAGATCCAGTGCATGTAATTCATGCACGGTGGTGAGGGGTTGTCCTTCAGCCCAGCCTGCTCCCTCTTCAATCTGGGACCCCTTGAAGGATGTTTGACTACCTACATTGAGCCTAAACGGGCAGTTGGACATCCCTCTCACAATCCAGGACTACTGGCTTCCAACTGCTCACCTGTCCGTCTTTTTGATTGCCCCTAACCACTTCTGCCTGATCAGTCACCTCCAAACCACTCCCCTGCCAGCCTTATTGAAGCCTAACTGCTCCCCTGCCAGCCTATTTGCCACTAACTACCCTACCTTGCAGGCCTGGTCACCCCCACTACCCTCCTCTGCCAGCCTAGTCACTCCTAACTGCCCTCCCCTACAGGCTTGATCATCCTCAACTGCCCTTCCCTGCTGGCCTGATCTACCACAACCGCCCTCCCTTGCAGGCCTGGTCCCTGCCAACTGCCCTCTTCTGCTGGCCATCTTGTGGTGGCCATCTTGTGTCCACATGGGGGCAGGATCTTTTAACCACATGGGGATAGTCATCTTGTGTGTTGGAGTGATGGTCAATCTGCATATTATTCTTTTATTAGATAGAACAGAAGCTTGGTGTACCAGTGGGGGCCAGCTGGTTTGCACTGAACTGTGTCCTGGATCAGGGTGGGTGTTCCCTTGGGTCATGGAGTGGCCTGCATGAGGGTCCTGTGGTGGTTTGCAGGCTGGCCACATTCCCTGGTGATCCAAGTGAAGGCCCTGGTATCTAGGATTTATTTATCTTCTACAATTGAAAGTTTGTAGTCTGTAGTGGAGCCAAGCCTTCTGCTTGCACAGCCATTGAAACTTTGTTGCCTTAAGTGGAGGCCTGGCTGGCCAGGGTTTGCAGAAAGATTGGCTTCCTCCATCGCCAGGGGCAACCCAAGCCTCCCTCCTGCTCTCTCTGTGGCTGTAGCCATCTTGGTTGGGTTAATTTGCATACTTGCTATGATTGGCTGGTGGACATGGCTGGTGGATATAGCAGAGTATGGTCGATTTGCATATTACTCTTTTATTAGTTAGGAGATTTTGTGCATAAATTTGTGCATAGGTGGGTTCTGGCCAGCCTGGCCAGGGAGAAGGACATGGGCCGTTGGCCAGCCTGGCTGCTGATCAAACTCCTGGTTGAGGAGCCAATTTGCATATTAGTCTTTTATTAGATAGCATATATACTGAGTGGCCAGATTATTATGCTTTCAGAGATCAAAATAATCTGGCCACTCAGTGCATATCACTCTTCTATCACTGGTAATTTATAAAAATATTTGATCAGCACTGCAGTGAGCACTCAAAAAACAAAAAGCATTGAATATAGCTGAGTGTTATTTGTTTACTGTCATACTCTTGTTTTCCAATCAGATTTATTTATATGTAAATATGTTAGGGACAGAAATAGAATATGGGGGACTAGCTATAATTGTAAGAAATATTAATCTTGCTCTGCTAACCTTGATTGTACCATTCTGATTAGATAAAGCACATTCTAATCTGGCAATGCCTCAAATCCATCTTACTTGTTGGACTAGGTTTGCATTCGCAGAACCAGCTCAAAATAGTCCTGTCCTGTTTAACAAAATATGTACCGAATCGCTTCTCAGAGACAACAGATCAAAACCACAAGTCACACAGCCTGGGCATGCACAAAGGAGAGAACCTTGCCCTCCAGCTGCACCTAGAACCAAAGTCTTGTGCTCCATTCCCCAGTATAAAAGCAAAATGTCAAGACATAATCCAAACTTGAACACAAGAACCCTTTTAGAAGTGAAAGGACCATTGACCAGGAAGATTGGTGTAAACACCCCTTTACTATAAATGCCAAGTTACAAGGTCCTCCAGTTAAAAAGTGTTCACACTGCCAGCACTTCTGTAGCATATCTGTTGCCCCTAGCCCCTTAAAAACTCTTGGCCTGGTCCAGCAAACTAAACGAATTTTAGGCACCACTAAGTCTTCCTACTTCTTGGCACCTTCTTGAGCAATAAACCTTTCTTTACTCCAGACTCTGACATTTAGAGTTTTGACTTTGATACTATAACAGTGTAAAGGTTTTTAAACTGAAAAAAAAAAGAGAATGGGAGAAGGAGTTAGGATAAATTTCTGCAGTTTTCAGCTTTCTTATAAGATCTCAACTTATAGAAGTTGGGACTTCTTTGGGATGATCATATGCATGGGGTTATATCTGGTGTATTTCCAGCAAAGCAAGCTCACACATCATTGCCTTGGGGCCCTTTTCATATACCTCTTTCTATGAAAAAGCAAAAATTTACCTCTGGGTCATGAGTGATTGGCTTAAGGGAGGATTGAATGTGAGAAAGAGGAAATAACAGAGGCAAGTTTTCAGAGATATTGAAAAACAGATTAAGTAAAATGAAATGTTCAGTTAGCAGATTTTTTTGAAAAAGAACAGAGAATGTTATTCTGACACAAAGGAAGCCTATATGATGAACATTTTGTGAAATGTTGGCATAGAAAGAAAGGAAGATGTATTACAAATAGGATGTTAAAAGTGGTTTTAAAAAGGATGCTATTAAAGAGTTTCAGACTTTTTTAAGTATCTAAAGAGACAGTTTAGAATTAAAAAAAATCCATTTGTGATTTCCAGATTTACCACTTGCTATGAGATATTACACATATTAATATCTCTTATCACTCTGCTCCTTTCTGTTTTGTTGTATTTTTTTATTTGGATTTGTTCGGGTGACACTGGTTAACAAAAATTCTTATATTGTCTTTTACAAAGAGGTTATAATGGCCATCAAAACTTGATACCCAGATTCTTCTTCAAAGAAGGACTTGTTGCTTTGGTTGATGGTAGTGGTATCTGCAGGAGGCCTTCAGCTATCATCCCCTTCAATGATTATCTCAGTTGGTACCCAGAACAAAGTCCTTCTGGGGACAGTCCATATGTAATGAATGATGGAAACAGGGGCTTAAAGTTTTGGCCATTTCAGGCCAATATAAGACAACTTAGATGGGACATTTTAGCTTCAGAGTTATGTTGGGTTCCCATTGTTTGGGCCTGCAATGTAGCTGGACTTCTCTTTTGTCCAACCTTAATGTCTTCTCTCTTCCAAATGTATTTATTATAAGATACCTTCTCATAAAACATCTATCATCAAACATAGCCTCAGAACCACTTCTGGAGAACCCACTTATGGCCGAGATTGCTATGAGGTTTCAAGAAGGCAGTGGTGAATATAAAAACTGTTTCAAGATAAGTAGGTGCTCATTGAAACTATAGCTCACTCATAGTTTATTTACAGTTTCAATTTCATAGAGAAGCAAGATATAATGTTCTAAATATCTTAAAATAGTTCATTTAATGAAACATTTCCTAAAGTTATTGCACAATATCTACTTTGTAACACGCTTGGGTCTTTTAGTAACATTTTTTAGGAGTGTGTGAATGTAGTTTTGAAGGCATTGCTGTATATTCAGTCTTTGACCACAGTTATATGTAAGAGGGCATTATACTAACCTATAGCCACATTATATGTTCAGTCTGTGGCTGTATTTAGAGGTCAGTCTTTACTAAGAGAAATCATGCCATAGCTAGGATTTAGAGCTTGTTTGAGATGCAATGGGGAATATGTTTATTCCATTCTCCAAGGAAAAGGGTCAGGAACATGGAAACCTTTCACCAAAAAACTGTCAGTGACTTTATTGTTTTTGGAAGGGCGTGATAAGAAGTCCAACCACTCAGCCTCCTCTAATGATTCAGGGAGTTTTCTTTCTTGTATTCTTATTGTTAAAGCTTTCTTGTCAATAGTGACCCATTCTGCTGTAGGGTCTAGTACTTCAAGAACTACAGTTTACCTGAAGTAAATGATGATTCATAGCTGACAGCAGACCTCTGTCAAGGAGGAGTTCACACAAGCTAATTGATAACTCTATTCAAAGGACCAGCAGTTCAGTCCCATCGTGTCCTCCTGAGAAGAACAGATCTCCATTTAAGCATAAGGATGTGAGGAAAGGGTAGGGAATGGTTGCTTTGTCAATATTTCTCAATGGATTTACTTTGGATAGCTATGACATACTCTGCTTTTTAAATGATCTCTAAAGTTAACTTTGGAGTTCATGTTGAAATATGTGTCTGTTGTGAATAATCTGCCACTGATGTAAGAGTTAATACAGAGTTGTTGTTTTTTCATCTTCAGTTAGGATTATCTTGTTTCTCTTTGTCATTTTCCATAATTTCTAATCCATAAAAAAATATCTGTACAGATTAAATGAACCAGCAAACTGTGCTTTACTTTTTTTAGAGATGAAACCTTAAACTATATGTACATGGTAATAGGATAATTGGTCAAGTGAGTGAATTTAATTAATTTGTAGAGGAAAAATTAGCAAAACAGGTCTACTGGTCTGTTTAGGAGGTCCAATGATCCTGTAAAAATTAGACCTAATGAGACTAAAATTCTTGATATGCAATGCAAAACCTGGGTGACTCTGCTCAGTAAAAATCTAAAATCATTTAATATTTTCTCTTTCCAACATAATTTTGCTAACTATGTCACAAACACTTCCATAGTAAATATTTCACTATGTACATATTTATATGGAATAAAATTAACAAATTAGAGAAGAGTATTTTGTGTAAATTGTGAAAAATAAATCAGCCTCCTATTCTTGGCCTGGGACACACAGTATTCCGATCGAAAGTAACCACTGTTCAAACCTGTTCTATGCATATTCAAATGAACACACTCACATTTACACATTAACACATATATTATTTTTCTTTACATAAATAATAGAATATTGTGATTTCTATTCTGCACCTTGCTTTTTTAAAAATATATTTTTATTGATTTCAGAGAGGAAGGGAGAGAGAGAACTAGAAACATAAATGATGAGAGAGAATCATTGATTGGCTGCCTCCTGCACACCCCACTCTGGGGCTCCAGCCCATAACCCAGGCATGTGTCCTGACCGGTAATCAAACCCTGACCTCCTGGTTCGTAAGTCAGCATCAACCACTGAGCCATGCAGGCTGGTGCTTTCTTCTTCTTCTTCTTCTTTTTTTTAACTTAATATATCTTGGATCACAAAATGAAGGAAGATTTAAAATGCTGCTATGACACCCAGAGATGTATTAAAACAATTCTGGAGCCTCTTTTAGATTTCAACTATATAGATAACCCAAAATTAAATAAAGTTTGTGATAAATAGAATCATTTCTTAGTTAGAAAAAGTTTGACTGTAGCTCTATTTACATAAACTTGGTTTGCTGGTTTGGTGAGCTATCTGTTTAAAGCATCCACTGATAAGAGGGCTTTGCAACTCTTTTTCACCACTTCAGCCTTTCCTTTCTTTTTGATATCATTCCATACATTTATTCAATACTATTGAGATAGCCCAACCATGTATCAGGCATTTAGTTAAGTGCCGTTTTTGTAGAGGTGGTTCAAGCAGCTGAAGGAAAAAGGGGACTAGATTAAAAATCAACATCAACATACAATCCACAGTGATGTCTATTATAACTTATGTATAAAACACATTTACCACTCTAAGAGAAGATGGTTTATTTCTCCTAAATAAGTCAGAGAAATCTTGGAGAGAAAAAAAGAGCAAACTTTGAGCTTAGTTTTGGAAAGAGACATTTCTACCAAAAAAAAAAAAGACATGGATTGAATTTCCCAGGGCATGGAGCCACATTAAAAGAGCACATAATTAGAAGGAGGAAGAGAAGCCCAAGAAGGCAGAGAGGAAATGAGAAAAGAACAATTGTCTTTGGAAAGTTACACATATTAAGAAATGGCTCAGCTTTAAACTCAAAGTTGGAAGCAAGCATTAGAGAAGCACATAAAGAGATGAAGTGAAGGTAGAATTTATTTAGATAATGTAAAGTGTGCACAGGCTACATTTGGTAGTGAAATGTCCCATTTAAGTACTTTAAATGATGGAAAAAAAGATTGGATTTGTGTTTAAGTAAAATAACTCAGACAATTCAGAGAAGACACTTGAGGAAAGAGAAATATTTACAGGACATTTTCTAGTATTCATGTGATAAGGATCAAAATAAAGGTGGAAGCAGGAGGGGCATAATGACAATAATATTTGGAGCAATATTTACTAAAAACCACTGGATTTGGTGACTACAGTTAATAGGAAGATACTTTTAATGGAAGGTAATTCTCAGATTTGGGGCTTTGGAGAATCAGTGGCTAATGATAAAACCTTCCACTTTGAAGAGAATGCACTGTTATGTATTCCACAGTTAGCTTCATGGCAACACCATATTTTGAAATGGGCTTCTGACACAAAATAAGTAATATTAACTAGTTATTCAAATATGTGAAAATTATTTTCATGTTCAAGAGATTATCATTAATGATTTGCTAAATATTTTCCAAACCAATTACAGATACATCTTATTTGAATCTATATTATAAAACCCATTGGCTCTAATGCAGTCAGGATGAAAGAGTGGTCACCAGGAGGCTGCGTATGGGGCGAGGCGAGCTCAGCTGTATAGGGCTGAGTGCATATCGCAGAAGAGCCTGGGGTCCCAGGTTTCCTGCAATTTCCCGCAGGTCTGAATCTCACACAATTTTGTGTTCTGGGTCAAGAGTTAAGATATAAAAAGTCTGCCTTATTTCATCCACTTATGTTAGAAAATTAGGAAATTAAAATGGAGAGATATTATACACTACTTACGTTCCTTATATAATATTAGCATATCCTATTTTATAAGCTTAGTTACTAGTCTTTGTATTATACAAAATGTTTCAATGTGAATAGATGCTAGTTTGTTGAATGGCTGCTTTATTCATGGAAAGCTATGCTTTCTGTCTCTAGGTGTGCTAACTATGGCTCACACCTGAAAATTTCATAGCTAGGTGTTCAGTTAACAAACTAGTAAGATATAATTTACTTTCAATGTCCAAAGTAACTAAACCAGCAAATGGTAGATGTGTAATGGAAGGAACCCCAGAACAGGAATAAAAATTTACATCGGAAAAGCAGCAAAGTCAAATATTTATATTGATGAGGGAACTTGCTTGTGACTGCAAGGGATTTAGATAAAATGTAGAGATTAATGGGAACATTTCTCAAGAATTTGACAGTGGGATTAGGATTACATGACTGACTAGCTAGGATTCTGGGTCAGACTTTAAACTCAGAGACTATTTTGAATGTAAACACTCTAGGTAACAGGCATTTTAAGTCAATTATGCATACCCAAAAAGAGTTTGTAAAGAAACTATAAGTCAATGTTCAACTAATTATCTCTACTAGTCAGCATTTGCTTTCAGCTTTATGTAATGGATACTGCAAACATAGACTTAAACAGGATAAGAGGTTCATCTTAATCAGAAAACAGAATATGGATAGTAAACAATATAAAATTGGTTTAATGGCTCAACAGTATAAGAGCTGAGAAGGCTGCAATTCCAATGGAACTCCTTTTGGTTATTTTATACAAGAGATGTGGCAAAAACCAGCAGTGGTACTAAATATTCACAACTACCATGACAACATGAACTTGGAAAAAATTCAGAATGGATAACTGCTCAATCAAAATGGTTCCTGGACATAAACAACCAGCACATCTGATCATCAGGATATAGCAGTTGAATTTCAGCTCTGGCTGCAATTCAAATTTTTATCAATGATTCTGACAGAAAGGAAGAAGGTAAAACAAAATAATGTGGGTTAATTAAATCAGTGCTTGTTCTAAAATGTTTCCAAAACAATACTCTGTGACTCATGTCTCATACATCAAATTATGTTACATCACAAAATACAGCTACAAGAGAGTCTGGGAAATATAAACATGGGGTTTTTATTTGTAATTCCTAACTTATTTGTTTGTTTTTCTGTTTTTAATTCAGGCATAGTGCTGTCCCCAATGAAATCAGAGTTCTTTTAATTAAGAATAAATATAATTATAGACATTGGGCAAACACTTCTGCAATCTATCATTTTCTCCTTCCTGTGATGACTAAAGCAGGAATAACCATCTTGATGTAATGACCATAAAAAAAAAATCCAGGAAACTCCCTCAGACTTCAAGTCACTGAACCGATGTTGACAACCACTATACATGTGGACTTAGACTAACATAAAAATTCAACAAATTCAGACAGTCTGAAAACTAGGCATCAGTATGCAAATAAGACTTGACTCAACCCACTAAAGGAAGGACATTTCTCAATATAATGAATGCTAGGCTGGGTTCTCATTGTCTTAGGATGATGGGCTGAGCCTTAGAGAGCAAGTTTTCATTCTTGGCTGCTAAGGTAAAGCTTGATCAGACAAAAGCTGAAAAGAAAGTATAGAACTTGAAATGAAGACATATCTTAAAATCAGAGACCTGAAATTGAAAGCAAAAATGTTCTATTGCATTGAGGGAAAATATTATGTTAAGATAATCTATATATATTTCTAAAACCATAATATGCAAATAGACCAAACAGCGGAACAACTTAACAACTGAACAACCGAAAAACCAAACAACCAGTCACTATGATGAGCACAGACCACCAGAAGACCTCAGGGCTTCTCCACCTCCTCCTGCTCCTGAGGGGCAATCGGGACTGGCAGCTGCCTCTTGCACCTGCTGCCAGTGATAGCTCTGCTTGCGCCCACAGCAGTGTCAGAGCTGCTGCTCAAACCCACTGCTGGTGCCTAGAACCGGTCCTGATTGCTGAGTGCTGTCAGCAGCTGTGAGTGGCAGCTTCCAGCCCAGATCACCCCTGATGGCTTTTCCACCTCTCCCTATTCCTGAGGGGCAATTGGAGAAGAATCCACTGCTACACCCACTGACAATGCCATGCTGTTCGCACGTGGAAGCCCCAATTGCTCCATGCTGTCAGCGGGTGCAAGTGGGGCTGGCACCTTCAGTGCATGGGAGCAGTGGTGGGAGCAGGGTTGCTGGTAGACAGGGGACCTAGGTCCACAGCTGGAAGAGTTGGGTGGGGGTGTGGAGTATAGGCTGAGCCCTGCCCCTGTGCCCATGCAGCCTTGTGGCACACAGTTCCTTTCAAGATGCACAAATTCATGCACTGAACTATAAACTTCCCAAATTGTAAATAAATATATGATCAAAGATACAAACATAATGCTGTACTTTGAGTATCAATCTAGCAAAAAAAGAGATAATTTTCTAGTAAAAAGGATACTTAAAAGTGAGAGGGATGGTTTCTTTTGCTGTGCAGAAGCTTTTTATTTTGATGCAGTCCCGTTTGTTTAATTTTCCCTTAGTTTCCATTGTCCTAGTAGCTACATCAGTAAAGATATTGCTATGATATATGTCTGCTATTTTGCTGCCTATGAATTCTTCTAAGATTTTTATGGTTTCCCATCTTACATTTAATTCCTTTACCCATTTTGAGCTTATTTTTGTGTATGGTGTAAGTTGGTGGTCTAGTTTCAGTTTTTTGCATGTTTCTGTCCAATTTTCCCAACACCATTTTTTGAAGAGACTGTCTTGAGTCCATTGTATACTCTTGCTTCCTTTGTCAAATATTACTTGAGCATAATATCTTGGGTTGATTTCTGGGTTCTCTGTTCTATTCCAGTGGTCTATGTGTCTGTTCTTGTGCTGGTATTAGACATTTTTGAGAACAGTGGCTTTGTAGTATAGCTTGATATCTGGTATTGTGATCCCTCCAACTTTGTTCTTCTTTCTAAAGATTGCTGCAACTATTCAAGGTCTTTTTTATTCCATATGAATTTTTAGAGAGTTTGTTGTAGGTCTTTGACATATGCCATTGGTATTTTAATCGCGATTGCATTGAATCTATAGATTGCTTTGGGTAGTGCGGAACTTAAAAAAGGAAGATAAACAATCCAATCAAAAAATGGGCAAGGGACCTAAATAGAGACTTTTCAAAAGAGGACATACAGAAGGCCAAGATACATATAAAAACATGCTCAAAGTCACTAATCATCTGAGAGATGCAAATCAAAATGACAATGGGGTACCATCTCACACCTGTCAGAATGGCTATCATCAACAAATCAACAAAGGACAAGTGCTGGTGAGGATGCAGAGAACAAAGAACCCTCTTACACTGCTGGTGGAAATGCAGACTGATGCAGCCACTGTGGAAAACAGTATGGAGTTTCCTCAAAAAGTAAAAAAGAGAACTCTCATTTGACCCAGTAATCCCAACTCTAGAAATATATCTCAAGAAACTAGAAATACCAATCAGAAAGGATATATGCACCCCATGTTCATAGAAGCACAATTTACAATAGCTAAGATTTGGAAGCAGCCTAAGTGCCCATACACAGATGAGTGGATTAGAAACTGTGGAATACTATGCTTGCCATTAAAAAGAAGGAATTATTACCATTTGCAACAGCATGAATGGACCTGGAGAGCATTATTTAAGCGAATAAAGCAGTTGGAGAAAGAAAAATATCACATAATCTCACTCATTTGTAGAATATTGTAAATAATATAAACTTATGAACAAAAATAGAACCAGAGTCATAGAAGCATTGAAGAGACTGTCCAACCTTTGAGGATAGGTGGGAATGGTGGTGGTAAAAGATTAACCAAAGGAGTTGTATGTATACATATGAGCATAACCAATGGACACAGACAGTAATGGGATGAGGTCATGTGCTGGTGGTGAGAGTGGCTGGGGAGAGGTCAATGGTGAGGTGGGGGGGGAGGAGATTCATGTAATACTTTAAACAATAAAGAATTTAAATTTAAAAAAGGTGAGAGGGAAATTGATATTGGAAACTTAAGCATTGGAACACTGAGATTTAATGGAAAAAATCCATCCACTGAATGAGTTTTTCTTAGAGAGTAGAAACTCAAATGATTGAGTCCAAAGTAGAGATTCATTGGGTAGAAGTTCAAATGAATAAGTACAATGCAGGAATTATCTCTATAGGAGAGACCCCTAAAAGAAGTGTATTGTAAAATCAGGAATTATAACAGAACCCAGTCAATAAGGCCTGAATTACTAGGCTATAATATTTAATACTAAATACTTACATTTACTCCATTCAACTTCTTAGAATACTTCTTGAGTACTCTCTTGAGCTCAAGAATTTGGGTTGAAATAGAAGTAAACCTTAGAATAATGGTTAAGTTGCTTTAGTAATAAGAATGTGAGCAATTGGGCATGCAAAATCCAAGTAGGTCACCACTTGGGCTTCATTTTATGACTTTAAAGATATCCAGATACAGAATAACCAAACATCTTATAATTCCTATAACAAGTTCTATTTTAAATTAGCACAAAAAGCAATTGTATGTAAATTGAAAGGTACAGGAGTTCATATTAGTGTGAGAAATCTTAATGGGAAAGTGCTATACTGTATTGTTATTATCACTAAATTTCAATTTAATTTGATTTTTAATACCATTTTAACAATATTCATTAAGGCAAATGAAGCAGTAGAAATTGAACTGGTTAAGGAGTAATCTGAATTGATGGCAGCAACAATAAAGGTCAAGAAAGGATACACCACAAACTCTTACTATTCCCTTGTTTTAGCTCAAGGACAGACATGATTAGGAATCAATAAGGATAAAATGATGCAGAGATTGAGCTTTGGTTAGAAAGAGACTGAAAGAAAAAAATATGAGATAAAATTAGTATGAAACAAGTTTATAACATCCTGTCTTTATAATTTAAGACTTTGTTATCTAGAAGGATCTTTTTTAAAAATTAAAAATAACCTTTGAAAGTTTCACATTTTATATTATCATCCACTAATAGATTCATGTGAAAAGTAGACAAATTCATTTTATAGAAAGCATATATTTAATACCATTAAGTTAACTAGGTCCAGTATCCTACCTAAAGTCTTTGACTTCTAAGATGTCTCCATTAAAATCACCATCTCCTGGTATTTAATTCTGTTGCTTTGTAAAGGCAAAGGTAAAGAATTGTCACTTCCACAATTAAGTTACAGATAGCGACTCTTACTTTCACTTTTCTCTACAGTTTTCTTGGTCTATACTTTTTGATAAGCAAGCTGCTATGTTGCAGAGGCCCACATAGAACTGAGGGAAGCCTTTCTAGTCCTATAGATCTTGATAAACTAAATTCTGTTAACAAAATATGTTCTTGGAATCAGGTACTTACCTAATTGAATTTTAAGGTGACTTATCTCCAACAGGCACTTGGAATGAACTCTTGTGAGAAACTCTGAGAAAAGGATCCAACTGAGCAACAGCCCAGAGGCCTGACTCATAGAAACTGTGCATTATAAGTGTTTTTATTTTAAGGAACTACAATTAGGGCATTTTGTGATGCAATCTTACCTAATAATAGATAAACATGTAAATTGACTGTACCTCTGCTACACCCACCAGCCAATTAGGAGGATATATGCAAATTAGAAGGATCAAGATGGTGGCTGCCCAGCTGCTCCAGGTGCAGAGTGGCTGGATAGGACAGGACACCTGCTATGAGAGTGCGGGCAAGGGCGAAGAGATCAAATGAGTGGCACTCTTGCAGCAGTGAAAATGTAGACTGCAGACTCTGCCCAGAGTTTGCAGCAAAGGTGGCAGACTCTGGGAGGAGTGAAGGCCTGGGTCCTGGGTGCCAAAGAAAAACCAGTGCTGGAAGCTAAGGGAAGAAAGACCTATTGCATGAATCTCTTTGTGCAACGGGCCTAGTATTAAATAATTAACACAGATTTGCAAGAATATAAAAAAGAGATTTTGTTACCAGAAATTTTCAATATAGATAGGAACATTCCTGAGAATATGGAGCTAGACAGAGAGATAGAGAGAGAAAGAGAGACAGAGACAGAGAGAGAGATATCAGGCTATGATACACATATATATTATGTATGTTATATATTACATAAATATAATACAAATAAATAATATATTATATATAATGTATTTGATGTCTTTTTGAGGCACCAAAAAGTGAGAATAGGCAAAAGCAAAAAAATAAAAATAAAAAAATGACTTAATAGTTAGAATTTTATCAAGCATATTTAGATTTACTATAGAGAATGATGAGCATATAAAACAGAGGTAAGCATACATGTTTAGAAGAACAGGGAAAGCACTTTTGGTTACAGTATGGAACACATTGGGGGTGAGCTATTGGGATGTAGGCTAGAGAAGTATTTTAGGGAAAGATGATAGAAAAAATTAAGTGCAAAATTGATTAGTCTGAGCTCTACTTCTTAAGTGAAAATTGCTTTCTGTCTTGCTTGGCATGTGTAATCTGACCAGGAGAAGAGGGATTTTCTAGACTTGACAATAGCCATTTTCTAGACTTGACAAAATTCATGCATGTTAGTATTTAAGAGTTAAAAGTTCTTGTTAAAACTAACACATTGAAAACTGGCATAAAGGGAGGATACAGGTACCAAAACATAAAGATATCTTAAGGAAGAAGAAATTTGAAATTCATAAGAAATGCTTCAATAGAGATGAAGTGTAGGAAATAGGACACTCTTCACCAAGGTTTTCAAATTTTTCACCTGCCTAAGAAAAATGGCTGCCCATAAACTAGAACTAGAGTAGAACACATTTATAGGAAAAAGAAAGTGACTGGTGGTACATCCCTAGCAGCTATATCATTCTCCATGAGGGTGCCAAACTTTTAGAAGGATACTGAAAACAAGACCATCAACATGAAGAACTCAAACCTTTGCCATAAGAAAAAAATGGGTGAAATGAAAGAAATCTAAGGACCAAAAAATAAGAATAGCTTGTGTGTGTGTGTGTGTGTGTGTGTGTGTGTGTGTGTGTGTGTATTTAAATATTTATATATAGAGAAATCAAAAGCTGTCATATGGATAAAGGGTTAGAGTTTCTCATGTGGATCCAGTGAGCAATAAAGAATCCAATGACATAGATGGTACAACTTAATTCACAAGTAATTAAGAAAAATCTATGACATATAATGCACTTTGATAGACACTGGGAATATATATGTGAATGATACAAAGCATTTAGCTTCAAGGAATTTATAATCTACATAGAAAGACAGCTAAATAGTTTGTGAATATGTGATAAATGAGGATAAGCATTTAGAAATTTGCTGAAAAAAGAGGATGGGGGTAGAGTAAAGGACAAACCCACACATACAGAGAAAGAATATACACAGGTATTAGAAGCAGATTTTCTGCTCTTCAGATATAAAAACCGGAGTCAAAAGTAGTAACTATGACCTAATCATTGACCCAAACAGTGTGCTGAACATTTCCTTGGAGCAGTCACTGTGAAATAAGTTGAGAGAAGCAGAAGAGGCCAGAGACCTCTTTCTCCCAGGGAACATTAGAAATCCACAGGCAACCAGATAGAGTGTGCTGACCACCTGTGAGAATCTCAGAAATTGCAAGAACACAGTGTGTCAAGTCACTTTTGTACATTTTTCAAAGAGGCAGTTAAAACAAGGAATGGCTGCTCTGACTTCACCAATCACCACATTTTCCTCTCAGAGAATTTGAGCATGGTGCCAATACTATATAGATTTGGTATAAGAAAACTTAATTAGCTCTGCAGTGTGGCTCAGTGGTTGAGTATTGACCAATGAACCAGGAGTTCACGGTTCAATTCCTGGTCAGGGAACATGACCGGATTTTGGTGCCCAGTAGGGAGTGTACAGGAAGTGACTAATCAATGATTCTCAATCATCACTGATATTTCTATTCCCCTCTCCCTTTCCCTTTCTCTATGAAATAAATAAGTAAAAACAAATAAACAAAAAACATATATTTTTTAAAAATAAAAGAAATAAACCTTACATAGGCTTCATGCGGAGGCCAAGTGTCACTCAGTCTTTTTCCTAAGCTCATTTGCCTATGTTGAGTAGTACTTACTATTAATAAATTGGTACATTATAAATTGATATTCTTCTATTATTCCTAGACTGAGTGATGATTGGCAACAAAAGACTGAAGCATTCTTGTTATACATAAAATTAATTTCAAAATCTCATACTGATTCTTATTACCAAACCATCTGGATTCTACACCAACTACCAACTTTTGAGCTTCTGTACTAATACCCTCTATATTGGACAAGTCCCTAGATCTCTTCCAAGCCCATTTTCAACCCACTGCACCACCCTCTCTGCCACATTTTTCATTCTTTTTCATTGTTTCAGCATTTTGTATCCTGGATTCACACCTTTCCCTCAGAGTCTGCCAGCTTATTTACCAGAGGACTTCATTTCTATTATGAACACAAATAATTCATTGGACTTTACAATCAGACATGGGCTGATTTTAGTCTTGGTTTTCCAATTCGAATGTTGTGCTATTTTAAGCAAATTATGTAAATACTGAATCCCTATTTCCTCCTGAGGAAATGTTTAAAATATGTGTGCAAATTGTCTAGTTCGTAGTAAGCTCTTTATAAACTTGAGTTCTTTTCCTTCCCTATTTTCCCAATCTTCTATAAGTCATTCTGAAGAAAATGTTTTAATCCTGAGAGAGGAAAACAGAAATGAGCAACACCATGTGATTTCTGAATAGCAGTCACATTCTCCTGAACAATTTACCTTGTCAGAATAAAGAATTGTGTTCACCAATGCTCATTCTAAGAACTGGTTGCACACTAGGAGACATGGTGATGAAAAGGACATGCCTTCTCATTCACTTTCACAGCACAACATGTGTCCATCTGGTAAATGTTTCTATAGAAACAGAAGAATGACTGCTGAGGTAGAGGTAACTGAGAATCTCTTTATGGAGTCTTTTTCTTCCCCTTAGCAATCAGTAGTCCTGGGTTTGGTTGAGGCTGTAAGTGGACAGACATTTATTTGAAGTTGCATGAATTGCAGAGGAATGAAGCTTAGAGCGAACCTTCAACATGTAGCTTTCAAAGTTCAGATAGAAAGAGGGGAGCTTTGGATACATGTTGTGCTGAAACTAAATCAGAGGAAGTGTCAATCACCCATTATTCAGTTAAATTGATACTTCAGTCTAGTAAAGCCAGTAGAAATACTATGTATCTGTAGTCATGTTACCCATGTAAATTTTCTTGGAGTAAAAAAGTGGTGGAAGACATCTAGGTCTATCAATCTATGGAAGAGTCACCTCATCCTACATGGTAACTAAGTGATGGTCCTGTAGACTTTAGCATTTCTAGGATTAAGAAGCTCCTTATTGGTAAAAACAGTTCTTTCCACTCTTGGACAACTTTCCCTCTATTCCCCAATTTTACTTAAATTTGCTTTATTTTATTTTCCAAGCAGAAAAATAACAGTGAAAATAATATCCTTGACAATCTTGGATTGGGAGGTGGGTGAAAGTGTGGGATAGGGAGCCTGTCAACCTTGGAAGAAGATGGTGCTCATAAATTTTTTTGGTTGTTAGTTTTCACCATAAAAGTTTTTGTGTTTTTCATTTTCAGAAATATTTAGGCTTTTCTGCATCTCACAGCTATGCTTCAGTTTACTGTAATTCATTTCTTTAATAATCAAAGAAGAGAGGTATATCACAAAAATATTTGTGTGTGTGTGTGTGTGTGTGTGCGCGCGCGTGCAGATATGAATCAAGTGAGTAAAGAGTTTCAGAAACTTATTTGAGTAATTTCATTTTGGAATAAAATATCTCAATCAACTGTATAAATACCTCATATCCTATACCAAATACACTCAAAATTTAAAGCTTGTTTCTCTAAGTCTGTGTATAGAAAATAGAGGTGTGGGGACAAGGGAGAAAGAACAGAATAGCTTTAGTTAGTCAGGAAAATGATAGACTTCAAATAATTATATTGACATTTTCTTTATGCCATTACTTTAGTCACTGAAAGGCCTTTTAATTCGAGAGTGGCCTGGTAAATATAAATTATGATGACTAGAAAAATTAGATCATATGTCCAGAAATATTCAATAATTGGTATGAAAAATATAGAAAAATTCACAATATGATCACTTGGTTGATAAAATTTGCAGACTAGTTAGAAAGGCAAGAAGAAATATAAAGTTATAACATTGGCAAATATGTTCTTTCATGTGGTGTACTTTCTTGTTGTTTTGTTGATGGTTTCATTTCCTGTACAAAAAAGCTTTCTATTTTGATGTAGTCCCATTTGTTTATTTTCTCTTTAGTTTCCATTGGCCGAGGACCTGTATCAGTGAAACTGCTTTAGCACATGTCTGAGATTTTGGTGCCTATGGATTCCTCTAGTATTTTTATGGTTTCCCGTCTTATGTCTAAGTATTTTATCCATTTTGAGTTTCTTTGGGTATGTTGTAAGTTGGTGGTCTAGTTTCATTTTTTTTGCATGTATCTGTCTAATTTCCCCAACACCATTTATTGAAGAGTCTGTCTTGACTCCACTGTATGTTCATGACTCCTTTGTCAAATATTAATTGAGCATAGTGGTTTGGAATTGATTTTTGAGTTCTCTATTCTATTCCATTGATCTATATGTCGGTTCTTGTGCAATACCAGGCAGTTTTGAGAAAAGTGGCTTTGTAATACAGCTTGATATCTGGCAATGATATGTCTCCTACTTTGTTCTTCTTTCTCATAATTGCTGCTGCTATCTGGGTTTTTTTTTTTTATTCCAAAATGAATTTTTGGAGAGTTCATTCTAGGTCTGTGAAGTATGCCATTATTATTTTAATGGTGAGTACATTGAGTTTATAGATTGCTTTGGGTAGTATGAACATTTTAATTATGTTGATTCTACTAATCCATGAACATGGTATGTTCTTCCATCTGTTTATGTCTTCCTCTATCTCTTTTTTCAGTGTCCTGTAGTTTTCTGCATATAGGTCTTTTACCTCCTTAGTTAAGTTTATTTATAGACATCTTAATTTTTTTTGGTGTGATGATAAATGAGATTGTTTTTTAGTCTCTCTTTCTGTAAATCTATTATTGGTGTATAGGGAAGCATTGATCAGACTGTCAAACCTTAGAGGGAAGGTAGGGATGGGTGGGGGTAAGAGGAAGAAATGCATTCATATAAGCCTAACTAAAGGACACAGACATTAGGAACACTAGGGGGACAAGGGCATGAGTGAAGGAGTAAGAGGCAAAGGGGGGATAAGGACATATATGTAATACATTAATTAATAAAAAAGTGATATAAAATAAATATAAAGTTAAAAAAGCAAAAAAAATTAATCACAGAGTAAATTTATATATTTTTTGCACATTTTATTGTCAATGTAATTTTCTTACTTTTATATGTTTTTATAGTATTTAAGACTGAAATTTTAGAGTTTAGACCTTTTTGATTATTTATTATACCCTAAATCTATTAATGTCCTACATATAACCAGTCTCTTCAATTGATTCCATCACACCCTTTCTTCCCAAATTATATTTATATGCTGCTGGCTTGTGCATATACAAGCTCCCTAATGTTCTCAAATTTTTCTGTAATGTTTCCCCAAGCATCTTGCCTTACCTAAAATCTGACACTCCTCTAATATATATCATCAAATCTCCTCTCCAGATAAGCTTTCACACCCTCCCACATCCATGGTACCTCATGTTCAGGAGCTGGGGATGTCTTCATTCTCATTCCTCAGTATCTCTTCTATGTCATAAACATCCCGTTCATTTTCTAAAATTCTTAGCTTTTTCCAAGTTTATGCCATCTACCTATAACCTTTCTTTTCACATCAGGTTGCTGAAATCTATAGGCATTGTTCATTGAAATTGTCCATGCTCAGTTATTGACAAAATCATCTCCAAAGTCCTTTTCATCCTGTCTATCTCAGCCACACAACCACATAGATCTTTTTTATTAATTATAAACACAGCAAATTGCCAACATAATGAATTGTCAGTAGCTTTCTATATTCCCAGCACATCTAATTTAGATTGAATCGAAAGCAACATTTGGCCTTTGTGGACAAGTGTTTGTCAAACATTCCCCAAACAAACTCCTTTGCAGCTAATTTAGTTCATATGGTTAACTCTGGTTAGAGTATAGGCAGTAAAGACAGACTGAATCTTCTGTTTGTTGTTTCTGCTTAAATAACTCCGGCAGCCATGCTTTGAGATGACAGTATCCGAAAATGGCAGCAATCTAAAGCAACCAGTCACTAAGTGGAATAATATCCTCACTAATACATTTCAAACTTCTCTTAGAAATTATATTTTTTATCCAAGTTAATGGGAATTTGAGGGATTATTTGTTGTAACAACCAGCAGTAATTATCTCTACTAATTCCAATATGCTCTCACTTACTGTCCCTTTGCTTCTTTTTTTGTTTGTTTGTTTAAAGTATTACAAATAGTAGTACATATATCTCCTTTCCCCCATTGATCTACCCCCAGACTCTCTTTAACCCCCAGCACATGTCCACTCCTTTCTTTATTCCACCACAGTGTCTGTATCCATTGGTTATCCTTATATGCATGCATATAAGTCCTTTTATAATGAACATCATAAACCGATGAAAAAAATAGATACAGAGATAAAGAAGCATTGGACAGACTAGTCAAACTACTTCTTTATTATTATGCAGTATTTAAAATTACTTCCCTTTCCTTCCAGCTAATATTTTTATAGCACATACTCACATTCAGAATTTTATTGATTCACCCACCTCTTTATCTGTCATAACATCAACTCAAAATGCAACAAACCATTTGCATTCTTTATTCTTTTACAAAGCTGCCTGAATGTTGTTGGCTTTATAACATCATGGTCATCTCCTTGAAAGGAGTACTTAATATTGCAACATACTTGGTTTCTCTAGTGTATCCACTTGAAAAAAAAAAAAAAGCTATGGCATACTTGAAACACAAAACCAAAATTCAGCTAATGTTTCCATGTTTTATTAAAAAAATTAGAAATACTTAAAAAAGCAATTCCCTTATAAAAAAATTAAACACACACACACACACACACACACACACACACACACAAGAAAAAACAAGCATTGTTCTCTTCATCATTGTCTTCTTCCATTAGCTTTCTTCTACCTCCTTACCATGAAGGATGTGCTCCTCTTTGTATGAAATACTAATATCTTCACATGTATTCCAGATTCTACCTCTAATTTTTCCAATGAACCCAGTAACCTCCTCAAATCTGTAATTATTAATCTATCAGAAAATATCCCACATTTATTTAATGTATCTTCTCAGTTATAGTTCTATTTCTTGTTCTACATCACACTTGATCTTTCTGAAAGAAATGTTTAAACATCCGCTGTATGGGCTTACTCACCAACGAATCACTCTTCAGTGCATAATTCCTATTCACATTATTACAGAAAAACTGCTCTTAAGACACAAAATTGACCACTGTATATTAGCATCCATTAGGAGAGTTTATTTTCTCTTGTTTTTAGAACTCAACAACATACAATAGGGTTAAATACTTTCCCCTCTTGAAATACATTTTCATGTTCCCAAATTGTCAATATCTCTTATTTTCTCCAACTAATTCCTATTATTCTATCCAAGTGCATGGGTGCTTCCTTTGTATTTGCTTTGTATTCTGTCTTCCTGGATGACTTCATTCATTTCTGTGTCTGTAAATATCATTTGTAATACCTTAATTACTTAAATTTTCCTTTCTTATTTTGACCTTTCTTCTGAGGTCAATTGACTGTTTGGTATCTGCACTTAGATACCTCAATGCTTTCCAAACTTATCATATTCAAAATAAAATTCTAGATGTTTTCCTGTATTATTATCCATTTCTGTAAATATTCTCCTCCCAGAATATGAGAAAACTATATCATTATTGTCAATTCATTTTACTTCAACCCATCATTCAATTTATAACCAAGTTTTTCCATTTTATTCCCAAAATATACTTAACACACTTCCATCTAAATTTTCACAGGTACTATCCCATCTCTCTTATACTATAATAAACACTGTTTAGCATTACACCCTTCCCCCTCCATTATAATTCTCACACCCTTGTCTCATCCCCAATTCATATCACATTTTCTGCCCAACTGCTAGTTTTATTATTATTTTAAAGCAAAATTGGATCATGTCACACACCAAGTTCAAACTATCTGCTTGCTTCCCAATGCACTGAAAATAAATTCCAAACACTTTTTTAAATTAAATCTTTATTATTCAGATTATTACATTTGTTTCTCTTTTTTCTCCTCCATACCAGCCCTCCACCCAGCTCCCAACCTTCCCTCTGCCCTCACCCCCCTCCCATTGATCTCATCCATAGGTGTATGATTTTTGTTCAGTCTCACCCTGTACAGCACTCCCCCTTTCCCCCTGAGAATTATCAGTCCACTCCCTTTCTGTGCTCCTGATTCTATTATATTCACCAGTTTATTCTGTTGATCAAATTTTTAATTCACTTAATTTTTAGATTCACTTATTGATATGTATTTGTTGTTCATAATTTTTTGGCTTTTACCTTTTTCTTCTTCCTCTTCTAAAAGAGTACCTTTCAGAATTTCATATAATACTGGTTTGGAGTTGATGAACTCCTTTAGCTTTTTCTTAATTGTGAAGCTCTTTATCTGCCCTTCAATTCTGAATGATAGCTTTGCCAGATAGAGTATTCTTGGTTGTAGGTTCTTGCTATTCATCACGTTGAATATTTCTTGCCACTCCCATCTGGCCTGCATTGTTTCTGTTCAGAAATCAGCTGACAGTCATATAGGTGCTCCCTTGTAGGTAATGAACTGTTTTTCTCTTGCTGCTTTTAAGAGTCTCTCTTTGTCTTTTGCTCTTGGTATTTTAATTATGATGTATCTTGGTGTAGTCCTCTTTGGATTCCTTTTATATGGGGTTCTGTGTGCTTCCTGGACTTGTAAGTCCATTTCTTTTACCAGATTTGGGAAGTTTTCAGTCATTATTTCTTTAAATAGGTTTTCAGTATCTTGCTCTCTCTCTTTTTCTGGCACCCCCACAATTCTGATGTTGGTACACTTGAAGCTGTCCCAGAGGCTCCTTACATTATGTTCACATTTTTGGATTCTTTTCTCTCCTTGCTTTTCCAGTTGAGTGTTTTCTGCTTTTTTCTATTTCAGATTTTTGACTTGATTCTTGCCTTCCTCTAGTCTGCTGTTAGGACTCTGTATAATACTTTTTATTTCAGTCAGTGTCTTTAGTTGGTCCCTTTGCATCTCCCCTTGGAACTTGATAAATTTATCCAACTTTTCTAGCATATTCCTTTTTTTTATTAATTTTTATTAATTTTTTATACATATCTCCCCATTGCCCCCCCTCCCTCCCAGGCATACCCCGACCCCCCAGTGTCTGTGATCATTGGTTATGTTTATAAGCATGCATACAAGTCCTTTGATTGATCACTTATTTACCTCACCTAACTTTAATCTTTCTGCTATAATTTCACAGTCTGTTTGATGCTTTATGATTTTTGTCCTCCTGAGAATTATCAGTCTACTCCCTTTCTGTGCTCCTGATTCTATTATATTCACCAGTTTATTCTGTTGATCAGATTTTTAATTCACTTAATTTTTAGATTCACTTGTTGACAGATGTGTATTTGTTGTTCATAATTTTTTGTCTTTTACCTTTTTCTTCTTCCTCTTCTAAAAGGGTACCTTTCAGCATTTCATATAATACTGGTTTGGAGTTGATGAACTCCTTTAGCTTTTTCTTCTCTGTGAAGGTCTTTATCTGCCCTTCAATTCTGAATGATAGCTTTGCTGGATAGATTATTCTTGGTTGTAGGTTCTTGTTGTTCATCACGTTGAATATTTCTTGCCACTCCCATCTGGCCTGCATCGTTTCTGTTGAGAAATCAGCTGACAGTCGTATGGGTGCTCCCTTGTAGGTAATAAACTGTTTTTCTCTTGCTGCTTTTAATATTCTCTCTTTCTCTTTTGCTCTTGGCATTTTAATTATGATGTGTCTTGGTGTAGTCCTCTTTGGGTTCCTTTTCTTTGGGGTTCTGTGTGCTTCCTCGACTTGTAAGTCTATTTCTTTTACCAGATGTGGGAAGTTTTCAGTCATTATTTCTTTAAATAGGTTTTCAGTATCTTGCTCTCTCTCTTCTTCTGGCACCCCCACAATTCTGATGTTGGTACGCTTGAAGCTGTCCCAGAGGCTCCTTACATTATCTTCACATTTTTGGATTCTTTTCTCTTCTTGCTTTTCCAGTTGAATGTTTTCTGCTTCTTTATATTTCAAATTTTTGACTTGATCCTTGCCTTTCTCTAGTCTGCTGTTAGTACTCTGCATAATAGTTTTCATTTCAGTCAGTGTATTTATCATCTTCTCTTGGGTCTCACTAAATTTATCCATCTTTTCTAGCATATTCTTGCAAAACCTTATAAGCGTGGTTTTGAACTCTATATCCAGTCGTTTTTTTTCCTCCATTTCTTTTGCTTGTAATCCTTTCCCTTGTCTCGGCATTTTCACTGTGCTGGGGAAACTTCTGTGCTGGAATCAGCCGAAGAAGCCTCTGCTGAGCTTGGGAGGGGTGGAGTCTCAGGGCTTAAGGGACCGCCTTGCCTTCCAGTCGGCCCCACCCTCCACGGCCCCTGAGTCTCAGGTGACTGGGTAATGGCTGGAGCGGTCCTTGTGCGCTCGCGCACCCGCAGCGCCTCCAACCGCTGCCTTTCCGGCTCCCCTGCGAACCAGGACCACACGTGTCTAGTTCCCCACGGTTTCGCCCAAAACAGGGGTCCAGTGGACTCAGAAGTGGCGCAGTTGGGAGGGTCTGTCTCCCGCCCACTCGCGAAAGCCAGCGGCACAATCAGCAACCCGTCCTCCGCGTGGGGCCGTGCGCGACCAGCCCTCCGATCCTTTGCAACTCCCCTAAATTTCCGTGCACTTCTCCCTTTTCACAGTCCAAACTACCCCCGTATGAGTTTCGCTGGATCTGGGGTTTAGTGTCGTAAGATAAGGGGTTCAATGCCGTTGGGAGTCTCCGTTTCCCTCCCGCCAGAGAAAGCCAGCCAGGTTCTCTGGCACCCCCTCTCTCAGCGCGCGTCTCTGTACCTCGGCTTTTTGCAGCTCCTCTGGGTCTCCGTGAGCCCCTCTCTTTCCCTCTAGTTGTAGAACTTCCACTCAGCCAGCTTTCCTGTGGTTCTGGATGATGTCCGTTCTGTCTTTTAGTTGTATCTTTGAAATTGTTGTGCGAGGCAGCAGTATAGGTGTTTACCTATGCCGCCATCTTGGATTCTTCCTCTAGCATATTCTTAAAAAACCTTATAAGCGTGGTTTTGAACTCTCTATCCAGTCGGTTTTTTTCTTCCATTTCTTTTGTTTGTGATCCCTTCCCTTGTCTCGGCATTTTCACTATGCTGGGAGAACTTCTGTGTTGATTCAGCCTTATGATATCAGACTTGCAAAACCGAAGAAGCCTCTGTTGAGCTTGGGATGGGTGGAGTCTCAGGGCTTAAGGGACCGCCTTGCCTTCCAGTTGGCCCCGCCCTCCACGGCCCCTGGGTCTCACGTGACTGGGTAATCACTGGAGCAGTCTTTGTGTGCGTGCGAGACCGCAGTGCCTCTAGACCACTGCCTTTCCAGCTCCCCTGCGCTCCAGGACCACATGAGTCTAGGTCTCCAGGGTTTTGCCTTAAACAGGGGCTTAGTGGAGTCAGAAGTGGCACAGTTGGGAGGGTCTGTCTCCCGCTCAGTCACGAAAGCCAGCGACACAATCAGCAATCTGTCCTCTGCGCAGTGTCGTGTGCGCCATCAAACCTCTGATCTTTTGCGACTCCCCTAAATTTCTGTGCACCTCTCCCTTTTCACAGTCCAAACTCCCCCTGTATGAGTTTTTGCTGGATCTGGGGTTTAGTGTCGTAAGATAAGGGGTTCAATGCCGTTGGGAGTCTCCGTTTCCCTCCCGCCAGAGAAAGCCAGCCAGGTACTCCGACACCCGCTCTCTCAGAGCTTGTGCGTCTCCATACCTCAGCTTTATGCCACTCCTCTGGGTTTCTGTGAGCCCCTCTCTTTCTTTCTAGCTGTAGAACTTCCACTCAGCCAGCTTTCCAGTGGTTCTGGATGATGTCCGTTCTGTCTTTTAGTTTTAGTTTTGAAATTGTTGTGCGAGGCAGCAGTATAGGTGTTTACCTATGCCGACATCTTGGATTCTCTTCCTCCAAACACTTTTGATGGACTACAAAGCATTCTATGATCACACTCCTAACTGTTTTTTCAGCTTTAAATAATTACCTTTCTCCTTTGCTTACTATGTTCCAGGTGTCTTTCTTTTAGTTTTTAAAATAAACATTTGTGTTTAGAACAGGTTGACATTTATATACAAACTGAGAAGTAGCCCTGGCCAGTGTGGCTCATTTGGTTGGGCATCATCCAGTGCACCTAAATGTTTCTGTGTTTGATTCCTGATCAGGGTACATGCCCAGGTTGTGGGCTCCATCCCTTTTAGGGGACTTGCTGGAGGCAGCTGATCTATGATGCACTCTTTTATCAATGTCTTTCTCTCTCTCTCTCTCTCTCTCTCCCTCTCTCTCTCTTTCTCCTACTCCCTTCCTTTCTCTCTAAAAATCAATAAACAAATCTTAAATATAGCAACTAAGAGGTGTATTTAAGTTCCTATAAATTCACAGCTAGTTTCCCATATTGTTAACATCTTATATTAATATAATATACTTGTTATAATTAATGAATTAAATATATGTATTATTAATCACTAAAGTTTATACTTTGACATTATTCTCCGAATAACATCTAGGATACTGCATTAGATTTAGTCATCACATTTTCTCAGGTTTCTCATGACTGTGAGAGTTTTTTAGACTTACCTTATTTATGAAGACTTTGATGATTTGAAGAATATGGTTAGATATTTTGCAAAATGGCCCTCTATTGGGATTTGTCCAACCTTTTTCATAATTAAACTTGAGATTAGGGTTTTAGAGAGAAAAAACACAGAGATAAACTATCCTTATAGGAAGGATACTCAGTTTCAAAACAACTCATAACTATTGATGTTGTCCTTGATAACCCACCTAAGGTAGTTTTTGTTAACTTTCTCCACTATAAATTTATTTTTCTCACTTTTTAAAAAATTCTTTTGGCTGGGAGATTTGTTTTTTCTCTCCTATTTAACTAATTTAATTATGCATTTATGTCAATATGGACTCCTGGGTATTTATTTTATACTTTGGGTTTTAATTCAATGCTATTTTATTTTGTTGCTTTGATTCCCCCAACTTTGGTAATAAGTAGCTCTTTTTGTTGGTTTTTATTTCCCATCATTGTGTGGTTTTGTTTTTCTGTGCATTATTTTAATTCTTTGTACTACAAGATGTTTCATGTTCCTGTTACATATTTAGTGTTCCTGTCCTAGACTTAGCAATTTCTCCAAGGAGTCCTGGTTCTTTTTATTATAGAATATTATTAGAAACCAAAACTGAAATGTCATTACTTTTAGGTCTTTTTAGCTGACAGAGCATGAAAATATATATGTATATCTATATACCTAAATAGATAGATTAATACACACACACACACACACACACACACACACACATGCACGTACATACATACACACACACACACACACACACACACACATATGCCATGGGTACCTACATTAAGCTAAAAATGAGTTTGTTCTAATGTTTCTAATGCTAATTTATTACTACTAGGATTTTTATAACCTTCTCCCCTTGCTTTGCTTAACTTTCTGCTATAATAATGAAATAAAGTTGCCCACCACCATTGACAACCAATTACTTGTTTCTAGGACTTATGTATAGACACATCAGAACTGTTAATTTATTTTCCCAGGCAATACAATTTTACCAAATAGAACATAGTGCTTATGTGCAGTCCTTTTTGCCTTTAGTTTTACAGACTTTACTTTCCAACTATATGTAGGTCAATAGCTCCCCCCCATCCAATTCAGAGGTTCTTTCATTCTATTTATTGGTGTGTTGTTGTTTTTTAAATTCGCATTGCATCTTGTTTTTTATTAAAATTTCTAAATATTTTTATAAATTTGCATATATCCAGATTCACTCTATTTGCCATAAAGTTCAATGAGTTATGACAAATTTATCATGTAATATATTTACAATTGTGATATCATACAGGATAGTTTTACCACCCTAAACAATTCCCTATTCTTTCCCTTCCCACAAATCCTTGGCAACCAGTGTTTTTGTTTGTGTGTGTGTGTGTGTGTGTGTGTGTGTGTGTGTATGTTTTTAACATATTTTTATTGATTTCAGAGATGAAGGGAGTGGGAGAGAGAGATAGAAACATCAATGATGAGAGAGAATCATTGATTGGCTGCCTCCTGTACACGCTCCCACTGGGGATTGAGCCAGCAACCCAGGCATGTGCCCTAACCAGGAATTGAACCATGACTTCCTGGTTCATAGATCAATGCCCAACCACTGAGACATGCCGACCAGGTCAAGAGATATTTTTTATTATCTCTATAGTTTTGGTTATTCCAAAATGTCATGTAATTGGAATTATATTGAATGAAACCTTTTCAGCCTAGCTTTTTTAACTTAGCTATATGCATTCAAGATTTAACCATGTCTTTTTGTGGCTTGATATTCATTTATTTTTATCACTGAATGATAGCCTATTATATAGAAGTACTACAATAGCTTATCCATTTACCTATTGACAGTCTCATAATATTGTTCAGGTCTCAGTTTAAATGTCATGTTTTTATACAAATTTTTTTTTATCTTAATGGTGGTATGCTATGTAATTCTTTTTTGTATTTTTTTTAAATCTTAGCAGTGCTTACTGATATTTGCATGACATATTATTTATTTACTTTAATATTTCTCTTCTATATGTCCATAATCTCTCTCTGATTTGTTCAAATATGTACTCCATGTTTGGCTCATAGTAGCTTTGCAATATGTATTTGTTGAATCAGTTTATTAGTAAACTATCACAGTAAGCTTCTATAACTATGGTATACATACTTTTTTTCTCTCTCTTTTATTTTGTTTTGATAAACTGAGACTAGGCAAAATTAATAGATTTGCTCAAATTTACATATAAGCGGTTTATATTTTATTGTTTCCTTGTGTTAAAATCATGACTTCATTCAAGAGGGTAAACCAATAATTCTGTGGAACCAAGTTCAGATAATTATGATATACAAAGGTATACATTATTCTGCTGACAAATATATTTTCATCTAATCCATGTTTTACTCATAAGTATCTACTAATTTGAGGGCCAGTGTCCCTTCCTTTACTCTACCAGCAGTGCATTTTGAGGATGATTCAATTAAAGAAGTTATGCAGATGAAGGAAGATATCATGCAGCTGAGAAGAGGGTTATCTCAGAAAACCACTGCTTTGATGACATGAGGGTAGAATCAGGACCTCATGGAGGTAAAAATGATGTCATAAAAATCTTGCAAAACGTAATAAATTCTTCAGAGCTTTTTATGATGTTTTAATTATGAGTGAATTGTAGGTTAAAGGAAAATTATTAATTTGAATGTGAAATTTGTTGTTGTCATTACAACTATGTTTCAGATTATCTGTGCCTGGAGGATAATCATGTTGTTGATGTTGTATATCTTTCTACTGATGACTATAATAAAAATTCATGAGCCTCCACTAACTAGAGGCTGAACATAGAGTCCTAATAGTTTCCAAACTTTTGTTTTCTTACCTAATATTAGATAAAATTGGGTCTTTTTTCATCAAAGTAGAAATTTGATACAGAGACCTATTTAGTTTCTTAGGTTTCTCTTTCCTGCTATAGATCTATAAATCCATTTTAAGCATAGAAAAAACACACCCATCAAATATGTCCTAAGGTGACAAAATCACACTACCTCCATCATCAACATAATAATTCCAATCTTTCAACAATATCATTATGGAGAACCACACAAAATCCTTGAAAATGAATGTGCAATAAAATGATTATACATCAATCACCATAGTTGCTAAATTAATTTTCAGTCTTTTTTTTTTAAATATTCAGAACAATTAAACCCTCAAATACTACATGGACATTTTTCCTACCAGAATTAAAAAGATGAGGAAGAGCCTTAAAGAACCATTAGTTCACCAAGACCATTTATCTCAATTACATAACAATCTTTAGTAATAGATACTATTAATCACTTTTGTATTTTCTGTCATCCTTATAGTTAGCATTTTTTCATGATATACTTAGAAAGAGATTTCACTATAGGATACAGTGTGTCAGTGTTCTTATTTTTTTTTACCCATGGAATTATATATCAGGAAACTAGTAGAAATAATAAAATCCTGCTACTATGATTATCCTTTTTCTGCTTCTGAATTCTTTCTCATTGTCACCATACTCGGTCTCATTGGAATAAATAGAAGTAAATATTATGCATGAAACATAGGTTAGGTGAAAACGTATTTTGTCAGCAGAATACTTTTATATATCACTATATATATATATATATATATATATATATATATATATATATATTATTTAAATTGGTTCCACAGTGCCTACTGGTTTACTCTCTTGAATAAAGTCATCATTCTATCACAAGAAAACAATAAAACAATAAAATATAAGCTGCTTAAATTTAAATTTACAGTTTATAACCTAGTGCAGAGACTGCTTGTATGTGACTCAATTAATGTGTCCAAAAATATTATTTTATTATGAAAGTAGTACATTCTCACGTATGAAAAATTATTGAATAAATTAAACAATCCTTGACAGAGAAACCAAGAATGGCAGCATTGGTGAACACTTAAACTGCTGTCTCACACAACAATTTCAAAACTACAACTAGAAGACAGAACGGACATCATCCAGAACCACAGGAAAGCTGGCTGAGTGGAAATTCTACAACTAGAAGGAAAGAGAGGGGCTCACAGAGACTCAGAAGAACTGCAAAAAACTGAGGTACAGAGACGTGTGCTTAGAGAGAGTAGGCAACAGAGTGCCTGGCTAGGTTCACCCTTATCCTACTGTACTGAACCCCAGTTCAGGGCAAGACTCATACTGGGGGAGTCTGGACTGCGTCGGAAACCAAATATTGTTCTCACTAAATGGATGTAAACAGGAAGCCAGAAGGCTGGCCAACCTTAATTGCTCTGAAAGGTCAGAGCTGATTACTCATTGTTTAGTTGAAACTATCTGTTTGTATCATGTTAATTTCTGTTACCTCCTGCCTAAAGGCTAGGGGTGTGTCCCAAAACCTTAATAAAAGGGAGAAAAAGGCCAGAGCAAATGGCAGTCCTTTCCACTAGAGGAAGGCTCCCGCCTGGCCCCCCAATATTGCCAAATTAATATTTTCTAGTCTCTCATTTCGTTTGCGTGCGGCCTCCTTCAGAACCCGAACCCTGACCTGGGAACCCTGAACCACGCGGGACGTGGAAAGAGGTTCCCACATCTGGCGCCTGACCGCGGGACGTCTGGAGGAGAAGATATTATTCGCCTAAGAGCGAAGGAAGGAAAATTCACCAAGGAAAATGGTGAGGGAAGATTCACCTAGGAAAAGGTGAGGGGAATTCAACGTACGCAAAGCCCACGGATTAACTGCAGAGTCGCGATCTGTAAGTAGGGTGGGAACGTCTTTTGCAGCCAGGCTAATGGGGAAGAATTAGGTTATAAATATAAAGTAAATTGTATTATAGACTTTTGGTTTGCAAGCTTAAATAATGTGGTTTCTTGTTCAAATTAAAATCTTAGTTTGCATTTGGAATCAGAAATCTGTAATAAGTGAAACTCCACTGCTGAAACCGCCTCTGGTGTGGAGAAATTCAAAGGTGGCAGGAAAGGGCAAGGCTCTCTGCTCTCCTGCAATGAGATTACTTAAGGTTTCACTTAAAAATTATAAGAGAAATCGCAGGGAAATGCTAATCTTGGCCAAATTAGGTGCTAGTTATTACTTCGGAGAGCGAAAAAGAAAGAAAAAAATTAAGATCTGTCTTTATCTTTTAAGCATGAAAAGAAATTAGGCCAGATCTGTTACTGATGCTTTCCCCTGAAGTAAGCAGGATGTGGAGGAAGAGAGACACTGTGGCAATCCAGTATGAAAGTCCACTCTCCCAGTATACTAATCTAAAGTCTCCTTTCTCGCCATGAAAAAGTTTTAAAAATTTAGAGATGTGTCTGGCATTTCTGTACTCGTGAGGAGAGAAGCCCGGCTTAAAAAGAAATGCGCGCAATTGTCCACCTTTTTGGACATATTAGACAGGGTTTTAAGCTGGAATCTCTCCGCAAAAGCTGCAGAAAAAGAAAAACCTAGAACTGGTCTTTATTTTTTAAGAAAAATGGCGTAAAGGAACCAAAAGGAGATGATTTTGTGTTATTAATCAAGGTTTTCAGCTAAATGCAAATTAAATTGGGAGAAAATAAAATAAAATTTCTCTAATAATTAGGAATTCAAAATACATTGTTGATTGGTCTAATAAAAAAGGATTAATTCTGTGATTCCCAACTGACAGTTTAAAAATATAATTGATATCTTAAGATAATTATAAAAAATATTATAATCTTTAAATCATATATGAATATATATATTTGATGGTTTTTTTTCCATGTTAAAATTTCAAGGCTTTAACAGAGATGATTCTTGTAAATCTCCATGGGCCCAGAGTAATACAAGAAATTTGTTCTCTCTTTTTAAAGGACATCTTAAATTTAACCGATCTAATATACTTGAAATTTCATGGAAAGCGTTATCAAATAAGAATTAATAACTATATTTTAAATGTTGTGAAGGTTTTGGCCTCTAAGAAGGAAACAAGGTAGCACTCTAGGGAGAGGCATAAACACTCAGCCTCTGAGAGATCCAGTCTCTCGGTGTCCTAGATGTCAGAGAGGTAAGCATTGGGCTAGACAGTGTAACTCAAAATTTCTTAGAAATGGGCAGCCTCTAAATCAAGATACAGGGTATAGTCAACCGCTGGGAAACGGCCAGAGGGGTGCCCCCCAGCCCCGTTATTAATAAGGGAAACCTGCCCTGCAAGGCCCACAGTGGATTCCCTCATCCGAGCAACTCCAGAAAGCGCAGGCCTGGATCTTAACAGCACTACCATAACAGTCACTTTGACTCCTGATATTGCTCTGCAAGCTATTCCTACAGGAATTTGGGGTCCTATGTTGCCAGGAGCATGGTAAAGAGGACGGTACAGACACCTAAGAACGAATTTCTTGCAATACAGTTACCAGCTGTACGGTAATATTTCCTGGGGCACATGGGGAAGTATTTTTTACTTATATTCCTGACCCTTCATGGGTAAGAACCGTTAGATGTACTGATTCCCCTGTTTCTTGTAGTCTCTAAGAAGGGCAAAATTAAGTAAATATTTCTTAAAATTCCAACATTAGAATTTAAAATGACAAAGAGCCCAAAGCCACCTGTATTCTTAAGCTAGAGGCGGGGCAACATTTGTGGCTTGTGAATCAGACATAAACAATTACTAAATTTCTTTTGCTTTAAAATTGAGATACCTACTTTAATTAATAAATTAGCTTTTTAAATAAAAATCAAAGTTTTCAGCTAAATAAAGAGCCAATATTTTTGTAAGCAATTTGATTAAATATTCTAATAAAGTAACTAAGACCTTCTCTATACAAAAAAGAAATTGATAGCCAGTTTAAATTGAATTGCTATGGCCTAGAACAAAAGAATGTCCTTACATAATATTATTCTACAATGTCATTATAATTTTTTTTGACAAATATCCCAAACAAACTTACAATCTAATTCTCTGAATATTTGGTAGCAATTTAATAAATAAATAAATAAATAAATAAATAACATAAAAGGAATTAAGACAGTGAGAAGGCACTTGAGCATTCTATATTGGCTTTTCTTGCTCTTTTTGCCAAGAAGGACCCTCCCACAGCTGTCGCCTGAGCTTTCTGTTCATGCTGAGGTTGAAGCCTAGTGTTGGCTGATACCATGACTCTGTCTCTCATCCAATAGTGTGAGCTGGGCCCTTCCTGGAGAAGAAACCTGGGTTCCCCAAGATATGTGATCAGTGCTGGGACCCTGCCAGCAGGCAAGGGGATCCCAAGGCAGGTACTGGGCGTGGAGACCACAAGGGCATCAGCGTCCAAGGAGACGGAACTAAACCTCACATCAACCTGCTTGGCCCCGGAGGATGGCTGGTTAGCCAGAGACGGGCAACTGGAACTTATACGTTACACCGACCACCACCTAAGCCAGGAACTGGGCCTTATGCCGCCCTGCTTTCCAATGACGGGTAAGGTGGGTTGGTACCGTATGGTAGTTCCTGACCTAAGACAGGCATAGTCGTAGAGAGGCCATCAGGAGAAAACTTGGGGATCAACAGAGGTTGATCCTCACCCCCCAACATTGCAGAGGCTTGAACCTTCGCCCCTTCTAAGGGAGGTCTCCTGCCCCATGGCTGCTTCACTTCCCACGCCCAGCTCCCATCGGGATCCAGGTGACAAGACAGAGACTTGGCCCAGCTCCGTTCGGGACACAAATGATAGACAAAGATTTGGTGCAGCTCAGATCGGGACCCAGCAACAGACAGACTTGGCTGACAGCTGCCCTATATTCTAAATCCAACCTAACACCAGGAATGCTCAGGGCCTACTCAAGAATGCAAATAAATCCTTTCCACTAATATTTACAGGATAAAACTAAGATTGTTGTTAGAATATTAAATTTAATAATAAAATAGTAGTTAAATTTTCAAATTAATTTAATTGGTTAATTGAAATAGGTGAATATTCAAGAAAATTTAATTGTACTGGAAAACAGTTGTTCCTAAAGTATTAACTTAAATTTCTATTGGTAGTTCATTGCATGGTAAAATTACTCAACATACAATAAACATAAAGCAGTCATATTTGCATTATAAAAAATTTTCCAAAAGCATCATAATTACATAAAAAAGGGGGGATAGTACAGTAATATTATGTAAGGAAAAAGTATCCTGTAAGCAAATTACATCTAAAAATTTTTTTTACTTAACAGCAAGACACCCATGAAAAACATACATAGTATTAAAATAAGTCAAAGGAAAATCATTTGGGCAAAAATAAAAAGGATCTAAAGTCAAATTTATAGAAAAAATTCCTTTACTAACTTTTGGTCGAGAATGTTTATATATTTTCAGAAAAACAGCTCCAAGACCATGTGAATTCCTACAACAGAGAATGCTCCAGCTATGAAGACTAGAGGAGAAGCAGTCCAGAGATGGAAGATGCTGACGACACCTTGCCATCCTAACAGTCAGCAGCTGTGCATCGATGCAGGTTGCCCAGGACCAAACCAGAGAGAGTCGGACCTGCATTGCCACCATTTGTCCACCCTCCAGAACTGAAATATCATTGCTAATACCTACATTCAAAAAACTGTTGGACATTGAAACTGGGACTCAAAGGACTGTTGGTCCAGAAAGAAAGATACTATAGACTTATTCATTTACCTCTTAGCATAGCCATTGTTGCTTGTCTTATTTTTTGTTCTTAATATTTATTTCTAGTCTGCAGATGCAAGATTTTCTAGAGGAAAGAAAACGAGGAAGATGTCGGAAACCAAACATTGTTCTCACTAAATGGATGTAAACAGGAGGCCAGAGGCGGGTCAACCTTAACTGCTCTGAAAGGTCAGAGCTAATTACTCACTGTTTACCTCTATCTATTTGTTTCATGTTAATTTCTGTTTTTGTTATTTCCTGCCTAAAGGCTAGGGGTGTATCCCAAAGCCCTAATAAAAGGGAGACAAAGGCCAAAGCAAGTGGCAGTCCTTTTCACTAGAGGAAGGCTCCAGCCTGGCCCTTGAATATCGCCAAATTAATGTTTTCTAGTCCCTCCTTTTGTTTGTGTGCAGCCTCCTTCAGAACCCGAATCCTGACCCGGGAACCCTGAACCACGCGGGACGTGGAAAGAGGTTCCCACAGACTGCCATGAAAAGAAAGAAGGGCCCGGAATGCAAAAGAGGTTTGAGGGCACGCACACCACTGCGCCAGAGAGGATGGACTGCTTATTGTGCCACTGGCTTTCTCTAGTGGGTGGGAGACAGAGCCTTCCAACTGCGCTGAACTCCACTTCTGACTGCACTGAACCGCAGTTTTGGTAGAGACCCTAGAGACCCAGACTCATACGGGTCCCGAAGCACAAGGAAATCAGAAAAGCAGAGGTCTAGAGGCATGCGGGAGAGTGCACAGAGAGGGTTGCAGCAATTACCAAGAGACACTTTAGACCCAGGAGCCATGTAGGATGGGGATGACTGGAAGCCAAGGCTGTCTGCTCAGTCCTGAGACTCCACTCATCCAAGACAGAAGCTCCCAACTGCACTGAAATCCAGGTCAGATTGCACTGAACCCCAGTTTTGGGCGAGACCCTGGGGACCCAGACTCATATAAGTCCCCGGAGTTCATGGAAAGGCAGAGATCTGGAGGTGCAAATGCCTATGCACAGAGAGGGCTGCAGTGAATACCAAGGGACACTGAGACCAGGGGCTAATGGGAAGCCAAGGCTGTCTGCTCAGCATTGAGACTCTGCTCTATCCAAGCCTAGCACAAAAGCTGAAGAAGTTCATCAACACCAAACTAGTATTGCATGAAATGCTTAAAGGTACTATTTAAGAAGAGAAAAAAAAAGAAAAGAAAAAGGTAAAGATAAAAATTATGAACAAATACATACCTATCAACAAGTGAATCTAAAAATCAAGTGAATTAAAAATCTAATGAATAGAATAAAATGGTGAATATAATAGAATCAGGGGTATAGAAAGGTAGTGGACTGACAATTCTCAGGATAAAGGGGTGAGGGGGGTGCAGGGAGAGAATGGAAAAAAATCATACACCTATGGATAAGCACAATAGGGGAGAGGTAAGGGCAGAGGATGAGATGAGAGCTGGCTGGAAGGGATCTATGGGGATAAAGAGGAACAATTGTAATAATCTGACAAAGATTTAAAAAAATTAAGCAGCCCTTTCAATTATATATGATCGTATAATCACATTGTCTATATATGATGCTCTCAATATTTTGATAGCCAATGTGGCAATTTGTATGACTATGTTATGTATATGTGCTTATAAATACATTTAAATGATTCCTTACAAAATTTGATGATATTCATGCATCTCATATATAAATAACCTAATTTATGTCTTCAATTATAGCTATGAAAATGCTTCATCATATTTATTTCATATTTATAAATAGCTATTTAACTTTTGCCCCATTTTCATCATTTTCAAATAATACAATGATATATGGATTATTCTTTTCCATTTTATCTTGTATTCAGGATAACTTACTATGTGTGGAATTTTTGAATCAACAATTGAGTGTAATTTTTTTAAACATTCCATACTAAGTAGTCTGGAAGGAAGTTTTTTACTAATATGCAACCCTACTGGCAGTATAAGAAATTACCTATTAATTAATTATAACTTTGAAATCTTGACAAATCTTAAAATCAAGACATTTATACATCACTTATTTTGGAGTTCTATTTCTGGTGAAGTCGAATATTTTTTATGTTAATTGAACATTTTTATTTCTCTACACCACAGGCAAAGTTTGCAGAATCAAGACATACTAGAAAAAGGATATGACTTATGTATTGCCTACAAAATATCTCCCATATTAGGAAGAAAGCTGGTGCAAGCACATTACTGAGTGTGAAGTGATCCTGTTCTAAGGCATAAAATAAATGACATCTTATACCATGCTGGCTTTATGAATGCTGCCTAAAAGATGCATTTGAGCCGTTTTGAACTGAATTACTACCAAATATATATCCTGCTTTGTTCTGCTACTGTGCAGAAATTTTTATCTTGTAAGTATATTTTAAGTAAGATGCTAGATAAGAAAGTTCTCAAAATACTATAAACAGGAATAAACTCCATATTATTCCTGGTATGAAGTTCTTTATTATGTTGCATAGAATATAACATAAATGACACTGGTCAAAGGGAAATCCATATTTAATCAATAATTACTCTTTCTGGGGAAAAACAGTGTTAACATTTGATTAGTAATTTTTGAGTTGTTCAAGAGAGGAGCATGTAATTTATTTATCTTTGGTTTTCCCAGTAATATTGCTGAATAATTATATTCATGTCTAAATACTCAACTTACATTGTGTTCCTTCATTTTGTAAGTTAATATTCTCCAAATATTTAAAATCAGCAAAAACTTTTTCATATCTCTGTGGTATTTCTTAAACTGTGATGCATTCATACCAGTAAAATGGCTTTGCATTCAATAAATATTCTTTCAAATGTTCCTCAAGTAAAGGTACCCAGTCACAGCCTCATGAGTTTCAGAGAATGGACAACACTGGATAATTTAAGATGCACTAGCACTGCAAGCTAAATCTTATTTTTATGAGCTTTGCTACAATGTTGCAGATATAGACCTTTTTACATCTCCTAGAATGCCTCTGTTTTAAAGTGTATTTTCTTAATTTGAGTATAGAATACCACACATACGTTATATGCAACTGTTTTGCCACATAGACTAGACTAGACTATATAAATAAACATTCCCAAATGACCAATGTTGTATATTTCTAACTACTCTCTATTGTGCCTAACATGAATTGATCAAGATTTTATACTGGAGGAATCCAAGATGGCGGCATAGGTAAACACCTACACTGCTGCCTCGCACAACAATTTCAAAACTACAACTAAAAGACAGAACAGACATCATCCAGAACCACAGGAAAGCTGGCTGAGTGGAAGTTCTACAACTAGAGGGAAAGAGAGGGGCTCATGGAGACCCAGAGGAGCTGCAAAAACCTGAGGTATAGAGACGCGCTCGAGGAGAGAGCGGGTGCTGCAGTACCTGGCTGCCTTTCTCTGGCGGGAGGGAAACGGAGACTCTCAAGGGCATTGAATTCCTTATCCTACGACATTAAACCCCAGATCCAGCCGAAACTCATATGGATTGTGAAAAATGAGAAGTTCACGGAAATTTAGGGGAGTCGCAAAAGATCAAAGGCCTGGTGGCGTGCACGGCACTGCGCACAGGACAGATTGCTGTTTGTGCCCCTGGCTTTCGTGACTGAGCGGGAGACAGACCCTCCCAACTGCGCCACTTCTGACTCCACTAAACCCCTGTTCTGGGCGAAACCCTGGGGACCCAGACTCGGGTGGTCCTGGTGTGCAGGGAAGCTGGAAAGGCAGCGGTTAGAGGCACTGCGGGTGCACGCACAAGGACCGCTCCAGCCATTACCCAGTCACGTGAGACTCACGGGCCGTGGAGGGTGGGGCCGACTGGAAGGCAAGGCGGTCCCTTAAACCCTGAGACTCCACCTCTCCCAAGCTCAACAGAGGCTTCTACGGCTTTGCAAGTCTGGTATCATAAGGCTGAATTCAACGCAGAAGTTTCCCCGGCATAGTGAAAATGCTGAGACAAGGGAAGGGATTACAAACAAAAGAAATGGAGGGAAAAAAAACGAC
>JAAGEH010000041.1:17734317-17860092 GCA_011751065.1 Lasiurus cinereus | reverse complement strand
GAAAAAAAAACGACTGGATATAGAGTTCAAAACCACGCTTATAAGGTTTTTCAAGAATATGCTAGAAAAGTTGGATAAATTTAGTGAGACCCAAGAGGAGATGAAAAAGGACCAACTAGAGATGGAAAAGGTCCAACTAAAGATGAAAAAAGACCAACTAGAAATTAAACATACACTGACTGAAATAAAAACTATTATACATAGTCCTAACAGCAGACTAGAGAAAGGCAAGAATCAAGTCAAAAATTTGAAATATAAAGAAGCAGAAAACATTCAACTGGAAAATCCAGAAGAGAAAAGAATCCAAAAATGTGAAGATAATGTAAGGAGCCTCTGGGACAGCTTCAAGTGTACCAACATCAGAATTGTGGGGGTGCCAGAAGAAGAGAGAGAGGAAGATACTGAAAACCTATTTAAAGAAATAATGACTGAAAACTTCCCACATCTGGTAAAAGAAACAGACTTACAAGTCCAGGAAGCACACAGAACATCAAATAAAGGGAATCCAAAGAGGACTACACCAAGACACATCATAATTAAAATACCAAGAGCAAAAGACAAAGAGCGAATATTAAAAGCAGCAAGAGAAAAACAGTTCATTACCTACAAGGGAGCACCCATACGACTGTCAGCTGATTTCTCAACAGAAAGGATGCAGGCCAGACAGGAGTGGCAAGAAATATTCAACGTGATGAACAGCAAGAACCTACAACCAAGAATAATCTATCCAGCAAAGCTATCATTCAGAATTGAAGGGCAGATAAAGAGCTTCACAGAGAAGAAAAAGCTAAAGGAGTTCATCAACTCCAAACCAGTATTATATGAAATGCTGAAAGGTACTCTTTTAGAAGAGGAAGAAGAAAAAGGTAAAAGACAAAAAATTATGAACAACAAATACATATCTACCAACAAGTGAATCTAAAAATTAAGTGAATTAAAAATTTGATCAACAGAATAAACTGGTGAATATAATAGAATCAGGAGCACAGAAAGGGAGTAGACTGATAATTCTCAGCAGGACAAAAATCATAAAGCATCAAACAGACTGAAATTACAGCAGAAAGATTAAAGTTAGGTGAGGTAGATAAGTCAATCAAAAGACTTGTATGCATGCATATAAGCATAACCAATTATCACTGACACTGGTGGGTCAGGGTAAGCCTGGGAGGGAGGGGGGGCAATGGGGAGATATGTATAAAAATTAATAAAAATTAATAAAAAAAAGATTTTATACTGACAAAGGCCTTCCACAAAATGTGCTTCTACCAACATTCCAACAAAGGAAATGTATTGGGCCAATGCTTTCTGGAATGGAAAGCTATTATAAATTGGTTCTGATGATTAATATTTAAACATCTTTATTGCTAAAAGTATTACATATATCCCTGTCTTTTCCCTCATTGGCACCTTCTAGCCCACACACAGGCCTTTACCACCCTATAGTCTGTGTCCATGGGTTATGCATGTATGCATACAAGTTATTTGGTTAATTTCATGTGTCAAAGTGGCCAGGCTATAGTGACAAGTTAGTTGTTTGATCAACACTGAAGTTTCCTGAAAGAGAGTAAATTCTGCCTCCAAAGGACAATACAAATCAACAAACAAGTGCTATGAGGGTGAGGAGAAAAGGGAAACCAAGTGCACTTGTGGTGGGAATGCAGCTTGTTACAATCACTGTGGAAAAAATAAAAAATAAAATAGAGCTGCCTTATGACCTAGGGATTTTACTTCTAGGATTTTATCCAAAGAAACTCAAAACACTCATTCAAAAGACTATGTGCATCCCTATGTTCATTTCAATGTTATTTACAACTGCCAATACTTAGAAGCAGCCCAAGTGCTCTTTGGCCTAAAAATACTTCATCCCAGCTCTTTAAAGTCAGTATTTGAATGTAAACTATTTAGAGGAAAGTTTCATATAAAGAGAGTGAAAATAATAGGAAGAATATGTTCTCAGAATATCAAGGCATAAACATTTTGACACCTTTGATTTTATATATCCCCATGTAATACAACTTTATCAACTGGAGCACAGTGCTTATGTACAGTACTTTTTGCTTTTAGTTTTATAGACCCCACTTTCCAAACATACTTAGGTCAGCAGCTTATCCCCCTCCAATTCAGAGATGCTGTTTCTTTCCATTTATAAATAATTTTTTTTTCACACATTGCATTCCATCTTGGGTTTTCTACTGAATTCCTAAATATTTTATAGATCTGCATATGTCCAGATTCACTCTATTTGTCATAAAGTTCAGTGAGTTGTAACAGATCTATCATGTAATGTACTATATTTTTTCATTAAAATCAAGAAAAATTGAAAAAATCCAAAAACCACATCACTGTTAGTAGAACTTCTCATGTAAAATGATCATCTGATAGATCCAAATTTGTAGCATTTGTCTCATTTGTCTTTAACTAAATTCCTTTGGAAATTCTCAATCTCTGTGAATGAGATTACACATTTACATTTGAAATATAAAATAAAAAATAATCTTTGTGTAGGTGTGAGAAAAATAAGCCAGGGTATTTGGATCCATAGGCAGTGTTGACGGGCAGCCTAATCTCCAAACCAGTAAGTACCTCAGATATCTTTTAGATGTCTCTCTTTTTCTATACTTTTCAATTTGATGTTCATTTATGTTTTATGTTCCTCAGGGTAATTTAAACTTTTCTGCAAGTCAAAGAATAATGTTAAAAGGATAAAATTTAAGAGTGATATTTCAAATTAAGTTTGAAAGACAAGTATATTATTCATTAGAGTATAGACTGTAGAATCTACAAAATCTCAATAGCTATGTGGCAGCCAGTTCTCTGTACATGATTTGTAAACCAGCCATATGTAAACCAGTAAAACTATACAGAGTACAGTTAGTACTGTATTTAAGTAACACTGATAGTATTTCTGGGACACTTGATTTGGGTCTTGTACTGTTTCAGGTGCTGGACTTCAGTGCTACAGAGATCTAGGTTCTAAATTCAGCTCCATTGTTTTCTAGCTGTGTGACTTAATGCAGATTTCCAACTTCCCTGATTTGTTTATTTATAAAATGAAGATATATATGTACTTGCTAATGGAATGTTGTATAAACTAAATATATGATGTAAAGTCTTTAGTATAACACCCTGTGTTTTAACTACTTTCCACAGTGTTTTTTTTTTTTTTTTTTGTAAGCTATGACTCAGAAAATCTAGCTAATTTTCTTTACTTTAGTCTATGGATATGTTAATGTATTTTAATTTTCACACCCCCTTTAAAGCAATTATATTTAGCTTTGATTTATTTCCTTTCCCCAGGTTCTTATAGATATGTCTTTAAAGTCATGGAGCCTGACACCAAGGTGATGAAATTTCCATTTCAAAATGAAAAAGTCATGGGATTATTTTAAGTAGCAAAATAAATAAATAAATAAATAAAGCCTAAATTTTGTTATACCAGACAGTAGAATTACTTCCACTCACTATTTTTTTTTTGACAAATGCTGTTATTCTGCAGACTTTCATTATGTAGTTAGCTCATCCTCAAACCCTATGCCAAATTAAAAAGTAAATGTGTGTATGTGTGTATATATATATGTGTGTATATATATATGTATATATATATACATATTCGTTTATTGATTGACTCTTTAATAAAAGCACAATCACAAGCAGTCAGCACAGTAAAAAGGATATTAACTCTAACCAAAGGTAATCTAATGTCTCTGTCAGAGTGGGCTGTATAACTAGGCAGAGTAAGTGGCTATCTTCATTGAGCAAACTGGAGGGTGCAATTTGGCCTAAAAATACCATTTCATGTCTGCTTTTTAAAGTCAATGTTTGAATTCAAAACTACTTTTTAAAGAAAAGGGTCATGTAATGAGAGTGAAACATAATAGGAAGAATATGTTTTCAGAACATCAAGGTCTAAACATTTTGACATCTTTGCTTTAACATATATTTTTGAGAAAACAAATCTTTTAGGATCAGAAGTATGCTTATGGCCTAAATTAAGAACTGAGATAAAAGATATGTGATGGACAATAAAAGAGAGAATGCCCTGAAAAAACACACTGCCTGTTTAAAAGTATTGCTTTGTCTTCACTTTACTATAAATGGTGAAGAGGGTGGAGAGGTCATGGCCCAGCTGGAATTTATATTTACAAACAATACCGTCGTCTATTTGAATAAAGAAATTGTAGTTTCTTTCTGGCCTTCATTGACCTTATCATAATGCTTTGTATGACAAGTAGCTCAGGACTCTGGGCAGCTAAATAAGATATGGGTGACTTAAGAAGTTCATTTTTATAAATCTGAAGACTAATTACATGGTGATGTGGATGGCTGGGTTAGAATTGATGGTGTCTGTTTCATGGAAGCCTTATCACCACTCAAATGAAACAGGATGGTTAATATGAGTGTTTTTACTCAATTTCTCTGTATGGAGGAGCAACTAAGAATTCTAAAAGGAGATCTGAAGTTCATATTATTTAAAAACTACAGGTTATACAAGAGCAGAATCATATTTGTAGTTGGTGCTAAATACATCTTTGTTAAATCAATGAATGAATGGATAAATGCCATTGCTACTCATGGAATACTGGGTAGTATATTAAAATCTTGGTATATTGCAATTTGTCCTTGTTATACATTGAAGAATTTTAAGAAAGAATAAGATTGTATGAAACAGAGTAAGAAGTTGCCCCATCTACATTCTGAGGTTTAAAGTAGTATATCCACAAAAATAAAAGAAAAATAAGGTGCTCTAAAGTGCTTGTCCTTATCAATAATATTTCACATATAGACATTCATATATTTCAGCCTCAGAATTCATAGCATCTTTTTTAAAAATAGTAACTCTAAGTTTCATTCAGTCTCTAATTTTAATGTGCTCAATCATATTTAGATAAATATTAAAATTATTAATATATATAGTGTGTGAAAGTCAGCATAGAAATTATATTGCTGATATAGGTTTGAAGGGAAAGACAAAAGATAAGGGAATATAATTTCCAGATATTTGGTCATGTAAGGCCTACACAATTAAAAAAGCCTAGTTTACAGAGTGGTCAGGCTCTGTCAGCCATTTAATGGCATATGGTGCATTTAGGTTTAAATGGATTAATAATTGCATACTAACTCCTACTGATCAATGATGAGGGCTGATAGTTCTGTACTTAGAATGATTCCAAAGTCACCTCTGGGTGTAACTTGAACTGATTAATTAATGGGAAAATGACAGCATAACACTCTATTTGCTCTCCTTATAACCATGCATTCTAAGGGATGAATATGTCATGCTAACAAAAAGCTTACACAACCCCAGGGCAATGCAATTGAAATAATGTAGAAAGGACAACATCAGGAAGCCAAGCCTGCATTTCTGTAAGCTTGACCTGTGTGCATCTCCTCAAGCAAATAACAATGTTAAGATGACACCAGTCTGCAGCCATGAGACAGATTTTCTGTGATGAATTGGCTGCAGAGCAGCAGAGATTTCTACATTTTTACTTTTTTGATTGGTATTCAATTGCACAAGTGAAGGACAGAATTCAGCTTTTTATCTAGATATGTATAGGAATTTGCTATGTGAAGTGTCTTCATTATTCTCTAATAACCATTCCCTTGAATATAGAAACTATATTACCAACAAAACATAGCAGTCCAAAGAGATCAATATTCAGTCTCCTTTCTAGATGTTGCAAAGAAACGAGGGAGTGCTCAGAATGTTCTGGACTAATTTTACTATGAGGTGCAAAAGGAATTATTTTTTTTTCTCACCCCAGCCAGCAATCTGTTCAGGCTCTGAAGCATAAGGACAGGTATTTTTTGCACAGTAGTTTTTGTTGATTAACTATCATCTATGTGCTATTCTTATTCAAGGTAATGATTGAGTTGCATTTAATTAGCATCCAATTTTCTCTAAAACCTTGAAACTGCTAACACTTGATAGTGAATTTTGCACCCCTGGCAGAATATTTGCTTTTATATATTTTTAAATGGCTACAAATCTGTAAAGCATGTGGCAATTATAGCTGGGTGAGAGAATTTATATTTTCTTCTTCATCTCAGACTAGCCTCTCTGCATACTTGGCCTTCTTTGTATGCATGATGGAGTGTCTGTTCAATGGTACAACTACTTTATGCCAGAGTCCCAATGTTGGTGACAACAAAGACCTCACTTGATTTCAGTTAGTTCAAGCTAAAGAGGTATTAAAATCTGGAGAGGTTCTGTTAACTTTGGCCTTATATATAGCACTTATATTTAGTTGAAGGTTAAACATAATTTATAAATCACCAAGACAAATATTCTTTCTATGTTATGTTCCCTATTAATGTAAATGATACATCCCAGTTTATCCTATCTAATAAAAGAGTACTATATAAATTTACTATCACTCCAACACATAAGATGGCCACCATAAGATGGCCAGCAGGGCAGGGCAATTGGGAGGGACCAGGTCTGCAAGGGAGAGCAGTTGGGGGCAATTAAGCTTGCAGGGGTGGGAAGTTATGGGTGACCAGGCTAGCAGAGGAGGGAAATTGGGGTAACTGGGCCTGCAGGGAAGAGCAGTTTGGGGTGACTCAGGCCTGTAGAGGAGAGCAGTTGGAGGGGACCATTCCTTCAGGGAAGGGCAGTTAGGGATGACCAGGCCTACAGGGGAGGGCAGTTAGGGGCAAACAGGCTGGCAGGGGAGAAGGTAGGTATCAATCAGGCAGGCAGGGAAGTGGTTAGGGGGTGATTACACTGGCAGGCAGAAGCAGTTAGAGTAAATAATCAAAAAGGCAGGCAGGTGAGCAGTTGGGAGCCAGCAGTCCAGGTAGGATCGGGCCTAAATGGGCAGTCGGATATCCCTTGAAAGGTTCCAGACTGAAGAGAGTTCAGGCTGGCTGAGGGACATCCCCACCCCCCCACAACTAACAAAATTCATGCACTGGGCTTCTAGTTTTCAAATAAGGAAGGAGAAAGAAAAACTATGATTTTTGTGTGTATGCTGGTGGTGAGTGAAACACTATGCTAAATATTACCACACACATGTTTATCTTAATCCTCCAAATGTCCCTGAAAATTACATATGACAATTTTTATGTTTTAGGAAAATAAAATCAGAACTTTTAATTACTTCTATTCAACATCAAATTGATACTAAATAGCTGAGATTCTACTTTGCACAATTCTGTTACCAGTGTTCCACTGGGGGGGGGAAAAGTCCCTCTTTCAGGGACATTCTAGGATGTTCTGATTAAATACTGAGGATAAATACTGGGATTTATTAATCTTCTTTGCTGTTTGTATTAGTCTAACTGATCATTTTCTGGAGCAAACTATTCAGGAAGAGAACAAAAGAGAGCGGTTAAAATAGCCATGGAGAGTGAATGTGCTTTGCCTCTGGGCCAGCTCTCTGTGCTGTCCAGTTGGTATTGTGGCTGTTATCTGCCATTTTGGTCATATCTAGTGTTCACATTTTTTCCTGTTAGTGTTATCAGGTGGTACTTATGGTTCTTTCCACTATTTATGGTTTTATGAAGGACCATATGGTTCCACTGGTTGGTTGTCATTGCTAATTGCCATAATGTTCTCTGATAAAATCATTGCTAACATTATTCCTGTTTCCTGTCTCAAACCTTGCCAGGGCTCAACCTTGTCATCATGCTTATCTTGTGGCCATCCTTCCATCTGCCTCTGTTAATGTACATTATTTTTTTATCTCTTTTGAATCCTTTAATCAACATTTAAAAAATTCCTCTCTCATTCTCTTTTCCCTAGAACCTTTGGGATCACAAATATATATTAAGTTTAGTTTCTCACTTTTGCATAAACCTTACATAATAAATGTACAGCATGTATCTCAACATAGAAGAGAACATTAAATTGGTACCATACATTGCATCAAAGAAAGACTTTCTATCTTAGTCCTATGTTGAAGAACTTCATTTTTTCTCTCTCCTAGGAAGCATTTCAAAGGTACCATTGTGAACCCTGGGAAAGGCTTTGTCCAGAACCTTACTCCACATTTCTTATATGATTCTGCAACTCTGAATATCTTTAGGGGATATTAATAGGCAGTATTTAAGAAGGTCATGAAAAAAAATACATAAAGACACTTAAAGCTAAGCATATGGTTTGAGATCCAAGAAAGAGAAAATCATTATCAGGGCACATAGAAAATATCAATTAAATTAAGGTTACCACTGCCTAGTTTCAATAAGGATATTTAAAAATAAAATATTTGTGTCACAGTGGAATACTATGCAACTGTACAAGAGAAGGATGTCTTGCCCTTTGAGATAGCATGGAGGGACCTGGAGAATATCATGCTAAGTAAAATAATCTAGTCAGAGATACAGGTATCACATGATCTGACTTCAGACTTCACAGACTTCAGTGGAAGGTAGGGAAGGGTGGATGGGTGGGAAGTGATCAACCAAAGAACTTGTATGCATATATACATAATCCATGTAAAGACAATAAAGTCGTGAAGGCCTGGGGAGAGACAGGAGTGGCATGGAGCTGTTCAATGGGAGACATCTATAATATTTTCAACAATAAAGATGAATTAAAAATAAAATAAAATAAAATGTTTGTGTCAATGTCTTGATTGGCTTTATTTCTAATCAATCTTTTTCTTTGATATGTGAACATTTAAATTTTGCTATGTCATTCAACTGCTTCTATACTCACTGCCATACCTAATTTTAAAGAATGTTATTTATTTATTTATTAGGATTGTTCTAATAGGAACTCTGCCTATAGTCTTGTCCTCTTCACATCTACCTACTGAATTTGTTATAAAACAAGCTTTCTAAATTGCATTAAAAATCATGTTATTCTTCTGTTATATGATTTGATGACCCCAGACATTCCAAATCATCTTCAATTTATCACAGCCCACATGCAATTTCTCTCCTGATTTCCTCTGAAACAAATGCCACTCCTTTTTTCACGGGCCACTACTAACCCCATAGATTACATGAAGGCAATGATAGTGTGAGTTGAGCTCACCTCTGTATTCCCAGATCTTATTATAGTGACAAGTCACTATTTTTTTCTGGATAAATAACAAATCACCTAATTTAACTTAATATACTTCTGAAATTTTTATTTAGGCGATGTTTCCTAAGCTCAGTATTTTAGTTAATGTTAGCAACGGTATTTAACTTTGACTTGATTACATACAATGCTTATAGGTCTCAAGTTCCTTGAAAGTGAGCAACATTTATTTCTGCACCCCAATCTCTAGCATGTAATTTGTACTTGGTCTAAATATTCTTGTCCATTATTTTGTATTTTTTAATCATTTATTTTTTAGTTAGTTCTATCAAAGTTCAGAAATGAAAAAAAAAATATTAAAAGAGTTTTTGCCATATTTGCAAAGTGAAATTTGCAGATAAGAAAAATTGAAAAAAAAAATAGTTCAGGAATGAAGAAGTGCTAGAGCATCCTGGGATAGAAACTGAAATCAAGAAGTAAGTGGAAACAATTTTCATCAGAAACAAAAGGGTCATAAGCATAGTCACCTGTATAAACTAATTCATCTAACCTATAAAACATGGCAGGCACTATTCCAGGTGCCAAGAAAAAGCAGAAAAAAGGAGATAAAAATCTGTTTCCTGTTGGAATTTACATTCACTAGCTCTACTAATTCCTTAGGCAGTGATAGTGTATGTGAGGCTGATGATTAAAAAAATGTAATAATAACTTGTCACAAATGATAACATTTAATCTTTTTAATTGCTGAGTAGTGTTCCATTGTGTGTGTGTGTGTAGTGCTTCTTCTTTATCCACTCATCCATTGATGGGCACTTAGGTTGTTTCCATATCTTGGTTATTGTTAACAATGCTGTGATAAATACATGGGCCTTGAAGGCATTATGCTAATAATGAAATAAGTCAGATGGAAAAGGACAATAACTGTGACATCACTATATGTGGTATATAAAATTAAAAAAAAACAAGAGAACAAAAACAAACAAACAAAAATTCCTTACTTTTTAGAGAGAGACAACAGATTGGTAGTTACCAGGAGGGAAGCAGGTGGGAGAGGGGTAAAATGGGCAAATGTATTGTGATGAATGGAACTAGACTTTTGGTAGTGAGCATGTTATAGTATATACAGACTTTCAATTATCATATTGCACCTGAAACTTACATAAGAGTATTAACAAATGTTACATGTATAACAACAAAATGAAACATATAAAGTTTCAGACAATGGCAACTGTCATTGAGAGAAAAAGGTGATGGAATCAATCAAGTGCAGAGATAAATTTATTGTCAGAGCAATGGGGTAGTATGTATGTGTAATATATTCTGGAAATTTCTCCTGAGAAGGTGACACTTAGGCAAAGCCTGAAGAAGAGGTATATTATTCAGTTATGCTTCAGTTAAAAATTGACTGAAATCTCAGTGTGATAATGCAACCAGAGATTGTTCCTAATTTTCATTGCATGTTCAATGGGGGTGGGCTCCAAAGTCATTGAGGCAGCAAAGCTAATAGCTCTACTGTGTTCAGACTGCGCAAGAGTTTACAGCCTTGGACAGCTTTTGTTGTGGGAAGAGAAATGAGACAGTCATACATCTGATTTTAAATGTTTAGCCCAAGGTCAGACATATCTTTTCTGCTCACAGCCTATGGGCAAAACCAACAATCACATGGCTCCATCGTACACTAAGGGGCCTATCAAGGAACACTTGATATTTTCATTTTCTGTGACTGTTGTAACAAATTATCACAAAGTCAGGGGCCTATAGGAACACAGATTTATGGTATTACAGTTTGGAGGTCAGAAGTCCTAAAATGAATGTTGGCAGTTGTGTTCTCTCTGGAGGCTCTGACAGTTTATTTGATTGACTTTAGAACTTATAGAACTCTTCTAATTTCTCTTTATAGCTTCATATCACATAGTATTTTTCCCTCTGCTTTCATCATGATATTGACTTTTCTCTGACTTTGACCCCATTCCTTCCCTTTTAAAAGTACCCTTAATATTAAGACCTCCTGCACAATCCAGAATATTTTCTCCATCTCAACACTTTAATATAATCACCCTGTGAAGTCTCTTTTGACATATTTAGTAACAGATATACAGTTTTGGATAAACGTGGATATTTTGGGGGCTTTATTCTTTCTTCTACACTTGATATAATAAAACAAAGTAGTCTCTTCTGGGATTGACCCATATGGAGATTTGGATTTAAGATATTACAAATGATAAGCAACATATAAAATTTATCTGTATTGGTAACACATTCAGGGCTCAGCAAGGAGGCTAGTGTAGATCAAAGAGAAGACACGTGGGTGGAAGATCATAAAAGGCTTTCCTTGTAAGCCCCATGAAGATGTGGGCCTTTATTGTAAATGAGTTGGGAAACCATTTGAAGGTATTATCAGATGAGTAACATAATTTGAGACTAGTGTACAGAGTTGAAATAAAAGACTCAAAGGAAAAAATCCAAAGTGAGTTCAAGACAGAAGAATATTGACAATTATGACAGGAGTAGAGCATACCTAATCAGGCCCCAGATTTAACTCAATTAACCTTATTGACTATGTTGGCTGACTTGTTTTAAAATTCAAGCTTGTTTCTTAGGAGCTCAGCTGGTTCTGGCAGCCAAGAAATTATATATGGAAGGATTGGGATGGCTCACCTACCAAGCTATGTGTTCCAATGCTGGATCACATTTCCTCCCAAACTTTTTTGTCATGATTACTAATATTTATAGTGATTTAAACAGAAGTCTATTTATTATTTTAGATATATATTTGGTGTAGAATGTAGCTGAAAGAAGGTTAAAACAACACTATCATAAAAAGCACTTCGTTGGTGTATGTTATTTACTGTAATCTAACTAATTAGAGATTATAACTAGAATTTTTTTCTCCATTGACTTGATATTTAAACAATAGAGAAAGTAAGCTAGAAGGATTTAAACAGCTTTACTACAAAAAGACTGACTTGTTGGGTATGATCATGTTATTAAGCACATAATAGTTGTGAATTATACTATGTGCTAACCAACAAATGTGCTGACCAACATATGTATGGGAGGTAGTAATATCATCAAATTTTATAGGTAAGGAAACTGAGCTCAGAGAGGTTAAGAAATATGCTCACAGCAAATGAGAATATTAATCACAGCAAATAAATTGTCCAGTTAGGGTTCAAAACAGTCAATGGAAATCCAAAGCCCATCTTCTGACCAATACATTGCATGGTTTCTGTTATCACAAGTTTGTTCCCTTTCCAACTACACATGCACAACTCTTTTCCAAATTGCCAAATAATTATCAAATTAATTATATACTGAACTAATTATTAATTTTTCAATAACCAAAAATATTTGTTGCTCATAGGATAAGTTAAGCTTATGGAAAATGATCTAATTAATAAGGACAATTAAAATGTTTGATGTAAATACCTAAGCCTGTAAAGTAAGACATGTATTTTGTGTAGCTTATTGGTAAATTCTAAGAAAAATACAAAGTGCTTTCAATTGAAAACTCACTAAAACATTTGTATTCATAATTTTATGTAAGTTTCTTTAAAATGTATTTTTCTTCCTAGACTCTTCAACATCTTGGGTTAGCAAGCATCCTAATTTTGCTTCTTACTGTAAAAACTACTCCATTTATTTAACCTAATTTTAAAAGCATTCTGGTACCCTGGAATTTTTTTTTTTGATGAAATTTATGCTATACTATATCTCCTTTTCTCTTTTTCTTTATTTTATTCAATTAGTCATATCCTCTGGACTTCATATTTTTAGAATTCAGATACTTATATTTCTTTCTAAAACAATGAGGCATCTAAAGAGAAAAAAGGAGCATGGATTTATTTAAAAATAAAAAACGACAACAACAACACTTCAATACTCTTTATGAAAATACAATTAAATGTTCAGGATAAAATTATAGCACCTGCATTTCATTACATAGAACTTTAGGTTCCTGTCACCATATCCACATAGTGGCACAAATTTTTGCTTTTGAAGAATGACAATCTTTAAACCCAACTATTTCAGCTTCTATGTTCACTTCTGATACAAGCAATAGTTAAATATAGACATATTATTTTCCTGAATTCTTTCTTCTTATTTATGGATTTCAAAGAAACAATCATATCCTGTTCTGAGATCAGTAGTTCTTTGCCTTTTTTAGTCAAAGGATGTTTTCTATTGGGTTGTGTGTGTGTGTTTCTTATGTTTTTAAATATTGAATTATTGTGTATTATGCTAGGAAAAGAAACAAAAAGAAGTACCATTCATGAATAACAAGGGCTTGTGAAGTAGCATTGAGGTGATATGTCTTGTAGCCTAAAGTGTCAACCTTGAGGAAGAAAACACCTATCTGAGCCAATCCTTTTAAAGGAGTTCCTGGAATTGTATTTTGATCAATAAGACTGAGGTCAAAATAAGAGAAGCCAATAAGAGAAGCACAGCTATATCCTCATTTGTACCTTTATAGACCAATCAGAGTATCTCCACAACAACCAATGAGAACATGGGGAACAGACCAATCAGGGTAGTGTTATTTGGACCATTTAAATTGTGCAGATTTGGAATTCTTATTTGCAATACAAATAGACCAACCAATGATGGGGGAAGGGGTATTTTTTATATATATAAGCCAGCTTCCCCTTTGTCTCCTTAGAGCCTCCTTTGGGTTCTTGGTCCCTGGCTTGAACTGTACCAACTAAGCTATAACACTGGAGCTGCAACAGTTGGGCTGTGTGAGTTGAGCCATTTCACTTGAATAAAGTCCCTCCTTTCACTGTAACCCCAGATTTGGGACTCCTCGTGGTAATTAATTTTTTGGAAGCAAACTTTAGTTGACAAAGTCCATTGCTTCTTTTGGGATAGATGCTTTAAACAACTCTATGTTATCTGGACTCCATAATTCAGAGGAAATAGCCATATCAGAGGTAATATTCTCAGATAGTCATGTTTATTTTCCTTTGGAATTATTGCTGATATATGTCCATATCTCTTCATTTCTGTATTCATTAGCTGTCATCATCTTTCACCTGGACAACTGCAAAAGTTTCTTAGCTGGTTTCTCCATTTAATGCACTGTATTGTAGCTGAATAAATATTTTAACTTAAAAGCCCATACTTAGACCCTTATAAGGTTTTCTATATCTTTGATAATAAGGTTAAAATATGTAACAATCTCAAAATTTTGCATGATTTTGCTTTTGTCAAACTCTCTGTTTATAATGTACCACTCATCACCAGGGCTTTCATTTTTATGAATTAGACATATTCTTTCCCATATCAGGGCCTTTACATGTGCTTTTACCCTCTTTTTCTTAATAAAATTATCCTATTACTTTATTTCTCAATCCTAACTAATAAAAAAGTAATATACAAATTTTCCATCACTCCAACACACAAGATGGCCACACCACATAGTAAAAAATGGTTGCCCCCATGTGGACACAAGATGGCCACCACAAAATGGCCAGCAGGGAAGGGGGTTGTGGGTGATCAGTCTAGCAGGGGAGGGTAGTTGGGAGGGACCAGACTTGTAAGGGAGGGCAGTTAGGGATGACCTGACTGTCAGGGTAGTAGTGGTTAGAGGGTGATCAGGCTGGTAGGCAGAAGTGGTTAGGGGCAATCAGGCAGGAAAGCAGGTAAGCTATCATTCAGAATTGAAGGGCAGATAAAGAGCTTCACAATTAAGAAAAAGCTAAAGGAGTTCATCAACTCCAAACCAGTATTATATGAAATGCTGAAAGGTACTCTTTTAGAAGAGGAAGAAGAAAAAGGTAAAAGATAAAAGATTATGAACCACAAATACATATATATCCACAAGTGAACCTAAAAATTAAGTGAATCAAAAATTTTATCAACAGAATAAACTGGTGAATGTAATTGAATCAGGAGCACAGAAAGGGAGTGGACTGAAAATTCTCAGGGGGGAAGGGGGGAGCGGTGTACAGGGAGAGACTGGACAAAAATCATACACTTCTGGATGTGGTCAATGGGAGGTAGGTAAAGGTAGAGGGTGGGTTAGGAGCTGGGTGGAGTGGAGCTATGGAGGGGAAAAAGAGAAACAAATGTAATAATCTGAATAATAAAGATTTAATTAAAAAAAAGCTTTGTTGTTGCTAGCTGTATACTAAGTGGACCTCTTATATTTGTCCACCTTTTTGTACATAGCATCTCATAAATTGTTCTTTTTAAAAAAAATATTTTTATTTTGTTTCACAGAGGAAGGGAGAGGGAGAGAGAAATAGAAACATCAATTATGAGCGAGAATCATTGATTGGCTGCTTCCTGCATGTTTCACACTGGAATCTCACCCACAACCAAGGCAAGTATCCTCACCAGAAATCGAACCATGATCTCCAGGTTCATAGGTCTACATTCAACCACTAAGCCATGCCAGCCAGGCAATAATTCTTGAATAATTCAGGATATTATGCAATGATGAAAATCAGAGGTTATAAATTATAACTTTATTATAAATCCTTAAAGTTATCTTTAGACAAAATAGATTCAGGGCTTGTCCTTGCCTCTTGGTCAGAAGCACGATTGATTTTGGAGGGCTTTACAAGATTCTGTAAAAAGTTGACACAAGTGGAGCTACTTAAAAATAGAGCTAGAGCAGCCAGTCCATAGAAAATTCTTTCAAACTTGCCTTTCATGTCTTAATCCTGTGGATGAAAAGGGCCACATGCTAACCTGACTAGCTCAGAGAAAGTCTGTGTGGAAGTTTTGCAAACTCAGAGATCTAAAGTGACCACAAAGGATGGTCTGAAATTAAAACTTTTTAACTAAATGCAGTTTATGACACATTGTCATGTTTTGGGCAGGCTTTTTTTCCCTGCCAAAGGCCAAACTCAAGTGTTTTCCATGAGGTTTTGGAAAACATTTCACAATCCCTAAGCTTGTTTGTGGGGATCCTCCTTTAAGTGTCAATTGGGTCCAAGACACCAAAGACTTGGCTAAAGCTGTTAATGTTTATAATACGAAATAGATAAAGCTTTTCCTTTAGTTTTGAGAGTTTGGCTTTTACCCTATGAGAATACTGTACATGCTTTGGTCTGTGCCTCCTAGAAGTACACATCTTGCCATAGATTTGGCAACAGATAGACTGAGAATTCATGGCCTCTATCCACTAGGTCAAAAACACACAAAAATATACCTGAGATTTGCAACTGATATCTCTTTTCTTTTCTTTTCTTTTTTTTTTAATCCAGCCTTTCCAGCTCTCTGGGAAATTTATCTTTAACATGGGACTTTCATACTTTAAAAATCCCAAGATGTGCCTTTCTCAAGAAATCCAGCTGGCACCTCGTTATATGTACAAATAGTTCAGTTCCTCCGGTTGTACATGTTCCAAAAAATAACCAACTTAACCAAAATAATTTTTAAAATCTAATGGCCATTCTGGAGAAAATTTGTTTTAGGTAAGTCTATTTTAAGCATCTCCCCTCCCCAACCACATACACACACCTAAAAGGGGAGGATTTACACAGCTTGGAGACAATAGAATGGCTTTTTTGACTGGTTTGCAAGGCTTCTAAAAGACAAAATGATTAAAAAACAAAAGCTCTAAAGAGATCTAAAAGGATTGTTTTTAAACACTTTGGACATCTAAGTAATTAACCTTAATGTAGGCACTTAAAAGCACTACTCTCCAAAAAGGTCAATATTTTTAAATAGCTTCATTGAAAGATTTGTGGTAATAAGGTTATGAAAAATTAAAGCTATGAGTTACCTAAAACAAAAGACTATAAAAGACCAATTAGTCAGTGATTCTTTCTCTTTCAGGAATCACTGATTGAAAATTTGGCAGAATTGAAAGTTGATATTCACTCTGGTAGAAATGTTTTGGCCTCTAAATTTATCCCCCACATATTCATCTTATATAATCAGGAACTAGATCAGCTATAAGCCAAAATCTTTGTTCTGTAAATTTCTGCAAAATCAGTAAACAGAACTCACAGCTGCCCGAGACTGATCCCAGTTAATTAAAACAATAGAACCTGGAACAAAAGGGGAAAAGAAAAAAAGGAGAATGAAGCATATAGGACTGAAAAGGCTCTCTTGCCTAAATTTGGGCTCAAATTGTTTTTCAAGGACAAATACAAATTTTAAACATTTTATCCATGAATAATAAAAATGTTAGCAATTCAAATGAATAAATTTAACTAACTCCAACTGTTTTCTATAAAGTAGTGAGTTTTGCATTATAGTATATGTCTCATGGTAAAAATTTTAAAATAAGACTTTCAGATCTTCAGTTGCATCTGTATTTGTATATATGTTGATATGTGTTGTAGAACTATGCTTGTTTTGTACTTCTGGAGGATATTACTGAAATTGGTTTGTAAAGAGCTCTATTTATTTGACTCAGAGGAATTAAACACATATAAATTAAGAAAAAATAACCCAATGTTTTTAGTTTCTGAAAAAAAATATTTAGAATTAGACTTCATTTAAAAGTATTGATTTAATTAAAATAGACATTTTAGAGTAATCAACATTTAATATAATATTTTTATTTTATGTAAGTATACTAGAAAACAAATAAATTGATGTTATTTGTTAGTCAGAGAAATTACTTGGAGTAGTAAAATTTTCATGTCACCTAAAACATAATTATTAAAAACAAGCAAATTAATGTGAATGGGATACAAGTTTTAATGTCTAACAGTTATGTGCTATAGTATAGTTAAAGATAGCTACCAAATCTTTTTGGTAACTTAAAACATAAGACTTTTTCTAAGTTGAGTTAAATATTGAAATTTATTGAATATCTAGATAATTTCTAAATAAAATTCTGAAACATTCATTGCTAAATAGGTCTAAGCTTGCCTAATTTGTGCTTCTTATTACAGAGAAACTAAAATGTAGTAAAAAATATTTCACACTTTACTGAGGAAGTATACGATTTTAAAAATTTATACATGGAAAATTAAAATTTCTTAAGGGTTAAGAATTCTACTTAATATGGATGTAAATTTACATATATATTTGGTGAAAGAAGGTATATGGTATGAGATGCATTCTTGAGGAAAATAAAGTAATTCTGTCCTAAAATAAAGTTGGTCCTTAATGGATAAGGAAACTAGAGATGAACTGGAGGGACATGGGGAATATTATGCTGACCAAAATAAGCCAGTCAGAGAAAGACAAGTATCACATGATCTCACTCATATGTGGAATCTAACGAACAAAATAAACTGATGACCAAAATAGATCCAGAGACATAGAAACACAGAAGCTTGGAACAGACTATTGAATCTCAGAAGGTAGCAGGGGGGTGAGTTGGTGGGTGGGAAGAGATCAATTAAAGAACTTATATGCATATGTGCATAACCCATGGACACAGACAATAGGGTGGTAAAGGCTTAAGGCAGGAGTGGGGAATTAGGGATTGACTAGAAGAGGTCAATAGGGAAAAAATGGAATATACATAATTCTTTCAACAATAAAGATTTAAAAAAATAAAGTGGTAGTTTTGTGAAAAGGAATCATGAATAATTTTATGTGAAATCAGTCTGAAGAAAATAAAGTAAATTTGCTCTAAAGTTTCATGCATAGGGTATGCTTACAAAAGGCTAAAATTTAAAATTATTTTATCTTCTAAAAGGATAAAGTTTTCTGTAGTATTGTATGCTTATAATAAGAGATTTAAAAAGAAAACCAAAGATATAATTTTATTAAAATTATTGTCTTTGCTTTTTATTATTAGGTTCCTTAATTGCTTAAGTAACCAAATCTTTGTAATATTAAAATAGCTAAATTTTGCTAATAACTGTTTTAACTTTCTGTACTTATCTGCAAAGTCATTGTTACTTTGGTTCATGGATAAGTATTTTTGTATGATGATCTATTTGACTAAATGTTTTTAAGATCATTAATATTTTTATAATATATATTATTGATTTTTTAAAGAGAAAAAGGGAGAGGGAGAATTAGAAACATTGATGAGTGAGACATCAATCAGACGCCTCCTGCACGCCCCCTACGGGGGATGTGCCCACAACCAAGATACATGCCCTTGACCAGAACTGAACTTGGGACCTTTCAATCCACAGACCGATGCTCTATTCACTGAGCCAAACTGGTTTCGGCAAGATCATTGATATTTTTGACAAAATTACCAAAATTCAAATTTTAAAATAAAGTCTTTATTAACTTGAAAATAACTTCAAGATTTTTAAGAAGAGTCTCTGGAATATTTCAAAGGACCTCTTTTCCTTATGAAAGAAAGATATTAAACTAATTAGGCTACTTAATATGTTAATGTTACAGGAGAAGCATTGTCAACTAAGAAATAATAATTATGTGGTATTTATAGGCACTATTTACTATGCTAATACAAATGTCTCACAAATTATATAAAATTTCTAGATAAATGACATGTAATGTTATCAGTCATAATTACAGACATTGTCTTAAAATGTTTTAGGTTACAAAAATTACCTTGGCCAAAGGCACTATTATTAGCCATTTTAAATCTTAGATTTGTCTTCTTTGGCAGCAAACATAAGCTTTTATCCTCTGAAATAATTACAGGTTGACTTATGCATTTAGATTTGTATGTCCTTCATAACCAGTTAATTAAAGGAGATGAAGAAATTAAACATCAAAACTTATAACCAAAAAGCCCCGGTACATAACTGGATTGTCCCCCCAAAAAACCCAAATATTTTATTTTATTTTATTTATTTATTTTTAAAATATATTTTATTGATTTTTTACAGAGAAGAAGGGAGAGAGACCGAGAGCTAGAAACATCCATCAGCTGCCTCTTGCACACTCCACACTGAGGATGTGCCCTTAACCAAGAATCGAACCTTGACCAGAATCGAACCTTGGACCCTTCAGTCCACAGGCTGACACTCTTTCCACTGAGTCAAACCAGTCTTGGCAAAAAACAAACAAACAAACAAAATTGAATATTTTAAATTAAAAAGGGAGCAGGTAATATCTGTTATAGATAGCAAACCAAAGAATCCAGATCAGGCCTGTATAATCACAAACATTGTTTTAACATTGCTCCTAATCCTTTTCACATTGGTTGTGCCTTACACTATTGACAAATAAGTCAGAATTTCTGGGATGCCCCAGATTGTTGATATTTTTAAATACCTTTACTCCTCGTTGCCTTTTTTTTATGTTGACTGCCCTATTAAAACAGGTTCACTTTATTAATTGATGCTTTTGGAAGGTGGCCTAAGGATCCTGCTTTTGTAAAACTTGTTACAACTACAATGTTAGCTAGTGAACCTAATATTTTCTTTGCATATATTTGACCAGTCCCTTTCTATCTTGCAAATAAGAAATATAATAGGTAATAACAGGTAATAACATGAGATCGCATCTACTTCTGATTATGGGAACAATCAGAAACCCAGCATAGGCATCACCCTTAAATCTATATTACAGATTACAATGTGAAACATGTTGTACCCACATGTCAGGATGTTCAATACCTGGCAATGACAACCAGTAAAGTTGCCAGGTTTGAGAGAATACTTTTTTCTTGAGTAAATGCTACTTAGAATAAATACATAATTTTAAACTTATCTAAAATGTTAGTAAAGATTGTTAAATCTATTATTAATGCTTAGTTACAAAAATAAACAAACATACACAAAAACCAAACAAAAAAACAAAAACAAAACAAAACAAAGAAACTAATAACTTTGGATTCCCTCACATGAATTGCATTAGAAAATTAAATTCTTTTTATTATATCCTTGCAGAACAAAATGGGGCTGGTTATTATTAATACTTCTTGTTGTACTTGGATAAACACCTTTGCCCTAATAGACACAGAAATAGATAAAACCCAGGCAGGCACAGGTGAAATGTCCACTTACACCCCTATGATCTTTGATCTCATTAGTCCTCAGGTATTGCCTTCTGGTTCAGGAACTATTCAAACTTAGCATGTTGTTTGTGGACTTAGCATGTAGTTTGTGGTAGGAAGTTTTGCTGTTATGAATCTTTGTCTGTTTGTTATAGTTCAATGTTAGAAGAACACCATTGAAGTAATGAAAGCTCATGCCATGCTCTGAGATGATCACTAAGGCCTATGGGACTTTATAGGAGAAACTTCAGGATCTGCAGATGTTTTCCCTCAAGGAGCACAAGAGTAAAAACTTCCTCTCTTCTGGGGTTTTTATTGCTCAAATGTGTCTGAAAGGTCCTAAGAAAACTACTTTTCCTCCTACATGACGTACCAGGAATGAGCTTTCCTGATGATGAGAGATCCATAACAATATGACACACTGGAAGGAAATGAATGATAAGTGTTACTTTGCAATGGTTGAGCAGTGATGCTTTGAATATAAGATCTTAATAAAAAGGAGGAAATATAAAAATAGACATAAGTGTAATACCATTTTAAAATAGAGCTAAAGCATCCAGAGAAACTGCCTTGCAGGTCTTACTCCTTGAAACTCTAGAATACTTAACCTGGTGAAATAACTTTTGGACTGGGCCAAACTAGTATTGTCTTACACACAACTATTTGTAAAGCTAAGAGTAAAGCAGCCATCTTGACTACAAGGACTGATGATTATGGACATTCTTTAGAATCAGTTAACCAACCATGTTACTAAAGAATATAGTAAAATATAGAATATAGCTAAAGAATAACTTAGCTTATTAGCACTGATAGAAATTCCTTCTTTCTATTCATGTAATTATTTCCTTTCCTTTTCTCATTAAAATCCCTTTGGTTCAGCCTGAATTTGGGATATAATTTTGCCTGAACCCATTCCCCTGTATTATACATTAAAAAAAAAGTGCTTTTTCACTTTTCACTTTAACTTTCTTTTTATTTTCAAAGTTAAGAAAAAATAACAGTTAATGATTTATATGTTTCAAGTATGTCCTTACCATACTATTAAGAATCTGTGTCCTCTGTTTTTTTTTTATTGTGTCTAGCATGTCAAGGTTTATGACATAGGATGAAGAATGGTAGAGAAAACAGAATTTGGAAATGGTTCCATATTGAGTGAAGGAACCACAAACTTTGGGTAGTTAATCCAGCAAAGTGCATCTTCAGAAAGTGTCATAATTATTTAAGGAGGAAAATAAAGTATTTTCAAAACTGAGTTGGTGATTTCAGTCATCTTAATGTTTACCAGAATGCCTTAAGAAATGTTTTATTGATGTCTACTCAAATGAATCCTTAAATTTGAGAATACCTGCAGCCTAACCAACATTCTCTTATCTACACATAGGGTGAATTTAAAATTCATGCCAACATACAGAGAGAGGAAAAATAATACAAATTAAAAGGGAGAACAATGATTTGTGCTTTCACTGAGGCTTTGCTCTTTATCACTTCATAAATATAATGGTTACATTAGCTATATTAAACAAGATCCTATAACTGCTTTGGAGATTGGCTTGTGTGGTAAAGGGGATTTAGAGAAGTCTACTTTACCCCTTTAAGGAAATATTCTCTGAAGCAATACTCAAATTTAATAATGCCAAATGAACTAAAATGAAAGATCCATATGTATGTTTCCAAGATTTTTTAAGTGTATTGTTTCCATTGCTGAGTGATAAGAGCATCTTAATCATCTATACACTTGCTTGAATTTTTGCTAGTATCAACCATTTTCTGGTTTCTCAAACACCACTGTGCAATATGATTGCATTCATACATGATCTTCTCAGTATCATTCTGCCTGTAATTATTTCTAATATTCCTATGTAGATTAAGTTCACACATGTAGCAGTAAATGGCAGAGTTTGGATTCAAATATGGGTATGGGCAACTTTAAAGCCAGAGCTTCTACCCATCAAACAATTCTGAGTCTTTAGCTCAAATATGTCTTATAAGACCTCTTTCTTTCCTGTTTCCATAGAATATTCATTATTTAATTGACTTCTTGAGATAGCATTTTCTATATTTATTCTAATTTCAAGTAGCCTGTTGGGACTGAATTGACCAGTATTCTGAGCCAAAAGAAATACACTGAGGAGAAAACCAAAGTGGCGGCATAAGGCATACACCTAAACATTCTGTTTCCCGCAATCACACCAAAACTACAACTAAAAGACAAAACAACTATCCCCCAGAACCACAGGAAAGCTGGCAGAGTGGAAGTTCGACAACTAGAAGGAAAGAAAAAAGTGCATTGAGACCTGGTAGGTCATGCAGAGGCTCAGAAAGGCAGAGGGAATTACAAGTTCCCAACTTTCTGAACTACAGTTTCTAGCAAGATTCTGGGGACCCAGACTCATAGAGGGAGAAACTGGACTGTCTGCCATTGGGTCAGAAAGAGAGGGTGGCTCTCTTGCAGAGATGTGCACTGGAATCATTGTTTACTGCACTGGGGCACGGGATGCGGGACACTGAATAAAACTTGGCTGGGAGGGCTGACTGGCAGCCATTGCTGTTTGCCATGCCCTAGCATACTGACTCTCTGAGACCCCACCTTGCCCAGTTTACAAACTCACACAGCTGTGCAGTGACTTTTGCATGTGAATGGCCTGCCCTCTGGCAGTTTAACCTAACAAATTGCAACTGGGTCAGACAACTACAAAACTTTCAAACTCTAAGCAAAGAGGAGAAATCAATTCCAAAAGTTCCAAACTCCAAGCAAAGAGGAGAAATCTGCAAATCTTCCTGTAGCTCCTGTTGGGTGGCCTCAGACACTAGCTGACTTGCACCTACTTGGAGATCCAGGAACCAGTGTACCTAGAGGTCAGTGTGAGATGACACCAGGTTTCAATTCCTTACATACATAAGTGATACACTCAACAGGCAGACTTGGAGAGCACAAAAGCGCCACTGAAGCAAGTCCTGACCCATAGGGGTGTCTCTAGCACAGCAGTTCTTCCATTAATAGACACAGCTGATCTTCACAGTCAGTTGGCCCGGAGGTCAATTCCTGCCAGTGTACCAATACCAATCAAGGCTTAACTACAACACGGCTGTGAACCCAGCCCACAAAGGGGTGCACCAAGAGTGTCCACCTCAGGTGATTGGGGAGGTGCAGTTACTGGGTCCTAAAGGACTACTAGCACACAAAGCCACTCCATCAACACAGGGAAGCAGCCAAAATGTGAAGGCAAAGAAACATGTCAAGAATGAAAGAAATAGAGGGAAAGCAAACAACTGGACATAGAGTTCAAAACCACATTTATAAGGCTACTCAAAAATCTTCTATAAACCATCAAGAAACTTATTAAGAACTCTGAGAAACTTAGTGAGACCTTCAAGGATCTTAATGACAATGCCCCAAAAATGGAAAAGGACCAGTCAGAAATTAAGCATGACTGTCTGAAATAAAGAATAATATACAGAAATTCAGCAGCAGACTAGAGGACCTCAAGAATCAAATCAAAGATCTGAAATATGAGGAAGCAAAAAACACCCAACCAGAAAAACAAAATGAAAAAAGAGTCCAAAAATGTGAAGATAGTGTAAGGAGCCTTTGGGACAACTTCAAACATACCAACATCAGAATTATGGGGGTTCCAGAAGAAGAGAGAGAGAAAGATACTGAAAACCTAATTGAAGAAATAATGACTAAAAACTTCCCCTACCTGGTGAAAAAAATGGACTTACAAGTCCAGGAAGCACACAGAACACCAAACAAAAAGAATCCAAGGAGGACCACACCAAGAAACATCATAATTAAAATGCCAAGGGCAAAAGACAAAGAGGGAATCTTGAAAGCAGCAAGACAAAAACAGTTAGTTACTTACAAGGAAGAACCCATATGACTATCAGCTGATTTCTCAACAGAAACTATGCAGGCTAGAAGGCAGTGGCAGGAAATATTCAACGTGATGAATAGCAAGAACCTACAACCAAGATTACTCTACCCAACAAAGCTATCATTCAGAATTGAAGGTTAAATAAAGAGCTTCACAGATTAAAAAAAAGCTAAAGGAGTTCATCACCAGCAAACCAGGATTATATGAAATGCTGAAGGGTTTTCTTTAAGAAGAGGGAGAAGAAGAAAAAGGTAAAGATAAAAATTATGAACAACAAAGTGATAACACATACATTCCTATCAACAAGTGAATCTAAAAATCCTGTGAATAAAAAATCCAATGAACAGAATAAACTGGTGAATATAATAGAATTAGGGGCATAGAAAGGGAATGGACTAACAATTATTGGGGTAAAGGGTGAGTGGGGGTGGTGCAGGAAGAGAATGGACAAAAATCTTACACCTATGGATGAGGACAGTGGCAGGAGGTGAGGGCATGGGGAGGGGGTTGGGGAATCAGGTGGAGTGGTGCTATTGGAGGGAGGGGAAGAGGAACATCCGTAATAAACTGAACAATAATGATTTATTTAAAAAAAAGAAAGAAATACACTGACAGGTTTTGAGGGAATAAACTCCCAAGAGCAGAGACTATGTATTGTTTATAGCTGCATTCCTCAAAGAGCATTGGGGTCTAATCTCTATAGAAGCACAAGTAGTAGAGCCATAGGTGGTACTGTTTAACAGTGATGGGCTTAAGCAACAAATGAACAACAACAACAAAAACTTTAGGCACAAACAACAGTGTGGTGATTGCCAGAAGGAAGGGGGCTAGAGGGAGGTATGAGAAGGTATAGGTGAGATAAATGATGATGGAAGGAAACTTCATTTGGGGTGGTGAGCACACTATATAATATGCAGATGATGTATTATAAAAGTCTACACCTGAAACCTATATACTTTTATTAACCACTGTCACCCCATTAAACTTAATAAAAAGAAGAAAAAAAAAGAGATGTCATATTTAAGATACAAATATGACAAGGAAAAATACTATAAGGCCAGATAAAAAGAACTGAATATTTACCTTGGAGGTACATTTGCTCCTACAGGAGTATAGGTTGGGAATCCTGAAACCACTTTATTGGTATAATAAGGTTAAACAAGCAAACAATGAACAATGAGATCCAGATTCTCAATGATGGAAAAAAAGTTATAAATAAGGAAAGGTTAAAAGCTAGAATAAAGCCTTAGTTATTAATAGAGATTCATTATAAGACACATTCACCTAGAGATACATAATTAAATATGGAATTGCATATGCATGATAAGTGTGTGTGTTTGTTTATGTGTATATACTGTTTTTCCTCAGTGCTATTCACAAAAATGGACTATAAGCAGTCATATATAATAGCAATGAGCACATCTTAATTTTTAATACCATTCTCCAATAATAGTGAGAGTACACTTCTTACAAAATACAACTCCTTTATAAGATTCCAGAGATTGAGCAAGGGAAATATAGAGTAGTCTGAGCAACTAGCAATGCCAGAATGTAAAAAAGTACTAAAAAAAATACTAATAAGACAAATATCTATGAGCTTATAATTATACAAATAAACGATTCATAAATAAGTGCGGTGGGGAGATATGAATGAAGAAAATAAGATACCACCATTTAGTATATTTTAAAAATAATTTACTGGACAAGATCCATTAAAGAATGTAGAAATAAGTTGGTAAAAATTTGAGCCAAAATAGAATATTTGCATAATTTCAAAGACATCACCTTAAGTCATGTGCTTGAGGATAAATGACATCAATGAAAAATACCAATCTCATGTATCCCCTAGGATGATACATTAAAGATATTTACTCTGCTGTATTCTCCCCATAAATTCACAGCTTCAGTCTAATGATGGAAAATACCAGATTACCTCAAGTTGAAGAACATTCTACATATTAACTGACCCTTCAAAGGAGACTTGAAAAATATTAAAAAAAGTCATGAAAAAACAAGTATGACTTCTTCAAACATGACAATTAAATCCATATGGATTCTGAGTTAGATTTTGAAACAGATATTAGTCAAAAAATGTTTACTTACGTAGTATATTTTTCCAAGTTAATAAGGTTAATTAATGTTTTATAGTAATGGAAGTTATACATTAAATGGAAATTTAATGAAAGTTTTATGCACATTCTTATAATAATACATTTCTAACTTATTTACAAATTTAAAATTATCTCAAAAATAAAAACCTTAAAAAAAAAAGCCCTAGCTTTGAGGAAGGCTGCTTTCAAAATCTTGCCAGCTGCTGTGCCTTACAATCAGGGTTACAACCAAGAACTGTGGGGCATAGAGAATTTGTCATAGTTGCCTCTCTCTTTAAGGGATGTTCAGGGAGCAAGAGCAAGCCTACTGTGGGAACATGGTAACTTACAGAGAATGGGGGTACACTTAATGGTTGAAGCCAGTTGTAAACCTAGTTTAGCTACTCAATGGAGGAAATGAAAGCATAAAAAAAATGTTCTGACAAAACAGAAAAATACCCAATATGATGTTATAAGAAAACTAAAATAAAATATACAGTATACCAGATAAGTGAACAGTGCCGGGGCCTGGCCAGCAGGCAAGGGGATCCCCAAGGCAGGTGCTGGGCGTGGAGGCCACAGGGGACATAGGCTACCATGGAGACAGAATTGAACCTCACAACAACCTGTTTGGCCCCGGAGGATGGCTGGTTAGCCAGAGATGGGTGAGGGCGTGTACTGGGGGGTGGGGAGGGCAATAGGGGGAAAATAATAAAAAAATAATAAAAAAATATATACATTATATCATAATCTATTGTGTAAAAAAAACACTCAGAAGAGAAATAAATACTGCATCATTGAGAAACAGTGAATAGATGAATAGGTTCAGTATGACAGGAGCACAACATGAATGAGAGTAGATTATTAGGCTCACATGTAGCTTGGCAAATGGACATCTTGCAGAGTGATAGTGGCACCAAACATCGATTTCACAGTTAGGAGTCTGGTGGCCTTAGACTGTTCCCTGAGACCCAGGATTCCTGCATGGGCTTGCCTCTGATCTAGGATTCAGCAGTATAATGTAAATCTCTTTCTAGTTAAGCCTGCTGGAAACAGTCTAATAAACAAATTCACATGTTCATATATTCATTATGAAGTTATAGTCCACTCCCAATGAAAACTTTTTAGATCAACATCTGTACCAGTATAACTTTACAAAAGCTATTTTTAAAAATCTGAGAATATAAGTTGCTGATATTGACATCATGACACCGGAAAACATTACCATTATTTTTAGTGAAACATGCTTCAGAATTATAATTCTTTTGGGAGAAATATAGAATAATATTTTTTGTATTCATTAGCCATGATAATTTCTATTGCCTCTAGCACATTAACAGCATTTAATCATGAAAACAAAACAAAACAAAACAAAAACTAGGAAAGGTTTTCAAAACAGATTCTCATTTAACTTGTGAGCTGCTTGAATTAAACCGAAAACCAAATTCTTATCATGATGAATAAATATGGCTAATGATAGAAATTCTGACTTGTAAAACAAATTGAAAAGTAAAATTATCATGTTTATTTTTTTACATTAAAATATATTGATGATGTGTTGAGGTCAATATCTTTTGTTTTATGTATGTATATGATGCAACTTATTTGTATAAATTGGAAACCCTCAGTCTCCACATCTGTTGGAAGTAAAATAGAGTTTGCTTCTATGAAGGACAAGTTGTTGGGGAGCACCTGAGACTTGGTTGGAAAGTTTTTAAGGAGGACATTATAAGAAAAGGGAAGTGTGTGGAAAGCTTCCCACCCTGTTTATTGGAATTCCGACTTAAGGAATTACTGAAGGCAATGCCCTTAATTATTCCTTGACTTTTCAAACAAGTCTGTGCACGTGCAGGTCCTTATGTTTAATCTTTGGGTGTCCTTGCTTAAAGGACACTACAAACACATGTTTAAAAGATAAACTTTATCTCAAACTGCTATTACAATAAAAGCCTAATGAGGCAGGTGATTGAGGCTTTCTGATTCCTTAATCAGGCAGTCCTTTAGCCCTCTCTTTAATAGCAAATGTTGTGTCAGAGTAATCAATTCATCTATCACTCAGGATCTGCTGGTCAGCCCCGGCACCAAGTCCCATGATGCTCGTATACACAGAGAGAATGAATTTCTTTTCTGGAACTAAAACATACTGTTACTAAGAAGACAATAAAAAAAAAAGAAAACAAACAAAACAAAACAAAGAGATAAAGTTCAAATTGCATTTAGCCCAGTAAAGGGACAAAATTTCCAGTAAAGAAGGGCTGTGCACCACCTTACATTTCACTACCCTTGGTCTGCCTGTGTGTGGTTCTAGGAACAATCAAAAATAGTCAGTGAGTCTTGAGAGTGCCAGGGTAAAGAGTTAAAATATTTTTCAATAATTCAGGTGAGACTTGAGAGGAGACTTGGGCCATTGTATATTTGGTAGTGATGGTGAGTAGTGGTATAAATCTGAGTGTTTGTATATATATATATTATTTATTTTAGAGAAGAAGGGAAAAGGAGAGAGAGATAGAAACATCAATGAGAGCACATCATTGATCAGCTGCCTACAATTCAGGCATTGCCCTGACCTGGAATTAAAACATGATCTCCTAATTTATAGGTCAATGCTCAACCACTTAGCAACACCAACCAAGAAGTCTGAGCTATTTTTTGAAGGTAGATTAGAAAGATTTGATGATAAACTGAATGTGAAATATGGGAAAAATAAATTTATTACTAAATGAATTTGATTAAGAGGATATTATTTCTTGGAAGAATATTCTACAATGGAGGTATTTCATATAAGTTTTTCTGGTAAGAATCAAATTTAATAGCATTTCGTTCTAAAGGAGGGGATGAGATTAAAAAATAAGCAAGCTCACAGTTAACTGGAAAAGGTAGAGAATAAAACTTGACTCCCTCTGTTTCAAAATTATACCCAAGTCTTAGAAATCTACCAATGATAAACAAAAAGTTTTAAGTATACAATGAACAATTGTCAAGAATGTTTTAAAAATAGCTGTCTTTTATGATATGCATTATAAACAGACATATACATATACATATACATTCTTAATAAGTGTTTGTTGAATAAACAAATCAGAAAATATAGCAGTGTCTCTCAAAGATAATAGCCTAGGTGGGGAAATCATATAGAACCTCTGAAAGTGCCTTTTTAAAATTACAATAAAGATTTTAGAAAATTACAAGAGGCCCAATGCTCAAAATTTGTGCAAGATTAGGGTCCCTAGTCCTGGCTGGCGTCAGGGCCAATCTGCAGGGTGATCAAGGCCCCCATTGGCACTCGCCTTGGCTGGCCTGGGGCCTGAGGCTGGGGGCAGTTCCTGCATTGAATGTCTACCCCCTGGTGGTCAGTTCACATCATAGTGACCATTTGTTCCACCTGCCATTCTGCTGCTTGGTCAATTTTCATATTAAGCTTTTATTTTATGGGATGTGCTGCTTCTACCTTTCTAGCTCACTGGTAATGGAGAGTGGGTTGTCTATGTATTCCTATAAGGATGATTGGTCTATAATATCTCTGATATGGGCCTTTTATTTTCTCACAGGGCTTCAAATGCCACCCTTAAGCTAAAAATATCAACATTCCATCACTAAACTTGACTGTTCCCCTCTCCTTATATTATTTCACCTGTTAATTTATCAATATTCTGGATATCCTTCATTAAATTATGATAGTCAGACTCTAAAATGATCCCCACATCCTGATATACTCATTTTTGTGCAGTATCCTTGAACATTACATATGGATTGGTCTTTGTGATCATTACCATATGGCAGAAGTAATGCTCATAAATTATAAAATAAAAAAATAAAAACTATGTTGGCTCTTGAGACCTCTCTCTTCTTTCTCTGATCTTTTGCTCTAGAGGATACCATGTTAGAAGCAGCCTCCTCAAGAGACCTTTATGATGAGAAACTGGAACTCACTGCTACTAGTTATATGACTGACCTTGGAATGGATCCTACTTAATATGAGTACAGACATGGCTCATGGTTTCAAGGCAACTCCAAGAGAGATAAAACCAGAACCACTAGTCTAAGCCTTTTCCATGTTCCTCATCCTCACAAAATATGTGAATTAATGTCTAATTTTTGTTTTACAATGCTAAGATTTGAGATCATTTATTATATAATAATAGGTATTAATATGGCATCTAACACTCAAAGAAGCTCAAGCTAAAGTTATTCTGTTGAACCCTGAACTTGCTTTTCTTCCTGAATACAGTGGTCAGTGATGCTACTGTCAGTACAGTGGGTCATAATGATACTAAAATTTTCTTTTTCCCTCAAGTCATCATACTTAATTAGACTCCAGGTATACTAAATTTATTCTCCTTATTTTTTTCTAAAATCTCTTTATCCTGTCTGTCATTGCCTTAAGGCCCAAGACTGAACCATGTGAAATACCATTTGGATTCTCATCACATTAATAATTCAGAACTTTCTGTGCTGTTAGACATCACCATACAATTTTACCTCAGTTTTTTTTTCTTATTAAAAATAATTACTTTTCTAAATTAAAAAAAAAACACTTTCCATGGTATGCTCATGATTTGCCAGGATAAAATGTTTGAAAAATAGAAAAAAGTTTAGTGACCTTGTTATTGATCATAACTTATTCTTGTATAACACTCTATAACACATAGAATATTTTGTATCTGTGATGAATAGAAAACTTAGTAAAACATAATTGTTTAAGCAGGTTTTATTAAAATCATTTTATAATTCAGGACACTAAGCTTCAGAGATTTTATAGACACTGGTTACATAAAAATAACATTTTAGTGAACTCATGCTGAAATCTAATAATCATTCTAATTTTTTAAATATATCATACAATATAAATCTCCAAAGGGCAGGATATTTGTCTTTCTTACCCTTTTTAATGTTATCATTGCCAAGGGCACATCCTAATACAAAGAAGGAGTTAAATATTTGTTGATAAGTGATTTCTCAATACAGTAGTTCATACATAGATGAAAACTTAGGTTTAGACTATTGATCAAATTCTTCAAAGCTCAGAAGCTCTTCTAAGTAAACAATGTTGAACAAGAGGATCATTAAGAAACTTGTATTATTCTTTGAGAAATCAAATTTTCTTACTTTTTTCCCCAACCACTATGATCCTTTACATAATCCATTGAGCCCCAGATGAGAAGGGGCTTCAGGAATCACTTAGCCAAGCTACTTCATTAGAAAGTTACACAGAAGCTAGAAAATGAAACAAAAATTTTAAAAGAAATGCATTTACAACCACTTGAGCACAAGGCTACAAGACAAGGGTACAAACACCAGATGGCCCACAATTATTTTCCTTTATTTTCTCCTGTAAATCAATTGTTTAGACTATTCTTTGCTCTCTAGATATGTACTTATAAACATCTTTGTGTTTATTTATAATTTTCACTATTCTTGGAATGTTCTTTACATTCCATCCTTTCTCTGAATAGGACAATCTTTTCTCCATCGTTGTTAAGACCCTTGTGAGATTTCCTCAATAAAAAGAAACACAGCCGAAACCAGTTTGGCTCAGTGAATAGAGCGTCAGCCTGCGGACTGAAAGGTCCCAGGTTCGATTCTGGTCAGGGGCATGTACCTTGGTTGTGGGCACATCTCCAGTAGGGGGCGTGCAGGAAGCAGCTGATTGATGTCTCTCATTGATGTTTCTAACTCTCTATGCCTCTCCCTTTCTCTCTGTAAAAAATCAATAAAATATTAAAAAAAAGAAAAGAAAAAGAAACATATTTTTCTTAGTCCCTCCATGTCTCTTTTATATCATAGAACTTATTGGATTGTGCTCTACACTACAATTGTTGAATCACCTTTTTCCCCCAATAAGAAGAAAATAATTTGAAAGTAGTAACTACGCTCTAGTTATGATTTTAATCTCTAAATTGGTATTATGGACTTTGACATATAATAAAACTTCAATAATCTCAACAATTGCTGGATTGAATGGAGCCAAATGTTGAAAAACTTCCAAGTTCAGGGACGTTCTTGTTTTGTTTCTTTTTGTTATTGTTGCTTGTTTTATTTTTAAACAAATGCCAACCCTGCAACAAAGCCCACCTTTGTTCCTGAGACATCCTCATGAAGGCAACTTGGTTGGAAAAGGCTACTTTAGGACAAGAATGATGACTCTTGATCTGCATTGCATCCATCTTTTTCTGAGAATACTACACTTCTACAATGATAACACACAAAAAGAACAAGTTGCCATAATTTACAAGGCATCTTTCTTCTTTTGTGTTTAGTTCTAAAAGTAACTCAGTACAGGCATCTCAGAAAAAACTGAACAAAAGCTAAATGGTGGGGAGGTAGACGTGTGGCAAGAGTGACATTTAGGAAGACTTTTTAGCACAAACACCTGGTATAACTCCAGCAATACCAGAAGAACAGGAGGGAGAAAACTGAATCTGTTTTGATTGAACCATTAGCAGACAAAGTAAGGTGGGCCTGAAGCAGAGGTGAGTTGCTGCACCTATACTTCCGATTTATGATGGTGGAATGGTCTGGGTCACAGAACAATTGTAAATCAAGCAAAAAGCCACTCACTTAAGTATCAGAAATATCACCCCATGGCTACAATTGTTTTTCTTTAACAACTATTACTCTCAAGTCTAGAATGGAAGCAGAGCATCCTTTCCCTTTGACAAAAATCTGTGTTTAATTACAAAACCTTTTATTTACTTTTTCCCAGATTGTTTCTAGAGGTTCAGCTGCTTCCTCCAACTCAAGACTTGAAGGTTATGATGCCTGGCACTATCCATGACCCTGGTGCATGGTCTCTAGGCAGCTGGCCAGGAAATTTTGATTAACTTAAGTTTGGATTAGCTAGGCACTAAAATGGCCACCTTCTTACCCCCAGTTTCAGCAATCAAGTTTCCTTAGAATGCTCTCTCTTTCTGCATTCCATTGCTTCACGTATTTGTCTAAAGGAAAGCCTCCAAATCCCTCTTTCTATATATATATTTTTTCAGAGCCTTTGTGCCTTCTGTCTGGGTCAGGAGAGATTGGGTATTTTAGATGATCTAATTCACTTCCCTAATTCCAAGGCCATGTTGCCCTGTAGAATTAAATGCTCCAAACTACCTTTTCTTTTCATAAAACCCAGTCTGTGTTTCACTCTGAGGACCCCACCAAATTCCAGCTTATAGAAAAGAGAAGATGGCAAGAATTGCATTGTGTCTTGATGCCTCTAGAATAGGCTTGAGTTCATAAACTCTTTAGAAGGCTTAATTGTTTCTTCCTGTATAGCTTCTCCAAGAATTTAATATGTGTCTGATTTTCTATAAAAGTAATATCTACACCCAGAGGCCAGGTGTCATCCCAAGATAGCTACTTACTCTTCCAGGGTTGCAGTGAGAAGTTCCTACAACTCCTGCCAGGAATAAACACTGTGATGCTCAAACATACCCAAGTGGTCAATTCACAGCTCAAGTAGACATTTTTCTGGGACTTTGCTTTAATGTAATTTGTAAGAGTGTTACATGTGTGCATTTTTCCATGTACAGAAGGCTCTGTACATTTATACATGTAATACATGTTCAAGAATGAGTCTTGGAATCAGATTCCATGGTTCATTGCCCAGCACTGTCACTCTATAGCTTTTTCACTTTAAGCAAATGAGTTAACTTTTCTGTGTCAATTTCTATGTCTTCCAATGTGTAGTGGAAAAGGGTATACATTTAGACATCACTGTGGGGTCATCAAGGTGAATAAAAAGATGAGGAAGGAGATGAACTCCAGGGCAGAGAAACCCAGGCACAGTATAGAAGAATACCTCTTGTTAAGAGACCCACCTTTAAACCAACAGAATACATCAAGTTAGAAGTAAGTGGGATGTAATATACCTGAACCTTCTGGAAAGCTGAAGGCTTTCTTGCCATAAGCTTATGTGCTTGGAAGGGAGTGGAAAGCATCTTGAATGAATGATGTTAATTCCTATCACAATAAGGCTTTTACAACCCTAATTTTATCCAATTTAAAGGGATTCCCAGGCTGTTATTAATTATTTCTATATGAAAGAGTGCCTTCATTGATTCTTATAAGACAACTCCAAGTTGTTGTAAGAGATAAGCCTGAAAACATTCCTCCAGTCTCTCCTCCTGTTTTCTCCAGATCACTGTAGCCACCCCTCTTCATTTCACCTCCAAAAATAGTTTGTGTTCAGACAATCACATTTATTATTATTATTATTATTATTATTATTATTATTATTATTATGTATAGTTTTGCTTCTCTTTTCTTTCTTTAGTTTTATCAGAATTAATTTTTGGAGGAGAAGCCTGCAATTCATACTGTTTATTCACAGTGACAAGAAAGTTCAATTTGCTTCCCTAATTGCAAGGGCATGTTGCCCTGCCTGTCTTAGCTGACTCATTCTTCCCCCTTGCTTGGTACATTGCTGCTCATTTGTACATCTCAGGTCATTTGTGATCTAGTCTTTGAGAGATTTTCTCTTTGTAGATAGAATAGGACTGCTTCTTTTTTGTGTTACTGTGATACTTAGTACAAGACTCCATCACTGTTCTTTTGAATTGTATTGCTCTCCTTTTTTTACTGTGTGCCATTAGTTCTGGGAACAGTTATTTATCTTTAAATCCTGAACTCCAACTATAGAGTTTGGCTCATTGTATGTATCCAATAAGTGTTGTTAAAATGATTTTGAAAGACACACACACACACACACACACACACACACACACACACACACTAGTGGTCTGTGATAGAAAACTACGACTAGAACTCAGGTTTCATAATTTTTTTCTGTTCATCACCCTTCTCAGAATAATTTATGGTCTCCCAAATTCAGTCTTGAAACAATATTAGTTCCCTAGTTGAAGATAAAGTGGGAAATGCCATAAGAGTACTTGAATCTAAATGGGCAAGCTGTGCCATGCAGTATAATTAGATAGAGCATCAATCATATAAACAAATATTCTCAAGAAGCTTAACAACTCATGTAATAAAATTACAGTGTAATAACTTGCAACAGAAATAATGAAGAAATTAAAGAATACTGAGCAGGATAAATAGGGAAGAGGTAAATGGCTTGAGATTACCAATTCAAAAGTAGTAAAGAGGTAGATGGGACCTAGGGTTTTAGAAAAATCATTACAGAGTACATTGATTTAAAAACAAAAACAAAAAGAAGTGCCCCTGTAAGGGTGAAGAAAATTTCTGGGCAGAGAAGAGGTGTGTTCAAAGAAAAGAGAGAGGATGAGAGATGACTTTGAAAGGCAAAACCAGTGGGCTAAGTACAATGTGGATTCAACCTCTTCCTATTTTATGGTTAAGTTTAATGTTAAGTATTTGGAATATAGTTTAAGCAGAAAAAGAAATCCTGTGTGTATTTTTTATATGTTTCTTAGTCTACACAATGAGGACAGAGATTTGTAAAATCAATAAAATAGGCAACAGGCAATATTTCCCCCATGTGGTCTGGCCTTACTGGGCATAAATTCACAGATTTCTATTAACCAGTCAGAATTCAAAGATTACTATTAACTAGTCAGAATTCACACTCTTATTCAGACTCAGTTTTATTAGTTTTTTTGGCTTGTTTTTGTTTTTATAAATTCATCTATGAAGCTGGTTAGAACAGATAAAAATCAATCAATCCTTATTTTGCAAGTGAAGATGCTGAAGTATTGGAGAGTTTAGGGTTTTGCATTATCTTGTACTGAGAAATAATTTCTGTGACTTAGTCTGTTGACATTTTGCTTTGTGTTCATCCATATAATATCTCTTGGTGTATTTTGATATTGAATATGGAAATTCAGAGGCCCAAAACTATACTCACTGATAGGAATTAAAGTATAAAAGTCTTTTAAGGAATAGCTGTACAAAAGTTCTTAATTAGAGGTGATGAAACTGAGGTACCTAAAAGTTAAATGAATGAGTTTTTATTTTTTTATTTTTTAAAATATATTTTATTGTTTTTTTACAGAGAGAAAGGGAGTGGGATAGAAAGCTAGAAACATCGATGAGAGACATCGATCAGCCGCCTCCTGCACACCCCCTACTGGGGATGTGCCCACAACCAAGGTACATGCCCTTGACCAGAATCGAACCTGGAAGCTTTCAGCCCACAAGCTGACGCTCTATCCACTGAGCCAAACTAGTTTTGGCAAAATGAATAAGTTTTTAAACAAACAAAAATAAGTTATCCCTAGTATCAGGATTAATTCACTAGATAGTCAAGACTGTAATGAAATTTTGCTCATTTCCAGTACTGTTTTGTCTTCTGGATACAAAACTACTTCCTATGTTCTGATTTTTAAAAATTATAATTCATGTTCCAATAAAAACTCAACATTCTCAAATATGACAAAGCCAACATTAATCTAGGCAGACTGGGGTGAAATGAGGAGTGCAAAAGGATTCTTTCACCACTGACATGAAATCAATAATAAATTACAGGTAAGTAAAAGAAAATAAATAATATAAATAATATAAAATAAAATCACTTGACATATCATTTGTGTAGAATTTTATTTAATATTTTAAAGAACTCTTCAAAAATAGCTACTTCAAGTAAAAAAAAAAACAACAACTTTTTTTTCCCTAGAAAAGGAACCCATTAATAACTTAGGACAAATTAATTTACCATGTCTTAGTCACTGACCCAGAGAAGACTATATATATGAGGTGTAGCATTTGATGGAGGAGTTGAATCAAGAAATATGAGGCATTATTGAAGAATAAGTATTACATGGGTAGGAAAGACTGTGAGAGTCCTCTGTTTATGGTAAATGTATCCATTCTCTTTTTTCTTCTCTATTTTTTATACTTATTTGATACCAATATACTTGTTTCCTAATAATATTAATGTACCATGAGATCTTACATTTAAAACACTATTTTATAAATTTCTTAGTCTAGACTGAACAGAGAACGACTGTAACATTGAAAGATGTAGTAGCCAGCCTCTAAAATGGTCCAAGATTATGCCACTTCCTACTTTTCACAATCTTGTCTTGTCCACTCTCACCTTTTTTCCTATCACACAGCATATGGCAGAAGTGATTGTGTATCTCTTTTGGGACTAGGTGATAAAAATCTGAAGAAATGAGACTTCTAGCCAATAGCCAGTGAGGAACTGAAGGCTCCATCCAACTGCCATGAGAGTGTGCCACTTTAAAATACTTTGCTACCTGCCAAAACCGGTTTGGCTCAGTGGATGGAGCATTGGCCTTTGGACTGAAGGGTCCCAGGTTTGATTCTGGACAAGGGCATGTACATTGGTTGCGGGCACATCCCCAGTAGAGGGTGTGCAAGAGGAGGCTGATCGATGTTTCTAACTTTCTATCCCTCTCCCTTTCTCTCTGTGAAAAACCAACAAAATATATTTAAAGAATAAAATAAAAAATAAATAAAAAAATAAAGTACTTGCTACCTGAAAAAAGGCTTTAGGGATGTTACAGATCTAGCCAACAGTTTGGATGCAACCTTGTGAGAAGCCTTAAGTGAGAACCACCCATGATTCCTGATGCTCAGGAATTGTTAATCAGTTTTGTTGTTTTAATCCATTATGTTTGGGGTAATTTTTACATAACAATAGGTAATTGTTATGTATGCATAGTAAATGTTAAGATGTCATTATTATAAATAAATAATAATGACATCAACATGTAAAAAAATCCTGGTTGGCCAAAAAATAAAATCTGTTCTTGAATTTATCTTGTGATATTTGACTAAATATTTGTCAATAAGATGCAAACAGTCTTAAAGTCTGTAACTTTTGATTCATCATCAATTTAAATGTTGTTAATGTGGTCTGACCTATCTTCTCTCTCCTTTCCAATGAGATGCAATTCTAAATGTTGTACATTCTGTATGTTCTAAAATGAATGGAAACTAAACAATGATTGCAATATAAACTAGCCTTGGGATTGTTTGAAAGAAAAAAATATATATTGTTTTGTAACTCACTGTACTATTGAGTTTACTTATTTAGAACTATTTAGTCTTTACTCTTATTAACAGAAAGTATCAAAACAGCATTGAATGGAAGGAACAGTATTATTATGTGTATATGGAAATGATAGAATAGATAGAAGAGACATGAAAAAAATTGGTTGAGATAAGCAATTGAGAAAGAGTAACTGAAAATAGGAATGCAGTTCAAGCTAACTAAGAACCATGGGAACCCCAGTGAAATGCAGGATAAAGATAAATCAAACATATACTTCAGAATAGTTATTTATCACTTCCAGACAAGGCATTCCTCCCATTAGAAATCTACTTCTAGTATAAGCTTTAACTGTGTCTTGCCACCTAGTGCAATGCAAGACCAAGAAACCGTGTGTTGTCTTTCCTAGATTCATTTCATTTAATGTCACTTAAAGCTTCCGTTCTTTTCTCTCTTTTACTAACTTATTTTCACCTTACCTTATACATCTAAAATGATATTTTTGTCATTATTCAGGTAAGTTTAATTTATTGAAGCTGGCTAGATCTATAGAGCCGGGTGGATTGATTGTATAAGTGAGTTAAGAGTAAAATTGTGAAGTAGGTTTTTGTCATCCTAAACCAGTAGTTCTATTTCTCTGTTTCTTTTGTGGCCAATATAAGGATATCAGGGCAAATAAGAAAGTTGTGGTAATCTTCAATGAAAAACAAAAAATAATTAATAAAAAAGAAAAGTTGGAAGATGCAGGAGAAGAAACTGATAAGATCAAGTGCAAGTACCATATGAAGTTAAACAAAAGAAGCACGCATCTCACATACAACATTAATTGGCATTTTTTTTTCTTCAAGTGAAGTCTCAATTTATTTATTTATTTATTTATTTATTTATTTATTTATTTATTTTTATTTTTTTTCCCCTTTGCCATCCCCAGCCCTCCCCACCCCCCAGTACATGCCCTCACCCTTTCCCCGCCCACCCTGTACCCCCCCAATGCACTGTATCCACTGACTATGCCTATACACATGCATACAAGTTCTTCGGTTGATCTTCTACAGCAACCCCCCTCCCCTGCCTTCCCACTGTAGCATGACAGTCTGTTCATTGCTTCTTTGCCTCTGCATTTGCTTCCCCCGCACCCCCTGATTCTTGTCTTTAAAAACATCTTGCCCCTGCAGGCTAGAAATAAACCCACAAGAGAAAAAAAAATGTTTGAGTCCCAATATCAATGTCCAATAGCTTTGATTCCCAGTTTGAGAAACAGGCTCAGGATTCATTTGATCATTGTATGTTCTGCTACCACCAAATAAACATATTTGAATAGGGTGGGAGAGTCAACTTATGACTGTGCCAAGTCAATGTGCTCTTGTGACCACTGGATGGTGTTGGCTTCATTAGTCAGTAACTGACCTACTCAGCCATCAGAGCTTTGGGTTTTCTAACTTTGAGGTTATTTTAAATATTTTCTATGTCTTGGGAAACTTAGATGCCTTCTATGCCAATAATCACATGATGAGGGAATCATTTTAATTAAGGGTATATTAAAAATAAAAATTCATGACAAGATAACATCTTAAACATCAGGAAGCTCCATAAATGATGATCATGGTGATAAGCCACCAATCAGCCTTTTCTGTAACTGCAGCTTATTTTATTTTTCAGAACCATCTCTAATTAGACTCTTGAAATGAGACCCCACAAACAAACTCAAAATTACATTTGAAAAATAAGAGATTCAATTCCAAATATTCTGCATATTCTAATACACAGCACAGAGTCCAGAGAAACATGTCCAGCATAGCAAGTGACGGCAGGGAACATGAGCAGAATACATAATGCAAAATCCATACTCAGTGGTTAGCTTTTTGTGTTTTTCTTTTATATTTAATGAATACTGGAAAATTATGTTTGCAAAGTAGTTGGATTAAAACCATAAATTATTATTGAAGCAGTCAGGATCATGTTTGACATTATTATGGGTAGAGAGAAGGGCTTAAGCAAAAGGAAATATAACAAAACTAATTTCACCATAGACTGATATAAACAAGAGTTAAGTTCTTGCAGCATATTTATCTCAAAAACATCACTAAATTTCTAAATAAAGAGAAAAAATACTTCTAATATTAAATATTGACATTAATGTGAGCTCTACATACATTTAAGAAATATTTATAAAAATAGTGAGATTAATATTTTCTAAACTGCTGACTTCCATTAAGAGTGGCAGAATGGCCAGAACCTCTCCTAGCAGCTCAGGGAGCCAGGTGGGATCCACTGGGTAAGATGTCCTTCCATCACAGAACCACTCACACACATGCACTACTCAGACTGGGACAGTGCAGACATACTAATTCATCTTAGCAATGTGGGAGAAAACCTGAACCCAAGGAGAAAACCCCTGCATAGATGGGGAGACCATCACAATTCCACACAGACAGTGGCTCTGGCAAGGAATTGATTTCTGCCCTCCTTCCCCCCATTAATATTATAATGAAACTAGAGGCCTGGTGCACAAAATTCATGCATGAGAGGGGTGTTCCTCAGCCTGGCCTGCACTCTCTCCAAACTGGGACTCCTTGGGACATCCCTTTCACAATCTGGGACCTCTGGCTCCTAACTGTTCACCTGCCTGCTTGCCTGATCGCCCCAACCACCTGTCTACCTGATCACCCCCAATTGTCCTTCACTGTGGGTCTGATCACCCCCAACTGCCCTTCCCTGCAGCCCTGATTGTCCCCTAACTGCTTGCTCTCCCCTGATGGCCTGATCATCTCCTAACTACTCTCTGCTGTTGGCCTGATCACCCCCTAACTGCTTGCTCCCTTGCACTGATCTGATCTCACCAATAACTGCTTGCTCCCCTGCTGGCCTGATCACCCCAACTGCTCACTCACCTGCTGGCCTGATTGTCCTCTGCCTCGGCTCCCACCACTGTGGCTTTGTCCAGAACAAAGTTGGAAATCTAGAAGATGTCTAGTTAGCCTGGTCTAATTAGCATATTACCCATTTATTAGTATAGATCAAAGTGTTTTCTATTAGATAAAATGTTTTCTATTTCTATCCAGTTTAAGTAAAGATTAGTAGGATTAATGTGCAAAAAGAATGTGGTTAATTAAACATAAACATTTTTGACCTTTGGTTTTCTAATCCAAGAAAGATAAAACAAACATGTTAATACTAGAGGCCCAATGCATGAAATCCTTGCAAGGGGCTCAGCCCCTGCCACTTTCGTCTCTGCATCACAGCCCCCATGACTTCATTTGGAAGGTCATCTGGAAGGATATCTGGAAGGATGTCTGGTCTAATTAGCATATTATGCTTTTATTATTATAGATGACATTGGACAAAAGGCTGTTTTTGTTTGGAATGTGAGAGTGCATTTATCCTACTCAACCAACTGTGAGCAGTAACCTTAAAACTAGGTGCAGCTGATTCATTCAGGTCTCTTCCATCCCTGACTAGCTTGAATGGTAGTGGTGGCTTTGAGAGGGGGAAAAGGAGGCAGAAATCATAGCCTGGTCTCATCTTCAGCCATTTTCCTCTACACTTAAGTTTAGTGGAAACAGAGCCCACTCTTACCTTTAAAATGATCTCAGCTCTAGAATGCTGCATTGTCTGAAATTATGGAGGATCCAAGGCAAATAATGCCACCCTTCATCGAACACAAGGAGGTTGAGGGCCCCCTGTGTGCCAAGCAGTTCACAATAGTGAGCTTAACTCAACTGCCTGGTCCTGCCTCCATGGAGGTTAAAGCTGCTTTTAACTCCTGTATTACATTTCATCATATCTGCGAGGTAATATTTTTTAAAGGATATGGCATGCAACTGTGACAATTTTAATATTACAAATGTTTTATTTGTTTGATTTATGTATTTATTGTCTATTTCAGTGGGCTTCAGGGAGAGAATAATTCAAAGGTTCTTCCTGAGTTCTCTACTTACTTTATTTCTCTGAACTTTGTCTAACTTGACCTTGAGAGAATATGTGCTTTCATATGTATCCACCTATGTGGTGACTGCTTCTATTCACTGGTTTGTAAGTCCTTCTGGAATTTGGTTAATTTATTTCCTGAGTCTTTTGGTCTCTTTTTGGCCCTAATTCCTCAGATAGCCTTCATGAATGAAATTTGTATATTGTAGACTGAGCTGGATTTTGCTGGGCAAGAAGACCAGGCAGCTATCATGGAATTATTTTAATACAGCCTTTGAAAACCTGCAGAGCTTTGTGCAGAGGAGTCTCCACATTTATTCTTGTATTTTGCTCCATGCAAGAATCTCTGGAATAAATTTGTCTCTGGCATGCATAATTATTCAATAAAAATTCCATACACTCTATGACTTAGACCAGTCTGTGTCTTTGTTGAGACTTTTGAAAGATAAATGTCTGAACAAGATAAAAGTGTGACTCACCATTCATTCTATTTATTCATTTTGCTTTAAATTATATCAGCCATGCTTAAGCTAGGTGACTCAGTTAGTTGGAGTGTCATACCATACACCAAAAAGGTTGTGCATTTGATCCGTAGTAGAAGGCAACTGATTGACATTTCTCTTCCACGTCAATGTTCTTCTCCCCAGTCTTCTCTAAAATCAATTAAGAAAAAAGAATGATGCCTGGGTTTGTGATGTTTTACTGTGTTTATTGCACAGTGTGATTTTCCAGATTACATGTTTAGATATTCAAGATACTGTGTTTTAAAACACTCTAAACAGTATTGAATATGTTACATTTGACATTCTTTAAATTTCACAGTGGCCTTCAAACCAAAGATGTATTGATTTAACATGTGTGAAGGACTGTGTGTGTGGGGAAAATCTCATTGTATTTTTATTTCTTGGATTTTATGTGTAAAGAAGGTGCCCCCCCTTTTTTTAAGACATTCATGTGATTTTATGCACATTACAATGGTGAAGGAAACTGTGCAGATAGTTGGAGACTGATTTCAGCTGCCTGTTATTACCCAGGCCCAGAAAGCGCCAAGGTCTGTCTACCCCAGTGGTCAGCAAACTGAGGCTCATGAGCCACATGTGGCTCTTTGGCCCCTTGAGTGTGGCTCTTCCACAAAATATCATGGCCTAGGAGAGTCTATTTTGAAGAAGTAGCGTTAGAAGAAGTTTAAAAAATTAGGCTCTCAAAATAAATTTAAGTCACTGTTCTGTTGATATTTGGCTCTGTTGATTAATGAGTTTGCTGACCATTGGTCTACCCTGACATTGAAATTTCCAGAATGCCCAGAACTAGGACAGTCTACTAGAGATAAAAGTTAGATGGTCTAAATTTTTAAGTTACTTACTAAGTATGCAGTCTATTAAACTTTTGTCCTTTTCATGCCTATCAATTTTTACTGCTGTTTCACTGAGACCACATTCTGCTCTTTCTTAATTTATTAATTTCTATCTATAACAATTTCTTTAATTAAATCACATTAATTGACTATCATGCCATTATTGGAAAAACATGTACTCATCTTTTAAAAAGTTTTCTTTTCTAGTGCTGATTTTATTATACAGATATCAAAGTCAGGAACACACACACACAAATAAATTGGCATGCATATTTTATTTATTCAGTGGAACACCGTCAATATCACATCTTGCTAAGTTTGTTTTATGTGTATAGATTTCAAAATGTTTTGTAACTAATCTTATTTGTATTATGTGTGTGTTTTGAATTTTCTCACATATTTTTGTATTTATCTTTTATGTAATAAAATTAATGTTAAAGGGGAAAAAAGATAAGGAAAGAGCTTATTTGGAAAAGGAAAAAAAAAATAAACCTTGTTTAGTTGCCTCTTTCTCTGCCAGTGTCTATTTAAAGTTCTGTGCTTCTCATGAAAAGTTCCTTCTATCTGTCTCTTTCAACAGTAACCTTTGTGGCCTTCATTCATCATTTCTTTAAAGAATATTCCCTCTTGTCCCTAGCTGTTCTGGTGGCATTTTGATTAAACAGATGATATTTCTGTTTACTCTCATAGCCAATTAACCAACACAAAAGTGAGGTTGAAGAAATAAATTTTTAGCTGGATTTTGCATTTTTAAAAAGAAATTCTGAGTTATGTAGCACCCACTGACACCTGTTAAGTCAAGAGTAGTTTCTTGAGCTTGATATTTCATTTCTAACTCTGGGCTGAGTACACTTTGGAGTATCAAAAATGCACAGATGAGAAACTACTGATCTAAAATAGCTGGTGTTCTAGTATTAAAAGCATGACCTACATACAGTGCATAGTTTAAAAAAGAATGTAAAACTGCTGAGCAAATTGCTAAAATTCTGCTAGAGGCTCCTAGGAAAGAGAACTATTGATATGGTTATTGCCACAAAATGTTAAACCTAGCAAATCATCAAATGCTAATTTTCTAAGATTTTCTCCCATGAGAAAATGAATTTCAATGAATGATATTTTATTAAACCTAATTTATTATCAGGAATATTAAGCATAGCAATTTTAGATTTATTAAAGTATAAAAAAGTATATATATGAGAGTTGATGAAATATGATGTATTCTATTGTGTTAAACTAGAGGCCCGGTGCATAAAATTCATGCACAAGGGGTGTATCCCTCAGTCCAGCCTGCACCCTCTCCAATCTGGGACCTCTCTAGGGATGTCCGGCTGCCCCTAAGATTAGGCCCAAACAGGCATCCAGACATCCCTTTCACAATCCAGGACTGCTGGCTCCCAACTGTTTGCCTGCCTGCCTTCCTGATTGCCCCTAACTGCTTCTTCCTGCCAGCCTGACCACCCCCTAACCACTTCCCTGTCAGCCTGATTGATGTCTAATTGTTCCCCTGCCAGTCTGTTTGCCCCTAACTGCCTTCCCCTGCAGGCCTGTTCCTTCCCCCAACTGCCCTTCCCTGATGGCCGGATTGCTCCCAACTTCCCTCCTCTGCTGGCCTGATCACCTCTAACTTTCTTCCCCTGCATGCTTGATTGCTCTCAACTGTCCTCCCTTGCAGGCCTGATCCCTTCCAACTGACCTCCCCTGCTGGCCTGATCACCCACATCTGCCCTCCCCTGCTGGCCATATTGTGGGGGCCATCTTGTGTCCACATGGAGGCAGCCATCTTTGACCACATGGGGGCAGCCATCTTGTGTGTTGGAGTGATGGTCAATTTGCATATTACTCTTTTATTAGATAGGATACTCATAAATACGTATTTTTTGGTATATTGCATATTACTCTTTTATTAGATAGGATACTCATAAATATGTATTTTTTGGTATATGAATTAATACATTTGGACTTAAAGTTTAAACATTCAACTCTAGTGCATTTTTATCTGCTTTCCTCCCACATCTAGCCTATGTAATCATGACTGCTCAGCCTTCAAATACATCTCCATGTTATCCCATCTCCCAGCTGCTAACATTTACACACTAGACCAAACACTAACCATCGTAATGGGCTACAGCAGTGGCCCTCCAAGTGGTCAGTGTTTTCAAAAATGCTCACCTAAAATCCTTTTACCAGAAAATAGCCAAAGGGACCTAAAATTAGTCATGTTGCTTCCTTACAGTAAAGCCTGCAAGGTTTCTCACTGTGTTCCTGATAAACCTTAAACTGTTTACCATCATCCACTTATATTGCTCCTGCTTCCCTCTCTGATTTCCATCGCTACTTCTTATTCCCCAGCCGCATTCAGATGCATGTTGTTCATTAAATCTCCTGACCTGTTATAGCCCTGACCTCTTGACAATCTCACAACTGCTGTTCTCTCTGTCTGGAGACATCTCTCAGTGAGGCAGTGCCCTGGTGAAGAGTGCAGGCTGTGAACTCTGCTGTCCTGGTTTAAGACCCAGCTGTAACACCTACTGGGTACATGGCATGAGAAAGTTATCTAGTTCTGATATTCTCAGTCTAACTGAAAAAGGAGGATAACATTTTCATGTACTTCTGAGAGCTGGGATGAGGATTAAGTGTCTTTGTTTGTGATAAGAGCTTAGAAAGTGGGGAAGTGGGGAAAGTGGCTACATAGAGAATTCCACTGTTATCTTGTTAATTGTAAGATTTCTTTTTAAATATCCCCTCTGAAAGTTATTCTTTGTCTGCTTTTTATAAAACACACAAGTCCTAATTCCTTCATTTTCTTAATTGCTTTTATTTTTTCTCATAGAATTAAGGTAAAAACTCTAATTCTAACTCCTAACCATTAGCTCTAACCCTAACCCAAACCCTACAAGTAACTAAAATCATCATATTTATTTAGTTATTTGTCTTACCCTCAAAAATATAAGTTCCATGAGCACAAAGATTTTGCCATTTATTTTTTACATCCTCATCCAAGTATATTTTTCCATTTATTTTTCAGAGAGAGTGGAAGGGAAAGGGAAAAACAAAGAGAAATATCAATGTGAAAGAAACACATTAATTGGTAGCCTTTGCATGCACCGGGGCTAGGGCTTGCCTGGGCTGGGAAGGAGCCTGCCTTCTAGGTACTTGCTCCTAACTGGAGTCAAACCTGGGATCTTTCAGTCAGAGAGGCCAAAGTTTTATCTACTGGGACAAACTGGCTAGGGCAGGACTTTCCATTCTTGTTCCTCATTTTATTTTTACTTAAAGGAATATTGTTTGGCACATAGCAAGTCTTTTCTAAATATTTGTTAAAAGAAAAAGAGAAATTAGAAGTTTAAAATACAGTTTTAAAGTTTTTAGTAGTTTTATTTCCTCACCAAAATTTCACCAGACATTGGCCTTGTGAAGTACACAAAGAATCACAAAATTCTGTGATTCGGGCAACATATTTTCTATTCTGATCAAATCCCTTCTTCCAAAAGAGCAGTGAGCCAGTGAAGAACCTATATATTCACATGCTATAGTATGAAACATTCTGAAAGTTGTACCTCAACTACATTAGCTTCAGGCTTAAAACACCCACTGTTTGCTTGAGATACCATTTCTGAAGAATCTCTAGTATACCAATGTTTTAATGAAGAAGTTGTTTATGAGCAGAGCCCACAAATGCTCTTAGGCAAAAGAATTATTGGATTGGGGACTGTAAGTAATATAAAACATTATATAAGGGTAGGCTCCAAAGAAATACTTGGATTCATTTGGACCTCTAAAATATAAGTAATTCAAACTCAACTTTTTGGTGATGGTGGCTCAGTTTAATGCTTAAAGCCTTTGGTTCTAAGAACTCATCAATTACATTAAGTGAAGACTTTCTGTAGTTTTATAAAAAGGAGAAAACCATCCAGAAAAGTGCATAGGAGAGGATCCCTACAATCAGGGGAGTAGTTTCAGCTGGATCCTGAGGAATTAGTTGTGTGTCAGTGCATGGAGATAATCAAGATGCCGTTTACATTTCAAATGTATTGGCAAAATACTAGGGACAGGAAAATCACATAATCACTTGAGAAACACTAAGTCAATGTGAACAGAGGAGGATTTATAGAAGAGATTAAAGAGAGAAACCTGAAAAATGGACCAGAGCAATTCTATTGAGCTTTCAATTCAAGAGTTCATGGACCTTATTCTTTAACAATAGGAGTTGAGGAAATGTTTTTGAAAATAGCTGGTGATGGAATTAAATCATATTTTTAAAATATCACCCCATTTCCCATAGTGAAAATAGCAATTATAAAGATAGAAAAAGATCTAAAATTTCCTTTTCACAAAAGCAGCAACCAGATATTTTAGACATCATGGAATGAACTCCTCTTCCTCTTTTGCCTCATCTTTACCCAACAGTATAATTTTCTTTGGTAACTGTAAAACAAAGTATCTTCACATCCTAGGTAAACTTGCCTAATGGTTGAAATATATGACCAACACCTTGCAACTAATAAGGGCACAGCCTAGAAATCTTGTTTCTAGACTCCTAATCCATGACTCCTCATATGTTGTTCCAATTATCTTTACACAATTAAGTAGTAAATGCCTATGACCAGTTTAATACATTTTAATTAAAAGGACATTGATGCACTCACCATCTATTCTAGGAAATAATTTTGTTTTGTTTTGGTTTTGCTATGGGGCTCCCAGCATGCCTCATTTAGATCAGGTTAATTCATTCCTGCCTCCTTGGAATTATAACATTGGCATTTAAAAAAAAATATATATATATATATATATTTAAATAAATAAATATTTAAAGTAATTCATTATTTTTCTTTTATAAGTTTATTACATATGACTTGCAAATTTATATAAAAATAATAATATTATCCCTTTTATATATTGCTACATACAATTTACTGATTTTACTTCCACGTTCATAAATTTATTTTTCTGTGTTTTGTATGATTTTACTGTCAACATTGTACTGGTCACATAATAAGCCTTGAGTAATATGCCTTTTATTTTATTTTCATTTCCATTCTCTGGAATATTTTATTTAAAATTAGAACTCCCTGTGAATATTTAGGTATAACTCGCCTATCTAAAGAAACTGAGATTTGGTAGCATGTTTAGTTCTTTCTTTTAATTTCTAATATTTTTATGCATAAATGAATCTAGCCAACTATTATCAATGTTATTTCTTAAAAGGAGATTCTTCCCTTTTTTCATTCCTTATTTTATTTCTGTTTCAGTGGATTCTATAAACTTTATCATTTTCTTTACTCTTGTTTTTTGCTTCATTGAAATAATTCAAATATAAAAAATCTACCTTTTTAACATTTAAAATTGGTTTCTTAATTTAATCATTTGAGATTTTCATCATCTTGAATATTACTTAAGGCTGCAAATTTTATTTTATTGCTACCTCAGTATTATTTCTAAGTTTTAAATATATTATTTTCTTACCCTATTTAAAATTTTTTTCATATACATTATGATTTCTTATTGGATTAATAAGTTGTTAAAATTATTTTTTTATTTCTAACCATAATTATAATTATTAACAAAATTGCATTGTGGTTGAAATTTGTGAGATGTGCTGTATGGTCTAGCACATTGTAGATTTCAACACATTTCAGGTTTTCTCCAATTACTGGTTGCAATTTCCATATACATCTGTTAGATCAACTTATTCAAAAGAGTGATTTGAATCTCCTAAATTTATATTTGCATTTTTTCTTAGTGAATCTACTAATTAAAAAATGAAGTAAATGATTTATCAATTTCTCCTTAAAGTTTTGTTGGTTTGTGTTCAAGATATTATGAGATGATGTGTTTTGAAGTATATATGAGTTTATGTTTGTATATTGTGTTCTAATAATCATAGTAAATTAAAATTTTTAACATTTAAAGTAATTCTTTCTGTATATATTTTTTATTTAAAGTCTGCATTATTTGTTGCTAATAACTGTTAATATGACTTCACCAACTTTATTTAGATTTGTACTTGCTTGATATAATTTTTTCTATTTCCTTTCTTAGAATTTCTCTGTATTTATATCTTACTAGAGGCCCAGTGTGCAAAATCACGTGAGACCCAGAGTCCCTCCTACTGCTGCTGCGGGACCCATCAGAGCAACTCCTGCTGACCAGTCATTTGGTCATTACGGCATTATGGCATTACAGCCACTGGCTTTTAAATATAATTATGAATTACAGTTCACAGAAAAAACAAACAAACAAACAAACCTCACAAACTTTAATTTTTAGAATATAGTCTTCTTATCTTTTAAGTTAAGAATCCAATTCATTTATATTGCTACTCAATAAATATAATTATGGTATAATAGTTAAAAATAAATGCTGGATGCAGAATGATGGATTTGAATTCCAGATCTGAGACGTTTTAGAAATGATTGTCCCTGGCCAAGTAAATAAAACTTTCTGTGCCTACTCATTATTTGTTAATTTAGATTTATAGTAGCAATTCTCTCACGTGGCTCTTGTAAAAATTAAATGAAGTGATATTAGTAAATCCTTAGCAATACTGACTGGTATATAATACACTATATAATTGTTTACTATTAGTATATTTAAAACAAATTTCCCAACTTTCTATGTTTTGCACTATTGTATTGTTTACTGTTTTATTTGTTTTATCCCTTACCTTTATCTATCCTTTTAAAAATAAATCTTTTAATCCCATTCTATTTGCTTTACTATCTTTAAAAAGAATCCATCATGATTTTTTTAAGGAAAGAATAAAAATGCTATTTAAAAATTAAATGTTTCCAAAGATTAAATTACAAATTAATTGCATTACATATTAGGCTCCAATAGAACTCATGGTTAACAAATATCTTGTCTGGCAATTTCCAAAGTATAAGAATAAGTGTATAATCCTTCTTGTTATGCTAAAATTTAATATAAATATCTCTCCTACTGAATATTAGTATAAATATTTAAAATATAAGCAAGATAATTAAAAATATATTAGCATAGGAATATAATGTGGTTCAAGCAAAAACTGATTGATGATGAATTTTAAAAAGAACTTTAGACAATCTATTAGTTTGTCTAAAGTTCTTTTGCCTTTTTTGGTTGAAAAAAAGTAATTACAAATAACATTAAGATAGGAAGAAAAAAGGCTAATTCTCAGGAGCATCTCAATGCTGTCAGTGAGAAGGGGGTAGCATTTTCAGTTATTTATATCTTGCTCTTCTTTGATTGTAAGATCAAAGCGCTTTTCCTCTCTTTCATTTTATCATGCCATTAATACATTCTGTTAATCACCTTCATCAATCTGTGTAGCCTCTATGCTAATTCTCTTTAGGTGCCTCAAAGCATAGGGCACTTCACTTTGTAGGGATTTCCAGACATCCAGACACTCTGAGTGAAAGTAAATTCACCTTCTATGTGCAAAACCAAATACTATCTTTATCCAGATTCAGAGCAAATCCTGGGATATTCTGCATCTCAAAATGGAGACAACAAGACTCAGAAACAGCATCTCAGTGGAGAGTTTAAACAAACTCCAAAGATAGAAATAGTACCAGCATGAACTGTGTAATTCTGAATTACAGTTTCTCAGTTTTTCGGGAACCTTCAATTTTATTTGATCCAATCTCATTTTATAATCATGGAAACTGAGACTCCAAGAGAGAGTAAGTGACTTGCCCATTGCAATAGAGACTTAAGTATCAGTACAGATAAATGGCTTCCTATGCTGTTTCTCATTTGGCAATACTTCCACTTGGACACATTTCAATATACTGATTACTATTGTTTTGTTTTTTAGGGGAGGAGGGTTTATCATATATAGCTTTGCTTTCCCACTATATCATAAACTATTGAGGAAAGGAGTATATCCTTTTTACATCTGTCCAGCAGCTCCAAATCCCTTCTCAAAATAAACTCCAATCCCAGGCCTGGCACTTATTGGGAATTTAATAAATTGTTGAATAATTTATTTTCAGGGGAGCACCTGTAGAAATCTTGTATTTTGTAAAGTGAAAAGCAATGGAAATGGATAGTACTTTTATAAGTGCTGGTGACAGAGATCAGATATTACACCACATTTTCATAGAATCATTAAAAAATCACCCATAATGCCACTGTGTATGTGGAAATACCTAATAGGACTCACCTTATAATATATATATATATTGCTATTTCTTTCTGTAACTCTCCCCTTCCCTTCCACTCTATCTAAAAATCACTAGAAAAATATCCTCAGGTAAGAATTAACAACAACAACAAAAGTACATATACTAAAATGTAGTGAAAGAGTAGACTCATTTATGAGTTATAAGCAAAATTCTAGCTAAGGACATTTGAGGCTTCAGTTCCATAATTTTCTGTCAAGATGGTATTTAACTCCTATTTGAAAAAGATATTTTATTTTTTTGTTGTCCTTGTTTTAAATAATAACTCTGACATTTAGTTTAAATTGTCATGAACTATCTCTTTAAGAAGAGTGGAATATATAAGGGAACGCAATAGATCTGCTCAGCTGGAAAGAATGAGTCATTGATCACCTTTCATGAGAAAGTCTGAGAGGCAGGAGGACAACTCTGGGAGCTGCTGGAGAAGGGGTTACATAAATCAGCCTGAGTTTGCCCAAGCCAAGCTTCAAAATTGTGACTACTCAAAAACAAGGGCTTATGTCTTTATGCTTAGTAGACTGTGCATTCAACCATTATCCAGGGAGGCTGTCCTGCTTCGGAAGGTACAGCAGTTCACCTCCTCATCAGCACATACTCCTTAATCTCAGCAGCCCTTCACCAAATGCACAACCCCAGAAGTATCACACTCACTTTCCACTCACATTTCACTGGTTGAAGCAAGTCATGTAACCACACCCATTGTGAAGCCAGGGGTGTGGTGAGGGGAGTATTCTTTTTTCCTGTTATCTGAGAAAGGAGAGACAATATCAATGAACAAGGTATTATCTGTGTTAGAGATGCACATGTCATTGATTTTGCATTTTCAGACTTAAGGCAGAAGATGAAGGCACATGTCATAAGCCTAAAAGGTAACCAAATGAATAAAAAGAAAATTATCTACTACAGTGACTTATTTATTTTGAAATAAGTAAATTGGTCTCTGTCTTCATTCAAGCCTCAGTATGAGTTCATAACATTTCATAACATTCCCACTGAAGTTAAAAGTTACTCAATGGAGAAACCAAGATGGTGGCATAGGTGAACACCTACACTGCTGCCTCCCACAACAATTTCAAAACTACAACAAAAAGACAGAACAGACATCATCCAGAACCACAGGGAAGCTGGCTGAGTGGAAGTTCTACAACTAGAAGGAAAGAGAGGGGCTCACAGAGACCCAGAGGAGATGCAAAAAGCTGAGGTACGGAGACGCGCATGTGGAGAGAGCGGGTGCCAGAGAACCTGGCTGGCTTTCTCTGGCTGGAGGGAGATGAAGACTCCCAACGGCATTGAACCCCCTATCCTAAGACACTAAACCCCAGATCCAGCCAAAACTCATATGGGAGGAGTTTGGACTGTGAAAAGGGAGGAGGGCACGGAAATTTAGGGAAGTTGCAAAAGATCTGGTGATGTGCAGGGCACTATGTGCAGAGGACCGACTGCTGATTGTGCCTCTGGCTTTCACGAGTGGGCGGGAGACAGACCCTCAAAACTGCGCCACTTCTAACTTCACTAAACCCCAGTTTCGGGCAAAACCCTGACGAACCCCACTCATATAGTTCCGGAGCACAGGGGAGCCAGAGGAGCAGCAGTCTAGAGTCACTGCAAGAGCATGGGTGCACAGGAACCGCTCCAGCGATTACCCAGTCACGTGAGACTCAGGGGCAGTGGAGGGCAGGGCCCCCTGGAAAGCAAGGCAGTTCCTTTAGCCCTGAAACTCCACCCATCCCAAGCTCAACAGAGAGGCTTTTGCAAGTCTGGTATCATAAGGCTGAATCCAACACAGAAGTTCTCCCAGCATAGCGAAAATGCCGAGACAAGGGAAGGGATCACAAACAAAAGAAATGGAGGAAAACAAATGACTGGATGTAGAGTTCAAAACCAGGCTTATAGGGTTTTTCAAGAATATCCTAGAGAACCAAAGGGGGGAATCCAAGATGGCGGCATAGGTAAACACCTACACTGCTGCCTCGCACAACAATTTCAAAACTACAACTAAAAGACAGAACGGACATCATCCAGAACCACAGGAAAGCTGGCTGAGTGGAAGTTCTACAATTAGAAGGAAAGAGGGGGGCTCACAGAGACCCAGAGGAGCTGTAAAAAGCTGAGGTACGGAGACGCGCACGCTGAGAGAGCGGGTGCCGGAGTGCCGGGCTGGCTTTCTCTGGCGGGAGGGAAACGGAGACTCCCAAAGGCATTGAACCCCTTATCCTACGACACTAAACCCCAGATCCAGCCGAAACTCATACGAGGGGAGTTTGGACTGTGAAAAGGGAAAGGTACACGGAAATTTAGGGGAGTCGCAGAAGATCAGGTCCGGTCTCGCACGCGCACGGTGCTGCACGGAGGACAGACTGCTGATTGTGCCGCTGGCTTTCGCGACTGGGCAGGAGACAGACCCTCCCAGCTGTGCCACTTCTGAGTCCACTGAGCCCCTGTTTCAGGCAAAACCCTGGGGACCTAGACTCGTGTAGTCCTGGTGCGCAGGGGAGCTAGAAAGACAGCGGTTAGAGGCACCGCGGGCGTGCACAAGGAACGCTCCAGCCATTACCCAGTCACGTGAGACTCAGGGGCTGTGGAGGGCGGGGCCGACTGGAAGGCAAGGCAGTCCCTTAGGCCCTGAGACTCCACCCCTCCCAAGCTTAACAGAGGCTTCTGGGGCTTTGCGTCTGCTATCATAAGGCTGAATCCAACACAGAAGTTTCCCCGGCATAGGGAAAATGCTGAGACAAGGGAAGGGATCACAAACAAAAGAAATGGAGGAAAAAAAACGACTGGATATAGAGTTCAAAACCACGCATATATCGTTTTTCAAGAACATGCTAGAAAAGATGGATAAATTTAGTAAGACCCAAGAGGAGATGAAAAAGGACCAAATAGAAATTAAACATACACTGACTGAAATAAAAAATATTATACAGAGTCCTAACAGCAGACTAGAGAAAGGCAAGAATCAAGTCAAAAATTTGAAATATAAAGAAGCAGACAACATTCAACTGGAAAAGCAAGAAGAGAAAAGAATCCAAAAATGTGAACATAATGTAAGGAGACTCTGGGACAGCTTCAAGCGTACCAACATCAGAATTGTGGGGATGCCAGAAGAAGAGAGAGAGCAAGATACTGAAAACCTATTTAAAGAAATAATGACTGAAAACTTCCCACATTTGATAAAAGAAATAGACTTAAAATCCAGGAAGCACACAGAACCCCATATAAAAGGAATCCAAAGATGACCACACCAAGACACATCATAATTAAAATACCAAGAACAAAAGAGAAAGAGAGAATATTAAAAGCAGCAAGAGGAAAACAGTTTATTACCTACAAGGGAGCACCCATAGGACTCTCAGCTGATTTCTCAACGGAAACAATGCAGGCCAGACGGGAGTGGCAAGAAATATTCAACATGATGAATAGCAAGAACCTACAACCAAGAATAATCTATCCAGCAAAGCTAACATTCAGAATTGAAGGGCAGATAAAGAGCTTCACAGATAAGAAAAAGCTAAAGGAGTTCATCAACTCCAAACCAGAATTATATGAAATGCTGAAAGGTACTCTTTTAGAAGAGGAAGAAGAAAAAGGTAAAAGACAAAAAATTATGAACAACAAATACATATCTATCAAGTGAATCTAAAAATTAAGTGAATTAAAAATTTGATCAACAGAATAAACTGGTGAATATAATAGAATCAGGAGCACAGAAAGGGAGTGGACTGATAATTCTCAGTGGGGAAGGGGTGAGGGGTGTACAGGGAGAGACTGGACAAAAAATCATACACCTATGGATGAGATCAATGGGAGGGAGCTAAGGGCAGAGAGAGTGGTGGGAGCTGGGTGGAGGGATGCTATGGAGAGGAAAAAAGAGAAACAAATGTAATAATCTGAATAATAAATATTTAATTAAAAAAAAAAGAATATCCTAGAAAAGTTGGATAAAGTTAGCGAGATCCAAGAGGAGATGAAAAAGAACCAACTGGAGATGAAAAAGAATCACCTAGAGATGGAAAAGGACCAGCTGGAAATTAAACATACACTGAGTGAAATAAAATATATATATATTACTAAGATACCTAACAGTAGACTAGAGGAAGGCAAGAATCAAGTCAAAAATTTGAAATATAAAGAATCAGATAACACTCAACTGGAAAAGCAAGAAGAGAAAATAATCCAAAAATGTGAAGATAATGTAAGGAGCCTCTGGGACAGCTTCAAGCGTACCAACATCAGAATTGTGGGGATGCCAGAAGAAGAGAGAGAGCAAGATACTGAAAACCTATTTAAAGAAATAATGACTGAAAACTTCCCACATCTGGTAAAAGAAACGGACTTACAAGTCCAGGAAACACACGGAACCCCATATAAAAGGAATCCAAAGAGGACTATACCAAGACACATAATTAAAATACCAAGAGCAAAAAACAAAGAGAGAATATTAAAAACAGCAAGAGAAAAACACTTCATTACCTTCAACGGAGCACCCACCTGACTGTCAGCTGATTTCTCAATAGAAACAATGCAGGCCAGACAGGAGTGGCAAGAAATATTCAATGTGATGAATAGCAAGAACCTACAACCAAGAATACTCTCTCCAGCAAAGCTATCATTCAGAATTGAAGGGCAGATAAAGAGCTTCACAGATAAGAAAGAGCTAAAGAAGTTCATCAACTCCAAACCAGTATTATATGAAATTCTGAAAGGTACTCTTTTAGAAGAGGAAGAAGAAAAAGTAAAAGATAAAAAAATTGTTAACAACAAATACGTATCTATCAACAAGTGAATCTAAAAATGAAGGGAATTAAAAATTTGATCAACAGAATAAACTGGTGAATATAATAGAATCAGGAGCAGAGAAAGGTTGTGGATTGATAATTCTCAGGGGGAAAGGGGGGAGGGGTGTACAGGGAGACTGGACAAAAATCATACACCTATGGATGAGGTCAACAGGAGGGAGGTAAGGGTAGAGGGAAGGGTGGGAGTTGAGTGGAGGGGAGCTATGGATGGGAAAAAAGAGAAACAAATGTAATAATCTAAATAATAAAGATTTAATTTAAAAAATCTAAAAAAAAAGTTACTCAATGCATGTCAAAGAAAAACACTTATCCTCCTTTGGCCTGGACACTGTAAACAATGAGAAAATGACAAAAGTGGTTTGTTGGGCAAATTAAAAAAAATCAAGTTTCAAAAGTTTTCTAATACAAGGTTAATGCAGCTGGAAATCAATTAACTGCTAGACATCAAATAAAGTAGTACTGGTTTTTAAGTATGTGTGTGTTTCTTTGCTCATTAGTCCCCTAGATCAAAAAAGTAAAAAAATAAAATAAAATAAAGGGGAGAGAGAGAAAGGGGGGGGGGGAAGGAACAATTTTTCCACTTTTAGAAACTACCTTTTTTATTTATGTTTTATTTAATGGTTTAAAGTATTACAAATAGTAGCGCATGAATCCCCTTGCCCCCCCCCCGCCCACTGACCACCCCTATCCCCTCCTTCCCAGCACATGCCCTCACCGCCCCTCCCACCCCCAACTAGTGTCTTGCATCCATTGGTTATGCTTATATGCATGCATACAAGTCCTTCAGTTGATTTACCTTTTTTTTTTTTGTAATAATGGTTGTCTAGCAATAATGAAATAAATAATATTTATAACCAAATACTGATAAATGGACCCTTGGGTTCATCTAAAACTCTTAGTTGTATTTATTTATTGCCACCATTTTTCCCTACCACTTTGCCAGTTAATGGCCTTTATATGGCACTAAATAATATAATCTCAAATACAAATGTTTTATCTGTAACTGTACTAGGGTAGTATAGGGTTTTCTTATTTAGATTGTGATCTCTGTTCATAGTACAAATTTATATGAATAATATGTGAAACATTGACAAAATTGTATGTGAAACGTAAGGCTTGGAGGGATTAAATAACTTGGCAAAAGAGCATAGAAAGTAGGTAGCAGAATTAAGATTTAAAACCAGGTCTCAACTAATCTAAGAAGTATATGTGTAATTTCAATTTTAGCTTGCTTATAATTTCTCTGTTACTTCTCTAAGACCAAAAGTGATACTTTCTTTAAGATAAAATGATATACTTAAGAACCTTTAAAAGTTATTTTACTTGTCTAATTGGGTGATTATTTTTTTGATCTACATAATCTCAGATCCTTTTGTCTATGTAATAAAAGTAATTTTATTTCATTTTTTTGCTAAGAATAAATGTCTCTAAAGGAAGTATGTATGACAAATTTCTTCAAATTTCCTACTTGTAGCCATCAGAGATTTTTGAATTTTTGAAGAAAATATTCTAAATCACAAAAAGTATTTATCTAGGTGAATGATTTCCCTAAGGAATCATAACATACTTTATTCTAAATAGATATTATACTTCCTTCAATTAAATAAAAATGAAATGTTGAATTTACTTGCTCAAATCCAATCACTGAATATTGAAGTATATAGTCAAGTACTGGTAATTAAGAGACTTGAATTATGTTTTCAACTTATATTTGAAAAGAAAATATTATGACTGCTTTTGGATGACAAAAGCAATTTGACAAGGCAAAGGAACATTGCTTCATAAGGTTATTTTGTATATTCTCCTCTGAGAAAAAGACTTTGCAGGCAGCACTTACTTATGTATCGTAAAATTGCATCTTATTTCTCACATCAGGTATCTCTCCATAGGTGCCAAATGTAATATATCAATAGCTGAACAGCTCACTGCCCTGAAGTTGTATATGTTTGACTGAGTTATTGAAAAGGCTGCTCAGATTCCAGGACCTTTTAGATCACTGGTTCTGGCAAATGTTGTAAGTTTGGTTTCTTTACAGCTCCTACTTTCTTCCATCAAAGGGCCACTGTTAATGTAGTTAAATAAAAAAGGGAGAAATGGACAATTAATAATCTTTACTGTGGATACAAAAAAAAATCTTATTATTCCAAGATAGAGACCTCTGCCATTTATTTGAAGTGAATAATTGAAAATCCCCAATAAGTTATAGTATATGAATTCTGAAAGAAACCACATCATTCTACTAACTCAAATGCATTCACTTTCCGACCCAGTTCCTATATCTGGTTGGTTGAAAATAGACCATAACATCTCCTAGGATATCGGGTCGTACTTCCTCTATGTGTGACACTCATTTGTGTTAATCATCATATACTTCCAGGCATCAGAACATTTCACTTCTCTGCTCCTTTTGACAGTAAGCATGCTCATATGACTCACGTAGGCCAATATAAATGGTATATGTCACTCTTGAAATAAGCTTTAAAAACTGGCATGCAATTCTATATATTATTTCCTCATCCTATCTAATAAAAGAGCAAGTATGGAAATTAACCCAACCAAGATGGCTACAGCTACAGAGAGAGCAGGAGGGAGGCTTAGGTTGCCCCTGGCGATGGAGGAAGCCAAACTTTTTGCACACCCTGGCTAGCCTAGGCCTCCACTTACAGCAACAAAGTTTCAATGGCTGCTGCCATGGAACAAGCAGAAGGCTTGGCTCCACTCCAGGCTACAAACTTTCAATTGTAGAAGATAAATAAATCCCAGATACCAGGGCTTCTGCTTGGGTTACTGGGGAGCATGGCAGGCCTGCAATCCACTACAGGACCCTCACCCAGGCCACCCCACACCCCAAGGGAATACCCACTCTGATCCAGGACACCATTCAGGGCAAACCAGCTGATCCCAACCTGGGCACTACACCTCTATCCTATCTCATAAAAGAGTAATATGCAGATTGACTATTATTCTAATACCCAAGATGACTGCCCTCATGTGGTCTAAAGATCCTGTCCCCATGTGGAAACAAGATGGCCACCACAAGAAGTCCAGCAGGGGAGGGCAGTTAGGGGTGACCAGGCTGGCAGAGGAGGGAAGTTGGGGGTGACCAGGCCTGTAGGGAAGGTCAGTTGTGGGGGTGGGGGGCTCACAGGCCCACAGGGTAGGACAGTTAGGAGCAAACAGGCTGGCAGAGAAGCAGTTAGACATCAATCAGGCTGGCAAGCAGAAAGGCAGGCAGGTGAGCAGTTGGGAGCCAGCAGTCCTGAATTGTGAGAGGGTTGGGCTTAAACGGGCAGTTGGACATCCCTCAAGGGATCCCAGATTGGGGATGAAGAAGACTGGGCTGAAGGACACCCCTCCCATGCATGGATTTTGTGAACCAGGCCTCTAGTGTTTTAATAATCTTGAAATATATATCACGTTAGAGCCTCTGTTATTCTAGATTCTAGAGTAATCATGATTAGTAAAATTCTCAGCTGGGCGTGAATACGTATAAGCAATACATTTTTTGTTCTACTCAAACTCTAATGTCCCCTTTCCCGCTCCCCCACTTACTTCAGCTTAACCACTGTTTCAAGAGATACATTGTGTTCTCCTAATGTTTGCTCATTAAGAAATGAGATAAAGATATGCTGGAGCTCTGCTGAAATGTAGCCCTGAGTATAGCTCAGTTTTTATTTATGAAGAATTAAATTCTGAGAAATTGGTTGTTGCCACTAGCAACTTGCTTTCTTATTAACCACACAAATGAGGTTAAGAACGAAATCAACAGTGAGCCAGATAGATGATGAACTATGCACATGTCTTCTCTAAGTCCTTCCACACCTCTGATGCTCTTTCTCCTGGAGCCTGTGTGTGTGAGCTCCTGAAGCTGCATTGACATTTCCCCAGTGAATTCTGATGCCACTCTTTGAAATCTCACCTTATCAGGACTTTCTCTAGGTATTATCTCAAGCAGCATCTCTCTCTCTCTTTCTCTCTCTCTCTCTCTCTCTCTCTCTCTCTCATGGTAACTTTCTCTTATTTGCACATTTTCTTTATCTCAGAATACATCTGGAGCTACATTTGCTAGGTTCAAATTTTAGCTCCACTATTTGCTAATTTAACGAAATATTTCTGTTTTTCATCTTTAGATAAAAATGAGGAAGCAGTACTCTCTAACTCATAGGTCTATATTGAAGACTTAATGAGATAATCACCATCAACAGCTTTACCCATTAACTGCTATAATTATCACCCATGTCAACACAGGCAATTCAGGCTCCTCTCATTGCATTCTGGGGAGTACACCATCATGTAATTCATACCATTACAAATATCCATTAATTTGTCTTTTTCATAAGATTTAAATGAGAGGTCCCTAATTATAGCAAATAGAACTTTTTGGATTCTGCCTCACAATGTTTGTAACACAGGCTCTTTTCCATGGTTTGCTGACTAATAACAGAATAGGCTAGCTCAGAAGGCTTTCAACCCTTGGTAAGGTTATTTGTCTTAGGCTACTTTTATTCAGAAAATGCAGACCTAATTGTGTAAGCTTGGCTTGTTTTGCCAATCTCTAAACAATTAAATAAAGATTAATGAATTATATTGTTAAGGTCTCTGACTATGGCAAAATAATGTCTCCAAATCTTTGATTATCTAATCACACTTGTGCATGTCAGTCGATCAAGCATAGCTCATGCCAGTGCAGTGATATTTAAGACATAATATGATATGCTAAAGGGAAAGACTATTTTTCTGATTTAAGGTTTTTTTGTAATTTCTAATGATTTTTTTAAAATTATGGATATAATGGTTTCTTATTTTAAGTATAATTTTGTCCAATAAAAATTTTGAGAGGTGTGAACTACAGGTTAAATGAAGATTGTCCATAAATCTGATGTGCTTGTATCTCTGAAGATGTAAATGGATTGACTTTAAAACTCCTCTGTGCCTGATGTGCAGAAAAGATTTTCATTGATTTATACAAATTCTGTGTTTTATATTAGTAGCATAAAATGTTTCTAAGACATAAAGCGATAGGAGATATTTGCAATATACAGGAATCTGAAATGCATTGTAAAAGTCTTTTATATAAAAGGAAACTTTGATTTAGCAGATACTTTTAAAATAAAAGTCTACTTTTCATTCAGAGGCAATTTTTTAATTAAGTTACATACATAGTCTCATGCAAAAATTCATAGTGACAATGTTAGATTGCTGGAGTGTCTCTTCCATGACTCATTATATTTACAAAAAGGAAATGGAGATATAATAAGTAGTAAAATCTATCTGAAATAAAAGCATTAACAAGAATACTTTCATCATCCAGCAGATTACTGTGGGAAAAATTGGGAATGGTGTAATCTGTCCTTTTTCCCAGCTATAAAGATTATGATGGTATCTATAAAACAGCATAATTTGCTTCTCAACCAGCATAATATCATGCAATTTTTGCTACAGGTATAATCTAAACAGGGTTTGGCAAAACAGCATTTAAGGTTTTGCATTCTTTGTTTTGAGTTTCTCAAACTACATGTCCAAAATTAAGCAAAAAGAAGACAAATTTTCAAATAACTAAACCATGCTTTTGTGGCCTTTTCTCTGTGATATTTTGCTAAATCAGAAGAAAGACTGAGAGCCTCGGTTTTGACATCATGTGGTTAGGGTATAAAAATTGTGTCTAAGGCCCAATAGAACCCTCATATTCTGGGTAGATGTCCAAAGAACTGCATTCTTGGAACAAGGATTCAATGGCAGTGAGTAAGCATTGGCTCAGTATTGAGTAAGGTGGGATACACTAGAAACAGCTCAATTGCCAAAATCAGATTATGGTATCCATAAATCCTTACAATACTTTGGCACAGAAAAAATAAAAAATTCTGAGTAACTTATACAACTTAACAAAAGGAAGCCAAACAATCCAATAAAATGTGCAAAAGACCTAAATAGACACTTCTTTATCCAATAAAAAATGTGCAAAAGACCTAAATAGACACTTCTTTAAAAGAGACATACAGATGGCCAAGAGACATATAAAAACATGCTCAAGGTCACTAATCATCAGAGAGGTACAAATTAGAAAGACAATGAGGTACCATCTCACCTTTGTCAAAATGGCTACCATCAATAAATCAATAACTGACAAATACTGGTGAGATATGGAAAATAGGGAACCCTAGTGCATTGCTAGTGGGAATGCAGACTGGTCTAGCCACTGTGGTAAACAGTTTGGGGTTTTCTCAAAAAGAATTAAAAATGAAATTCCTATTTGACCTAGTGATCCCACTTTTAGGAATATATCCTAAGAAACCTACAACACCAATCAGAAAGGGTATATGTACCCCTATATTCATAGCAGTTCAAATTACAATAACTAAGATCTAGAAACAGCCCAAGTGATCATCAGTAGATGAATGGATAAAAAGCTCTGGTACCTTTACACCATGGAATCCTACGCAGCTGTAAAGAAGAAGGATATCTTCCCCTTTGAAACAACATAGGGGAGCCTGGAGAGTATTATGCTACATGAAATAAGTCAGTCAGAGAAAGATAAATATCACATGGTCTCACTGATATGGGGAATCTAATGAAAAAAATAAACTGATAAATAAAATAGATCCATAGGCATAGAAGTATGAAACAGACCAATGAATTTCAGAGGGAAGACGGGGGAGGGGGGAATTTATATGGATATATGCATAGCCCATGGACACAGAAGATAGTACAATGAAAGCCTGGGGGTGGGCTGGGATGGGATTGACATACAATGGTAGTGCCTCCATACTCAATTTTTTTTTTGATTGATTGATTGATTTTTATTTATAGAGAGGAAGAGAGAGAGAGAGAAATTGGTTTTTATTGTTCTGGCCAGAGTCCCTACTCCAAAACTGAGGTTTCCTATATTCACTTTCACATTATTTAAGCTATTCTTGAACTTATTAGAGACTAAAAAACTCCAGATATATTTAAGATCTCAATGCAAAAAAAAAAAAGAAAAAAGAAAAAGAAAGAAGTCAGAAGTCAAAAGGTACTGAGGAGACTATTTTTATGACCCTAATGTAGAGGAAAAAAAATGTAAGCAGGATACAAAATCTTTAGCATTAAAGAAAAAGGCTGACAAGTTAGAATACATTATATTTAAGAAGCCCTGTTCATCAAAAAGTAGCAGTAAAAGAGTGTGTGTGTGTGTGGGGGAAGCACATATTAGAAATTATCAACACCTATATTGAACAATGGGCTCAAACCAGGGATCTAATCATGTTCACCTAAGCATTTTATTTTATTTATTATTAAATTTATTGTGGTGACATTAGTGAATAATATTATATAGGCTTTGAGTGTTCATTGCTATAATATATGATCTCTATTGTATTGTGCATCCACCACCCAAAATTAAACCATCTTCTGTCAACATACATGTGACCCCTTTACCTTTTACTACCTTCCCACCACCCTTTCCTTCTGATAACCACCATACTGTTTTTGTGTCTATGAGTTTTTTAGTTGTCCTTTGCTGGTGCAAAGGAAACTGCTTATATTTTCCTCTACTACTCTACTTGCAGATCAAGGGGTTGACTTGTTTTATCCGAGATCAATTCTATTCTACTTATCATAATCACTAACTCCCTAAACAAAGGTTTGACTCATCAACATAGCATTCCCCTGGTAAAGGGATAGGCTTAGGAGATGGGCCCACATACAGGCCAATGGGCTATGAAGGATTTATTTATAGGCTTTAAGAAAAGGATGTTTTATTGAGCCCAAATGAGACACTCTTATTCTTGACAATGTGAAATGGTAGAGGCATTATTCATTTTAATGAAATTCAGAATCATGAAGAAACCAATCTCGAGAGGATGGTGCACAAAAGGAATTCTCAGGGAAATAGAACCAGACAAGCAGGGTTGAGTCAAGCTGGAAGCCCTATTGACTTCTGAATTTACATATATGACAGCTAATACATTTCTGTAGGGTTGGGTCTTTTGCCAGCTTCCTGCATATAAGAGCATCTAAACTAAATTATAACCCTTCTATGAGTGCCTTTTGATTTTAAATAAATGTTAATACATACTTCACCATCCACTTTTTTCTTAGTTATCTACATTTCACAGATTCTAGCTCAACTTGTGGCTTTCGCAAATACCACAAATTGGTCAATTTGGTCAATTATTGACCAAGTCCCACCTGACATTCTGGTTTCATCTAAGATGTGTCTTTCACCTAACTCATTTCTCCTACAGATGTCCATGGTATGCTAAGCTTCACTTTATCAAAATACCTAACAAACAAGAGTATATAGATTTGATTTTTTACTCTGTAACTTCCAGAAATGGGCTAACACCAGCAAAGTGATGACCAACTTAATATGCTTTACATAAGCTCTGGGTTAGAATATTATAGCATCTGAATAAATAATATTGAGGAAAAAATCTGTAAAGAAATGATGAGCTTATATGCACATTAGAAATTATGTTTTTGACTGGTAAAGCTTGAACCTATAAATGTTATTACTGGAACTCAGAAGAAGAATTGCTTCTTCTATATAATTTTATACACTCTGCTCTCTCAGTTCATTCTGGATGATATTTCTGACACAAGGGAAACTGATGCAATACTCCATTCTCAGCTCGTATTTTTATTATTTTAGTTTATTTTAATTGATTATTTTTTGAGAGAGGGAGAGATGTGAGAGCAAAACATCAATCAGTTGCCTCTTGCACTCATTACACTTGGAACTCTTGGGATCAAGATTACAACCTAGACATGTACCTTGACCAGGAAACAAACCAATGACCTCTTGGTGCATTGGTGGACACTCTACCACTGAGCAATACTGGCTGGACTCTCAGCCTTTTTTAAAAAAAAAATCTATGACTACAATGGCAATGTAAGTGCTCCAAAATTCTTAGGATAGTTACCAGGATTGTGTGCTGATAGATGTTCAGGAAGCTATCAACACTAATATCTCCAAAAACTTCATCAATGACAGGCAGCTGCTCAACACACAAAATTGTGTGTATATGTGTGTGTGTGTGTGTGTGTGTGTGTGTATGAATAATTTGTAAAATATGTATGCAATTCATCTTAGGTACCTTTAAATAGCACCTTAATTTATTTTGCAATAAGTGCTTTCATTGAGTGAAGGCCTATGTTACAGGGTGATTTGTAAATTTTTATTTAGAAAACAATGGGTAGAACATAGAAATTAGAGCGAGGCATTTCTGAATAGAAACTGTACTCTAGAATTTGCACACGGTGTAGCCATGACTATATGAATTCATTTCTTGTCCTGAAAGATGAGCTTGTGATTACCATTGAATTTTTCTAGGCATTAGAAATAATATATGTAAAATATTTAGGATAGTTCTTGTACATGATAAGGTTTTGATAAATAGTGTATTTATGATTGATTGTTTTTATTTGCTGCTGCTCTTATTATTAAAGATTACCATTCAGCAAAAAAGTCTGCCAGCTTTAAAATATGTAATGTAATTCTTCCATATGTTCATAAAGAAAAGAAAATGCTGACAGAACCAAACATCTCAACTCTTAAACTGAAACCAAAATGTATCTTTGTTTTTTTTTCAGCTACTTGAAACATATGAGTGGTTAGGAGTTAGGAGGAATGAGGAGCGTACTAAAAATGTGTGAAAATGGGGTGAAGTTATTTGGAGGGAAAGAGGTGGAGTGAAAGGAAGGACTAGGGGAAGAAACCAGCATTTAATTGTTTTGCAATATGTTTCACCTGTGTTTCTTATTAAATCATTCTAAGTAGAAATTAATGTGTCAATTTTTTTTTTTGCTTAAATAACTGAGGGCTTGACTTGGACTCAGAAGAGCTCAACACACCACAAGGAAAGGTCAGATTTCACCTGGGATAAGGAGAGAGGACTACATAACTAGACACCCAGAGAAGAAAGACCATGGCCAGATGAAGAAGCAGCCCACATATGAAAGAAAAGCAGGTATCACCAGAAAAGGAAGTAAACAAAATAGAAGCAGAAATAAACCTGCCAGAGAAAGAGTTCAGAAAAATGGTCATAAGGTGGCAGAAAAGAATGGAAGACAAAATCGACAATGTGAGTAAGAGCCAAGAGGAAATGAAGAAGAGTCAAAAGGAAATGAAGAAGAGACAAGAAGAAATGAAGAATAATCAAGAAGAAATTAAAAATACATTGCTGTTGTAAAGAACTCAATAGAAAGCATCAAAAGTAGATTAGAAGAAGCAGAGGACCACATCAGTGAGCTAGAAGACAAAGTAGGAAAAAATACCCAAGTAGAGCAGCTTCTAGAAAAAAAAAATTAAAAAGCAAGAGGAGAGCCTTAAGGGAACTTTGGGATAACATGAAATAAAACAACATCTGCATAATTGGGGTTTCAGAAAGAGTGAAAACTGAGCAAGGAATAGAAAACCTGTTTGAAGAAATAATGACAGAAAACTTCCCTGAGATAGGAAAGAAAAAACTCACACAAAACGAAGAAGCCCACAGTCTCAAGCAAAATGAACCCAAAAAAACCGACACCAATGCACATTATAATTAAATTGGCAAACACAAAGAACAAAGTAAGAATCTTAAAAGTTTCTCAACAGAAACTCATCAGGTCAGAAAGGAATGGAATGAAATATACAAAGTCATGCAAAGGAAGGGTCTGAATTTAAGAATACTATACCCAGCAAGGCTTTCAATCAAAACTAAAGGTGAAATCAGGAGCTTTACAGACAAAAAAGGACTAAGGGAATTTATTACCACCAAACCAGCAATGCAGGAAATGTTAAAGGGTCTGCTGTAAAAAAAAAAAAAAAGAAAGAAAGAAATAGGAAGCAAAGAAGGAACACTGGGGTAAAGACTAAAAATAGCAACAGGTAAGTACCTATCAATAATAACTTTAAATGTAAATGGATTAAATGCTCCAATCAAAAGACATAGGGTAACCGATTGGATAAGAACACATGATCCATATATATGCTGTCTACAAGAAATCCACCTCAGAAAAAAAGATGCACACAGACTGAGGGTGAAGGGATGGAAGATGGTGTTTCAGGTGAATTGAAATGAAAAAAAAAGCTGAGGTAACAATACTTACATTGGACAAATTAGATCTCAAAGTGAAGGACATAACAAGAGATAAAGAAGGCCACTTCTTAATATTGAAGGGAACAATCCAACAAGAAAAAATAACACTGGTAAACATATACAAACCCAAAATAGGAGCACCTAAATACATTAAAAAAACAAAACTCCTGGAGGATATTAAGGGAGAGATTGACTGCAATACAATCATAGTAGGAGACTTTAATACACCTCTGTCACCACTGGACAAATTGTCTAAACAAAAAGTCAGCAAAGAAACATCAATCCTAAATAACTCACTAGAACAGATGGAATTAATTGACATCTTCAGAACATTTCACCCCAAAGCCACAGAATATACATTCTTCTCCAGTGCACATGTGTCATTTTCAAAGATAGACCATATGTTGGGTCATAAGAAAAGTCTCCTAAAATTCAAGAAGATAGAAATCATATCAAGCATATTCTTAGACCACAGTGGCATAAAACTGGAAATCAACCACAATAAAAACAATATAAAGAAATCAAACACATGGAGACTAAACAGCATGCAATTAAACAACGACTGGGTAACCAGAGAAATCAAGGAAGAAATAAAAAAACATCATGGCAACAAATGACAATGACAACACAACAATACAAAATTTATGGGACACAGTGAAAGCAGTCTTGAGAGGGAAGTTCATAGCCCTACAAGCCCATTGCAAAACAGGAAACAACGGTAATAAATTTCTGAACCCTACAATTCAGAGAGCTAGAAAGAGAGCAACAAGAAAAGCCCAATGTATGCAGAAGGAAGGAAATAGTAAAGATCAGAGTGGAAATAAACAACATGGAAACCAAAGAAATAATTCAAAAGATCAATAAAACAAAGAGCTGGTTCTTTGAAAGGATAAACAAGATTGATGAACCTCTAGCCAGGCTCACCAAGAAGCAAGGAGAGAAGACCCAAATGAACAAAATCAGAAATGAAAGAGGAGCATTAACAACAGACCCTGCGGAAATACAAAGGATTGTTAAAAATAAAAACTATAAACAACTCTATTCCAACAAATTGGACAACCTGCAGGAAATGGACATATTCTTTGAAAAATATGACCTTCCTAAACTCAATCAGGAAGAATCTAAAGATCTCAATAGTCCAATAACTATGGAAGAAATTGAAGCAGTCGTCAAAGAGCTTCCAGCAAATAAAAGCCCGGGACCAGATGGCGATACAGGAAAGTTTTACCAAACATTCAAAGAATTAAAACCTATCCTCCTTAGACTATGCAAAAATATTCAAGAAGAAAGAACACTTCCAAACACCTTCTATAAAGCCAGCATCACCCTAATACCAAAGCTAGATGAAGACAATACAAGGAAAGAGAATTACAGGCCAATATCTCTCACGAGCATAAATGCAAAAATCCTCAACAAAATTCTAGCAAATCAGATCCAGCCGTACATCAGAAAGATCATACACTATGACCAAGTAGGATTTATCCCAGGAATGGAAGGATGGTACAATATCCACAAATCAATAAACGTGATACATCACATAAACAAATTGAGAGATAAAAATCACATAGTCATATTAATTGATGCAGAAAAAGCTTTTGACAAAATCCAACACATTTTCTTGATAAAAATTCTCAGCAAAGTGGAAATAGAAGGGTCATATCTCAACAACATAAAAGTTATATATGATAAACCCACAGCTAACATCATATTCAATGGGCAAAAACTAATACCATTTCTCTTAAGAACAGGAGCAAGACAGGGATGCCCACTCTCACCACTCCTTTTTGACTGGGAGTATTAGCCATTGCAATTAGACAAGAAGAAGAAATAAAACGCATCCAAATTGGAAAAGAAAAGTAAAGCTGTTCTTATTTGCAGATGTCATGATACTGTACATAAAAAAACCTGAAGGACTCCCTCCAAAAACTAATAGACTTAATAAATGAATTTTACAATGTAGCAAAATACAAAATTAATGCCAAGAAATTTATGGCATTTCTATACACTAATAGTGAAATTACAAAAAGAGAGTAAAAAAGCAATCCCATTTACCATCGCACCAAAAAAATTAAGACTCCTGGGAATAAACCTAACTAAGGAGGTAAAAGACCTATATGCAGAAAACTACAGGACACCTTCAAAAGAGATGGAGGAAGACATAAACAGATGGAAGAGCATACCATGCTCATGGATTGGGAGAAACAACATCATTAAAATGTCCATACTACCCAAAGCAATCCATAGATTCAATGCACTACTCATTAAAATACCAACAACATAATGCACAGACCTAGAAAGAACTCTCCATAAATTAATCTGGAACAAAAAAGACCCTGAATAGTCACAACAATCCTGAGAAAGAAGAATAAAGTAGGTGGAATCTCAATACCAGATTTCAAGCTATATTACAAAGCAACTGTTCTCAAAACAGCCTTGTACTGGCACAAGAACAGACATATAGACCAATGGAATAGAATAGAGAATCCAGGTATTCACCCAAACCACTATGCTCAATTAATATTTGACAAAGAAGGCCAGGACATAAAATGCAGTCAAGACAGCTACTTCAATAAATGGTATTGAGGAAATTAGATAGGTAAATACAAAAAAATGAAACTAGACCACAAACTTACACCAAATACAAAATTAAACTCAAAATGGATACAGGACTTAAATATAAGACGGGCAACCATAAAAATACCACAGGCAGCACAATCTCAGATATATGCCAAAAAAACTTCTTCACTGATACTGCTCCAAGGGCAATGGAAGCTAAAGAAAAAATAAATAAATGGGACTACTTCAAAATAAAAAGCTTTTGCACAGCAAAAGAAACCATCAACAAAACAACAAGTAAGACCACTGTATGGGAAAACATATTTGCAAATGTTATAGCCAACTTATACAACTTAATAAAAGGAAGATAAATGATCCAATTAAAAAAATGGGCAACGGACCAAAATAGAACCTTCTCAGAAGACGACAGAAGGAAGGCCAAGAGACAAGTGAAAACATCTTCAAAGTCACTAATTATCGGAAAGCTGCAAATCAAAAAGACAATGCGATACTATCTCACACCAATCAGAATGGAAATCATTAACAAGTCAACAAACAAGTGTTGGCGAGGATGCGGAGAAAAAGGAACCCTTGTGCACTGTTGGTGGGAATGCAGCCTGGTGCAGCCACTGTGGAGGACAGTATGGAGTTTCCTCAAAAAACTAAAAATGGAACTTCCATTTGACCCAGCAATCCCATTCTTAGGAATATATTTAAAAAAATCAGAAAAACCAATAAGAAAGGATTTATGCACCTCTATGTTCATAGCAGCACAATTCACAATAGCTACAATTTGGAAACAGCCTAGTTGCACATCAGCAGATGAGTGGATCAGAAAACTATGGTACATCTTACACAATGGAATTTTATGCTGCCATAAAAAAGAATGAATTCTTACCATTTGCTGTTCCTGGATGGAACTGGAAAGCATTATGCTTAGTGAAATAAGCCAGTCAATGAAGGAGAAGCATCACCTGATCTCACTCATTTGTGGATAATAAAGAACATTATAAACCGATGAACAAAAGAATAGATACAGAGGCAGAAAAGCATCAAAAAGACTGTCAAATTACAGCAGGAAGGTTAAGGAGAGGTGGAGTAGATAAGGGAAAAACCAAAGGACTGATATGCATGCCTGTAGGCATAACCAATGAACACATGACACTGGAGGGTTAGAGTATGCCTGGGAGGGGGAGGCAATGGGAAGATATGTATACATGTAACACATTAATAAAAAATTTAAAAATAAATAAATAAAGACGGAATTATCAACAACAACAACAAAAATAACTGAGGGTCAAACAATTAAATAAGTTCCCTTAGATAACATGGCCAGTACATCTTAAAGTCACAAATCAAACTTGGGTTTTTATAAACCACCAAATCTGTGATTTTTCTACCATAATAGTTGTCTTCTAAGTGAACATTGGGAATACGTGTCCATTAAATTTTAATTACATGTATGCCGGTGCTCATCTTGGCTAATCTCCCCCTTATGTAAAACTAATGTAATTTAATTAAAATAAACTAATTTATTAATACCAAGCTTCTCATGAATGTGTCTCTTACATGAAGGCAAGAAGATGCATGAGATAATTATTTACTCAGATGATAAGGCAAACTAATAAAACAAACTTGCACTATAACTGTAATGTAAACATACTAATTCTAAAAAATGAGTCAGAAAGGAATTGCATAAATATAAAAGATTTGGTAGACTATGATAAGAGAATTATTACTTTTCTTTCAAAAGTTAAGTATTATTGAGATATTGCTTTCTAGATACAAAATAAATTTTAAAACAAATACATTCAATATTTTATCATTATAAAAAAAAGAAACAGAAATAAAGTTACCAAATTAATTCTCAAGAAAAAAAAATATTCTAGCTTTGATAATATATTTGCCAATGTCATGAAGGATGGTTTTAATTTTTCTATTTCTTTGACTCATTCCAAGGTAATAAAATATAAATTTGTTGAGGATATTTCTTATTCTTACTCCATAGACCATTGAAATGTGCAGCTTTTTCCAAATTATTCCATTCATTTATTTATTCATGGATTTCATAATTGATTCTTCAATGAACTCAGCACAGTTTTGTGTTAGGAACAAAAAACAAATACAACCTTGAACTCAATTCTAGGAATTTAGGAGCCCATTCCAGCCAATATCTAAGGGGTTTTAAGGAATGAACACATGAGTCTTCTGAATAATTAGATGAGGCTGAATATTGCAAGTGCTGAAAGGATTTGTGAAGATAATAAGTTCCAGAGTATGTCTGAAAGTTAAGATATTATTTTGGGCTAATGTTTTTTAAGAAAGGCATTACAAAAATTAGGTCACTTGAACTGAACCTTCCAAAATAAGCTAGATATGCTAACCAATTCCTTTTAAGAAAAACTAAGAGTATCTTTACCTTTATTCCACAAAATTATAAACCTAGTAATGATCTCACTGCAAAATTATTTCAAAGTGAATTATTCAATTTATTATGCTCTCAACTAAGTGGTAAGCCATTGAATCATTACTTTATTCAACAAATATTTATTGGCACTAATTTTTTTAGAGTAGTATGCTAAGGGATAAAGACACAAAGATAGGCTACACAAACCAGTTCCCATCTTAGTGAAGCCCACACTCTATCAGAAAATATACAATTTAAATAGATGATTAGCCCAAAGCATAACTTCCAATTTTGAGAAGTAATAGGAAGGAGAAATACAGGTTGGAAAAATGATGTATTATAAGGAAATCCCAGTTTCTCAGCATAGACCACATAGGCTGTGCACTCCACAACTTCAGTAGCATACAATGCAACGTGAAGGTACTTGAACTATATTTTAATTGAATGGGAAATTACTACTGGGAGTGATAAAATCAGCCATTCATTTAAAGATGATGCTCTGCCTCCTGTGAGAAGAATGGATCTAGTGTTGAGAACCAGAATTGGTATGCAATGAAAAATTACTTTTCTCAATGGTGTCTGGAACAAGTGATAATGATAATAAGAATGGATTAAAAAAGAAATTGGTATATACAGTTGGAAAACAGAGTTGATAGAACTTGTTATGGGTTGTATATGGGGGTTGAGAAGAAAGATGAATTGTGTTTTGCTAACAAAGACCATAGTGTTATGGTAACCAATTTGGAAGAAATATTTTAAAATATTCTTTATACTTTGTAAGAGTTACCATGAAACCTTTAAATGGAAATATTGATTAGGTATTTGAATATATGGATTAACCTTTTTATTTGGGATTCTTTGATGAGAGCATATGAGATATCCTAAAGGGAAGTGATATTGACAATAAGAAATACTATTCATTCATCCATTAAAACAACAATTTTCTAGAAATCATAGTAGTTAAGTGAACTTCATCAGTATTAAGACATTAGACTCCTCAGCTCACATTCACTAAACTTTGGGCTGCCAGGAAATTCTTCCCCATCCCCAGGTCTTCAGCTTGGTTCCTGGTATAGCACCAGATAGGCTTCTGGCACAATTGCAGCAGCCACCCATCACCATCAGGACGTCCTTGTCAGAATCTGATGAATTTTTATATTCCTCTGTTATGTAGCCCAGGAAAACTCCCAATGAGCTGTGCCTCTCTGGCTTCTAGTTTTTGATTTCAATTATCTGCAATAATAAATCAAGAGCCACCATGGAGTACTGACAAGAACAAGTGTTCCATAGACAGACACAGTTTGAATTGTGTTTCTACTTGTTTTGGATGAGTTATTTCATTAGTCTTTCTCCTCTACCTTGTGAATGTTAGATGTGGAAATGTAGGTAAGTATGTCCAGCATATATTAGATGCATAACAAGTCTTACTTTCTGTTTTCCCATCATAAACAATCCTTACTATTATCACTTCCTCTAAACTATATTTCTGGTTAATAATTTTCTTTCCTCCCAATCTTAGAAGGCTTATTGCTCCAGCTTGCTACATTATCTGAATCTAATTCCAGCTGATTTTAGATTAGAGAAAATCCACTGAGGGGTGAGCATATTCACATAGATTATGTTTGTTTACCAGGTACAGATGAATTGGGGGGAGGGGTGGCTTAGTAATAAAAATACAATTTAAGAAAATAAAGCAGAATAATAATTGTCTGTCATTCCTAAGAAAGAAGGGGGTTCTGGAAGGCTCTGCATTAATAATACTATATCTGAGATAGACACGTTTTCTTATCAGAATGCTGTATATCCAGGAGTTTGCTCTTTACTTAAAATAACTTTATGAGGTAAGAAGGAATGGTATGACTCCTCTTTTAAAGATAAGGAAACAAAGACTCAGAAAATTGAATATGACCAGATAAGGAAACAAAGGCTCAGAAATTGAATATGAATAGTATGACTCCTCTTTTAAAGATAAGAAAACAAAGACTTAGAAAATTGAATATGACTCATGGGAGTTCCAAGAATTGTGAATTTCAAGCCAGACTCATTAAACCAGTTGTTGCTACCAATTAGTTAAATTCTTTGAGGTACTCAGTCTTCTCAACTGGTAGGAGAGGCATGGAACTTGTTAAAGATCTACTCTATATTTAAAAGTTTGAGACACTCTAATTTTTCCAAAATAAATAGACAATTGGGAACACTGGTATAAATATATTATTCTTTAATTCAAAATATATTCCATGCATCATTCTGCTCAAGACACTTTTTTGAGCCCTGATGCATAGGAAAAGTGATTTGATCTAAAAAAAACAACAATACAACCACAAAAACACATTTTAGCAGCTGCATGGGAAAAATAGAACAGAACAGACAGGAAGCTGTGAAGTCTTTTATTAAAAAAATTTATTTTATTTTTATTTTTTCCCTATTGTCCTCCCCAGCCCTCCCCACCCCCCAGTACATGCCCTCACCCTTCTCCCCCCACCCACTCCTCCCTATGCCCTGTATCTACTGGCTATGCCTACACACATGCATACAAGTCCTTCGGTTGATCTCCTAGAGCCCACCCCCCTTCAACTTCCCCTGCCTTCCCACTGTAGCACGACAGTCTGTTCACTGCTTCTTTGCCACTGCATCTGCTTCCTGCCTACCCCCCGATTCTTGTCTTTAAAAACATCTTGCCCTTGTAGGCTAGAAATAAACCCACAAGAGAAAAAAAATGTTTGAGTCCCAATTTCAATGTCTGATAGCTTTGAGTCCCAGTTTCAATGGCAAACAGTTTATGTGTACACATCATCAATGGTATCTGGATAGTGGACAAATGGTGGCAATTTGGTCCGACCCTCTCTGGTTTGGTCCTAGGCATCCTGTAATGATGCACAGCTGCTGTGTCCTCAGCATCTTCCATCTCTGGACTGTTTCTCCTTTTGTCTTCGTGGTTAGCACAGACCTGTCAGTTCCTCTCTGTTGTAGGAGTCCACTTGGTCTTGGAGTTGTTTTCTGAAAGTATATAAAAATATTCTCGACCAAAAGTTAATACAGGAATCTTTTCTATAAAATTGACTTGGGGTCCTTTTTATTTTTGCCTATCCACTTTTCCTTTGCCTTATTTTGACACCATGTGTGTTTTTCATGAGTGTCTTGCTGTTAGTATTACAAATGAAAATTAATTTTCTAAAGTGAAATTTTTTTACATGTAATTTACTTACCAGATATTTTTCCTTACATAATATTATCCTACTCTTTCCGGCCCTTTTTTGGATTAATGGAGAATTTGGTAAAATTTTTTAATGCAATCTTGATAACTTTAAATTTTATTTTTTTAGCACACAAATATGCCTGTTTTATGTTCATTGCATATTAAGAAATTTTATCATGATATGAGCTATCAATAGAAATTTTAATTAATACTTCAGAAACAGCTTTTTGTCCTGTACACTTAAATTTTCTTTGATGTTCACTTACTTCAATTCGCCAATTTAAATTAATCTGAAAGCTTGATAATTCTTTTACATCAAATTTAATACTCTACCAACAATCTTAGATTACCCTGTATATATTAGTGGAAAGGTTTATTTGCATTCTTGAGTAGGCACTGAGCATTCCTAGTGCTAGGCTGAATTTAGATATAGGACAGCTGCTATCGGCATGTTTCTCTCTGTTACCTGGGTCCCAATCAGTGATGAGCATGGGAAGCGAGGTAGCCATGGGGTGAGGGTTCAGACCCCTGCAAGGTTGGAGGAGGTGAGGGTCTGTGCCCTACCTCTATTGACCCCCAAGTTCTCTCCTGATGGCCCTTCTGCGACTGTACCTGTCTTAGGTTGTTCCTTCTCTGAGGAATCTTATCCGTCTCTGGCTAACCAGTCATCATCCTCCAGGGCCAAGCAGGGTGTTATGAGGTTCAGTTCTGTCTCCATGGTAGCCTATGCCCCCGTGCAGATCCCCAACACCTGTTTTGTGAATGTTCTCTCCTGCCGGCGGAGGCCCCGGCACTGATCACGTATCTCAGGGATTTCAGGTTCCTTCTCCAGGGAGGGCCCAGCTCATACCATTTGGTGAGAGACAGATCCATTATACCAGCCACCTCGAGGCTTCATTCTCAGTGTGAAAAAGAGAGCTCAGGCTACAGCTGAGGGCCATTGGGTTCTGAGAAGAAGGTCCCTCTTGGCAAAAGAGGAAAGAGGGGCCAGTATAGAATGCTCAAGTGTCTTCCCAGTGCCTTAACTCCTTATGTAAGGGATTAAATCCTTTCATGTCCTTCTTTTAAATTGCTGCTAAACATTCAAAGAATTAGTTTGTAAGTTTGTTTGGGATCGTTGTAAAATATGCTATTGTGAAATATAAAAAAATAAATGATATTGTAGAATAATATCATGTAAGGATATTCTTGCTCTAGGCCATGGCAATTCAATTTCAAACTGGCTGTCAATTTCTTTTGTAACATTTTCAGGGAGGCAAAAACACAGATTACTTACGTTAGCTCAAGAGGCCAAATATATTGAGTTTCAATTACAATCCTTATGACATTTAAAGGAAACGTCTCTTTATTTCCTTCCAAAATGATTTTCATGTTATAGAGTGTCATTTAAAAATCTTTGTCTCATGAAGTAATTTCTTTTAAGGTTATGGTGACCGCTGCTGTATGGATTCCCTCTCATGCCCTCCCCTCCCCATTGTCTGTACCCAATGATTATGCTCATATGCATGTACAAAAGTGCCTCTGTTGATCTCTGCCCCTTATTCCCACTAACCCCCACCTTCCTCGAGGTTTGATGTTTTGATCGACATTTCTCATTCTCTGGATCTGATCTTGATCATCAGTCTATGTCACTCATTATATTCCACAGATGAGTGAGATCATGTGATATTTATCTTTCTCTGCCTGGCTTATTTCACTAAGCATAATGCTTTCCATATTCATCCATATTGTTGCAAATGGTAGGAGCTCCTTTTTTTTACTGCAGCATAGTATTCCATTGTGTAGATGTAACACAGTTTTTTAATCCAGTCATCTGCTGATGGGCACTTATGCTGTTTTCAAATCTTAGCTATGGTGAAATGTGCTGTTATGATAATAGGGGTGCATATATCCTTTCTGATTGGAATTTCTAGTTTCTTGGGTATATTCATAGAAGTGAGATCACTGGGTCAAATGGGAGTACCATGTTTAGTTTTTTGAGGAGACTCCATACTGGCTGCACCAGTCTGCATTCCCACCAGCAGTGCACGAGGGTTCCTTTTTCTCCACATCCTCGCCAACTCGTCGTTTGTTGATTTGTTGATGATAGCCATTCTGACAGGTGTGAGATGCTACCCCATTGTTGTTTTGATTTGCATCTCTCTGATGATTAGTGACTTTGAGCAGGTTTTCATATGTCTCTTGGCCTTCCTTCTGTCTTCTTTCGAGAAGTGCCTATTTAGATCAGTTGCCCATTTTTTGATTAGGTTGTTTATCTTCTTTTCATGAAATTGTATGGGTTCCCTATAAATGTTGGAGATTAAATCCTTATTGTTGATATCATTGTCAAATATGTTCTCCCATGCAGTGGGCTTTCTTGTTGTTTTGTTGATGGTTTCCTTTGCTGTGCAAAAGCTTTTTATTTTGAAGTAGTCCCATTTGTTTATTTTTTCTTTAGGTTCCATTGCCCAAGGAGCTGTGTCGGTGAAGAAGTTCCTTCTGCACGTGTCAGAGATTTTGCTGCCTGTGGTTTCCTATCTTATGTTTAAGTCCTTTATCTATTTTGAGTTTATTTTTGTGTATGGTATAAGTTGGTGGTTTCGTTTCATTTTTTTGCAGGTTTTAGTCCAATTTTCCTAAAACATTTGCTGAAGAAACTGTCATGACTCCATTGTATGTTTGTGCCTCCTTTTTCAAATATTAATGAGCATAATGGTTTGAGTCAATTTCTGGGTTCTCTAGCCTACTCCACTGATCTATGTGTCTGTTCTTATGCCAGTACCAGGCAGTTTTGAGGACAGTGGCTTTATAATACAGCTTGAAATCTGGTGTTCAGATCCCACCTACTTGGTTCTTCTTACTAAGGATTGCTGCAGCTATTCATGGTCTTTTTTTATTCCAGATGAATTTTTGGAAAGTTCATTGTAGGTCTGTGAAGTATGCCTTTGGTATTTTCATGGGATTGCATTGAATTTATAAATTGCTTTGGGTAGAATGGACATTTTGATGAATTGATTCTCCGAATCCTTGAACATGGTATGTTCTTCCATCTGTTTATGTCTTCCTCTATCTCTCTTTTTTTTTTTTTAGTGTTGTGTAGTTTTCTGCATATAGGTCTTTTACTTCCTTAGCTAAGTTTTTCTTGTTTCTCTTTTTCTAGTTCTTTGAGTTGTTGAGTTAGTTGATTCATTACCATTTTTTCCTGTTTTTTGAGGTAGGCCTATATAGCTATAAACTTCCCTTTCAGCACTGCTTTCATTGTGTCCCATAGCATTTGCATTGTTATGTTTTTATTGTCATTAGTCTCCAGAATATTTTTAATTTCTTCTTTGATCTCATTTATAACCCAATCATTGTTTAGTAACTTGCTATTCAACTTCCAAGTGTTTGAATTTTTTGGAATGTTTTCATTGTAGTTTATTTCTAATCTTATGCCATTGTGGTCTAAGAAAATGCTTGATATGATTTCAATATTTTTGAATTTGGGGAGACTTTGCTTGTGACACGATATATGATCTATTTTTGAGAATGTCCTGTGTGCACTTGAGAAGAATGTATATTTGGTAACTTTGGGGTCAAATGCTCTGAAGATGTCAATTAGGTCCATCTGATCTAGTAAGCTATTTGGAATTGCTGTTTCTTTTCTGATTTTTTGTCTAGAGGGTTTGTTCAGAGATGTCAGTGGTGTATTAAAATCTCCTACTACGATTGTATTGTTGTCGATCTCTCCCTTGATATACTCCAGGAGTTTTTTTTTTTAATGTATTTAGGGGCTCCTGTATTATTGATATATGTTTATCAGAGTTATATCTTCTTGATGAATTGTTCCTTTTAGTTTTATGTAGTGGTCTTCCTTATCTCTTGTGATAGCCTTTACTTTGAGGTCTATTTTATTAGATATGAGTATTGCTACCCCAGCTTTTTTCTCATTTCTATTTTTGCCTGTACATGTTTTCCCATCCCTTCACTCTCAGTCTGTGTGAATCCTTTTCTCTGAGGTGGGTCTCTTGTAGACAGCAAATGTATGGGTCCTGTTTTCTTAACCATTCAGCTACCCTATGTCTTTTGATTGGTGCATTTAACCCATTTACGTTTAGTGATATTATTGACAAATTCATGTTTATTGTCATATTTTTTCTTAGTGTTTGTATTTTTTTCTTGTCTTTCTCTTTCTTCTTTTTACAGCAGTCCCTTTAGCATTTCTTGCATTGTTGGCTTGGTAGTGATAAACTCTCTTAGCCCTTTCTTATCTGTAAAACTCCTGATTTCACCTTCAATTTTGAATGATAGCCTTGCTGGGTATAATATTCTTGGGTTCAGACCCATGTTTTGCATCACTTTATATATTTCATTCTATTCCTTTCTGGCCTGGTGTGTTTCTGTTGATATTCTAATAGGAGATTCCTTGTGGGTAACTTTCTGTCTCTCTCTGGCAGCCTTTAAGATTCTTACTTTGATGTTAGTGTCCGCCAATTTAATTATGATGTATCTTGATGTTGGGGTGCAGCTTGATTGGGACTCTGTGTACTTCTTGGACTTGCATATCTTTTCCTTGCCAATGTCAGGGAAATTTTCTGTCATTATTTCTTCAAATAGGTTTTCTATTCCTTGCTTCTCTTCCACTCCTTCTGGTATCCTAATTAAGCAAATGTTGTTTTGTTTTGTGTTGTCCCAAAGCTCCATCAGGCTCTCTTCTTGTTTTTTTAAGTCTTTTTCCAGTTGTTGCTGTGTTTGTGTGTTTTTTACTACCTTGTCTTCTAATTCTCTGATGCAGTCCTCAGCCTCTTCTAGTCTACTGTTTAGGCCTTCCATTGTGTTCCTTATTGCAGCTATGTCGTTCTTCATCTCCTCTTGGTTTTGTTTCATGTTGGTGACATTTTCATCCAGCTCCTTATAATTCTTATAGAGTTGTGTGATATTGTCATTGAGTTGTATTTGTTTTCCATCCATTTAAACATCCTTAAAACCATTACTCTGAATTCTTTCTCTGAAAGGCTGCTGTCTTTAATTTCATCTAACTCTCTTTCTGGTGATTCCTCTTTTTCCTTTGGTGATTGCTTTTACGTCTTCCCATGTTTTCCTGTAATATTTTAATTGTAGATCCAATCTCTTTACTACCCAATTTATTTTGGGGGGGGGTTTGGTTTTACTAGTGTATTCTCTCAGTTCTTCTGTATTTGTTAATCTACTGTAGTTCCGTACTTGAGCTATTTGGGTTCTCTTGATGTAGATCTGTGAGCTTGAGCAGCACAACTGTGGTGTCTAAAAGTCAGCAGCAGTGGAGAGGAGTGTCCCTAATTTTGCTGTTTTTCACCCTTAATTGAGATCATGCATGCCCAGCGTGGATACACAGTGGCACCAAGGACCCATCTGTTGGAGTGATGTGTTTCAGGGGTCCTACACCCTGGAGAGGCATGACTGTGGTGCCCAGAGTTACAAAATCACACCCACGGGTGCTCCCAGTGGCTCCCAGGCACTGCTTAGGGAGTGGACCGCCAGAAATGCGCTGCTAAAAACCCGCATTGGGTGGCAGCCAAGAGGGTGCACCACCAATACAGTGGCCAGGTAGCTCCATAAATCAGATAGAAGGGCACACCATAGATGGGGCGACCAGAACACGCAAACACATGGATTAAGGCACCATAGATGGAGCAGCCAGGAAATGCAAACACAGGGACTAGGGTGCTTTGCAAACTGGTGCAAAGGCATCCTGCAGACTGGGAAACCATGGTGCCCACAAATGCGGTGATCTGGGAGTTCTACAAGTGGCCACCAGTGTGTTCCCGCAGCCGAAACTGTTGTGCGTGCAAATGCTGTGACCTGGGAGTTCTGCAAGCTGGGACCAGTGTGTGGCCCCCGCTGTGCAGATGTCGCCAGGGAGGGGGAGATTGCACTCACTGCTTTGGAGACGGAGGTCCCAAGGACCACAAGTCTGCAGGGTCTGTGGGTCTGTGGGCCTCTGGCTGCAATGGCTGTTGGGTCGCAGGGCAGCTCCAAGGCCTGTCTGGCTGGACGTGTTGATGAGTTCCCAAAGAAAGGTTGCTTTTTCCTTCAAAATGGTGTGGGCTCCGTGCCCGAGTCCCACAGTCCGGAGAGTGCCAGGCGTGATGGCAGTCTCTCCTTGTCCAAGAGAGCCTGGACTGTCAGCCCCCACTGCTCCCGTGAGATTCAACTGTCCCTCACTCAATCACACACTCACCACACACACCCATACACTCTCCTTTTGTCCCCTCACTCACTTCCTTTCCCTCACCTCCATCCTGCCAGCTGCCATCTTCCCAGGGATATCCATGAAGTCTTAATATATTCTTATGTTTGCTACAAGTAAGGAACAGGTGATTATGATATTTTGTCAGTAGAATGAAAGTTCCAAGTGCAAGGCCATGGCACATTTATAAATCATAGTAGATAAAATGTAAGAGTGGCCCAAATCAGTAGTTTTGAGGTACTATACTAGTATCTGGAGGTTGACCATAGGTGGCTTTTTAAATGACCCAGATGCATTCAAAAGAGTAGTGGGGATAAGTAGTAGAAGTTTGCAATGATGTGGTGACAGGATCATATAAGGGCTTGACTGAATGTGAAGGGATTACATGTTGAACTTCAGTTTCTTGGGTTGGTCAATAGGTAAATAGAGGTGCCATTCTCTTGGGTGTTCTAAGCAGACACTGACTCAGCAACTTCTTACTGGACATCTGTTGAAAATCACCTCTGTTGCTCTCAAGTTTGGGCTACTAGGGTTGAGTAACCAAGGTATGACATAATTTAGTGGCTACGAAGCTGGTGAGCATGTCAAATATTCTAGGTGGTAAGTTTTATCTATTTTGCTTTTGATTAGATGCTACATATCAGGAAAAGATATTTAATTTCAGACTAAATACATATATGCAGAATTATTTGAGCAATATGCATGGAGTGAATGCTCATGAAATGGTAAATATATTTTCTCAAAACTATGAAAAATTGTCACAATAATAGAAAATAGAAATCATATTTTTCTTTTGCTGAATAAACCAACAAAACTTGGGAACTTTGAAGAAAGTATCAATACAGACAATAATTTAAAGATAATAATTATATTTGTTTTTTAATTATTTTAGGAAATGTTTAAGAAGTGCTTATTATGCCCCAGGCATTATGATTTATACACACACATACACACACAATAAAAAATAATATGCAAATTAATCTTACACCCACACCCACAAACCACACCCATTAGCCAACCAGGAGCAAGTATGCAAATTAACCCAACCAAAATGGCTGCAGTCACAGAGCAAGCAGAAGGCTTGGGTTTCTCCAGCAATGGAAGAAGCCAAGGTTTTCACACATCCTGACTGGCCAAGGGCTTCACTCAAGGCTACAAAGTTTCATTTATAGAAGATAAATAAATCCCAACAAAAATGGGTGTGGCCACAGAGCAAGCAGGAGGCTTGGCTTCATTTAAGGTTATAAAGTTTCAATTGTAGAAGATAAATAAGTCCCAGATCCCAGGGCCTCTGTTTGCATTGCCGGGGGCCTTGGACAGCCTGCAATCCACCACAGGCCCCTCACCCAGGCTACCACATACCCCAAGGGAAACCCCAACATGATCCAGGACATCCTTCAGGGAAAACCAGATGGCCCCCACCTGTGCACCAGGCCTCTATCCTATCTAATAAAAGAGTAATATGCAGATTGACCATCACTCCAACAGACAAGATGGCAGCCCTCATGTGGTCAAAGTTGACTGACCCCATGTGTACATAAGATGATGACCACAAGATGGCCAACAGGGGAGGGAAGTTGGGGAGAACCAGGCCTGCAAGGAAGGGCAGTTATGAGTGTTCATGCCTGCAGGGGAAGCAGTTAAGAGTGTCCAGGGTAGCAGAGGAGGGAAGTTGGGGGCTATCAGTACTATAGAGAAGGGAAGTTGGGGGGACCCAGTCTCCAGAAAAGAGCAGTTAGGGTGACTAGGCCTGCAGGAGACGGCAGTTAGGAGTGGCCAGGCCTGCAGGGGAGGGCAGTGAAGAGCAAACAGGCTGGCACGGGAGCAGCTTGGCATCAATCAGGCTGGCAGGGCAGTGGTTAGGGGGTGATCAAGCTGGCAGGCAGAAGTGGTTGAGGACAATGAGGAAGGTAGGCAGGTGAGCAGTTGGGAACCAGCAGTACTGGATTGTGATAGTGATGCTCAACTGTCCATTTAGGCCCTATGGGCAGTTGGACATCCCTAGATGGTTCTGAGGTTAGAGCGGGTACAGGCTGGGTTGAGGGACATACCTCAGTGCTTGAATTTTGTGCACTGGGCCTCTAATCCTATTTAATAAAAGAGTAATATGCAAATTGACCATACCTCTACTATACCCACAAGCCACACCCACCATCCACAGCCACCATCCAATCAGAGCGAGTATGCAAATTAACCCAACCAAGATGGCAATGGCCACAGAGAGAGCAGGAACAAGGCTTGGGTTGCTCCTAGCAATGGAGGAAGCCAAGTTTTCCACACACCCTGGCAGGCCCAGGCCTCTGTTTAAAGTAACAAAGTTTCAATGGCTGTGGAAGCAGAAGGCTTGGCTCCACTCCAAGCTACAGAGTTTCAATTGTAGAATATAAATAAATCCCAGATAACAGGGCCTCCACTTGGGTCCCTGGGGGATATGGCTGGCCTGCTAAACACCTCAGGCCCCTTGCCCAGGCCACTCCATGCCCTAAAAGAATACACACCCTGATCCAGGACACCTTTCAGGGCAAACCAGCTGGCCCCCACTGGTGCACCAGGCCTCTATCTTATCTAATAAAAGAGTAATATGCAGATGGACCATCACTACAACACACAACATGTGGTGAAAAGATCTTGCCCCTGGAACCAAGATGGTGGCTTGATCCTGTATGTGCTGCCTCTCACAACCACACCAAAACTACAACTAAAAGATGAAATAACTATCCCCCAGAACCACAGGAAAGCTGACGGTGTGGAAGTTTGACAACTAGAAGGAAAGAAAAAAGTGCATTGAGACCTGGTAGGATGTACAGAGGTTCAGAAAGGCAGAAGTATGGAGACATGTGAATGCTGGCATGCACTGTTTTTTTTTTTTTTTTCAATTGGGAGGGAGTTACAAGTTCCCAACTTCTCTGAATTTCAGTTTCTGGTGAGATTCTGGGGACTCAGACTCATGCAGGGAAAAACTGGACTGTCTGATATCAGGTTGGAAAGAGAGGGTGGCTTTCTCACAGAGGTGCACACAGGAATCATTAATTTACTGAGTTGGGGCATGCATGAGACACAGAACAGAATGTGGAAACATGGAGATGCAGAGAAGGTTGACTGGCAGCCATCGCTGTTTCCATGCCCAAGTGCTTCCATAAGACCCCGCCCTGCCCAATTTACAAACCCACCCAGCTGTGCTCAGCAGCTTTTGCATATGAATGGCTTGCCCTCTAGCAGCTTAACCTAACAAATTACAACTGGGTTAGACAACTATAAAACTTCCAAACTCCAAGTAAAGAGGAGAAATCTGCAGATTTTCCTGTAGCTTCTGCTGAGTGGCCTCAGACAGTAGCTGACTTGCACCTCCTTGGAGATCTAGGAATCAGTGCACCTAGAGGTCAGTGTGAGATGATGCCAGATATCAACTCCTCACATACATAAGTGATACACTCAAGAGGCAGACTCAGAGAGCACCAAAGCCCCACTGAATCAAGTCCTGCCCCATAGGGGTGTCTCTAGCACAGCAGTTCTTCCATTAATAGACACAGCTGATCCACACAGTCAGTTGGCCTGGGTGGGGGTGGGGAATCAGGTGGAGGGGAGCTATAAAAAGAGAAAAAAAAGGAACATCTGTAATAAACTGAACAATAAAGATTTATTTAAAAAAAATCATCCTGCCCCCATGTGGACACAAGATGGCTACCACAAGATGACCAGGAGGGGAGGGCGGTTAGGGTCAAACAGGCTGGCAGTGGTGCAAATAGGCATCAATATGGCTGGCAAGGGAGTGGTTTGGGGGTTAATCAGGCTGGCAGGCAGAAGTGGTTAAGGACAATCAGGAAGGCAGGCAGGTGAGCAGTTGGGAACCAGCAGTCCTGGATTGTGATAGTGATGTCTGACTGCCTGTTTAGTCCCATTCCTAAATGGGCAGTCAGATGTTCCTTAAGGTGTCCCATATTGGAGAGGGAGCAGGCTGGCGGCCTGAAGGACACCCCCCCTGCACAAATTTCATGCATCAGGCCTCTAATATGTGTATGTGTATGTATGTGTATATACATACAGTACAGCATTATATATATATATATACATACATATATAAAATGATGCATATTATTATAGTCTAGTGAAAAAAACAAATATGTAAATCATAAGGAACAAATCTGTGAGAAATTTCTCAGATGCAAATTTATCGCTGAAATGAATGCATAAAAGGATTTTACTCTGCTTAGGGAAGTCATCATAAAGTCGAGGGTAAAGTGAGTACTTGAAGAAATAGCAGGACTTCTCAGAACCTCAGATGTGTAAGTGCACATATTATAGAAAAAGAAGAACATGTGTCAGAAATTGTTCAAGAAACTACAAGAAGTTCAGTATTGCTGGAAGCTGGAACAAATAAATTCGAATTATATCTTAGAAGTCATCTTGAGACACTAATGGAATTTTACAAAAGGAATGACATGAAAAGTGTCTCAAAAAGTACATTTTTATGGTAATAAAAATTGATTAGTTTGGGGATGAGTTAAGTACCATAAAGGCAGGGATGAGGTTTAAGGAGTCTTTATTCTAATCCAGGTAAATGAAGATAAGTGCCTGGATTGGAGATGTGGCTATGAAGGTATAAAGGGGAAAATACATGCAGATGATGAGCCAATTTGAGTAGAATGACTTCCTTTGTTCTTCTTGGGAAATAAAGAGATAATACTATTCAACGGAGTCATGGTATGGGGGAGAGATGAGGCATTTGAATTTACAGCTCTGTGGATATAAATTGGACCTTCTTTCTTGATTTTCTTGACTTTTAAATCAAAAGTTAAATTTCAGAGTAAAGAGGTCATTGAAGGAGAAAATTAGATTCATTATTTACTACTGATAATTGCTAGTTTTAGTTAAAGGCAATCAATTCATCAACTTAAATGTAATTTAAATTGCTTTGCTACATTATGAGGATATCATTATTAATGCAAAAGTTCCATTGCATAATGTTGTTAATTACATTATTGTGTTTAAAAGAAAAAAGGCTACATTGTTTCTAGTATTAAGGTAAACCCTTCATTCTGGGGGTGGGGGTAATTATGTCTCACTATTATTAACTACTATAGGCCCGGTGCATGAAATTCATTCATAGAGGAGGGTTGTCCCTCAGCCCATCCTGCACCCTCTCCAATCTGGGTATGTCCAATTGTCTGTTTAACGACATCTCTCTCACAATCCAGGACTGCTGGTTCTCTGTTGCTCACCTGCCTTCCTGATTGCCCCTACCACCTTCTGCCTGCCAGCCTGATCAATGTCTAACTGTTCCCTGGCCAGCCCAATTGCCCCTAACTGCCCTCCCCTGCTGTCCTGGTCACCCCTAACTATCCTCCCTTGCCAGTCTAGTCACTCCTAACTGCCCTCCCCTGCAGGCCTGTCCCCCCAACTCCCTCCCCTGCAAGCCTGTATTCCCCCCAATTGCCCTCCCTTGCTGGCCTTGTTTGCCCCAACTCCCTCCTCTGCTGGCCTGTTCACCCCCAACTGCCCTCCTCTGCTGGCCTGGTCACTCCGTTTCTGCCCACAACTGCCCTCCCCTGCAGACCATCTTGTGATGGCCATCTTGTGGTGGCCATCTTGTGGTGGCCATCTTGTGATGGCCATCTTATGGTGGCCATCTTTGACCACATGGGAGCGGCCATCTTGTGTCTTGGAGTGATGGTCAATTTGCATATTACTCTTTTATTCAATAGGATAATTGGGATTTTATTCAAGACATGGGTGAGCCATACAACTGTTACTGTCAGGAGAAAAATAAACAAAATTCTTGTCTTAAAGCTGTTTGTATAGATCAACTGTCATTATGCTCTTCAAATGTCTTAAAAGCAAGAACCAGAGGAAGAGTTACTCAGTTGCCATAAAGCAAAGGAAGTTTAAGTTTCATGACCCTCACTTGCCTGAGCTCTCTTAAAGGGGGTTTGAGCAACATGCACACTTGGTCATTGTTATAATATTTGACCAAGTGTAATATTTTAACCACAATCAGGTAAGAATGGGCTTTTGCCACACTGACATCCCCATCACACTTGTTTTTCTGTCGGGTGGGACCATAGTTACTATCATTAAGGAGTGACTCAAGGAAGTTGACAAGAAATACTGAGATCAAAGAAGACAACATAAAATCCACAATATGCCACTCCAATAAGACATGAACAAAAACTTGAAAAAGTGACAGCAACCCAAAGAGTATCTTTCACTAGAAGAAAACTTGAAATACCCCAAACTTTCAGAGCCCTTCGGTGAATGAAGTTGATAGGCACTTTTTCTAAATTTGACAAGAATCCTAAGAGAGTTTATAACATCACCAATAATGGATTGTGAAGTGGAAAAGAATACTATAATAAGTGAATGAATAAGAAAAATAACTATGATAAATGAATGGCTAAATTATTTTTTTTTAGTACAGACAATAGTAAAAAACATGTTCTCACAAGAAGAGATGATTTTGTAGTCAAAATATGTATGGGGGAAATAACATCACTGTCAGCCTCTCATTAATAAAAATATATTATTCAATCAACATTTTATTATTGGTGGTATTAGTCATATTTTTAAGATTTATACTTTGTCATTATTATTCATAAGTACATACTATTGTATAACTAAATGTATAGTTTTATTCTGTATAAAAAAGAACCTCCCAAAATATATTTGCTTCAGGCCACCTGAAACACTACAATATTGCTCTTAAGATCTCTGCACCAAAGAGAAAGCTGTGTAGAAAGTTGCTTGGTAGGTTTATATAGTTGAGTGAACAAGAATGTGAGCATTTAGTGATTAAATGTTAAGATAAGTGAATAAAGACAGGCAACACAGTGTCCTGATCCTGTTGTAAGAGTAAGGCAATGTAAATTCCTGGAAAGAGAAATCTCAAAAAAAATTTTTTTTTTAGTCTCAGTTATATTAGTCAAGTTTTGACAGTTTACATTTGGGCACAAATACCTTCATAAACTACTTGGACATGGATATTGACAGATACCAAGACCTGGGAGAAAGTGGAAGCTAATATGCATAAGACAAAAAATAAAACAAAATGGTGCCTGTGCTCCTGATCAGAGAAGGAATCAAGAAATGTGAACAATTCAAAGGAAGAGAAGAATAAGGAAAATAACGAGTGAGGAGACATGTGAGGAGAAGAAGAGGGAAAAAAGATGGAGGGAATTTGAACTAGGTTAGAAATGAGAGCAAATCCTCCTACTATATGAAGACTGAAGACTATTTTAAGAATGGTGAAAATGTCTGCCCTATTTGAATAATATACTGCTGAAATAATAAAGATGAATGAATAAGAAAAATAACTATAATAAATGAATGGCTAAATTATTTTTTTCAGTACAGACAATAGTAAAAAAAATGTTGTCACAAGAAGAGATGATTTTGTAGTCAAAATCATCCACCCAACTGAATCCTTTTCTGACTGAAATGCCAATGACCCTACTCTAGTTAATATACATAGTATAGTAAGTATAGTACTTTAAATGGTTTTTAATTTAAAAATAGTTGAATTTTATATATGGCTCAGACTAGAGGACTCCGGCAGGAAGGAGAAAATTGGGAGAAAGAAGAGGACAGGAAATATGTGAAATTTGATGATTAGTAAGAATGTAGGCCACTGCTTTGAAGGAGTTGAGACTTTCTGCCAAGATATTCATGAACAGGGAATTGTCTGAATATCACCCTGTCTTCCTTCTTGATAGAGAAAAAAAAAAAGTGAAAGCAAGAAAGCAAGGGGCAGAGAGGAAAAAGAGAGGGGAAAAATAATGAAAGGAAGAAGGGAAACAAGAAGAAGGAAGGAAGAAAAGAAAGAAATTACTGAAGGAAGAAAACAAAAAGAAAAGAACGTGTTCATTACCACATAAATTTCTCACAAGCATCTCATACTCAACAGGCTAATATTTATCAATCTAACAATAAGTCATCTTCTAGAACCTCTCTGTCAACCCAGGGTAGCCACTGAAGAAGGGTCAGAGGACAAAGGATTTGTTGACATGGACTTTGAAAGATAAATTTGTATTTAAGAATGAAAATATAATGCTCTTGAAATAGCAGAAACTACATTTGACTTGAACATAATGAAAAGTGGAAAAATCAGCTACTTCCTCATAACATACAAAATGAGAGGAAGAGGCAATTTAGAAAATCTAGCAGAAACATAGTTCTATTAATAAGATAAAGGTGCAGAGGAATGTTTATGATGATACTGGAGAGCACTGCAACTATGAGTAGCTAGGAGACATGAACAGGTGGATTTGTGAAAGATTACTCTGACAGCATGTTAGATTATTTGAAATTGAGATTGGTGTTATAATGGTTTAGAAATAGTCCAACTAGGAAAGATAAAAATATGATAAATAAAAATGTTGGAGGAAAAAGGTATGAAGAAAAATATAATTGAGATTTAATATATAAGATAAATGGCCCAGCTGGAGTGGCTCAGTTAATTGACTGTTGTCCTGTGCACCAAAGTATTGAGTATTATCGATTTGATTCCAGTCCAATTTGGTAAGTATGGAAGTCAACTGATCAATGAATGGATCAATTTCTCTCTCTCCCTCTCTCTCTCTCTCTTTCTCTCTCTCTCTCTCTCTCTCTCTCTCTCTCTCTCTCTCTCTCTCTCTCTCCCTCCCCCCTCCCCCCTCTCCATGTCCTTCAGTGAGGACTTTAAAAAAACACACACAGTTAAGACAGATAAAATCTGAGTCTAATTGGCTACAAAAATCAACTGAAGAGAAAGAGGAATTTTTTTTTAAATAGCTAGCTTGACAAACATTGCCTATTTTAGAGTCATTTGTTGCAAATGGGAAAGACAGAGCCAGGTCAAGAAGTACAGAAATGTCTGCCATGTCATGTTCTCTCTCTAGGCTGGCTGTTATGGCAGAGATTGACAGTAAGAGCTTTTCCACATGACAGTGTCAGGCTTTATGATCTCAAATCAGCTTGTTTTCACCTCTGCTCCATTTTAGAAGCTACTTCCATAGCCACACTCTGAATGTTGCCAATATGCTAAATTGTATCATTTCTAATATTTTTGCTTACATTAAACACTCAATTTACAGTAGTCAATAACTTATATGATCTCTGCTTATTCTAATATAGGTCCCTTGATATGACTATTAAAGCAGAAATATCCATTCCTTTCAATGTAATTCTATAGGAATTTGTTATTTTAAATTTACTATCAGATCCTTCCATTAGAATATAAACTCCCAAAGGACAGGCAGGTCATCTATCTATACTTAACAAGTGCTTGTCTGATTCTAAAAATGTATTTTAAGATGCAATTCCAGGTGCTTAAATATTTTTATTCAAGGATTCATCTAATTACCATATTTTCTTTTTTATGTTTTATTTTTCCAAAACCATTGACTGCTCATGTACTTTATGTTTATGTTAAATGAACATAATGTTACCTTATATACCTCAAGAACTTTTGTTGAAATCCAATGGCATGCTTTAAGAACTCTAAAAGAGAAAATGGGATATCATAAGTAGATGAAAATAACCTTAAATGGCCCAAAATTGTATATGTTTATTCTTCCTATTTATTGCAAAGACACAAGTTCTGATTCTTTTTTGGAATGATATGTAATTCAAACGTCTGCTTTATTTGCTTTATATCTGAAGGGGTACATTTCTTTTTCTGTTACACAGTAATGTAGAATTGTGAGTAAAATACAGTAAAATGTGTGTTAGATATTCACAGTCTCTAGATACTGAAACTCCTTATATCCCCCAGTTCAGAGATTTCTAATTCACAGTGTTTCAAATTAATGTTGAACTTGCTATAAGCATTTCTTCTTAAGACATCTAATACCTTTATAAAAAAGTTAGCTCTCTGGCTTTCTGAGGTATTACTCACTTATAGTACTCAGAATGGAGGTCAATGGAAACAGCAAAATAAAGACCCACACAGAGACAACATGTCTTAATTCTGTAGTGCCAGATAGCCATGCTTGCCTATTTCTGGTTGTCTTTCATACTAACTGCCCTACAGCAAACATTTCAGGTGTTTATGAGAATGATTTTTTTTCCAAATCACCCACCTTTGTGCCTAAGGAGTTTGTCTCAACCGATCTAAGAACATAAAATTAAATAATGTTTTAAATTAACTTTTGAGAATAGCGATGTACTCTTACATGCAAAAAATACAAAAAACTACATAATAATGAACCCCATTGAACATCTTGAAATTATTTCTAATATATTTTTAAAGTTTCAAACAAGCTTTTGAGGTAGACAGGACTGGAATTATGTTTCCTTCCAGCAGACTTACTTAAGATAATCTGACTATATAGTAGGTGACAACCACAAATATTAAAAATTAATACTAAACTAGAGGCCCGATGCATGAAATTTGTTCAAGGGGCTCAGCCCTCACAGCCACAGTGGCTGTCTCTACCCTTACAGTTCCTGCTTTGTCTGGAAGTTCATTGGGCCATCAGGTCTAATTAGCATAGTATGCTTTGATTATTATAGATGTGTTTAGGATTAAGTAAAATTTATTCATAAACAATTCTGTTAAAGCACTCCCATGGGCCCATGGGGGAATGTAAATAATGAGATCAGGTTGGGTAATTTTATGATGTATAATACAATATTATGCCATGGTATAAATGACTTTGTAATTAATCTTAATTCTCTTTCTTTTATATCCCTTGTCCCTTCAAATTTACATTAAAAGAAAGTGTTCAATGAATGTAAAAATGTTGTACCAGCTGGTGTCAAAAATAGTGTGAATATTGGGGCTAGATAAATCTGGATGTAAACCTCAATGCTATAATTTACTAGCTTTGTGTCTTTACAAAAGTTACATCCTCCCTCTTAGATGTTATTTCTTCATTTAAAATCTGATAATAGCAATATTTTAATCCTAGCCTAGTTGTGACAATTAAGTGACATAGCATATATAAAGTGTCAAACACCAGGTTAGGGAATGATATTTTTATTTTCCTCTGTTCTCTCTATTCTAGAATGCAGCAGAGATTCTAACATTTCTTTCACTATATCACACTAATCAAATTATAGAATTCTGTTTGTTATATACAGTACTTCCAAAACTGTGCAAATTTCAAAGCAAGTGGCATTGCAGAACAAAAATATCATCTATTTACATCATTTAATTAACATTAATATTCTAGGTGAATTGCCAAAGAAAAAATATCTATATTGTGCTGAATCTGTGAAAACTATAACCTCTCTAATCATTTATGGAACTATGAAGTATAAAGATTTTATTGGGATAACTCATCTAGATCGGTTTTATTCTTATGAAAGCAATGAGTCAATATTTTTGTATAATATAATTCAACAATCAGTTAAATTCTAATAAAGCAAATGTGTCAATATGCCTAGAACAACTCTGTTTATATGAAATAATTAGCAATATTTCATAGCAACTTTTACACATTGAGGATATTTTGATAAAAGTTACTGTGAAGTAGTTGGACTGTTGACCTTATACAAATGGACAGATAGATATTTCAACAGCAAAATTCATTATTTATACAAAACAAAGAATTGTAATTCAGGACATGTGGCTGCCGGAAACCAAATATTGTCTCACTAATAGAAAGATGTGGGCAGGAGACCAGAAGGCTGGTCAATCTTAATTGTTCTGAAAGGTCAGAGCTAATCACTCACTCTTTAGTTGAAACATTGTTAGCTGAAGCAGCCTCTACCTGTTCAATTCATGTAAACTTCTGTTCTTATAATGTCCTGCCTAAAGGCTATGGGTGTGTCCCAAAGTCTTAATAAAAAGGAGAAAAAGGCCAGAGCAAGGGATAGTCTTTTCCACTAGAGGAAGGTTCCCATATCTGGCGCCCGAACAGGGACATGGAAAGGGTTTCCTGCCCACATCTGGAACCTGATCATGCGACGTCTGGAGGAGAAGATATTTTTCTCCTAAGAGTGAAAGAAGGAAAATTCACCAAGTAAAATGGTGAGGGAAAATTCACCTAGGAAAAGGTGAGAGAAATTCAAGGCACGCAAAGCCCACAGACTAACTGCAGAGTCATGATCTGTAAGTAGGGTGGGAATGTCTTTTTCAGCCAGGCTAATGGGGAAGAATTAGGTTATAAATATAAAGTAAAGTTTATTACATGCTTAAATAATGTGGTTTCTTGTTCAAATTAAAATCTTAGTTTGTATTTGGAAACTGAAATCTGTAATAAGTGAAACTCCATTGCTGAAACTGCCTCTAGTATAGGGAAATTCAAAGGTGGCACGAGAGGGCAAGGCTATCTGCTCTCCTGCAATGAGGTTACTTAAGGTTTTATTTAACTATTATAGAAGAACTCGCAGGGAAATGCTAATCTTGGCCAAATTAGGTGCTAGTTATTACTTCTGAAAGTGAAAAAGAAAGAAAAAATTTAAAATTTGTCTTTATCTTTTAAGCTTGAAAAGAAATTCGGCTAGATCTGTTACTGATGCTTTCCCTGAAGTAAGCAGGAAGAAAAATTGAAGGAATGACCTTTATGGCCCCGTCCACCTCCATGTCCTAATCCTGAAACACTAATTAGCCAACTTTATTCTTAAACTAGAGGTGGGGCAATATTTTTGGCCTGTGAATCAGACATAAACATTTACTAAATTTGCTTTGCTTTTTAATTGAAGATACCTACTTTAATTCTTGAATCAAGGCTTTCAGCTAAATGAAAAGCTAATGTCTTTGTAAGCAATTTGATTAAGTATTCTAATAAAGTAACTAAGACCTTGTCTATACAAAAATAAATTGATGGCCAGTTTCAAATTGAATTGCCATAGCCCAAAGCAAAGAATATCCTTACATGATATTATTCTGCAATGTCATTATAATTTTTGATATTTTACAACAGTATATTGTACAAATATCCCAAACAAACTTACAATCTAATTTTTTGAATGTGTGATAGCAATTTTAAAAAAATCTTGAAAGAATTTAGGCAGTGAGAAGGCACTTGAGCATTCTATATTGGCTTTTCTTGCTCTTTTTACCAAGAGGGACCCTCCCACTGTAACAGAAAATCAGAATAACCAAACCATGCTCAGAGAGTTTGGAGTTGCATTTAATACACGTGGGTCCAGAGGAAAGTGTTTCTCAAATCATGGGCCACAACATGCAGAAATTTTCCATATTTATATGTTTTTATCTTCTTTGTCTCCCAAATATGAAATGTGTTCTGCCCCTTTGCAAGTTCTTAAAGGGCCCTATGTGCTGAGGCCTTGAAACCTCAACCAAAGGCCTGGCCTGGTGCCAGCACTGATAATTTTGTCCAGGGAAGGTTTAATGGTCCCTCTGAAATGAGAATAGGCTCATTTTCCTTATTATTTAAGCAAGCAAGCATTTATAGAAGCCAATAGCAAGGTTAAAATTTCAAACAGCAATTTTTATATAAGGTGGATGCTTCATCCCCCCCTGTTTTATGTATGAGTCAAATCATTGACTCTTGGTCCTTGTCAAGAAGGGAGTTATATTTACCCCTGAGGACTATAATTTTAATAAAGTTAGTGGGCCCAGAATGAGGGCCAGAAGTAATCTTTAGAGAGTTCGAAAATCTTGGACTCTATTTTTCCTGAGCTGCTTAAACCAGGTGTGATGAAGCCATGTTGGGATTCTGTTGACCTTTACTGCCGTGGAGATGGTCCTTTTCAGGTAGGAGTCAGTCCTTAGGTGGCAAATTTATTTACCCAAACAGAGTCACCAGGGTGGAAGTGATGAATTGGATCAGAAGTTGGTATAGGTGGATTGTCTCAGATGTTCTTCTGGATTGCTTCCTGGGTAGACTGTAAAGTCTGTAAGAACTTGAATAAAGACTGGTTATGGATTTCAGTTTTCCTAGATTGGGTAGATCTGGGTCTGGAAGAGTCACTAGAATCTATAGAGGCCCCACTGGTTTTTGGGCAGCCTTCTGGGCAGCTTTATCTGTGGCCCAGTTCCCTCTTGCTTCTCTGGGAACCCCTTACCTTGTAAATAGCACTATGTATTCGAGATATTGTAAATGTGTACCTGGTGTCAGTATAAATTGTTACTGATTTTTCTTTTGTCTACCAGGGAGCCTGAAACTGGGTGACTAGAATATTTGACATCCAATGCTCTACTGTGTTCAGGAGTAAAGCCTCAACTTCATGTCCTCATGTGGGGCAGTTAGGATTAGTTCCTGCTTTAGGATTAATTTATTTGCTTTTCTGATAAGCATAGCTGTGGCTGCTACCACCTGGAGGCAAGTATGTCATCCAAATGCAAAGGGGTCAAGTCTTTTGGACAAATAGGCTACTGGCTTTCTCTAAGGCTGAGACTTTGGGTGAATATCTCTTTGACAATGCCCCTTGCCTCACATATATAGAGATGGAAAGACTTAGTTACACCTGGTAACATTAGTTAGCCCGTCGTCCTTGCTTTGTTTATCTCTGTTTAACTGCTTAACATATTACCTCAAGGATCCTGGCTCTGAATTCTTTTAGAAAAAATGGACATTGAATTTCTTCAGTAGCTGCTTCATGCTGAGAAGGGACGGAGATTTTCTCAGAGCCAGGAGATCCTTGCTGTCTGTCAGAGAGACAATGAGGCCTGGGCACAGAAGGAGGTGGGTTTGTGACCTGGAAGAGACAAAATGTAAGAAATAGTCTGGTGGAAGGGAAATAAAAGATTTCAGTTTTAATAACCTCTATTGAAATAAATTTTTTCTCCTTAAAATTACCTCTATGTTTATTAAAAGAGCCAAATCAAGACAAATTTACCTATTGTATTTAATTTGGCCTGATTATTTGCATAAACACAACAAGAATGGTAACCAACTACCTTTACCAAAATTTCATGATTGAATTTTAGTATGCCCCGTAGGGCTAGGAAGCAAAGCCATCCAGCTACCATCCGGCATTGCCTGCAGTATCTGCTGAGTTAAGTGAATCCCACACTTGCAACAACTTCACCTGGACCAACACTCTCTTTTTCTCTCTTTTTTTCCCCTATAGCTCTCTCCACCCACCTCAGTTATTTCTCCTCACAAGCACTTCACCTAATCCATATTTAACTTTAAAATATTCATTTTTTTTCACTTTACTTAGAATAAGATCTGAATCCATTCCCACAATGCAAAATCTACCTTTATATTTTCTCAGACCTCATTCTTCACACAAACCCTGCTTTGTTTTCTTTCTGTCCCTCAAGCATTCTTGTATCTTTCTTCCTTCAAAGCTTCTCCTATCTACTACCAGTGTCTCTCTCTCTTCTTTTAGGGTTTAGCATATGACCTTGGCTTCCAGTCAGCCCCACCCTACACAGCCCCTGGGTCTCAAGTATCTCTCAGTAATCCTTGCAGCTGTCTCTGTGTGCACACATGCTCGTGCCTCTAGACATCTGCCTTCCTAGTTCCCTTGCTCTCCGGACCCCGTATGAGTCTGGGTTCCCAGGGTCTGGCCTGAAACTGGGGTTCAGTGCAGTTAGAAATGGTGCTATTGGGAGGCTCTGTCTCCCGCCCACTAGGGAAAGCCAGCAGCACAATCAGCATTCCATCCTCTCTGCGTGCATTAGTGTGCATGCCTTAGACTTCTGCCTTTTTGCGGCTCCCCTAAATTTCCGTGCACTTCTCCTTTTATAGTCCAGTGGGTCTTGCCCGGAACTGGGGTTCAATGCTGTAGGATAAGGGGTTTCATGTAGTTGGGAGTTTCTGTCTCCCTCCACCAAAGGAAGTCAGCCAGGCCCTCCAGCACCCATGCTCTCCATATGCTTGTCTCTGTACCTCAGCTTTTTGCAGCTCTTCTGAGTTTCCGTGAGCCCCTCCCCTTTCTTCTTGTTGTAGAATTTTCACTCAGCCAACTTTCCTGTGGTTCTGGACGATGTCTGTTCTGTCTTTCAGTTGTAGTTTTGAAATTGTTGCGCGAGGCAGCAGTTTTGGTGTTCACCTATGCCGACATCTTGGTTTCTCTCACCCTAGGTTTTAAGGCCCATCTCAGTAGCCTTCCTACTCATTGCAGTGCGGAGTGCTTGGGGGTTCTACAGGGACATAGAGGCTTACTTATTGCTCCCCTTCTACTCTGACCAACTACCAGTGATGATAGGGCATGGGCCTGATGCTCCAGTGCTTACCCATTTTCAGGGCTCCCAAGGAGGATACCAGGCTTCAAGTCTTCAGAGTTCAGACAGAGCTCTTTAAAATATGATACACCAGTCAAAGTTTCTGGTCAATAAAACTACTATTGGAAACTGGTCTTATTGAATTTATGCAAAGAAATGTATTGCCATGATTTAGTAAGCATTGCCTCATTTCAGAGGAATTATATAAGGAGAAAAATATACTTACCTGCTTTAAGATCTTCTGATTTTCCTTGTCAGTCCTTTTTATGGATTCTTCAGAGTAATATAATTGTCTTTAATTGAGAAGGAGAAATTCAAAATGTGTCTATATTCAATAGACAATTATAGCTGTGCTAGTAGTAAGGTTCTCTCTACTTGACTTGTCCTTAAAATTTCATATGGTCTCTGGGAGGGGTTACATGCCCTCTGAGAAAGGATTAAGGAAGCTTTATTGCTTTACAGGGTCTCATATGTCACAGGACCTCAAGGGGTCTGTAATTCCTATAAAAAAGGGCTGGTACTCACCACTTCCCTCTGTTCAAAATAGGCCTTCCCCAGTTTTCTAAAGTTGAGGTTTGTGCCACACCCGACATGGTTATGGCCACACAGGCCTGAAAGACAGTATACAGGCTGCCTACTGCCTTTCAATAGAGACCAAAACCAGACGGATATTTTTCTTGGCCATTTGGGCACTTGCTCTTTTGGCAACTGCATTAAAATGTGAAAGGTTAATGCAATATTATTAATATAATGAAGTATAATATTGGCACTATGGCCACTTTAGGTAACCAAATCTGCTACCATATATGATACTTGGTAGGGCTATACAAATATCTTAGGGAGATGACTAAGGTCTATTCTTGACCTTCTAACTAAAGCAAAATTGTCTTTGTCTTTCTAGAGTCATGTTCATGAAAACACAGGCATCATCTATGTTTATTATACAGTTTTCTGCAGGCCACTGGCAGGGCTGTACATGGTGACCAATTCTTTTTTCTAGGCACAAATATGGCCTGTCTAATTTCTTAAAATTTATTCTGGCACAAGAGAAAGTTGTTTTGCTGTAATAGGCAGCTTAACCCCTACATAACTTGGCTTGGTAATCTGCCTAGAAAGCTGTAATTTATAAGTTTAACATGTGGTCTTAGATCTTTCCAACCTGACAGGGTCTCTGCCATCCCTCAGTCAGACTCCTCTCTTGGAGAATCTGAAAGTCCTGAAGGCTCCCCGGTCAAGGGAGAGTGACTTTCCTTTGCTCTTTGACTTTAAGCTGCCAGTCCGAAACAGCCAGAGTTGCAGTTAGAAACAGCTTTGCATATTGCAAAGTGCTTCTGTGACAGTGGCTTGGGTATTAGGCCCCTTGTCTTCCCACCAGTCCTTTTTGTGGCAGAGCAGCGACCAGGACACTACCAAGGGAGTGGAAAGGGATCTCAGTCCCTGCTCTTGCCAGCAACAGGTACTGAACCCTTTCAGTACGTTTGCAAACAGGGAGCTTTCACTAGCTCTCTCTGCTGCTTTTACAGATCCTAGGCTCCCTGCTCTATTCCTGGGGCTGCCAGAAGGCCAGTAGCAGTCACTGGACTCTGGTTTAACTGTTGTAGCCAGCAAGCTGAAGGCCTAAGTCTGATAGTGCTTGTTGTAAAATGTTCATTATACACTGGGCAGCAGCAGGGCAGCTCTAGTATCAGGTAAATGTCTGCTGTCCCCTGCTTTTCTTGTTGCTACGGTTTCTTCCAGGATCATTGCAGGCAGCTCAGGCATCCAGCCCCCCTTCTTTCATTTGGCTCTCAGGGGTTGAGTCTGCCTAGCTACCAGTTTTAAGACACCAAGGCAACTAGATTAATTATGCTTGCAGAAAACTTGTGACCTTGAATCTAGTGAAGTTCTGATAAGACACCTGGACCAGACCCCTACGCCAGCAGAATGGTTTGGATCCAGTAAAAATCAACAAAAACCTATCTCTCCCTGCTTCATGATTAACTGCCGACACCCTCCCTCCTATCTTTTCTGCGTTAACCATTTACTCTGTCCTGAAACAAGGCAAATTGTCTGAGATCCAGCATATTTAGGCTTTTTACATTTAAGGATCGTTCTTTCTTTCTGTAACCCTCAAAGATTTTTCCTGTTTATTCTAAGCCCCTAGAGTATCTTAAACCTTCCTTCTTTATTACTCTTTATGTCTCTGACCATTCCCATTCCCTCGTCTAGTTGCTTGTCTCCTTTTCCTATTGTGAGTCAGAGGGAGACATTTCATACAGAGGGGAGAAATAGAGACAGTGGGAGTTTCAGAGAAAACTACAGACTACTGCTTGCAGTAGTGCCCCCTTTTGAAGCCTGAGGTCCAACCTGTGGAGAAAAATGACTCTTAGTCAATCTGGAAAGATAGGGGTGTATAGGGAGATTTCTTGCAAACTGAAGGCCTGGATGGCCTCCTGAAAGTAAAGATCTTTAATCCAGTTACAGATGCTATTGGAATCAGGATGAGGGAGGAAGGGAAAGACCAGGTTATGTCCTCTATGAGGATAACTCCATCCTTAGTTCAGCGTTAGATGGCTCATGTTGGACTACGGGGCCTGTAAATCTCTCGGCCCTGCAGAGCTGTAAGCCCTGTCCCTGGAAGTCTCCAACCACTAAAAGAGATAAGAAAGCCATAAATAAAAGTTCTTTGTTCTTTGAAATGTCACAAATTTATGTCTATGATTTTAAAATTTAATAAAGGAAATTCACAAATCAGAACAAACTGAAACCCTTACTTATACAAAATTAGAGAGGAATTTTTATTAGCTAAATGGGCTGATTCCTTCTCTGACAGATAGCAAAAACTCAGAAAAAGAATTCCAGCAGCTGCTAAAGACTTTTGCACTCTGTCACAGCAGGTCCACCCCATTCTTAAACAAATTAAACAATAGAAAGAGATAACAATTACTCTCCTGTGTACAGCCAGAAGGCACAAAGTAGCTTCAGCCTCACACAGACCAGTTAATGAACAGATAATTATTCCAGGACAGACAAACATCCATACTCACACTTTATCAGTAAACTAGCCCAGATTGGAGCGGAGCAGATAATGACCAACCCTCCAGATGGGCATGGGAGCACTCATGCCCAGACCAGAATTCTCAACCAAGGTCTTGATGAGAATCTACGGAAGGAGTTAAGACTGCATCCAGTCCCCCTTCTCGGTAGCAAAGTGGCTAGTCTTCCACACAAACAAACAGCAGAGTGAACTCATAATTTCTTAATCGAATCTGAATTCACTCACCTCTAGAGTCTGACATTTATATACTAGCTAGTCCAAGTTTTTACTTCTACCAGATATTTACCTAGTTTAGCAGTCTACCTGACACCTGATTCCTGATACCTGAGGAAGCTACAGCTTCTGGGGAGGTGATCAAGCTTCTCCTTCCACTCAGTGGAGGTCAAGGGGGCATAGGCTACCAAGGAGACAGAACTGAATCTCACATTACCCTGGTTGGCCCCGGAAGATGGCTGGTTAGCCAGAGACAGGTATGATTCCTCAGGGAACGAACAACCAAAGACAAGTACAGTCGCAGAGGGGCCATCAGGAGAAAACTTGGGGATCAACAGAGGTGAGGCACAGACCCTCACCCCCCCAACACTGCAGGGGCTTGAACCCTTCACCCCTTCTGAGGGAGGTCTCCTGTCCCATGGCTGCTTCGCTTCCCACACCCCGCTCTGTTCAGGACCCAGGTAACAGACAGAGATTTGGCCTGGCTCAGTTCAGGACACAGATGACAAAGATTTGGTGCAGCTCAGATCAGGACCCAGCAACAGACAGAGACTTGGCCAACAGCTGCCCTATATTCTAAATCCAGTCTAACACCAGGAATGCTCAGGGCCTACTCAAGAATGCAAATAATCCTTTCCACTAATATTTACAGGGTAAAACTAAGATTGTTGTTAGAATATTCAATTTGACAATAAAATAGTAGTCAAGTTTTCAAATTAATTTAAATTGGCTAATTGAAATAAGTGAATATTCAAGAAAATTTAATTGTACTAGAAAAAAGTTGTTCCTAAAGTATTAACTAAAATTTCTATTAGTAGTTTATCACATGGTAAAATTGTTTAACATGTAATAAACCTAAAGCAGTCATATTTTTGTGCAAAAAAATTAAATTTTAAAGTTATCAAGACTGCATTATAAAAATTTTTCAAAAGCCTCATAATAATTAAAAAAACAGGGGGGGGGCATAGTGGAGTAATATTATGTAAGGAAAAGTATCCTGTAAGCAAATTACATCTAGAAAAAATTTTTTTACTTAACAGCAAGACAGCCATGAAAAACATACATAGTATCAAAATAAGCCAAAGGAAAATCATTGGGGCAAAAATAAAAAAGATCCCAAGTCAAATTTATAGAAAAAATTCCTTTACTAACTTTTTTGGTCCAGAATATGTTTGTATATTTTCAGAAAACAACTCCAAGACCATGTGAATTCCTACAACAGAGAGGAATGCTCTAGCTATGAAGACAAGAGGAGAAACAATTCAGAGATGGAAGACACTGATGATGCCTTGCCATGCATCAATGAACAGCTGCTGACTACTAGCATGGTAAGGACTAAACCAGAGAGGATCGGACCTGCATTGCCACCATTTTCCACCATCCAGAACTAAAATATCATTGCTAACATGTACACTCAAAAAACTCTTGAACATTGAAACTGGGACTCAAAGGACTATTGTTCCAGAAAGAAATTTACTACAGACTGATTCATTTGCCTCTCAGCATACCCATTGTTGCTTGTCTCATTTTTTGTTCTTATATATTTATTTCTAGTCTGCAGATGCAAGATTTTTTAGAGGAAAGAAAACGGGGAAGATGCCGGAAACCAACATTGTCTCACTAATAGAAAGATGTGGACAGGAGACCAGAAGGCTGGTCAACCTTAATTGCTCTGAAAGGTCAGAGCTAATCACTCACTCTTTAGTTGAAACATTGTTAGCTGAAGCAGCCTCTACCTGTTTGTTTCATGTAAACTTCTGTTCTTGTAATTTCCTGTTTAAAGGGTATGAGTGTGTCCCAAAGCCTTAATAAAAGAGAGAAAAAGGCCAGAGCAAGGGGGAGTCTTTTCCACTAGAAGAAGGCTTCCACCTGGCCCCCCAATATCACCAAATTAATACTTTTCTAGTCTCTCCTTTCATTTGCTTGCTGCCTCCTCCAGAACCCGAGCCCTGACCGGGAACCCTGAACCATGTGAAATGTGAAAGGGGTTACCATATGTGGCCATACTGTGAATCCCATGCAAGTCCAGAGAGAGCATTAATTTTCACAGGCCATAAATTGATATGCAGCAATAGCTACTTTTATAAAGAGTTAAAGATGTATTTGTTTTTGTGTTGTTTTTTTTTTTAAAAAGGAAAAATATTGAATAGTATCTGAAACTGTGACATTATCATTTTACATAATTGAGAATATTACAAAGTGTAGGCAGTCTACTTTCTCCATGGTTCTGCTATGCATACACTTTAGTCAACAGCAGTTTTGCTACAGAATGCCAGTTTCCTGCAATACAGTTCAAATTTCAGTTATAACGGTATAATAACTGTAATTGGATGAAGTACAATCTTCACCAATACAGCTCTTCAGTTCACAAAGTACTATATAATGAACAAAGGCACATTATGATAAGTGACCAGTCACAGCACTTCTTTTAAAGTCTGTTGGGCATTGGTCACTGCACATCTGTTAGTTCACATGCAGACTGAAAAGTGTACACTGAGTGGCCAGATTATTATGACCTCTAAATGCATAATAATCTGGCCAATTAGCATATCCTATATAATAAAAGGCTAATATGAAAATTGTCCCCTTGACCAGGAGTTCGATCAGTAGGCAGGCCGGCCAACTGCCCATGTCCCCTTTCCCTGGCCAGGCTGGTTGGACCCTACCCATGCACAAATTCATGCACCAGTCCTCTAATATATATATAATATATTACATATATTATATTTATATAAACTGATTGACCATATTATTATGTGTTCAGATGTCATAATAAGTCCACTCAGTGTATAGTTGTTTTGCCTCCTTGTTTCTCAACTATATGACATATTACGAATGACAAAAGGAAATTAGTAAACAAAAATGAAAGTTCAGCTAAGAAATGAAAAGTGATAATGATGCAAGTGATTATGAATTGAACCTAAATGGAATTCAGAGAATAAATAGCTGATTGTGGAATGTTGCTAGTGTTGACATTCCAGGGACTCTAGATACCCAGCTAAAAGACTAAGTAAATATCAATATATTAGTATAAGTGAGGAACAAGATTGTGACAAAAAAGAAAACATCTCAGGGAAAGTTATAAAGTGATAAAAATAAAAACTCATAAAAAAAAACACTTGGATATATTTTATGAATGGAAAACAGAAGAGGTTAATTTTTAGATGCTGATTGAAACTTAGGAAAGGGTATGACACTTGGCCAATGTTTATGCAATATACTTGCTTTCTATCATAAGTGATACAACATGAATACAAGTAATGTTTAAACTCTTTGTAAGATTTACTTTTAACAAAGAAATTAAAACACCTTTAATTTTCCATTTTTATATTTTAAATTACAGTCTACAAAATATTTCTTTTACCAACCTCCCCCATTTTCCTATGCATTTATAATGGACAAAAAGTGAATTTTTAAACTTTGACAAAATGTTTAAAGGTCATGAAATAGAATATTTCTCATTGATTTTTATGATCCCTTTGTGATTTCAGCTTGCATGCCCTATTTTACCATTCCACATTACTGTGCCAAGTGAGAACTGCTGTAATTAAAACATAAAAAGAGTTTAAAATGGAAGCTGTGTCCTGGTTTCACTTTTTAAATGAAAGTGATGACTACATCAAGGGAACTGTTGTTTGTTTTTTTCCAGAAGTCAGATAAGTCCAAATATATGCTTGAGTGTCTTAATTTTTTTTTCCTTTTTTTCAGTTATCAAATGGTTAATAGAAGCAGAAATTCAAATGTATTATTTTTTACATAAAATAGTTGTAGAGTTTAGAAATAGAATAATAAGCAAGTGTTCTAATAAGCCTACTTCTATGTTTCTGGAAGCCAGAAATTAACCTTTTAGTAGCACACATTTCCGTGAGTGAAGCTGAGTAGTATAGAAGGAGCTGCCTAGGCAAACAGAATTGGAAGGTCAAGGCCTTTTGCAGAAACAGCAGTTGGAGAAGTTTCTTCTCTTTACCCCATGTTCATAGATTTAATATTTTTCTGGAATAGTTTAAAAGTGATGAGTCATATTCTTGCATGACTTCTTGATTTTGCTTTGACTTCTCAGTGTATAGATAGATATGCCACTTTTTCTGCTCTTTCCATCTTCAGCCTGGTTTCCTGGAGTTTCTCTGATGTCTAGATCCCAAGACTCAATGGAGTGCCTTATACATACTCAACCCTTTTTTGAAGTCATGCAAAAACAGGGAAGAGAAAGAGGTTAAATTCCACATAATTGTGTAATAATATTATTTAAGGAATATATGTGATTGATACCCTACAGTTTCCAAAAGGTACTCGGAGGTAATTTTATTTAAAGCAGAGTTCTTATGTTTTGATTGGGGGTAGAGGCAGACAAGTACTGTTGGGTGACTTTTATACATGACTTGCTTTAAGTCGGGGTAGGGTAATCAATTGACAAACAACTCCCAAATTTAAGTAGCTTAACACATTCAAGTTATCTTTTCACTGAATTTAGAGTCTAATGCATGTTGACTGAGAAAGGTGAGAGAAGGATTCTGCAACATGTAGTTATTGAGAGTCTCAGGATTCATCAGTCTGGAGGCTTTCTGCCCTGTGTAATTAGATAGTATACCAAACAAGAGAAGACACACCTGCTTTCCACTGCCTTAGCCTGAATGGGACCCACATCACTTCTGTTCATCTTCTATTGGTGATAATTAATCACATAGGCTCACCTACCTGCAAGGCTGGAAAATAGTCTATTCATATGCCCCAAGAAGATGGGAATCTGATATTGGGTGAGTGCTCTTATCTTGCCATGGGGACTCATTTAGACATAGGCTAATTAGCCAAGAACTCTCAGAGACCCAGGGCCAGCCGTGTAATTGGAATGACCCAGAACAAAGTGAAAATGGAGGACTTCTTTTTCTAAAAGCAGAAATATAGCAATGATTGTGCCATTTTCATATTTATAATATACATATTTTAATACTAAAAACACAGAAAGTACTAAATTATGAAAGATTCCCATTCTTTCACAGACTCTCTCTTGAAATAGCCTGGTGTTTTTATTTATTATTTAATGTCACCACCCCGCCCCCTGCAACATGAAGCTATTTGCAGGGCATTTGCAGAGTGCACATGCACCCAGAGTGCTGGTTCAGAAATTGGTATGCATACACCACTCACCAGCTGCTGGGTTCCTCCTCCTGCCAGCTGATGCACTGACCTGATTTTCTGGCCATGAGTGGGAAATCAATCTCCTATTCCCTCTGATTTCCATTCCAACTTATGCCAGACAGGTGATCCCCAAAGGACACTCTCATTACCTGGATCTTGGGTGAGCCAGGGCTTCACATCCACTGATTCACCTGCCCAGTGGCCATGGCACTGCCAGGTTGGATGTTGGAACAGGGATGGTTTCAGCATGTCCTGCCCTACGGAATCTTAGAATGTGCATGCCTGGCCCTGAGTCTCCTAATGACTGCACTAGAGCTCCCACTAGCTGCAGAGGATGGTTGTAGAAGGCAAATCTCCTCCTGAAAGAAGGAACTGATTGCCACTCCAGGTGGAATGTAGCAGTGCTGAGGTGGAGGAGGATAAGAGAAACTGAGCAAACCCAGACTCCAGGGAGCTGGGAGCCAGTGGCTGAGGACCCCATGCTGGGGCAGTGGGGGTCAGGGGTTGTATGGGAAACCACATTGCCTGTGAGCCATGCTCCAAGCCACCAGGGCTTGTTCCATTGGCCCTTTGAAATTCACTTCCAACCTTACATTCAAAGAGAAAATTACTAATAGTTAAAGACAACAACTACAGAATATGAAACTCCCTTCTGAATACAAGTCCAGGTGCAACACACTGGTCATGTGCCTATGAAGCTGGCCCTGTGTAAACCACCTTGCTTTAATCATCACACACTCCTCAGAGAAGCCTGCATGGAGAAATGGCCTTTGAGTATCCTTCTTTCCTATTCACATTTCTCACACTAAAGTGCCACTATACAAAAGATAAGCCTACAAAGCATTTAACATGATTGTCTTTCCAAAACCATGAGTCATGACCATTGTATCTCATGTCTTGGAAACAAATTATTTGTCCCTTTTCTGAAATGACATTTTCTTTCAAAGGATTTTGCTTGTTTTTAATACTTTAATGGGTTACTTCTAAGTTACCTCTTCTTAAAAGTTTTCCAGGAACCTTTTGGAGGAAAACACACATACACACACATACACCAAACAAAACAAACAAAAAAACTCCTTCCTTCCTTCCTTCCTTCCTTCCTTCCTTCCTTCCTTCCTTCCTTCCTTCCTTTCTTTCTTTCTCTTTCTTCCTTTCTTCCTTCCTTCCTTCCTTCCTTCCTTCCTTCCTTCCTTCCTTCCTTCCTTTCTTTCTTTCTTTCTTTCTTTCTTTCTTTCTTTCTTTCTTTCTTTCTTTCTTTCATTGGGTGATTTACCACAATCTCATTTACCAGAATCCCCCTGGGGCATTTTTATAATTATCCATTCTTAGCCACATCCTCCACACTAAATAGTTAATCATAAGAGATATGAGGGTAGATTGAAAATTTCTCAGTGTTTTCCTGGTGTATCAAAGTCCCTACCTTCTGACAAGGTTTATACTTTAAAGCCTAGACCTTACACAAACATCTTTCTTCTATTAAGTATACATTTTCCATGACATTTGGACTCCTGTTTATCTCTCCTGGGTTGAACACATTTTTTGAACAAAAGGACATCTTATTTATCTTTATTTTTCCATGTCATGTATATCTTTATCTTACATGGTAGGTACTCAATAAATATTTGTAATTTGCATCAACAAATTTAAATTAATGTAGATTTTGGTACATGAAACTTCAAAACAGAGTATGTAAATAAGGACTTAGCACACTTTGAGATGTCAAATGTCTCATACTGCTTTGGGATGATTATAGATCCTGGAAATCCTTCTTTGATCAAAAAACTATTATTTCTGTTTGGATAAGAAAGTCAACCTGAAGATCAATGTATTGGGGAGTTTGGCACACTTATAGCCCAATTCCTTTTGAGGTATAAACTTGGATCCTGTAGATCTTTGCTTGCCAAATCTTTGTTGTTTTCTCTCTCAGCCCACTTTCTGTTTGCTTTTATAGGCCTGGAAAAGTTATGTACCTGCTTGACTAGAATGTTGATCTTAACATTGTTAAGGTCCCCAAAGCCAAACTGCATAAATGTTTGCACATTTTCTTAATTCAGAATTTTGAGCCAATTGATGGTAGCATCTGCCTTAGATATGGTAAATTCCCTCTGGTTAGCACCATCTGCAATGTTTGCAAAAGCCAAGGGGGTTTCTTTAGCTCTCTTTGTATCATGTCTACAAAGCATCCATCACCTTCATCACAAACTGAAACTACTTTGCCTTTTTTAAAAACACATTTCATTGATTTTTTATAGAGAGGACTGAAGAAGAGATAGTTAGAACATTGATGAGAGAGAAACATTGATCAGCTGCCTTCTTCACCCACTCCGGGGATGTGCCCACAACCAAGGTACATGCCCTTGATTGGAATTGAACCTGGGATCCTTGAGTCTGCAGGCCGATGCTCTATCCACTGAGCCAAACCGATTAGGGATACTTTGCCTTTTAATTCATCAAATAATATGTGCACATGAGCTAGAAACTTTCAATGATAATGATGTTTCTTAAAATAAATTAACCAGCAATGATAAATTGCAATGTTACAATACAATATCATAAAGTTCGAAATCTTTATACAAATAACAAGGTGATTTAGCTAAATTGGTCAGTTATGGTATTCTCATGTATTGTCAAATGTCTATTTCCTTAATAGAAGTAATTGCTTTTTCCTTCTAATAATTTAAGGCTCTTTAAGTTTCACTAATACAGTGAATAATCCTTTAATTCCATCTGACCTTGTTACTTAAGCTGCTTCTTAAAAATGAATTGCTTTTATTTGTAATATAAAATAATGCAATACCACCTGATTTGACATTTAACAGGTAGTTTGGCTATCACTTATTATGTACATGGCAATGTTAAGTGCTTAACATAAATCATACAATTCCATCATAATAACAAATTGCTGGCATTATTATTGCCATTTTATATGTGAAAGCACTGAGGCTTAGAAAGTTGACTATTATATAACTATTAAGGCAGTTTGATAAACATGCATATTCCAGGAAAACAGAAAGCAATTACTGGACCATAAGATCTCAAAATAAGGCTTAGGAATCTGATTTTTCTTTCTTTTTTTTCTAGCACACTGGGTGCTGAATAGCCATTCTAAAAATTAAGAACCACTAAAACGCACCAAGTTTAAGTATGTATTCGGTTTCCTCAACTGCACTGTAAGTGTCTAAAACATACACATTTATCTGTTTCCAATCTCTCAATTACTAACTTTGAGATGTTGTATAACATTGAAAAATTGTTTGTAGCCCTACTGGTGTGTCTCAATGGTTCAGTGTCAACAGACCTATGAACCAGGAGATCACTATTCAATTCTCAGTCAGAGCACATGCCGGAGTTGCCAGTTTGGTCCCCTGTAAGGATACAGCCAATCAATTATTCTCTCTCTTCATTGATGTTTCTATCTCACTTTCCCCTCTCTCTTCCTCTCTGAAATCAATAAAAATATATGTTTGTAAAGAAATAATGTTTTTATTTTCATTCCTCTCAGCTCTAGAAAATGAGAATTATCAGGTCTACTCATGCCACTATTAACAGGGCCAGCAAAATAATGGGTAGCTCACAGACACTTGGCAATTGTTGTTCATTCATTGATTACTTTAAAGAAAAAATAACAGATTATTTACTTTTAGAGGAGAAAATGCCTATAAGTGGGTCCATGTAATCAAATTCAAAATTGGGGGCATATTTCCTACAAATCATTTTTCAGAGGATTTGCAATGTCTTTTTGTAGAGAAGAACAATGCAGGGATTAGTTCAGTGCTAAGGAAAATGAAGTATATGATCAGTTATACAATCTTCAGTCAGTTTGTCTCAGTAAAGAGGTGAATAACTTACAATGGTCGTGAAGAATAAAAATGTCCTGTTTGGCCTTTCTGTCCTGACCAAATCCCATAGATAGATGATAGAAAAGTTTGAATTGTCCTTTGAAAAGCTCTTATTAGCAGGGTGGTTCTATAATGATGCACCTTGGAATTACCTGCAGGGCTTTAAAAACCACCCTAGCCTGGGTCCCAATCTTAGACATACTAATTTAATTAGCATGCATTCAGCCTGAGCATAGGGATTTTTACAAGTTCCCTGAGGATTTTAATGTGGTTAAAGCCTGGAGACCCCCATTGAGAGATTTTCATTTTCTTGCTGTATTTTAATTTCAGCCAAGAGGCAAAGCAAAATCTATTTACTCATAATACTTTTCAACATTGGGCAGACACTGCATGTAGGTGAAAGGTATTTTGCTTACCATTATTGATCTCACTGGGCTCTGCTGGGATCATCTATTTTTCTGGTATCTGAAATTTCTTAATTGCTCTTGTACCCACTGTCCTTAGAGTTATCTCCCTGTGGACAAACTTACTTATACTCTGCCTAATGTTTTTTCCTCCTATTTGAATTAGTGAATGAACGAGACTCTTAAGGAATAAAATATATTCCTCTAATGGTGGAGTGAAAGCATTGAAGCTGCATACCTATATCCCCATTTTCTATTCTAAAAAGACCTTGCCCTGAGCACCTTGCATCTCTTTTGCCTGTAATTCTTATGGAACTCAAGGCATTCACTGCTTGGAGTGTCCTATTGGAGAAAGAGGTGTGGCTGTTACCAAGGTACTTTTATTTACTTGCAGCAAGTAAAGAAGACAGGGGGTTCACATCCAAAGCTCTGTGTGCCCCAAAGGGAGGCTTAGCCATTGCTTATGTATACTATTTGGTCAATTTCTTCTTTGCAATTGGTTACATTTATCCAGTGGAGTTCCTGTCCAGCCCATCATGTTTACAGATGGTCTGCAAAATATGGTGCTGCATTTAGCAAGAATAGAATTTAGTAAGAATGACCCAGAACTTGAGACCCTTGTTCTATCTAACAAAACTACCAAATAAAAAGATGAATCACTCTTAGCATGCAGTCTGCTATGGGTATTTTCAAAAGTGGATTAATGGGGAAAAAATCACTAGGTATCTGAGATAAAAGTTTAACACATAGTTCTAAACCCACCTGCATAATTTCATCACCTGGGAAGCTTATTCCAAGGCCTTCTCTGCAGAAAGTTCGGATTTAATTGAAGTGGACATGGAGCTTTTTCTAAGCTCCCCAATTTATTCTAATATGAAGCTTAATTTAAGAACCACTCTTCTAACAAGAAGATAGGTTAACATAAAGAAATTTAGTTTAACAAAGTCATTATTAAGGTTGGAGGAAGCCATGAATAACTTATGGAAAGAAAAATAAACATCAGTATTTGGCAGGAGGAAAAAATGTTGTTAGGAAATGTTATAGACCAACTTGGAAAAGAAATATTAGAGTGACCAAGAAGAGAAAACAAAAGCCCATAGAAGAGACACTTATTTCAGACAGTGTAAGGGACACTCTCAGCCTGGAACATGTGGTTTATGGGGTCCCCAACAGATGCCCTTCCAACCCAATACCCAATTTCACCAGATCAGAAATTACATTTACTTAAGGCTGAAATGACTATTAATATAAATATGTTTTCAGGAAGACAATGCTTTTAACTATTATTATTTTTATATAGCTTCGTGAATCTTTTTAAAACTTAGGAAGCTGTGGGAAAAGATGGAAGAAAAGGACCTGCTGACCAGTCATGGTGAAGTCATTTTTTTTATTCTGAGGAAAAGGGATGTATCAGAGAAAGGTGTCTGAAGTTTTAGTACAACACACACACACACACACACACACACACACACACACACATGCGCGCACACATGCATGCACACACACACACTAAAACATGGCTGTATGTCTGATGTCTGCTATAATAGCTGTTTGAATTTAGGCAATTTGTGTAACTCTTCTAATTTAAAATTTTATCCATAAAACAGAGGTACTAGTAAAAACACTCATTATGTTGTTCAAAGAAACAAGTAATATAAATAATGCCAAGGTGTTGTGCTTAGGTTAGCACAAAGTAAGTTTTAATCTGTCTAAATAAAAACCATAATATAAATATTTCAATTATTTAATAAAACTTTGTTTCCAAATTAGCATTTGATTGTCTTCTTGCCTTTGATCTATTTTTTATAAAATTTGTTATTATTAAATATTATTTGTTTAATTCAATTTCTTCATGAAATATGTAAAGAAACAAATGAAGATAACTTTTTGCTCACTTCAGCAGATTATTTTTCTTGACAAAACAATTAAGATTTTGTGTCAAGAGTCTCAAGTGTGTTCTTACTATTGGGTTCCTGACTTGATGTGTGAAGCCCTCCTTTTATCAGGGACTGAAAACATTGTTTTCCACACATGGTGTCAAAATAAGCCAAAGGAAAAGCGGGTAGGCAAAAATAAAAACGACCACAAGTCAATTTTATAGAAAAGATTCCTTTATTAACTCTTGGTCTAGAATATGTTTATATACTTTCAGAAAACAACTCCAAGACCAAGTGGACTCCTGCAACAGAGAGGAACTGACAAGTCTGCTCCAACCACAAAGACAAGAGGAGAAACAGTCCAGAGATGGAAGACAAGGACGATGCTTTGCCATGTGAGCAGTCAGCAACAGTGCATCGCTACAGGATGCCTGGGACCAAACCAGAGAGGGTCGGACCGGCATTGCCACCATTTGTCCACTATCCAGATACCATTGATGACATGTACACATAAGGAAGTGTTTGTCATTGAAATTGGGACTCAAGCATTTTTCTTTTGCTCTTGTGTGTTTATTTCTAGCCTACAGGGGCAAAATGTTTTAAAGACAAGAATCAGGGGGTGGAGGGGAAGCAGATTCAGAGGCAAAGAAGCAATGAACAGACTGTCATGTTACAGTGGGAAGGCTGGGAAGGTTGCGGGGGAGGGGCCTGTAGATCAACCGAAGGACTTGTACCATGTGTGTAGGCATAGCCAGTGGATACAGGGCAATGGGGGTGGGGGGGCAGGAAGAGGATACGGATGAGGGCATGTACTGGGGAGTGGGGAGGGCAATAGGGAAAAAAAAATAAAAATATATAAAAAAATAAAATAAAATATTAAAACATCAACAACAACAACAACATTGTTTTCTTTCATGGTGCCTCTCCTATTAATTATTGGAAATTAAGCCTAGTTATTTTTTTGAAGCTTTTCTCAAAAACTTGTCCACAAGACTATGCCCACAAGACTGGCTATTGTGCAATCCCACAGAACTGTTAGCTGAGGAAAAACAAAAAAGTCCCATCCCTTTAACATTCATTCCAATGTTGTTAAGTAACCTAAAAGACATCTTAGGTTAGAAATCACAGGCATGTAATAGTGGAACCTCAGGCATTGTTCTAAATATGTTGGGGGAGATATTTGGATAACTGGCAACTTTGCTCTGTAACCAAAGTATACTCATAAAGACAACTCAGGTTTCCTCTAGAGGGCAACTGCTGATCATCTTATGCTGTGTCTCTAGTTCTCCTGAACAATTCTAAAATGCATCTCTATCTTTCTAATTTAGTGTTCTTCAGTACAGTGGTACCTCGAGATACGAGTGCCCTAACATACGAGATTTTTGAGATACGAGCTGTCCAGCCAGCGATTTTTGCTTTGAAATACGAGCAACATTTGAGATAGGAGTAATCGCGCGGATCAGCCGGCTACACACAACCCACCAGTTGACCACGACTCCAGCATTTCATAGTTTCCCACGCCTCAAGGTTACAGAACGAATTAAACTCGTATCTTGAGGTACCACTGTATTTCAGACTGTGTCTAGCCATGTGAAAAATAAAACTTAGACTAATGCCTAATAATCTGCTTAAAGATGAAGCAGTTTTAAGAAAAATAGAAAGTTTTTGAGAGTTAAAGTATGTCTGGGAAGAGAGCCCTGAAGAGAGATCATGCACCAGTTCTAAAGCTCTGTGTCTGCAGAAAGTTTTGTGCACACACAATAGTGGGTCTCTCTCTTTGTCCAGCCATATATACAAAAGCTTTGAAATTCTTAATCAGTAATCAATTTGGTTAAAAACACACACACACACACAAACAAAACATACACACAAACCTCTAAAGGAAGTAGTTAACCAGCTATTCTGACAACAGTGAAGACGTGTTCATTATGCAAAAGGCATTGATCTAAATACTTTGCATATTTTAGCTTATTTTATCTTGGCATTCATTTTATAAAATGGATAATAACATTTTTCATCATTTTACCTATGACAAAACATATATAAACAGAGAGATCATGTACCTTACCCAAAGTTAGAGAGCTAGAAATTGAGAAAAGCAGTATTTTAACATACATAGTTGAATCTGTACTCTTTATAAATCAGTATAGTTGCACCCAATTTTAATGTTATATTTCTCAAAATGTATAGATAGAGTCAATCGTATTATATAAGTTCATTCAAAGCATCTAAATTTCTTTAGAATTGATTAAAACCAAAGCAGGCATTTAAAATATGCTTTTTGGTAGGGCTGTCATGTATATTAAGCATTTTTATAAATTGAATAAAAATGTCACATCGCATGCCTTTATACTGGTGTATCCATTGTCAAAGTGTCCTCCTAGCTAACAATCATTATAATTATAAGAAGGACTATCTGGTCAAAAGAGAATTTGGAGAGACAAATAGTATTTCTCTCTTCCTTCTATATACATATTTACCCAATGATTTGTCCATCTAAGGATCAGTCTCTAAGGGAAAGGGCCAGGATTTCAATATAGAAATTAAAACCTAGAACCTTATAGCAAGAAAAAGAGCCTTAATTAACCTCCGGAGTATAAGTTAATTCTCAGAAGCAGCCATTTTCATCTCCGGAATACTTGTCAAAACAACTGAGCAACTGTGACCAACAAACAAAAATAAAATCCACCTGGGTGAACAAACTTGCTTTACTAATATGCAATTATCTAAATTCACTAGTAAAGTAAGTATTCATTGTGTTCAATTCTGGTGCTTGGAATAGTGACAACATGCTTAAACAGAAGTCAAACACAAGCATGTCTAGCTATCTGGAACAATGAAGAAAAAGAAAATATGATCTTCCAGGCAGCCAAAATGATGTCTAGGTACTCAAATGCCATTGAAAATTTGGTCAGGCCTTTGATCAGGTTCAATTAATTTTATCAACATAAATAAAGCGAATTTTCTGCCTTTCTGTTACTATATTGCATGAAACCAGCACAGTATGTTTTTATCAAAATCAAAGATTATATTTGAAATGGTACTATTAGAATACATTGTGTGCTAAGAAGAATAATGATACCCCAAGATGTCCATACCCTTGTACCCAGAAGCTGTGAATATATTACCTCACAAAGCAAGGCATAATTATGGTAGAAATTTGGCATTAAGTTTGCTAATTAGCTAATGGTGAATTATCCAGGTGTGTCCAATGTAATTACTAGAGTCCCTGAGTAGTGAGTCCTTAAAATGAAGACAGGAGACTCAGGAAGTCAGAAAGTAAGAAGATTTGCTGGCTTTGGACATGGAAGTTGGATATCAACTATAAATATGGATGGTTTCTAGATTATTGGAAAAGGAAGGAAAGAGATTATTCCCAAGAGCCTCCAGAAAACGATACAGATATGATTTTATTTTTAGTCCAGTGAGACTCATTTCAGACATTTGACTTCCAGCATTGTGGGGTAAGAAACTTGAGAGAATTTACAGAAGTGATAGAAACTTAATACATGTTATTTGGCTCATGAAAAATTCACTTTGAGGGACTTGATATGAGACCTTCCAAAAAAGATAAGCCATCATTTGACACTTGAGACTTACACCAGGCATTATCCTGTTACATTATCCCTCTCTGTTCCACTCAGGGGGGGAAGGGTAGTAATTCTTCACATTTAGTTTCCTCGTTTCTGTGTGAGTTAACTTCGTGCTGGGTTCAGTCAAAGAGGAAGTAGTGAGAGTTTGCTAGAGGGAACAGGAGGAAAGGAGCCAGAGCATCTCTACCTACCTTTCTCTGCCTTGGTTAGGAGGTTCAGGTGTTAACTATTGTTTCAGATAGACTATAGAGGGATGCTTGATTCAGTCTTTCTGCGGGCCCATTCTGCACTGGATTTTGCTGGCATTGGTTTTAGTCTTTACTACATGGTCTCAGATTCTTAGCTACCGAAATATGTTCTCTCCATTGTTCTTTAGTTCTATCAGCTTATTCTTGAGAAACCGCATTCTCCTCTGACAGGCTTGCCTGTCACCTGTATAACTAAATCCTTTGGTTAAATTTGCCCTGTTTGATGTACCTTGAGAACATTTGTTTTCATAACTTAAACTTGTTTTTTATTAGTATGAGGTTTCTTAGATAACTTTAAATATATTTATAACGTCATGGTTCTTGCTGAGGAAGCTTATCTTTTGAATGACTATCAGAAACAAGACACCTGAACAGAGAAAAAATCTGGGAACAATATTCTGTGTAACATGATAAAGATGTGGTTTATGATGATATTGCTGCTGCTGTTGTCACTCATTATGGAGATTACAACAATATCAACAATGACAAAAGAATTTCAGAAGTAATAGATTACTATTGAATATAGGTTGGTTCTCAGCCTTTGTTATCAAAACCAGTATAATCTGAGTAGGTGATCTGCCATTTAGTAGCTGGGTAACTTACATAAACTCTGTCTCAGTTATTGAATCTGTATTGTGAGGATGATAATATATACTGTATAGATTTTGAAGGGGGGTATTAACCAAGTATGAAAAACATTAATACTTTGGCACATAAGAAACTATAATACATGGTAGTAATAAGGCTAATCTTTTCTATTGAGCTCAAGTATTAGTAAAGAAGAATTCTGCCTTTCCTAAAGGTGAACACTCACTTTTTAAAAATTGAAGACCTCTAACATTTGCATAGGGCTCACCTGCTTACAGTTTTTGTTTTGTTTTCTACTTACTATCCTCATACACTGCTTGTCTAGCATAAGGAACTCCTAATATTGTTTACTCCTAGCTCTTGCATTGCCCTACTCCCTCTGCCTGGTGGATTTCACTTGGCAAATCCAGACTTTAAATCCTCATGCCACCTGTCACCAAATGCTCAATACTAAGTTCTGTCTACCTGTTTGGACTCTTTCCAATTATTTGCTGCTAGGATCCTCCTATGCCAGAGAAACCCTCTTGCCTCATTTAACCCTTCTGTGCTGAGCTATTGAAAACACAACAGGTGCCACTTGGCATTTTTTTGTTGAGCACTCTTATGTGCTTGAGGACAATGATCATATTCCTCTGCTAGCATAAAAAGAAAGGCACTTCCCCCAACACTGGAGACTACTGAACACATTGTTGTCCCCCTTTTCTATGAAACAATGACTAAAGCCATTTTCTGCAAATGAGCATTGTTAATCATTGGGTCATTAACCTTTACAATGTCAATGTGTTCTTCATATCAATCCAGCTGAATGACTGCCAGAGGTAACAGTTAAGGGAACATTTCACATAGAGGAACATATTAATGCTTTATTTAGTTCTAAATGCACTGTGAAGGATTTAGCAGAGGGCTAACCTATGTTAAGGAAGCAATATACCTTAAAGAACAATCTCACAGCAAGAAAGTGGAAGTTTGACAGATAAAGTATAGTCTGCGTCTAATCTTTTACATTTCTTTCTTCCCTACTTTTTACTAGATCTAATATTTTGCTTTTTCCCCTTCCATTCAGTAGAGGGCACTAACTAAGCAGCTTGCACACCAGTAGAGAAAGGATTACTGAACATCTGGGGTGTGTGTGTGTGTGTGTGTATGCATGTGTACACATGGCACCTTGCAATTCATTCTCATGATGAGCATCTCTGCCAGTCTGGGTGGAAACAATTCGTCTCCTCATGCTGTCTATTTGTAGGTAGACACCACTTGTTTACTGGCTCAGAACACCATTTTATACCCTTTTTATTTTTCTCCCATTGCTCCATTAATTCAGAAAGATTTTATATTATAAGAGCAACTCATTACCTTCACATTTTTGTCCAAAAGAATCTAAGTAACTTCTTCAAATTTTAATATACTTTACTAAAAATTTCCAGGTTAGAAATTAATTATAATAAATGTGCTTAGAATACTTCGTAGCTAGCTTTCTATTAGAATATGAAGAGCACATTAGAAGTCAGTCAAATACATATACCCAGCCTCTTCTGAACACTGAGAAATATACTATGTAGAAGAAAACCAGCCATATTCACAGAAAACAACTGTTGAAAAAATATGCTAATTTCAAGATATACCATGCAGTGTAACTTACAAATTTACATGTCTTCATCTTAGAGATGCTTACATGGATCTAACAAATTATGAGTTTTCCTCTCAAGGAAGAAAAATGAGGTAAAAAGGACAAAAGGATCTTTCACAAAAAATAAATTGAATTAAATATAATTATATAATGGCAAATCTATGTTTTAACTAATAGTAGTAACAAATTTCTCTGACATGCCTCCAAACTGTTCTTAACACTCTGTGTATCTAATATTTTCACTGAGAATATCTGCTCCAAGTCCTAACACAGAAATCTTGAGGGCTGGGATCATTAAGTGAAGGTTTTACAATTTGATATTTTTGGATTCAATCATCAAATACTTTCGCCACTTGAATATCATCAGTCAACTCTAATTTTCCCTGCCACATGCACATGACTGATGATAGACTGCTTGTATGGAATGCCAGATCAACTACTCAGCTTCATCAAGCAGATGAAAATGTCTATCAAACGAATCACTCCAAGTTGTATAGACATGACAACTTGTTGATTCAATTAATATTTCACTCTTCATAATGCTACACTGGTGTTATGAGTAAAAAGTTATTAATTATGTCCTGGTTTGATGCAAGAGTACACAAGACATCTGAATGGATGGACAATTTGTCTTTAGCTTATATAATTTAAATCTTAACCTTATTGGCCTCCTATGGAACAACTGAGGCTCCAATTTTAGTTTTTCTTTAAATTCTAATTTCAAAATTTATTATTATAACAGTCAAAATCATACTGGTCAAGATGCATAGTAAGTTATATGCAACTAAAATTATTGCTATGCATTCTTCTGATGTATTCCAATAAATGCCTTAATTTTAAAAATTATGTCTCCAATTCTGTGGGAGTGGTATTTCAGAGAATTGAGGAGTCTGGTAGCCCTGAAACTGTCCATGTAGACAGCATCTTATCCTATATAATGCAGAGGTGATATGCAAATTGACCCTCATGTCCTCGCACAAGATGATCTCCCTCATGTGGTCAAAAATGGCTGTCCCATATGGCAAATATGGCTGCCACAAGGTGGCCAGCAGGGGAGGGTAGTTTTGGGCAATCAGGCCAACAGGGGAGCGCAGTTAAAAGCAACCAGGCCAGCAGAGGAGGGCAGTTGGGGGAGACCAGGCTGGCAAGTGAGGGCAGTTGGGAGTGACTGGCACTGGAGGAAAGAGCTATTGGGGGCAATGAGGCCAGCAGGGGAGCAGTTAGGCATTGGTCAGGCTGGCAGGGGAGTGGTTAGGGGGTGATCAGGCTGGCAGGCAGGCAAGTGGTTGGGAGCCAGCAGTCCCAGATTGTGAGAGGGATGTCCAACTGTCAGTTTAAGCCTTTTTGCTGTAGGATCAGGCCTAAACCAGCAGTTGGACATTGCTCAGGGGGTCCCAAATTTGAGAAGGTGCTGGCTGAGCTGAGAGACAATCCCACGTGCACGAATTTCATGCACCAGGCCTCCAGTATACTACAAAATCTCATCTACCATAAAACCTCCCATGCCAGTAGGTTTATGTGATCTTGTTTATCATTCAAAGCATTTCCTCATTTGAACCTTTGCAGAGCTCTCAACTTAGGAGTGTCAGAATACCTCTGAAAAAGAAAACAAAAAACAACAAACAAAGAAAGGCTTGGAAAACAATATGTGACTTGTTAAGTCTGTATATTTAGCTAGTGACTGAGCTGGGACTAGAATTCAGACATGGACGACCATTTTCTAATTATTTCAAACTTTGGGATATAAACTTGCTCATATAACTATAGTCTTAATGTAGTTGGTCATATGTCTCAATTTTCCTGGGATAATTAAATTCATGTCATTGTTCAGTATAGTTATTAATAATACCCCTTTTCACTCTCATAAGTATCAGTGTTTGGCTGCTATCGTATGAAATAGGCTGTTAAAGAATAGATTTGCCTTCACTTTAGAATTTTAAGAGATTTCTTTTTTAGAATGAGGTGTTCATTTTAAAAATAATTTATACTGCCGTAGTCAGTGCTATTAAGTAGTTAGCATATTGGTAGGTGCATTGAAGGGTCATAGGTTCAATTTCTAGACAAGGGCACATACATGGGTTACATGTTTTATCCCAGGCACAGTCAGAGTGAGTGCAGGGGTAACCAATCAAATTGTCTCTCTCACATCAATGTTTGGATACTTCTTTCTCTCGCCCCTATCCCACTTTCTTTAAAAACCAATGGAAAAAATATCCCAGGGTGAGGATTAATAAAAACAAGCAAAAAAAAAATTATAACATTATACTTTCAGCAAATTTTTACCTCTTGTAAAACCAAGCTTTTACTTATTCCTACAATCTTTGACCTCAGGTTTTTTTTTACAAATCCTGCTTGCACTTACTATTTTGGACTTGGACTATACAGTTAAGTTATTATAAACTGATATCTATGCTGGACATGACCCTGCTTTTGTTTTGGTGTCTAAGTTCAGGTATCATGCCTGTCTTTCTTGTCTTTGAACCTCCTATCCTGTTTGTATCTTAGTGCTAATAGTTTGAACATCTTTTTCCTATTTTGAAGCCAGTTAGCATGTTATTCTATTCTTTTAAATCTTCTATTAGAACAATTTGAAATTCTCTGAAATGCTCTGACATTTTTTATAGTTATGTCCTCAATTCTGAAGCTTCATTATTCAGTTTGACGAGAGTAATAGTCCATGAGATTGACCTTCCCAATGAGTTTCTACATTCAGGAGATGAAGGGTTTGCATACCTAAATATTTGAGATCAACCCAGTTGGTTTGGCTCAGTGGATAGAGCATAGGCCTGCAGACTGAATGGTCCTGGGTTTGATTCCAGTCAAGGGCACAAGCCCTAGTTATAGACTGGATCCCGAGTAGAGTATGTGCAGGAGGCAGCTAATCAATGATTCTCTCTCATCATTGATGTTTCTATCTTTCTCTCCCTCACCATTCCTCTCTGAAATGAATGATGATATAAAAAAAATAAACATTTGAGATAAAAAATGCTGCCAGAGCTTTCTGGTGAACTCCATCAGTATATATGGCAACTATGAGAGAAAACAGTTATTAATAACCCCGGAATCTGTGACCTCATTGCCATACACAGTGTAACTTTTCACCATCTTATCCTTGATCTAAAAGTCATCTTCTTCATCAATTTTAGAAGAGATGGGAAGTTAGCAAAATAAGTATGTGATATTTGAAGCTCTACTGCTTGGGCCTCAGTTATATCTCCACTATTAACTAAACAGTTAGTCTTTTAATACATATCTCTATCTTGTAAATCCTTGATTTTTCTCATCTGCAAAATGAAAATAGTTATAATAATCTAATTCATATGATTGTTGTGAGGACTTAATGTATTATAATATTTGAAACACTCAGTGCATGTTACCTTTTAATACTATTAACATTCCAGGCTAGAGGGATCAGTTTGAATAAAAGTAGCTAAACACTCTGCAAATACTGATTGAATAGTGTATTTGCTTTCAAGTGAAGTTCAGTACATGACCATGGTTAATGAAGCATGTGCTCTCTGCTCCCTGAAATAATCATTTTTCTGTGATTTTAGCAGTCACATGCACTTGATGCCTGTAGAGACACAGATATAACTGAGGGAGAAGAGCCAACTGTGTTTTATTATAAGAAAGCTGACCAATATTTGATGTTCCTCTCTTACTGAAGAAACCAGGAAGACCAAGTAGTCTTGCCTGGTCTGTAGATTAAAACTGGAGAAGGCATTGTCTCTTCCCAGAAGCAATGCACCAAATCATGAGAATGTAAGGAACCAGGGAAAGCATAATGAGAGGATTCTGAAAGCTGTAAGATACAGCCCCGTTATAGATATTAGAAGATAAAATCCAAAGCTAAATAATCTCAAAGCTGGAGAAATTATGTCAGGGGAAAATGTGAGGAGAAACTGTAAAATTATAAGAGTATGATACTACTAATCTCAATCAGAGTATTTTGTATACTTGTTGGTTATAAGTAGAACCATTTGTGTCTGAATAGTCAGGGATAAAAAAGTAAGCTTTTCAGAATGGTTCATTTCACTTAGAGAACTTCTGTTGCCCTCTAGCAAGGAGACCACTGGAATGGCCATTCTGAGACTAATAATCAACTCTTGACATATATGACCTTGAAAAAAAATATGAGAAATCCACTTATTTATTCTTTCACATATGTGTTCCTTGGCACCTTTTTGTTAATATATGAAGTTGTGAAAAAGCATAGAAAAGATGTATTTATATAAATAAAATAGATGAGTTCACTCTGTTAATATATGTGAAAGAAGAAAGGCCACAGCAAAAATCAGATCAGGTTGAGTTAATGAGCCATTTATGACTACAATTGACAAAATGCAATTTTGAGCTTTGCATATTTATGAAAAGAACACAGAGAACTAACAGAATCCTTTCTGATGAAAATCAATATTGAGTCATACTCTAATTCTTGAGAGGGTCAGAGTTCATTGGAAAGAAGACTATTTCAGGAAAAGGAAAAACACACTTTTTGTAAGGTGAAAAGTAAAGGATGGAAAAAAGAATTGTTTAGAGGAAATGATAAGAAGAGAAGAAGGCTAAAAATCCTTGATTCAGTATTACCAAAGGGATATCTATGAAATTTAATGTAATCTCACTCAAACTGTTTCAAGTAGAAGTAGTATTGCAAACACACAAGGATTTCTATGATAGCCAACTTTAGGAGATAAAGCCAGTTATCATGGTAAATGGAAACTAATCAGGCAACTGTCTCTCCGTGTTTTGAAACACAGAATTTTTCTGAATATTCACTCTAGTGTTTGTTTTTGTTTTTGAATGGTTTCCTCTTTTTAAGGACTCTCAGCTTGTATATCACTTTAAAGGTCCATGTTGCCCGTTCTTTATCTCTAATGATCTTGGAGCTTAGCTCATAGATCTAGCAATTCATTTGTGAAATTGTCTGGGTTCCATATCTATGTTTCCCGGGAAGAGCATTTTTGTTTTATTCTGCCTGTATTGCATTTTCCCAGGTCAGGTAACACACCAGATCTAATCTTCTTTGCCAAAGGATTGATTCATGCTGTACATACAAATATTGTACCAGATGCATACAATATGGATGTACTAAAACAGGATATTCCAAAGAAGAAAATGTGAACTGTGTAGATACACAAACTTAACTCTTTTAGTTACCAAAGTCAATGACATCTCTTGACTCTTTAGTCTACTGAAACTATTTTACAAATTAATACAGTGGTACCTTGAGATACGAGTTTAATTCATTCCGTAACCTTGAGGCGTGGGAAATTATGAGACACTCGAGTCGCGGTAAACTGGTGGGTTGTGTGCAGCTGGCTATCCACACTATTACTCCTATCTCAAATGTTGCTCGTATTTCAAAGCAAAAATTGCTCGCTCGACAGCTCGTATCTCAAAAATATCGTATGTTAGGGCACTCGTATCTCAATGTACCACTGTATATTTAATTATCTTTTCTACCTTGTCCACTGCTTAAAGTTATTTATGCTTTTGCCTTCCTAATGTGTGAATAGTAAATAATTCTGGATTAATTTTTAAAACTTTAAATGTTTTAAAATATTTGTAACAGTGTCTTTTTTTTTTTTTACTTTCTTGACATTCTGAACAATTATTTCCCTTCTGTGTACTTTACTATTGCTGTGTCTTAAAATATACCTCATATTTTATCTTGACATTTTTATGGTTCTATCCCAAGCCTTTTTTTTTTAATACTTCATGCTCTTCTATGAGAGAAATCACATTCTTAGCTTCAATTGTCACCTCTTTAGGTATAATGCTTTTATCTTTATTCCAACCCCTAACTCTCACCTAAAATTCAAGCCAGCTTTCCATTTTCCACAGTAAAATCCCCATTTAACAATACTGAATGTTTCTCAACTCAAGTTTTCAAAATGTTATTTTTGTTCAGTGTTTTCTCATTGAATGAGGTAGAGACTGAAATCCTGAATTCTTGGACCTAAGACAGTTTCTCAAATATGTTGCAGATTACCTTGATGAAGGTAGAATACAAGAATTAAATGCAAATGCTAGAGCTGATAATTCATGCTTCTTTTTTTGTTTGTTTGTTTGTTTTATATTTTTTATTGTTTTTTTTACAGAGAGGAAGGGAGAGAGATAGAGTTAGAAACATTGATGAGAGAGACATCATTCAGCTGCCTCCTGCACGCCCCTCACTGGAGATGTGCCCCCAACCAAGGTACATGCCCCTGACCGGAATCGAGCCTGGGACCTTCCAGTCTGCAGGCCGACGCTCTATCCACTGAGCCAAACCGGTTTCGGCTGATCATTCATGCTTCTAACGTCAACTCTTCCACTTGTTGAATTCTCTTAGGAAGACCATAACTTCAGTTTCTAACTTTTCTTCTTCATAAAATGTGGATAATTATACTTTGTCATTATGAGGATTGATGAAGATGCAAGATATGATATGCTAAAGTTTCTATTTATATCATATAAAATTTTATATGGAATTGGTAAATAAGGATATTATGTTTAGTCATACATTGCTAGGAAGGAAGTTAGATATGAGTGGTTCAGGTGGACCTACCCTGTAGTCCTGAAAGGGATTGGACTGACATTGCCTTCAGATCATCTCTCTATGGGCAGCTCAGTAGCCAGAAGACCACTAGGGGGCAGGTTTGGAACAAGTAGGTTCTATGCCCAAGCTCAGAGGGAAACAACATGACCTCAGTGGGACCTTACTAGGGCCCTAGATTAATTATAATAAAATTTGCATTGTGGCTTTGACCCTCTCCACCTTCCCATGGATTTTTCTGTATGCATTATGGTAAGGGCATGAGTCTCCCCCCC
>JAAGEH010000041.1:17606945-17734217 GCA_011751065.1 Lasiurus cinereus | reverse complement strand
CATCATCCCTAAATTCAAATGAAAATCTCTACCCAGAAAATCCCTCATTTAAACCGTGTAACCCAGGACTTCAGGGCCACTGTTTTTCTCTACTGGCCCTCTTCTCAGTTAGAATGTATCTTCAATAAATCTCATTTTGGTTAACTTTAATTTTTACTGACCTTGAAATCTTTTCTGTGTTGATGAGAAGAACTGAGGTTCCAGACAGTAACTTCAATCAGTAACATGATTCCCCCCATTCTGTTTATATTTCATATTTGTATATAATAGAAGCTTAATAAAAAGTGCATTCACACAGAACTCAAGATTAAGCAAATTCACTCAATTTCTCCTCCTGAAACAATCTGGTCATATGCTTTGTCATGGATGTTCTTGATTCTCCCCAATCTTTACATTATTCCCTTGTCTTCACAAATCAGTGGACTCAAATGTTCCTTTTTCCCTCTTTCATCAATCTATATTCAGCTTTATTTAAATATAAAATTCTAGATTTACTATTATTAGGAATTTAAAATACCTTTAAAATTGTTCTTGGATATTTATTTGGATCATTATATTTTTTGTTAATATACTAATTATAAAATTGCAGAAGTTTTAAGTGATCCATTCTATCTGAATTATTTGTTTTTCTATGAGCTCTTATTTTTGTGCACAAGTTTGGAGCACATGTTGATTTTTAGAAATGCAAACACCTGTATATATAAAGTGTCAGAACAGTACTGAGCCTAGAAAATATGTTTAGAAAATTTTCACTTTGTTCACAGCCAGGATATGAGTATTAAAATATAACATATCTTAAACACTGGAATGGGCCATATTTTTCATAAACAGATTCCATTTTTTTGCTTACATTGTTCCAGTAGGAAAATATCCTTTTTGGTTTATGCTTATCTTTTTTCACAGCACCTTCACAATCTAATAGTAAAAGGAAACCTTGAAGAATAAACTCAAAAAACATAGAAAGCACTTTCCCAAGACTTAGAACAGAGTATACCTGGATCACCCATTCCTGTCTCTTTTAAATAAAATTGCACTTCACCCTTTCATCATACAGATATGTACAGTCTTTTGTCAATTTAGAAATAGAGAGAAATGTTGTTTGTTTCTCAAAGGGACTTTAAATAAAGGATCATATGTTTAAGGGAAAACAACATTCTGAGTGTTTTGTCAATTTTTTTATGACATGGTACAAGGATCTTTGGCTTTCCCATTTTAGGCACCATCTTTTTATTTTATTTTTCTGGATTGTATGTTCTTTTTACAGTTCATCAGGGGGAAATAGATCAAACTGAATGAGGAAGAATTGTTTCTGTAATCCAAAAAACTCCCACATTATGTAATTTCTTGAGGTCACAGACATTATCTAATTTCACTAGTTTTCAGAACTGGAGGCATTATCATTCTTTGAGGGGAGCACATGAAATTACTGAGCTCCATACCTACATCTTTTTTAACATTTACATTTTTAATTTTTATTTATTTTATTTTTTCCACCACCTTTTACCCCCACCCTCACTTGCCCCTACACCATCACTACACTGTTGTCCATGTACATATTTTTATTAACAGGATTTTAGGATTCCATAATCTAACACATGTTCCTGGCGATCTGCTGCACTCCTGGGTATTTGAGAGCCATTGATGTGGTCAGATTCCTTACCTTTCAAATGAAGAGGCCCCTGAGTCAGCAGTAGTATAGTACATTTGGATTGATTGTTCTACTGATTGCTGGTTTGCCAGCTAGTTAACCTTGTCTCTTCTAATATTAGATGACTCATTGCATCAACCTGACTAATAAAGAGGTAAATTTATTGAACTTCAACTTGGCAAAAGCCCTAAGTCTTGAGGTCTAACTATTCCACTGGAACCACCTGTGCTTCCATTTTTCTGACAAACCATTAGCAAGATGAAAATGAGGTTTCTGTAGAGAGGACAGAGAGATCAATTTAAAATAAAGCCAGAAAATTAGCCTCATATACACAGTGTTAAATTCAGCTTAATTAGGAGATAAGCCAGGATTCATAGCATCTCATCTTTGTGCAAATACTCAAAAACCAGCAGGAAGAAAGAAATGGCATAACAATCTGGAAGAGCTGATAAAGCTAATAAAAAATATCAACCAACACCAAGGCCACACATCAGATGTCATTTGCTAATGAACTGGCATACTGAGCATCTGGGAAGACACTGAGGGACCAAATTCCCTTGCAACTAAAAGGTGCAAAGAATTAGTGGAGTTAATGGGTTTTAAGGAAGCATTTGTGGTAGCTTCCTCCAATTGACTTCAAAGGCTAACCCCTGCAATTGCAGAATAATGAAGCACAGTCCAAGGCAGCCATGATGTCAATGCATGGCAGTAACTTTATCAGTTAAGTGGATTTTTTTAAAACTACCCAATCCATATGAGATGATTCAGCTAAAGGTGCATGTATTTTCTAATGATAATAGTGAAGGGAGTGTGATAGGAGCAAAGGAGAAAAATGTGCAGATGAACAATAATATTCCAAGTTAAGTAGTATAGCTGACACCATATAAATGGTGCCCAAAGACATAATTATTAACATATTCAGTTAATAAATCACAAGATTGTTATTCTCTTTTGAACATTATGCAAAAGATGGTACAGAAGATTTAGAAATTGTTTTCAGCATTTTAAAAGTTTCTTTTGTTTTATTGCCAATAATATAATACACACACACACACACACAGACACACACACACACAGACACACACACACACACACACTCACAGTAGGGGCCTGGTGCATGAAATTTGTGCACTGGAGGGTGTCCCTCAGACCAACCTGCACCCTCTTCAATCTGGGACACCTTGGAAGATGTCCAACTGATCCCACAAGGATACAAGGATCGGGCTTAAACAGGCTGTCAGACATCCTTTCACAATTTGGGACTGCTGCCACCACTGCAAGGGGATCAGAGCCTGGGGTGAGCACCCCTTCCAGGCTGAGACCCTAGGCTGCCACCACTGGGAGGGGATAGCTTTGGGGGGGTGAATTTGTTTTTGTTTTTTTATAAAGGGTCTGGAGGGCCTCTGGGCAGCATTCTGCCAGGCCACTTACTCTGCCAGCTCTCAGAGGCAGCCCTTCCTGAGACTGGGAGACTCCAGCAGTGTTGAGAGGACTGAGGGCTGCCATCTTGTGGTTTTGCGCACCACCATTTTTGTCACGAAGTGATGGTTAATTTGCATATTACTCTTTTATTAGATAAGATATATATTATTAGGGGCCCAGTGCATGAATTTGTGTATGGGTGGGGTCCAGCCAGCCTTTCCAGGGGGAAGGACATGGGCAGTAGGTCAGTCTGCCTGCTGAATGAACTCCTGGTCGAGAGGACAGTTTGCTTATTAGCCTTTTATTATATAGGATATAATATATATATAGCCTGGTCTCTCCCAGGATCAGGGTTATAGAATAGTGGAGTGGAAAGAGATCCAAGTCACCTAAAGAAGTTGTTCTCCAATGCTGGTAAAGAGGGAAGTGCTGAATTGAAAGCCTCTGAATCAGTAGGGAAGACTGAGAAATGCAGAAATGTGGGTTCCATTAATAAAAATTGAGTCAGTAGGAATGAGATGGAGTCTAGGAATCTTGTCAAGTGATTCAGATGTGCAGCTATTTTAGAAAGTTCTATTGGATCACATGAAGCATTTACAGTATTTTGAAAAGATTTTTCTCTACCTCCACCACCCCTGCATTTTGTTTTGGAAAACTTACATGAAAATGAATTAATAACTCATAATTTAATATATGATTTATATTAGGTCACTAGATTTTCTTAATAATCCAACAAATTGGCCTGGAACAAGTTCACCTACATATTCCTTCCCCAACCACATGTGTGAATGCATATCACTAAATTCAGGGAAGAAACACACAAAGATAATCCAGCCTTCTTGGCTTCTCATCTTACCCTCATTTCCACAATTTCCAATTTACTGAATACACTAAAAGACATATGGAAACTGTCTTTGTCTACCCAAGTGTCAGGTACAGTCAAGTTTTGTCATATACACAGCATCATCTCACATAAACTATCAAGATGCACCAAAGCATATGTCTCTTTCTACAAAAATTAAACAGTATTTCTGCCTGGAAAAGAAAGCCATATATTTAGACTGAAAAAGATGCCTTTAATCCCTCCATTGTTCCACAAATAAACTAAAACCATTGGGAAGTGTCCAAAATAATCCAAAATAGTCACCATATTTTATTTTATTTTATTATTACTATTATTATTTTTTAGAGAAGGAAGAGATGGAGAGAGAAGCATCAATATGGGACACATTGGTTGCCTCCCACAGGTGCCCCAACTGGGATTGGGATTGAAACTGCCACCTAGATGTATGCACTTGACTGGGAATTGAACCTGCAACCATTTGGACTATGGACTGATGTTCTAACCACTGAGAAACATCATCAGGGCCACCACATTTAAATTTTAAAAAATCAAGTAAAATTGCAGCGTTTTAAAAAATGTTGTCTATAAATATATGTGATTGTGTCCAGGGTACTTGAAAGTTGCTGAGAATTCAGATAGAATTCTTTGGGCCTTTTTAGTCAAGCTAAATTGTGGGGTAAATCTTAATATTCAATCTATCAGACTAAAATAGTGTTCATTTGACTATTCTGAAAGAGAACACAAGAGCATAAACATGAAAAGACACACATGCATTTGGGATTTGATCATTTGTTCATCTATACTCTAGAAATCACTCAGGCAAGCCATCCCCCACAGGCATAGAACCAGATATATTTTGGTTGAATTCATTTAATACAAAAGACAGATAAAGTTTCTATGTCAAATAAGTGTGAGAAATTTATTGATTTATAGCCTCCACAGGAAACTCTATATTATACCTGGTTTTGAAAGGGACAGTAGATGTAATGATAAAAAATAGGTATTGTTAATATCTAGATAAAATATCCCTGATTCTATTTCTTCACAAAGAGCTCTAGGCAAAGTAAGTCTCTACAAAATTGTAAAAAAGTTTGGGCACCTTCCCTTCTCTGTGTCCTTATTCCTTATAAATACTGCTCTTTTCTTTACTTGCTATAATTTTTTTGAGAAGTTATAATTATAGGTATCACCCTCATTAAAGTCTAATTGATTGAAATAAATCTCAAATACCATATATTTCACAATGCTATGTGCATTCTAAGAGGTATCATAAGAGGTATCAATATGGCCCAGCAATCCCTCTTCTGGGTGTCTACTAAAATTTTTTTGAGAAAATATATTCATATAGATATCTGTACCTTTATGTTCAGTGTAGCTTTATTCACAATGGTCAAGCCATGGGGAAAAAAAAAATGCACACGTAAGATTTCTTCAACAACTGACTGGATAAAGATGTGATATATATATATATATATATATGAAATACTGTTCTTTGTGACAAGGATGAATCCTGAGAATATTATGCTAAGTTAAAGGAGTCAGATAAAAAAGGACAAGAACAGTATTATTACACTCACATGTGGGATATAAAACAAAAAGCAACAAGTGAACAAACAAAACAAATATGTAAGTAAACAAACAAAACACCCTCTTAGCTTCAGACAACTGTATGATGGCCACCAGAGGAAAAGGGCTGGGGAAAAGATAGAGGGGAAAGAAGAAACCATATATTTACACTGGAAAAGATGCCTTTAATAATCCCTCCCTTGTTCCACAAATATTTTAAAACCATAGGGAAGTGACCAAAATAATCCAAATCACATTTCATAATTCAATCACATTTGATGATGATAATGATGATATGATGATTACTAGAGACCCTGTGCATGAAATTTGTGTAAAAGGGTGTTTGTCCCTCAGCCCAGCCTGCAACTTCTCAAATTTGAGATCCCTTGAGATATGTCTGACTGCCTATTTAGGCCTGATCCCAATGGATTCTTCTCACAATCCAGGACTGCTGGCTCCCAACTGCTCACATACCGGCCTGCCTGATTGCCCCTAACTGATTTTGCCTGTCAGTCTGATCACCCCCTAACCACTACCCTGCCAGCCTGATCTATACCTAACTATTCTCCCGTTAACTACCCTCCCCTGCTGGCCTGGTTATCCCTAAATATCCTCTCCTACAGTGCTGATGGCCCCTAACTACCCTCCCCTGTTGATCTGGTCATTTCCAACTGTCCTTCCCTGCTGGCCTTGTCACCCCCAACTGCCCTCTCCTGCAGGCCTGGGTCCCCCCCAGCTTCCCTCCCCTGCAGTATTGGTCACCCCCAACGGCCCTCTCCTGCAGGCCTGGTGCCTCCCAACTGCATTACCCTGTAGGTCTGGATGCACCCAACTACCTTCCCCTGCTGGCATTTTGTGGCCGCCATCTTGTGTCCATATGGAGGCAGCCATCTTTGACTGCATGGAGGCAGCCATCTTGTGTGTTGGAGTGATGGTCAATTTGCATATTACCTCTTTATTATATAGGATTATAAGAGAAGAGAGAAATGGAGAGAGAAGCCTCAATGTGAAAGACCCATTAACTGGTTGCCTCCTACATGGGCCTCCACTGGGATCGGGATTAAAACTGAATGATTAAATAATAATAATAATAATTCAGTAGGGAGCACGTAATAGAGTCTACAGATATCACATTATAAAGTTTTACACCTATACTTTTATGTGATTAACAAATGTTACACCAATAAATTGAAGAAAATGTTTAAAGCTTTCCTAAATGAATTACATTTTAAGCCTATCATTTCAGGCCCTTTACTGTTCATTTATTTAAAAAGCATTTAGTGAGTACCTTATGTGCCAGAACTTGGTTCAGATCCTAAGGCTATACAAATGAATGGTGGTCAATGTGCTTGCCACTAAGAAATCTACACTCATGTAAGAGGCAAACAAATAAATAATTATGAATTGCACTTAACATAGTTAATCCTGTTAACTCTGGGAGCAAAAAGAAGGGGCATGGATTCCCTCTGGAAAGTGTATGTGTGTGTTTGTGTGTGTGTGTGTGTGTGTGTGTGTGTTTTGTACTAAGACTTCAGACACCTTTCTCTGATAGATCCCTTTTCCTAAAAATAAATAAATAAATAAATAAATAAATAAATAAATAAATAAATAAATAAGACATTACCATGACTGGCCAGCAGGTTCTCTTCTTTCATCTTTTCCCACATGCACGTAAGCTGGCACATTCAGGAACGGGTTAGGGAAGATGTTTTCTTTTTTTCAGTAGTCACCTTAATTTTTTTAAATTAAATCTTTATTACTCAGATTAGTACATTTGTTTTTCTTTTTTTCCCCTACATAGCTACCCTCCACCTGGCTCCCACCCTTTCCTCTACCCTTACCTCCCTCCTGTTGACCTCATCCATAGGTGTATGATTTTTGTACAGTCTCTCCTTGTATACCCCTCACCCCTTTCCCCCTGAGAATTATCAGTCCACTCCCTTTCTGTGCTCCTGATTCTATTATATTCACCAGTTTATTCTGTTGATCAACTTTTTAATTCACTTCATTTTTAGATTCACTTGTTGATAGATATGTATTTGTTGTTCATAATTTTTTGTCTTTTACCTTTTTCTTCTTCCTCTTCTAAAAGAGTACCTTTCAGCATTTCATATAATACTGGTTTGGAGTTGATGAACTCCTTTAGATCTTTCTTATCTGTGAAGCTCTTTATCTGCCCTTCAATTCTGAATGATAGCTTTGCTGGATAGAGTATTCTTGGTTGTAGGTTCTTGCTATTCATCACGTTGAATATTTCTTGCCACTCCGTCTGGCCTGCATCGTTTCTGTTGAGAAATCAGCTGACAGTCGTACGGGTGCTCCCTTGTAGGTAATGAACTGTTTTTCTCTTGCTGATTTTAAGATTCTCTCTTTGTCTTTTGCTCTTGGTATTTTAATTATGATGTGTCTTTGTGTAGTCCTCTTTGGATTCCTTTTATATGGGCTTCTGTGTGCTTCCTGGACTTGTAAGTCTATTTCTTTTACCAGATGTGGGAAGTTTTCAGTCATTATTACTTTAAATAGGTTTTCAGTATCTTGCTCTCTCTCTTCTTTTGGCACCCTCACAATTCTGATGTTGGTATGCTTGAAGCTATCCCAGAGGCTTCTTACATTATCTTCACATTTTTGGATTTTTTCTTTTCTTGCTTTTCCAGTTGAGTGTTTTCTGATTCTTTATATTTCAAATTTTTGACTTGATTCTTGCCTTCCTCTAGTCTGCTGTGAGGTCTGTGTGTAATATTTTTTATTTCACTCAGTGTATGTTTAATTTCTAGTTGGTCCTTTTCCATCTATAGTTGGATCCTTTCCATCTCTAGTTGGTTCTTTTTCATCTCCTCTTGGGTCTTGCTAACTTTATCCAACTTTTCTAGGATATTCTTGAAAAACCCTATAAGCGTAGTTTTGAACTCTATATCCAGTCTTTTTTTCCCCCTCCATTTCTTTTGTTTGTGATATCTTCCTTTGTTTTGGCATTTTCACTATGCTGGGAGAACTTCTGTGTTGGATTCAGCTTTATGATACAAGAGTTGCAAAATTGCAAAAGCCTCTCTTCTGAACTTGGGATGGGTGGAGTCTCAGGGCTTAGGAACCACCTTGCCTTCCAGTTGGCCCCGCCCTTCACGGCCCCTGAGTCTCACGTGACTGGGTAATTGCTGGAGCGATCTCTCACAGTGCCTCTAGACTGCTGCCCCTCTGGATCCCTTGTGCTCGGGACCAAATGAGTCTGTTTCCCCAGGATTTTGCCTGAAATTGGGGTTTAGTGGAGTTAGAAGTGGCACAGTTGGGAGGGTCTGTCTCCTGCCCTCTCTTGAAAGTCAGCTGCACAATCAGCAGTCGGTCCTCTGTGCACAGTGCCATGTGTGCCACCAGACTTCTGATCTTTTGCAGCTCCCCTAAATTTCGGTGCACTTCTCCCTTTTCACAGTCCAAACTCCCCCTGTATGAGTTTCAGTTGGATCTGGGGTTTAGTGTCCTAGGATACGGGGTTCAATGCCGTTGAGAGTCTCTGTCTCCCTCCCACCAGAGAAACCAGCCAGGTTCTCTGGCACCCGCTCTCTCCACACGCGAGTCTCAGTACCTCAGCTTTTTGCAGCTCCTCTGGGTCTCTGTGAGCCCCTCTCTTTCCCTCTAGTTATAGAATTTCCACTCAGCCAGCTTTCCTGTGTTTCTGGATGATGTCCGCTCCATCTTTTAGTTGTAGTTTTGAAATTGTTGTGCGAGTCAGCAGTGTAGGTGTTTACCTATGCCGCCATCAAGACGGCATGGTTTTGCCTTGAGGGTTGAGAAGAAGGTTGATGGAAAAAGACCGGAGAATAACATTTGGCACAAAGATAAGCAGAGGTACTCAGGGAAAAGGAAGAGGAATGTCTTTGAGGAGTAATATATGGTTCAAAGAGACAAAAGATTGGGGAAAAAAGTATGAAGGAATCAGAAAAAGTGAACTACAAACATAAAGCTAATGTTTTCTAGCTCCTGCAACTAGATATTGAAGGCATTCCATTCTGCAAAAGAAGATGTTTGTGTTCTTGTTTTTTTTTTTTTTTTCCTTTGGGCTAGTCTCCTCAGGACCAGAGCTATGTATTTCCCTTTTCTTGAGAAATTAGAAAACAGAATAAATTTTCAATAGGTATGAAATAGAAGAAGCTATCTTTGCTAGGTAACAAACATTAAATCCCTACTGATTAAGTTACAAACAACATCACGAACCCCAGAGATTATTTTTATTATTATTTTTTGTATTTTATTACAGTAAAAAATATTCAGTGCCTTTGGGGTTCATATGAATAAAATCAGTGAGTGAAGTATTGGTTAATAAAGTTTGGGCTTAAGTTACCATACTATAGGAACCGGCTATTCATTCCTATTCATAGCTATGAGGTCAGGACTAATACTGGCAGGTCTTTTTATTTTCCAAGAGAAGCCAAAAATCTGTATTTTTAAGAGAAAATTTGATTTTTGTATGATTTTCCATTATTTAATTTTGGGGGGAAGAAGGGGAGAAAATGCAAAGAGGCTGACACCCAGCATAGATATCTTATTATATATCATACCTCTTCAATATTTTTTCTGTTTTCTAAACAAACCACACTTTTGGATTGAATTTATTCTTAAGATGATGAATTTTGATCTGTGAGTTATAGCTTCTCTCACTCCTTGAAATCAAACCATTGTACCTGTTTACTATCCAACATTTCTCACATATGACATTATGATTATAAAAAATACATAAGACAAACCAAAACATAATTTGGTCTGAGTAGATGTGGTCAAACTAGAATAAGTAGGTTTTTTGTCATCCAGAGGAAGTGAAAAAAATACAATGTTGACATATTTTGTTTTTTATTTAGCTGAGTTTCTTTAATTATTTCTTGAAGAGGATTCATAAAATTAGAGTTATCTTCCTTTTTTTTTTTTTGCCTTTCACAGCAGGGTGTAACTCAGTGGAATTTAACTAACAGAACCTATGGTTACATATTTATGTGTTTTTCTTTTGGAAGAAAATTGGGTATGCATAAGATTGTTTTTTTCTGTTTTGAGATAAAGGATTACCCAAAATTAAATGTGTGCAAGTTTTTGTTTGTTTGTTTGTTTTTTCCTTTCTTAATGTTGCATGCTGGTAAACTATTGTCTCAGAAGAATATTGAATATTGAATATGTAGCTATGTATACATAGAGTTTTTAGATACATAGCTGGTTAGTTTATTTCAGTTCTACAAATGAAGGAAGTAAGCCCACTGACATCACTAGAAACAGCATCAAGTTGCATGTCTGAATAAATCAGAAGTGAACACTTGGTATTTCTCAGACAAGGGCAGGCCCTTAGCAATGTTGTAGTACATTAGAGTTCTGATTCTAATCAAGTACAGTACATAGGAATATATAAGTGTATTAACATAATTGATATATGTAATCATTTATTCATGACTAGAAGCCCAGAGCACAAAATTCGTGCATGGGGAGGCTCTCCAGCAGCCCGGCCTGCATCCTCTCCAATCTGGGACCCCTTGAAGGATGTCCTACTACCAGTTTACTGGGATCAGGCTCAAACCAGCAGTTGGACTTCCCTCTTGCAATCCGGGACTGCTGGTTCCTAACCCCTTACCTACCTGCCTGCCTGATTGCCCCTAACCACTCTCCCTGCCACCCTGCTCACCCCCAATTGCCCCTTGCTGCCAGCCTGCTCACCCCCAAATGACCCCAACTAGCCTGATCACCCAACTGTCCCCCTTGCTGGCCTGCTCATCTCCATCTTCCCTCCCCACTTTCCTGCTCACTCTAAATTGCACCCCCCCCCTTGCCACTGTCCTGATCACCTCCAACTGACCCACATTGATGGGATGAGGGGCTGATGGCTGTTTGTAGACTGGCCAAGTCCACCAGCATAGATACTCACCCCATGGGAGTGTGGCCAGCCTGGGTGAGGAGCTGAGGGCTGTTTTCAGGCTGGTCATGCTGCCCAATGATCCAGGGTCCCAGTCCCTCCTTTTTTTCTTTTTTTTTTCTTTTTCTTCACCACTTCCTTGAGCTGATGCCAAGAAAGTAAGTATCTTGGATTTATTTATCTTCTGCAATTGAAACTTTGTAGCCTTGAGTGGAGGCCAGGACCAGCCAGGAAAGGTGGGAAGCTTGGCTTCATCCATTGCCGGGGGCAACCCAAGCCTCTTGTTTGCTCCAGCTCTGTGGCCACCACCATCTTTGTTGGACTAATTTGCATACTTGCTCTGATTGGCTGATGAGCATAGTGGAGTGATGGTCAATTTGCATGTTTCTCTTTTATTAATGTAGATTACTGATGTCTTCAAACAAAGCTAGAAATACATTATTCATGCTATAGAGAAGTGTGTTTGCTGGAGACATATTCATTAATTTTTTTGCTAGTAGCAAGCCCAAATATGACCTCATATTATCAGTTCTATGTCTTTTACTTTTTATCAAAGTTATACTTCTTGCCCAGCCAGTGATTAAGCATGGGCCTATTAACCAAGAGGTCATGGTTTGCTTCCTGCTCAAGGCACATGCTTGGGTTGTGGACTTTATCCCCAGTAGGAAGCATGCAGGAGGCAGCTGACCAATGATTCTTTCTCATCATTGATGTTTTTATCTCTCTCTTCCTCTCTCTTCTTTATATATCAATAAAAAATATATTTTAAAAAGTTATACTTTTTGCACGGTTGAAGCATTAAGTAATACTCAGATGTGTGCTATAATATATGGCATTGTAGCACACATCTGAGTACTGTTTAAACCTCTCAGAAACCTTTCCTGATCAGAGGCCACCATATTCAGTTTTCTCCTGTGTTCTCCCATGCTTTGTCTTCACATTTATAAATAAATTTACTTGTAATTACTTTTTTAATAAAACAGTTGGTCATATTACTGACCTTAATAGTTGTTGAAACTTAGCTTTCCATATCTCCACACATTGAAACTCTCCTTATGTAGTCTATGTCCATATTTTACATAAGTAGTTTTTATTTATGTGACTATAATTCCACAAATATTTTTCACTGATTATCTCAGTGGTGTCCCCTGATAATATTTTCTTCTCTCTCGTGAAATTTTTACAAACAGATCGCCACAGATAGAATAATAGTTCTTTCTAATGTTAAAAAATAACACCAAATAATCATTTTGAGATGTTTAGGGAGACTTCCTCATCTGTCACTATGACTTCATACCCTATGTGATACATTTATATATCTGAAGCTAGTGTTCTATTACTTTAATTCTTATTTTAAAATTATTTCTTTATCCTAGATAATTTCAAATTGTCTTTTTATCCAGGATATCTTTTGAGTGTTATCCTTTTGTATGATGTGATATCTTTATATAGCTGAAACAAGAGTTTTTGTGTAATTTTCATCTGCTTCCTGTACTGTTGATTTTCTTCAACTTTGTTTGTTAATGTTCCTCCCATTAACAACTTTGTTTATTCATGTTTATTCCTGGGAAACTTAGGTTGTACAATTGTATGGTAAGAAAACATATATTATCCAAAGACCTAAACTATATTTATTTTACCTTTATTATTGACTAGTAGCCCAGTGCATGAAATTTGTGCACAGGGGTGGGAGGAGGATGTCCGTCAGCCCAGCCTGAACTCTCTCCAATCTGGGACCCACTGGTGGATGTGCAGGATTAGGCCTACACTGGCAGTTGGACATCCCTCTTACAATCCAGGACTGCTGGCTCTTAACCACTTGTCTGCTTGCCTGTCTACCTGATTGCCCCTAACTGTTTCTGCCTGCCAGCCTGATTACCTCCTAACCACTCTCCTAATGGCCTGAATGCCCCCAACTGCTCTTCCCTGTCGCAACCTGCCTTCTCCACCAGGACCCACTTCCTCTGCCTGAGGTGGAGGAGATGCTGGGACCCCCAGGCCTCACCAGATGAAGTGGCTGCTGCGCCCTGCTTCCTCTGTGCACTTGGCCATCTTGTGGTGGCCATCTTGTGACAACCATCTTGTGGCAACATCACATATGAGGGCCACCTAGGCTTTTATTAGTATAGAATTATAGTTGCTAGTAGATTTAGTCCTTGGTTGAAGTAAACTTTTCTCAGATTTTAAAATAATTATTCCAATTAATTCCAAAATATTGGGCGTTTCTTAAGAAAAATAAAATTCTCTTTATTATAATTTCTTTTACATTTTATCTTCCTTTCTGAATATTTTTGGGTCTTTCTCTTTATTCTTTTAAAAATAGTTTTATTGATTTCAGAAGAAGGGAGAGAAAGAGAGAAATAAAAACATCAATGATAAGAGAGAATCATTAATCTGCTGATTTCTGCATGCACCCCACTAACGATCAAGCCTGCAATCTGGGCATGTGCCTTTAACCAGAATTGAATCTGGGTCCTTTCAGTCCACAGGCCAAAGCTCTATCCACTGAGCCAAACCAGCTAACACTCTTTATTCTTAATATTCTGCAATTTAATAAAAATGTGACTTGTTGTGGACTTTTTATCATTAAATGTACTACCAACTTATTTATACATCCTATATAATAAAGAGGTAATATCCAAATTAACCCTCACACCCTCGCACAAGATGGCAACCCCCATGTGGCCAAACATGGTCACCACAAGATGGCAGGCAGGGGAGGATAGTTGTGGGCAATCAGGCCTGCAGGGGAAAGCTATTAGGGGCAATGGGCAGGGGATCAGTTAGGTATTGACTAGGCTGGCAAGGGACTGGTTAGGAGTGATTAGGTTGGCAGGCAAAAGCAATTAAGGGTAATCAAGAAGGCAGGCGAGTGGTTGGGAGCAAGTAATTCCAGAATGTGAGAGGGATATCTGACTGGCGGTTTAGGCCTTAATTATATCAGGCAGTCAGACATCCCCCAAAGTATCCCAGATTGGAGAGGGTGCAGGCTGGGCTGAGGGACACCCCCCCTTCTAGTGCACAAATTTCATGCACCGGACCTCTAGTTGTTTATAAAATACATGAATATCTGTTTGGGAGAATTTATTTTTATTTTATCATATATTATTATATTTTTTATTTGAAGTGTCTATCTACATTTTCCCCTTACTATTTCTCTATTATTCATATTGTCTCTGGTAGTTGGACATCCTTGGATTGACCCTCTTGTTCATTTCTTTGACTTTATTGTTCTACTTTGTAGACAATTTCCTTGAACTTATATTCAGAAAGCATATTGTTCTGTTACTTTAATTCTTATTTTAAAATTATTTCTTTATCCTAATACAGTGGCACCTCGAGATACGAGTTTAATTCGTTCCATAACCTTGAGGCGTGGGAAACTATGAGACGCTCGAGTTGCGGTAAACTGGTGGGTTGTGTGCAGCTGGCTGATCCGCGCGATTACTCCTATCTCAAATGTTGCTCATATTTCAAAGCAAAAATCGCTTGCTGGATGGCTCGTATCTCAAAGATCTCGTATGTTAGGGCACTCGTATCTCGAGGTACCACTGTAATTTCAAATTATCTTTTTATCCAGTATATTTTTGGAGTGCTATCCTTTTGTAAAATGTGGTATCTTTATATATCTAAAGCTAGTGTTTGTGTGTAATTTTAATCTGCTTTTATTCAACTTTGTTAATGTTTATGTTCTTCCCATTCATGTAAGCTTTTTCAAACATTTCATAATCATTTTGGTAATCATTGACTTTCTATTCATAATGAAAAATAAGTCACTGGAAAACTGATTATGTGGTCCAGTTAATGGATGGGGCATACCGACAAGAGGACTTTTGAATGCAAGGTGTTGGGATGGACAAATATATTTTTTGGATAAAAGATCCCACATTTCAGATTTATTAAGATAATTTTTTACATGGCACTGAGTTTCTTCAGAAAATATCTCCTAGGCTCCAGATTAGGGAGGATATAGAATGAGAGCAGCGTGATGGAAGGTGACTAAAATATTTCATCATTCTGTTTTCAGCTTCCATTTTATTGCTGTGTTTTTATTTTGTCACCTAGCTCTCCATGTCACTATATTTAGAAATTTAAAATCCCTCAAGTAAAATATTTTCAAAAAAGAACATCAGCTGACAAGCTGGGTGGAGTTAATTACATTAGTATGAGGTTGAGGGTGAGGGGAAAGATGGCCATAGTTATTACAATTCTGATAATAGGTTTTCAACTAATATCTTGGGTTTTAGCTTAAAGGCTACCTCTGTCTTCCAGGTAGCCAGTACCATCAAGCATGGGGTTTTTGATATTTCTACCTGGTAAACTATGCTTTATTTGCTATTCTTTTCTATAGGCACTCACTCTGTTATATCAGTTAAAACCCCTTTTATTTGCTAAGTCAATTAATAATTATTTACTATCCATTTCTGCCTTCTAAAACTCTATTGGTATATTGGACCCTGCTATCTAAATTCTCAATTTCTAATTTCTCATTGGTTTATTATCTTTCCCCTTTCCATTACCTAGTGAAATCTGCAGGGAAATAGAAAAATGCATTTATGCCTTTAATTTATTATGTTTAAGTCTGAGTTAGGATTTAGCATTTTTTTCTCTCTGCATTTTTAAAAAGTACTAAAGCATCATGGGACAAAATAGTAATAAATATGGCCATTTCAATATGTTTTAATTACTCTTTTCCATTTGAAAGCAGTCTTGAGGTGATTCACAGAAATCCCTTTCCATGCCTTTGAGTACAATTTTGTTTTGCTTGATTTTGCAGCAGTCCTTGGATTGTTAGAATGTCTAAAATGGTAGAGAAACATATTTTAAGCAAAATTATCTTGTACTAGTAGAAGAAAGGGCCCTAGGATTTCTGCCTTACATAATGGCTTTATCAACAATTTTCATTAAAAACACATTCATACTAACATTAAGTAAGTTCCATCACTTATAATGGGATTTTTATGTTTGTGCCAAGAAAGGAAATAAAAAAAGTGATGTGTATGGCATATTGTAATCCACTTAGGAGAAGTTCTTCATTTTCATAACAAAATCATAAACCCATCCAGATGCATGATTTATTACCAGGTTATTGGAAAAATATTTCTCCATTCTCGTCTTTATTCCTTCTACCTGGCACTTTGGCACACAAAATGTTTCTATTCCCATCAAATATATAGGGATGGAGCTCTTCACTTGTAGAAAATAACAGAGGCAAGAATGGACTTTACTTTCACAAAATGATCATGTTCCATAAAGATATATAAAACAATATGGATTTTTAACTTCCTGATCAATACTTATCCTTCCAACATACATCCCAAGAGTATTATTCTTAAGAGTAATGAGATAAATTATAGCCTGTGGTTTGGACCTTGCCAGACTACTTTCCCTAAATCCATCAGCTCCCTTGTAGTATTTGAGCCAGATCCCTGTTCTTGATCCCATTTATACAGAACCAGTTAAACACCCATTAATCAGGTTCATCATCTTTTCTTAACTCTAGTGCAGTGCCCTTTTCATGGCCTATAGGGTATTACTAATTTGGCCTCATTCCTAAAAATTAATTCCAGGAGATGAACTAGAGAAGTCAATGAACATTGTCACCAAGTCTGTATTTAATTTCTTCTGTCTAAATCCTTCTTAAAGGAAATGGATATGGTGTAAAAACAGCAGATGATGATCATATTAAAAGCCACATTGATATATATGAGCAAAGTAGATCATGAATTATATTGATGTTTTATATACTTTATATTCTCTGGTGTATTCATAGACCAAATCTAAATCTCCCTCAACAATACACAGTGTCCTGATTGTTTTGTTAATTCTCTTTTTTTCCTTAATAGTATGAGTATATTTGAGTATATTTGTATCTATTCCTAAGTAATTTCTGTTTTAGTTTTGATTATTTTCAAATATATATCACTATAAACATTCAGTGTGTATATTTTGATGACTGGCTGCTTTTCTAATCAGGGGGTTTTATGAGATTTAACCAAACTAATATATGTAGCTGTAGTTTATGCCTTTGTTCTATTATAGATTGTTCAATTATATAAATACATGATCATTTATTTTTCTATTTTCTTTTTAATTGACTTTGGGTTGTTTTTATCTGCTATTACAAATAAGGCTGCTACATTGTTTAACATACATCCCAGGTAACCAACTACATAAATTTCTCTGGACTATATACTCATGAGTAGACTTGGTAGTGAGCTTGAAGTAGAGTATATAGATTAAGAACATGGTCTTATTAAATAGCCATACATAAAATGGCAAACACACACACACAAAAAAACAAAAACAAAAACAAACAAACAAACAAAAACACACAAAAGTGTGCAGTTCAATGACTGATTAAAAGAAAACTTCATGCAACCAACATTCACGTCAAGAAATAAAATTTTGCCAATAATCCATAAGCCCTTCTTGCATCTCTCCTTAATTTTAATTCTCCATCCTTCTCATAGTAAGTTTCCTTATTATTATATTTATAGTTTATCCTAATTAAATTTTTAAATGGAGGCATCTTGTGTGTCTGGTTTCTGTCATTCAAAATCAAGATTAATCTATGTGTGTTTGCTCTCTATTATTCAATATTATATCTGAGCCTCTGTGTAGTTGATAATGCTCAAATTCATCACCCAAAATAATGAGTTCTTTAATAGAAAATGGTTTCTCAAATTTTTTCTCTAGTCTGTGCATTTCCCTATGGCTACCTAAAATATAATTTTGGAAAAACATACCCAAGAATATTTTGTTTTTGGAACATTTATAGGTAGACTTTTTCCCCATACATGCTTTTATATTTAGACACAACTATGTACAAGATTAGTGAACTGGAACACGTGTGAGTAGAAATTATTCAGACTGAAGCACAGAGAATAAAAGAATCCTACATAATAAAAGGTTAATATGCAAATTGACCAAATGGCAGAATTGGTCACTATGACTCACACTGACCATCAGGGGCAGATACTCAATGCAGAAACTGCCTTCTGGTGGTCAGTGTGCTCCTACAAGGGGAGTACCATTCAGCCAGAAGCTGGGCTCACAACTGGTGAGCGCAGTCGCAGTTGCGGGAACCTCTTATCTCCACAGCAGCACTAAGGATGTCCGGCTGACAGCTTAGGCCTGCTCCCCCATACCCCTGGGAAGTGGGCCTAACTATCAGTCAGACATTTTCCAAGGGCTTCCAGACTACAAGAGGGCGCAGGCTAGGTAGGCTGAGGAACTCCTCTGCTCCTAAGTGCACAAATTCATGCACCAGTGGAGACTCTTGACCTGGCCTGTGGGATCAGATTGAAACCAGTTCCCTGATATTCCCCCCGGAGTCTTGGATTGCAAGAGGATGCAGGCCAGGCTGAGTGCATGATCATGGCCAGTGAGGGACATAGGAGGCTGACCAGCCAGGGTAGGGTTGCAAGAGGGCTCAAGGTCATGTCCAGCCCATCTTGCTAGTCTTCATCAGCCATACCTCAGCAACAAGCAGATCTGCTGGTTGACTGTCTGCCCCCAGGTGGTCAGTGCATGTCACAGCAAGTGGTTACATGACCCTAGCATATCATTAGCATATTATACATTGATTGGTTGAACAGCTAATCAGACACTTAGCATATTAGGCTTTTATTATATAGGATATTTCAGAATGCTAGAAATTTGAATATATTAGATCAAACTGCAGCTCATGAGCCACATGTGGCTTGCAAGTCATGGTTTGCCACTCTGTTAACTAATAATGAGTTTGCCAACAACTGTATTTGATAACATATAAAGGACAGGGCAGGATAAATCTTGCATATTTAATAGTGTACACATTTCTGAAATTAATCAAGCCATGAAATCAAGAATCACAATGATCCTCAATAAAACAATGTGCAAAACATATACTTACTGTTGCAGATTGGGATCCCTTGTAACCTGAAACTGAGGTGGATATTTGTACATAGGAAGTTTATTAGAGAGTACTCTTCTAGTCAACACCTGTGGTAGAATTGACTAAGCAGAACATGTTGGAAGGAAAAGGTGAACTGCAATGAAATAAAAGGCTTCAGTTAATCTCATGGTGTTCTGGAGAAACAGGGTAATCCTTCAGAGTTGTTCTGAATTGGAGGATAGGGGTAAAACCGTTATATGTCTTTATACACTAGGAATTGAATATGAGTCACTCTCAGGAAGGGAGTGTAAATTGAATAACATCTAAAAAGAAACTTAAAGACAGATTCAAATAAATATAATTTATTGCTAACACTCTCAGAAGCTTGGAGAATGAATGCTTCAGTCCTGGAAGGAAATTCTGGATAGCACAAAATATCATCTAATACATTTAGGGAAATATCAGAGGTACATAAGGAAAAAATGCTGAAAACTGACAAAGAGAATATTTTCAATGCTATTTGGGTAAAATGGTAACTAGCTTTAAATGAAACATTTACAAAAAGGAATACTACTTGGCTGTAAAAAGGAAGGAAATCTTACCTTTTGGGAAATCATGATGGACCACAGATTATTATGCTAAGGGGTAGAAACTAATGGACAAAATAAACTAACAAAACAGAAACAGACTCATAGGTACAGAGAAGATGGACAGCTGTCAGAAGGGAGGTGGTCGGAGGGGTGGGGCTGACTGAAAAAGGTTAAGGGATTAAGCAAAAACAAACAAACAAACAAACAAAGCAAACCAAGAACTCATAGACATAGATAACAGTATGGTGATTACCAGAGGGAAAGGGGAGTGGTGGAGGAAGAAGAGGGTCAGGCTGGATAAATGGTGATGGACAGAGACTTGACTTTGGATGGTGAACACACAATACAATATACAGATGATGTATTATAAAAATGTACACTTGAAACCTGTATAAGTTTATTAACCAATGCCATACCACTAAATTTAATAAGATTTTTTTAAAAGAAACACATAGATTTACAACCGACTTCTCATTAGAAATGATGAAAATGACAATAAAATTGAATGATAGTTTCAAATTATGGTAAAAGGAGTAATTGCAACTTGGAAATCTATAATAGAGAAAAAATTCTATAAAGTAAATCTGAATTAAAACTATCTGTAGACCAGAGAGAGAGAGAGAGAGAGAGAGAGAGAGAGAGAGAGAGAGAGAGAGAGAAGAGACAGAAGAGACAACACTTATGACCAGGAAGGTGACATAAAATAAATATTAAAAGAATTTGTTTAGAAAGAAAAATAATCCCATATAGAAAATTGCAGAAATCTGTGAAGGAATAAAAAATAAGAGAAGGGGCAAGGAGTAGCTATATATGAAGGTTGACTAAGAGTTGATGATAGTCTATTTAATTTTATATGGTAATTTTCATAGGAGTTTGCTCACATTTTAAAATTTTTTATGCTTTAATGTATGAATTTTGCAGTTTTGTCTATGTATGTTGTACATATATAACATATTGTTAAAATAATGGAGACCAATCTTGAAGATCCTCATATAGACAAACCATTTAAGCTACATAAAGCAAATTTTAGTTTATTCAGTAAATGAAATAAAAACTTAGGTTACTTCTAATAAATGCTTCTGATAATCATAAATAAAACATAAGTCCTCTTTCTAAAATGGTGAAAGACACCCCCCTCTCCAATTGTAAGTTAAACAACTTCCTCATTTCCACTTTATAAGTCATCCCTGAAAAACCATGCCTCTGAACTTAATGCCAGTTCCCTTTTGAAGTCTCCCAGATCAGTTTATTTCTTTCTCTATAAAATAGTCATATTGAATAAATCTCTCTAAATTTTCTTCTGAGAACAATCACAAACTCTACCTTTACATGTTGAATTTCTTGCTCTATTTTTAAGTTACAGGGTGTTTTTTTCAAAACTTTGATGTTGTGAATTTCTCCCTTTCTGTTTACTTATCATTAGCTATGTAGTCCTGGTTTATGCTAATGTGCAGAATGATTGGATTTAACTTTTTCTCTTATAAATATAACTATTCCACTCAAACTCTATTTTTAAATTGAGATGCCCATGAGAGAAAGGATGAATTTATTTCTTATTTGTGATGGTGTTTAACTTTCCATCACCAAATGTAAGGACTTCCTTCTACCCTTGTATATACCTGTGACATTTTTTTTTTTTGAAACAGATAGTTGAGAATCAAAGTGAAAAACAAATGAATTGGGATGTGTAAGGAAAGGGGAGAGCAGTATCACTAGTCTGAGAATGATCAAAAGGCCAGGAAGGATTCACAGTTCCAGTCAGGGAAAAGCCTGTATTGTTGTTGGAGATAAACAGGGGGTTATTTGGACAGAACATACTTCATACATTGCTCCAGGTCTTCATTCTCATTTTGTTTAGTCAAAATTCTCCTGACATCTAAGAGATTATTGAGCCACTAACTTTCCTTTCTTTTGTCATTAACAAATTCACCCCTGTTCTCTTAGTCAAGTTGGATGGTGAAGAGGTGAATGTTTCTTTCTACTCTCACACTGTTGCTGGATTTGGACCAGAACCAAGGCAAGTCTGCTGGACTGGTCTGGAAATGGGTTCTAGCGAAGTTAAGAGAAACGCACTTTGAGGACTCACGCATAAGAGGGCTTAAGGTATAATGACGAGCTTTAATGGAAGGGCACACTGGGCATAGATGCCTCTAACGAGGCAGCCACAATGCCTCATCCACAACCAGGTGGCTCAGCTCTGTCTCACTGTGGAAGAAGTACATCTCTGGGGTGCAAGCCCTCACTAGGCCTCACCAGGAGGAGAACCAGAAGCTGGAGCTTCAGTGCCTTAGCCCAGCATTGGCATCACAGCTTCAGTAGCCTAGCATGGGCCCTGTTCCCCTGTGGCCCACATTGGATGCAGCGCTTTGGCCTGGGCGGCTGCTATGGAGTCAAAACCCAAGAGGACACATGTGGGTGTTGCCTATAGGGTCTCTGTTAAGCTTTGATATTTCCTTTGGTTTCAGAAGGGGTATTCTTTCTTTCAAACGAACCAATCTTTCTAACTCTTCCTGGGCTTGGGCTTGGACCCAGCCTCTAGCCAACCCCTTTCTTGGATCTCCTTACTCTAATCATTTTTCCCCAGATGCCTCCTCTTTATGCTAGCCAGTCTGACTTCTATGGAGCAGGCCTCAGCAGAGGAATTTCTGCTCACTGGTTCTTCCTCCCTCCAGTAGTCTGCAGAGGGACTGGAGAGATTGGAAAGCAGATCTTTCTTGTCCACTCAGAAGCCTGAGTGACTGTGAAGCTGCCTCTTCCTAGTTAACTTGGCTTAACTAGATGTCTGGTTCCCTTCTCTTTTGTTATTATACAACTATAATAACACTAGACAACTCCCTCACCCGTTTTTTATCATACTTTTAATTAATTTGTCTTTTGAGTCATTTCATAGTAAGGAAGCATATACATATATAAAAATTTTTAAATAGCATCTTGTTTCATTATTGCATCCATAAGGCTATATTAACCTGAATACATTTAGCATTTGAATTCACTTAAATTCTTTTTATTTAATAACTAGAGGCCGGATACACAAAATTTGTGCACAAGGGAGGGGGGGTGTCCTTCAGCCCAGCCTGCTCCCTCTACATTCTGGGACCCCTTGAGGGATATCCAACTGCCCATTTAGGCCTGACCCTGCCTTCCTGATTGTCCCTAACCTCTTCCACCTGCCAGCCTGATCACCCCCTAATCACTCCCCTGCCAGCCTAATTGATGCCTAACTGCTCCCCTGCCAGCCTGTTTGCCCCAAACTGCCCTTCCCTGCAGGCCTGGGAACCCCCAACTTCCCTCCTTTGCCAGTCTGGTCACCCCTAATTGCATACATTCATACTAGGGTCCCAGTGCACAAATTTGTGCACCTTTAAAGGAACTGTGTGCAACAAGTCTACAGTAGGCACAGGGATGGGTCTGAGCCTATCCTCCGTGCCCCCATCCAATCCTTCCTGTTGCAAATCCTGGTTCTCTGTCTGCCAGCAGCCCCTCTCCCACTGCTGCCACTCTCACATGTTGACGACACTGGTCCCACTAACACTTGCTTATGGCACAGAGTGACTGGGGCCAGTGCCAGTAGTGGGTGTGAGTGGGGCCAGTGCCCTCAGTGGTGTGAGTGGCAGCTGCTGCCCCATTGCCCCTCAGGAGCCAGGGGAGATGGAGAAGCCATAATACACAAGTTTCAACATTTAAAATATAAAGTTACTTATAAGCACAATTTATGTAGATGTGCTATTCTCAGAGTTTATACTACTAAGTTATTTTTTTTCTAAGGGGCAATTGGGCTGGCAGCCACTGCTTGTACCTGCTGATGGCACCAAGCAATCAGACTGGCCCTGGGCACTGGCTGTGGGTAGGAGCAGCAGCTTCTATGTCAGCAGCAAATGCAAGGGTGTGGCACCGGCAGCAGGTGCAAGTGCCGGGCAGGACTGCAGTGCATGGGAGCAAAGAATTTTCAGTAACCACCAGAGGCTCGCCCAAGGACAGCAACTGGCACCTGCCTTGGTCTGGCACCCCCCTCACCTGCTCCACCATCCTTCCAAGGCTGATGCCCACCATTTTCAACACATGCCCCCTAGTGGCCAGTACATGTCATAGCGACTCGTTGTTTGGTTGTTCCGGTTGTTCCACTCTTCGGTCTATTTACATATTAGTCTTTTATTATATAGGACACCATCACCACTAAATATTTTATTATAACTGAGTTTCCCACACAGGCCTTCCTATTCTATTTTGATCTTAAAAGCATCCTACTTTAAAGAAATAAAATAAACCAGTGTTTTCTCACTGCTTTTTATGTCACCTAAAGCTGAATGCCCTCACTATTATGAGTTTTAAAATAGTTGTTGTGATGTCTGGCTTCACTTTGGTTTTGCTACTGAAAAACTTCTTGACATCTGGCAATTCTCCTCATCCTTCTGAGCTTTAATTTCATTTTCTCATTCAGAAAAATTGTAAGATATTAGAGTAAATGATGTTAAAGTTTCCTTTCAGCTCTGATACTCAAGCACTTTAATAAAGTGCTGAAGTTTGTTCCAGGTTATAAAATAAGCTAGCAATGGAATTGGAAATAAAGCCCCTGGGATATATCTAGCTATAATCAGATGACCTAGAGAAAAGAAAGGACTTTCATAAAGAAGATAGAGTAGAAGAATAAATGAAAAGTCTGTCTCCCAGTGACTGTCTGTGAGGAAGTGGTCCATGACCTAGGGGCCCAAATATTTAGAATGTGCAAAATATAAAATTATCAGACACTTCTATTTGAGTGGGAGGATGCTGGAAATACAAAATATTCAACATTTAAAATATAAAGTTACTTATAAGCACAATTTATGTAGATGTGTTATTCTCAGAGTTTATAGAAGGATCATATTTTACTACCTACAAAAATAACAAAACAAGTCAACATTTACATGTTGCATTTATTTTAGGGTAGGAAAATATCTGGAAGCTGAGATTGAAATTATTTGACTAGTTCTTCAGTGTGTTTAAGTTTGAACATTTTATTTCCCCATTTATTCTTATTGTTCAGCCGAAGCTGCACTAACAACTCTGAAAGATCGTTTTTCATTCAGCCACTAGAAAAGAAAACCCGGCCTAAGTGTCATTTATTGCCATTAAGGCAGAATTCTTCTTTTTTAATCAAACTATCAACTCTTAAGAAAGATTACTACTAAGTTACTTTTTTTCTTACAGAAAGTAACACACCTTTAAAGAGAGATATATCTGTAATTGGTAATATATACTTATATGATATATGAATTAGTGAATTATATAGAAACATACATATGTATATACCTGTCAAAATATATGGGGCAAATTTAATATACTGCTGCATTTTTTACTCCCTACAAGTGAAGAATGATTTTATATTTATAAATAGTTGAAAAAAGATAAAAAGAATAATATTACACATTAAAGTTACATGAAATTTAAAGGTCAGCATCCAAAAAATAAAGTTAGATTGGGGCACAGCCTGCTCATTTATTTATGAATTGTTCTTGACTGCTTTCACATTCTACCAACATCTGACTATCACTACAAAGCCTAAAAGATTTGTCTAACCCATTAAGGAACAGGCTTGCCAAACTCTGACATAAAACCAATGTCAGCCCTGCCTCTGCATTGCTCCAGGTGCTGTGCTTTAGTTTCTGCAGCCAGCTGTTCAGGTTCCTGCCTCTTTCATTCCACTGACCACACCAGCTCTCTGCTGCATTCACTGCACTGGTCTGCTAGCTCCACCCAGAAGTTTATTTTAGTCTAGTTCAACTATATTCCCTCTTTTCCTTCCACAATGACGTTTACTCCATTCTCAACTTCTACTTTTCCTCGATTGACACCCTTCTCTAGAAAAAGTACTCCTTTTTTAAAAATATATTTTTATTGATTTCAGAGAGGAAAGGAGATGGAGAGATAGAAATATCAATGATGAGAGAGTTTCATTGATCAGCTGCCTCCTGTTTGCTCCCTACTGGGGATCAAGCCTGGAACCCAGGAATGTGCTCTGACTGAGAATCAAACCTGGGGCACTTCAGTCTGAAAGCTGATGCTCTATCCACTGAGTCAAGCTGGCCAGGACAAGCACTTCTTAATTTAAGACATTTATTTCTCCCATATATATTTTTAATATATTTTATTGATTTTTCATAGAGAGGAAGGGAGAGGGATAGAAAGTTAGAAACATCGATGAGAGAGACATCGATCAGCCCCTTCCTGCACGCCCCCTATTGGGGATGTGCCCTCAACCAATGTACATGCCCTTGCCTGGAATCGAACCTTGGACCCTTCAGTCTGCAGGCTGATGCTCTATCCACTGAGCCAAACCGGTTTAGGCTCTCCCATATTTTTAATTCATGGAATTAAAGGGAATCAGAGTTTGCCACCTCCAAATATGCCTTTTTTTGAGATACTGTTTTAAGTTCATTATGTTAAAAAAAAAACACACAGAAGACTAAGAAATGAACTTGAATCCTCCCCCATACATGCCTACAGGAATTCAGATAGAAAAATCTGCTTAAAGGAATGGAGCTCCTACTTTAGCTGAACATAAACTTAGTGTGACAGACAGGGGGGAACCTCCCTGTTTGTTTTCTAGACTCCCCTCTGTACCCCATTGTTTCTTGGTAGCCCAACTGAGTCATAACAGCCAGGGCTCCACAATCTTTTAACTTGAGTTAATCTTATCTATGTTTTTACCTTTATTTAATTTCTTAGCATCATTATGATATCTTAGTTCCTCAAAGTCCTCCTATACTCTGCTAATGACAATATTTACTTCACTCTGTTACCCACAAAAACAATTATATTTAAGTTATTCATGGTGATTTGTAAATTCTTCCTAAGTTAGTGTTACTAGTTCTGCTTTTCCTGCTGTTACTTTAGCTCTTGATCCATATTTTGGCTTCCTGCCTTTCCACATGTGCCCTCAACTCACACTTTATCTGCCCCTTCTACTAGACATGCTCCCAGTGCTTCACTAGATCTCCCACACACTTCAACTTTTGTTCTTTATTGGAACTCCGATTGCCAGCCTGATGCTTAGGTAAATTGCCAATATTGGTTTCCTCTTCCCTTATTATATTTCAAGGATTACTGCAGACAATATAAGAGGGCTGAGTTTTTTCCTTAATCATTGGTGCTCTCTAAACATTACCTCAGGTTTCAACACTGCATAATAATCTGTTGCAAACTGCTTCAACTCCCCTCTAGAATCTCTCAAAACTTCCTTTATTTATTTTTTTCATTGATTGCCATCAAGATAACTTTTTTTGGAATTCCACTTCCTTCAGCAATATTTAGCCTGTGTCTAAATTTGCCCCTCACAATCTTGTGCTGTCCAGGCTACTGGGAAACAAATTTTGGAAAAGCCTTATGGGCCTTTAGCTAAGTGGGAAGTTTAATTATTTCTTCCAAAATTAGTAGAATAGTTTCCACATTGTCTCAGCATCAAAAAAGATTATGGATTCCACCCACAAATAGTAGTAGAGAATATTCAGAGTGAGAAGACATGCTGTACCCTGGCTGGGGCAGAGAGAAGCCTATTCTCTGTATACTTAATAACTAAAAGCAAGACATTAAGGGATCCACACCTGTACCCACTATTGCATGTGAATAACATGTAAGGAAGCCCATAGAATCACTTAAGAATAAAGCTATGTTGTGTCTTTGTCATGCATTATTTCCTAAAACCATGTATGATGTAGTATCTAGATCTGACTTTGACCCTTATTAGCTGTTAGAGCTTGGGTCAGCCATAAAACCTCATGCAGCTTCAGGATTTCAAGTGTACAGTTAGGAAATAGTAAGTCATACTATTACCCCCAACACAGTTCTCATATTTAAAATGATACATTGCATGTAAACCATATAGCCAATGTCTGGAACATAGTAAGTGCCCAATAAACTATACTTATTTTAAACATTTTTGTTTAGAGTTGACATATTAGTTTCAGGTGGACACAATTGTGATTTGAACTTATGCTGTAACTAGAGGCCAGGTGCATGAAATTCATGCATGGGGTGGGGGGGGTGTTCTCCTAAGTCCAATCTGCACCATCTCCAGTCTGGGACCCCTTGGGGGATGTCCAATTGCTAGTTTAGACAGTTGGGTATCCCTCCCACAATCTGAAACCTCTGGCTCTTAACCACTCACCTGCCTGACTGGCCTAACCACTCTGCCTGCCTGCCTGATCCCTCGAACTGCCCTCCCCTGCCAGACTGGTTGCCCCTATTAACTTTTTTTTTTTAATGTTATCCCCTTTACACACAATTGTATTTGACTTTCTTATTTGCGTCTCCCTCTCACACAATTTTTCTCTCTCCTTTATGTAACACTTTTTCCTACCGATTCATCATTCATAAACTTTTCTTTCCTCCTTATTTACTACTTCTGTTCCATCATCTTTCTTCCCATCTTTCTCTTACCTTCCCTCCCTCTCCACATTCCTTCTTTCCTTTATCTTTATCTCTGTCCCCCCGCCTTTTTTCTTCCTTCCCAAATTATTTTTTCCTTCACTTCCTCCCTCAGACCTGCTTTGCTTTCTCACCCATTTCTTCCTTCTTCCCATTCTCCTTTTAAGCTCTACTGGCTCCCCTTTAAAACATTTCTTTCCTTCCTCTTTCTTGCTCACCCAAACCCTTCTCTATTTACTTCCACTGTTTTAACAGCTACCTGCCTAATTATTCACTATTATTTATCTTTTTTTTCTTTTCTGACTCCTACTTTTAAAATTTGTTCTCAGTACACAACTACACTTGATTTTCATTATGGCTCCTACAGTTCACTCACACATTCTCTTTCCTTCTTTAACTCTGCTCTCTACTGATTCCTTTATAAAGTTCTTCCCTTTCTCCTTCCCTTCTTAAAGCTTTGGTTGGGGGGTTGTTAACCCCCAGCCCAGGGCTCAGCTCCTGCCAGGTGTTTGCTGGCCTCCCCACCACTGTCTGGCTCCCACTCCCTGCCCAGGATGCCCAGCCCAGCAAGGGTGGCCAAGGCCTGCCCCGGCCTGGGAGCTGTTGCTGTAAAGCAGGAGCACCTCTGTCCAGAAAGCCTCAGACCATCCTCCACTCTGTCCTGAGCTGTGGGCACCTCCCCATCAACAGCGACCACTACCCTACTCCCATCTGGGCGGGACTCCCTGCTCCATGCTGCCTGTGCCTCTGCCCCTCCCCACCGCCCTACTGCTCTGCCTCCCCCATGGTCACCATCCCCTTCAGAGTGCAGTTTCCTTCTCTTTTCCATTCCTGTGCCTATCACATTCTATCCTACCTGAGACCTTGCAGCTACCTGAGCAGAGGGCAGGGTCCCAGCCTAATGATCTGGTCATGATGTGATGCTGTAATGGACAAATTTGCATATTTCTCTATTATTAAATTAGATCACCTGGTAAAAAGTAGTATCATCTGACACCATACATAGTTATTACAATGTTTTGACTATATTTCCTATACTGAACTTTACCTTCCCATTCTGTTTTTATAACTGGCAGTTTATACTGCTTAGTCCCTTTCACCTTTTTCACCCAGAAACCCCACCCCCCTCCCATTTGGGCTACCAGTTTTTTCTCTGTATCTATTAGTTTGTTTCTGTTCTGCTTTTTATATTCTACATATAAATGAAATCAATGATATTTGTCTTTAAGTGGTACTTACAAAACAATAAATAATGAGCATCATGTCAAAAAATAAAAGTATATTATAGTAATAGTTGATGCAAAAACAACTCTATCCAGAAGAGTATTTATTGGTTATTTCAAGACAAAACTGACTTAAAAAAAACACAATTTCAGAAATCTTCTCCATCCCCTCAATTGTGTTATATCCTCATTTAATATATCTTTATATATATATATTTTTTTTCTAAACGAGAACTTAAAATTTGTTTCTACCACCAGTTAACATAGGACTCACATGTTTTCTCCCTTCTCCCTACCTTCCAAATCCGATTTATTTTTTCTGCATTACAAGGTGGATCTTATCCACCCCACCTCTTACCATTCCTTTTAATGACCTCTTCACTGAAAATATGTTATCATTGTCTCCTGATAAATATTCCTGCCACTGTATTCTCTGCCCTAGACAGTATATCCTTCTGTTGATAGCTTGATATTCCGAAAAATGCATTCTAGTAAAGGCCATAAGAGGGAGGCTTACCATCTGACTATTTGGGTGGAGGAATAAAAATGACTGCCACAGGCATAGTTCTCAAATCCTTTAACCACAAAAAGACTATAAATTTTTTTAAGAAAGACTCATACATTACTCACTTTTGTAAATCTCCTGCCACCTGTGATGTGGCCTGGTTCAAAATATAAGTTCTTCAATAAAAATTGAATGGGGCCCTTGATGCATGTCATTATTCAAGTCCCTGTTGTTATGTTATCAGAGAATATCCCCCCTCATTCTTATTTATTTTAGCTAAGTGTGCTGCACAATTTTACACAATGCATGGCTGCAGAGGAAGGAGAAAATTAGCCTTTGAGACTGGGAAGGCCAACATGCTTTATTATCCTCCTTTCTCTGGTATCTCAGAAATTACTACATTTAGCAATTTATTTTGTTCAAAGTCGCATTATAAAAAAAATGTTAAGGTTTATAAAAATAATAGGATAAAAATGGACAGAGTTCTGGCTGAATTGATTAGATAAAATCTACATAAGAAAGAAAATTCAGAAAGAAGCCATTGACTTTGTATCATATTCAATGGCCAACATAAAGAACATAAAGTTAGATAGTGAGTCTTTTTTTTTTTCTGGGCACATAAATTTTATTTTTCCCAATGTAAGACAGGTGGGGAACAGAATATTTAAGCGAGTCTTCCAAAAGTACAACTGATGTGTTCTGTTTGTTGTGCAGGCATATAAACATGACCTTTAAGCCTTTCTTATTTCACTTTCTCCACTCCAGCTATCTTAGTTCAGGCCACTTTCATCCTAAACTGCTGTATCAGGTCAGCATCCTAAATGCATCCTTACCAATTCAATGCAATCTGCTCTGTACTTTTTCTTTGGTGTCCATATGGTTCCTTTGACTGAAATTATTCACATTCTTCTTTTTTTATTTTTTTGCTATTTATTTATTTATTTTTATTTTTTATTAATATGTTACATGTATACATATCTTCCCATTGCCCCCCCAGGCATACCCTAACCCCCCAGTATCTTGTGTTCATTGGTTATGCTTATATGCACGCATACAAGTCCTTTGGTTGATCTCTTATCTACCCCACCTCTCCCTAACCTTCCTGCTGTAATTTGACAGTCTGTTTGATGCTTTCCTGTCTCTGTATCTATCCTTCAGTTTATAATGTTCATCAGTTTATAATGTTCTTTATTATCCACAAATGACATTCTTTTTCCTATTGGAAAATATGCCAATAATTTTAATAGTATGCATTCCATCCAAATCATTCCAATGTACCTGGCTAATTGTCAAATGCTTTCAAAAAGTCATTATTTTAGACAGGCATTTGTAAAATATATCCCATTTGATAAAAATCCCAGAAGATTGTAAGATAGGAGAAGATAGAAGAAAAGGTAACATTTTCTTGTCATTGTTGTTTGTTTCTCACACAACCCCTCTGTTTTGGTGGCCCTTATGATTTCCAGCTTTTGGATATTCACTAGAAGGACTCACAGGACCTATAATTTAGTTATCTGACAGCTAAGATGTATTGCCCAAATGTTAAAGGTATTCAGGAAGATAATAAGGAGATAAAGCATAGGTAGTAGCTGGAGAAATCTATGTGTAGGTTTCCTTATTCTCTCTTTTTCATATGAGGGTTCTCATGAAACATAATCTTTCACAGACACAAATGTAACATGAGTTTGAAGCTCATTAAAGATTCAGTGCCCAAAGTATGTTTTGAGGGTTGGTTACAAAGTACCCTCTGCCTACTGTTTATCAAAATCTCAGACTCCCAGAAGGAAAGCAAATATTCAGCATAATCCTATCATTTGCACAAAGAGTCTAAGAAAGGTGGAACCATTCTTGTGGTTAGCTGTTGCCAAAGTTTCATCCTGCAAGCAGGTTATTCTATGGAGAGCAGTGTCAGTCCTGCTTTGTTACCTGTTTTTTCTGCAAACCTTCAGACTCATATCTGCATAGAATGTAACCCAAAATGTCAACATCAGAAGTAGTGACCTAATCCTCAAAAAAGAAGCAAGGGGAAGGTTGCATTCCATACCCAACATAGTGAGAGAGATAGCAGACAAAACAAATCAGATAGGTAAATATATGCTAAGTCATCTATTTCCTCATGAATACAGGTGCACAATTCTGTACAATGGGTGAGAACATGTGACTATTTTGATAGACATGCAGACCATCATACATCAAAGATGCCAACATATGCAGAATTATTTAAGACCATAGTGAGAAGCGTAGATTCCATGGTTGTTTTCAATTCTCATTATAAATGTCGAGAAAGATCAGTCACTTTTCTGTGTGTACCTGGAACAAAATTTCATCAGCTATTTCACTACAGAAAACAAGATGGCTCTAATGCCAAAAACAAACAAACAAACAAACAAACAAACAAACAGTAAACCTCTTTGTAGACTATTGACTCCATTCTGAGAGTTGGTGGGGCTTTGGGTGCAGAACAGGGAATAACTGGGTGTTTACTAAACTAGATGACCCAAAACTGTATTTACCTGAGGTCTGGTATGGATGAAGAGAATATCAAATCTGTTAAAAAGCACATTTTGATTTTAAAAGATATTAATATACATGAATCTAAATGGAAGAAAGTCTAAGTGGCAATGTTTTCAGTAGGGAAAAGTTGGAGAGTTCATAAAGAAATATTGTATGGATTTTATGATATAAAAATTCTATAGTGTCTTTGCATATTTTTATATTGTAATTCTATTTTCAAACTGCCTATACAAATAATTAAGTGTGAGATTTTTGGTATTGTCTTTTCTATAAAGACCTAAAAATAAGATGATATGATTGACTTGAGTGGGAAATTTCCTCATCAATTAGTTGATTAGGAAGGCTTAACTTTTGAATGACAGTTTTGAAACTGAAAGGACAAAGAGGACATTATAATTTAAAAGTTTTAAGAAAAATAAGTAAAAGTTTCCATTCAAACTTCTGTAAACCTAGGAAACAACTTGCAAAACCCCAAATATGGAATGAGTTTAGCAAGAACAAAAAACAAAAAGAAGTTTATTTTGCAATAAGCTCTGTGAGATGTAATGATGACAAAAAAATAAAATAAAAAGATCAATTTAGCATATAGAATGGGCTAAACATGGGAAAGGAATGGGGAAAAGAGGAGTCCAGAGTACTATCCAGATCTTTTCTCCTCTTGGTTTATTAAAGTTCACCTTAAATGAGGTCCAAATAACTAACCCTACCCCTTTGGTTAGTATATAAGAAATATAACAAAAAATGCTAATGATCATACTTTTAATTAAAGATAGATTTGCAAAGCAATGCTTTAATTCTGATCTCTTATTTCTTGTGAGTTTCATTACTATAAAATGGTTTTAATCTTTCAGGCAAATATTGGAAGAGAACATATAATTTTTTTCTACACTCTTATGTATTCAAGTTTGTCATGGCTAAGGCAGATAAAGCTACTGCCTTAGAAATAATAATCAGAAATGCATAAATTTAGGGTAGATGAAAAAAAACTGGCTTAGAAAGAATAAACAGCAATGTGTAAATTCAACTAAGGTTTGAATCACTGACCACTTTATGATCAATACTAATAACAGATCAATATGCTAATTAGACCAGGAGACCTTCTGGACATCCTTCTGGACGCAGCCATGGTGGTGGGGCTGAGGCAGAGACAGTTAGGGGTAATCAGGCCAGGAGAGAAAGGCAGTTGGGGGTGATTAGGGCAGCAGGGGTGGCAGTTGAGGGCAAGTAGGCCAGCATGCAGAGTGGTTAGGGGTGATCAGGCAGGCAGGCAGGTGAGTAGTTAAGACCCAGCGGTCCCAGATTGCAATATGGATGTCTGTGAGATGGAATCCCTCAAGGAGTCCCAGATTGGAGAGGGTGCAGGCTGGGCTGAGGGATATTCAGCCCCCTCCCCCCATGCATGAATTTTGTGCACCAGGCCACTAGTGTTTACAATAATGAAGGTGTAATAAATAGATGCTTGGATGGACTTTACTTCTTACTGGATATCCTTCAATGAGAAGATCCTCTTAATTGGTGTGTAGTGGGCAGTGTGATGTGCAATAAAATAGTCTTTATAGCCTTAAAATTATGATATACAGTTTCATTATCAATCTTAAATCTTTTAATAGTTAATTTCTTCATAATTTATTTTCACTTACTTTTTTTATAACTCAGATTAGTTTTCCACTGTTTTATTTTTTTTAATTTTCTCATTGTTTTAAATAAGATAGTTGAAAACACCCAAACCTGACTCTTGAATATTACTGTTAACAAGAAATAAAATACAAATACTCCCTCATGAAAAATGATATAACATGAATGCTTACTCTTTATCAGCAAAAAGTGAAATACAAAATTCTTGATTGCAAAACCTCTAAAATATTTTTCATAAAGAACAAACAGATACATACACAAAAAGCCCTTATTCTCTTTTTCAGAGCAGTTAATTATAGATTGTTTATGTAAATAGCTACTTCCCTTTAATGGAAATTCAATTCACTTTTATTTATCCTAAGGTTTGTTAGTGGCGCTATACTAAATATTGCAAATATTAAAAAGAAAAAGAGAATTTCTATGGTCAAGGACATTCGTGAACCAGAAGAAGCATCTCAGGATTATATTGATCAATTCTGTAATGCACAACCAGACTTCACATGGGAAATTTCAGCCTTTAACTTCCATATATGAAGGAGTTTGCAAGGAGGGCTTGGTACCTATTGCAATCCCTTGAGAAAAATTCGGGTAGAACGCTATTGGAAAGATGATCCCTTCCCACTAAAATTTTCCACTATTGTAGTGCAGGATGAAAATGCTCCACTTGGAGCAATGGGCATGTGAAGACCTGGAGTTGAGTCACAATTCTCACAAATGAATGTGTTGGGCAAGTAGGAACCTAGGACATGTTCATATATCTGAGGGTAAATAAGGGACCTCTTTACATACACATTCAGAAAAAGCACACCAAGAAATATGTAAATTTTTACTTTTTTATAAAATGGGTTATCTATTTTACTTTTTATATGATATTTAACAATATTAGCATATATTTATTGACTGCATGCCAAGTGTTTTGTTAAATAGGTTATAATGATTCCTACCCAATATTAATTCTTTTCCTGTTCCTGCAAATCACAAAGTATCTAATCTTTGAAGGGGGAAGGGAGGCAGCAAGCAAATACAGAGCAAAAATACTGATATTCAGGTTTTTGTTCAGGCAAAGGTAAGCAGAATAGAGGGGGCAGCAGGAATGTATGACAATTTCTAGACAGTTCTTCAAAATACTTTAATTTGCTAGTAGGCATCCTCTTGCTCTACCAACTGTTATTAAGACTAATGCTTATGGAAGCAGCCATTTGCTAGGCCAATGTCCCTTCAGGGCTTCGGTTTGAAGGAGAGACCATATCAAACTTTTCCAACAATTTTCCCATTAATTTGACAGGCACACTGTGACTGAAGATCTTCTCAAATACTAGCGAGAAAACCACACACAGCTGTCCCTGCTTTTAATCCTATATAATAAAAAGCTACTATGCTAATTAGACCAGACAGCAGAATGACCTTCTGGAACGACCTTCTGAAATGACCTTCTGGAATGACCAGTGAGCAGGGGTTGGGGCTGCGAGGAAGCTGGGTCTGCGAGGCCACCAGAGCCATGAGGACTAAGGCATCAGGAGCTGTGGAGGTCTATCTTGCAAGAATTTTGTGCATTGAGCCTCTGGTTTTAAATAATTCAACTCTCTTTAGCCCTGATATCCTCTCACCATACTGTGTCCCCAAAGTTTAGAATGGAATTGCACCATCCAGAGACTGGACACAGACAAAGAGCTGGTAGCAGAAATATATGAACCAGGGATAGCGCTGGTGGGATAGGAAAGTAAAAAGAATTGGCCTTGTATGTGTTTCAGCATAAAGTCTTACGATTTATTAATAATTTTAACTTAGACAAGACCCAATGAGCACAAAGCAATCATATATCCTACATGGGTCAATATGAAGAAAGCCCTGCCATTTATGCTGTGAGTGAAGACTAGTGGGGCAATATAAAATATGTACATGTTGCCAAAACCAGTTTGGCTCAGTGGATAAAGAGTCGGCAGGCAGACTCAAAGGTCCCAAGTTCGGTCCCAGGTTTGATTCCGGTCTAGGCCATGTACCTTGGTTGCGGGCACATCCCCAGTAGGGGCGTGCAGGAGGCAGCTGATCGATGTCTCTCTCTCATCAATGTTTCTAACTTTCTATCTCTCTCCCTTCCTCTCTGTAAAAAATCAATAAAATATATTAAAAAAATTAAATAAATGCAAATTAAAACAAAAAATATATTTTTAAAAATATGTACATGCTGTTTATGCATTCTTTAAAATTTAAAAAATAGTAATTTTGAGAAATTTAGCCAGATTAAAAAATACTTGATGTACATGAATAATTTTGGAGAAGTGTATTTGTCATAGGAAGAAAAACTGAAATACACATTATGAGGTAAATACATAATTTACATATGTTTGTACATTGAAATAATACATTTTAAAGTTATGTTTATATATAAAGATAGATTGAGAGAATTAGAATTGTATGGTGTCAATAGAAAACATGATATAATAGAACTGATAAGCAATATTATTTTAATTAAATAAATCTGTATAGATAGGCATCTATATATATAAAAGCTTAAGTGACTGGCTGACTGGCCAGTAGCTATGACACACAATGACCACCAGGGGGCAGACCCTTAACACAGGAGTGGAAACCATAGGCATGGAAACATGGAACAGACTGATGAATCTCAGAGGGAAGGTGGGAGGGTGGAGGGTGGGAAAAGGTTAACTAAAGATCTTATATGCATATTAGAGGCCAGTGCACAGATTCGTGCACCAGTGGGGGTTCCTCAGCCTATGGACCAAAACTGGCTCTCCAGCATCCCCTGAGAGGTCTCGGATTGTGAGAGGGCACAGGCTAAGCCAAGGGACCCCACTGGTGTATGAATGTGTGCACCAAGAGTCTAGTTTATAAATTAAAAAAAAAACATATAAAAAATACCCATCTCTAACTGGCAGTGTTTAATTTCTTAGTTCTCATTACTTTAATATTTAGAAAAAATATAAAGATAAGTTTGAAAAAGAGTTCTTAAAATGTTACTTCTTTGGATTTTAGTGAAATTAGATATTCTTTTGTTTCTATGGACTATTTGAAAAATAACTTTTAAGGCAGGACATAAATAGAAAACTTGGCCAGATTTTAGTGCAAGCCTTTAAAAGCTTCATTGCAGTATGTCTCCTCCTTCCTCCCTCCCCCAACTCCCCAACTTAACATTTCCTGTAGGCCAGTTGACAGTCCCTTGTCTGGATCTGACCTATTGTTTAGTGGCAGAATGTGCTTATTGGACCAGTAGTGCCCTTCCTGTGTTTAAATGAGGATCCTTCTATTATACCTCCTATTTCAGAGTTGTTTCTAACTTTTCTGGAAGTATCTTGTCTGATTTCTTACTAAGAAATACTTCTGCTTGCTTTCACTTAATTCCCTACTATGTCCTTTTATTGTGCTCTAGTAGAGATAACAAACTAGGACAGCTCCCAAATAGCTACTTAATTCATTGAACCCATGTTTACACTGTTTCCTTCATCAATGATTTATATTTCCTCAAGAGGATAGATCTCCCTAGGCTGACTGAAACATCCCTTGGAAGATATATACATGAAAAAGAGTTATTTCCCTGAAGTAGTTTTACTAGTTTAATCACACTGGGATGCTCTTACCTTGAAACCCAATTCTCTTATTTTTCTGAACTGAACTCTCACTAGGAAAAACAGCTGGCAGAATTGAAGCCTGGCACTTTTTCTCCACTCTCCTATTCTTAGATAAAAAGGAAAAGTCTTTAATTTCCTATTGTAATTGCAGAGTAAAAAAGAACAATCTATAAGGTGGAAACTAGAATTGAACTGCTTAAAAACTACAACCTATGATTTACTAGTAAAATGCTGAGTTTGAAATGTAGGACTCATTGCATACATTATCTTAGACAAGTTCCAGTATATGGACTTCCGTTTGTCCTTGTGAAATTAGGAATCTCTATGTCAAAGCAATCTTGTGAAATTAAATAGACCACTCCAGGCAATATGACTGAAAAATAGAAGGCCCTAAATAAATGCTAATTATATGGCTAATGCATATTAAATACTTTAACAGAGAATAGTCCTCAGATAAAAGATTGTGTGCTCTAAAAACTCTTCTAGCCAGTAGGAGCATTTAGGAGAAATAATAGATGATAGAATTAACAGAAATGAATTGTAAGATAACTAACTTCTAATCAATAATAATTATAATAATGTCCATTTATTATTTTTAAAACTGAGTGTGTAAAAATATAGTCCTAGGCATTATCTACACTAATAAAAGATAAACATACAAATTAACCATCACTCTGCTACACTAAGCCATGCCCATCAGCCAATCTGGAGTAAGTATGAAAATTAACCCAACCAAGATGGCAGCCAGCCAAGGAGCTGGAACAAGGAGGAGACTTGGGTTGCCACAGCAATGGAGGAAGCCAAGCTTCCCACCCACCCTGGCCAGCCCTGGCCTCTGCTAAAGTCTACAGAGTTTCAATTGTAGAAGATAAATAAATTGCAGATACCAGGGCCTCTGCTTGGGTTGCTGGGGGTCATGGCCAGCCTGCAAACCACCACAGGCCAATTCCCCAGGCCACCCCATATCTCAAGAGAACCCTCACCCTAATCTGGGACACACTTCAGGGCAAACCTGCCACCCCCACCCCCGGAGATTTGGTCTCCCCTAACTGCCCTCCCCTGAAGGGCTGGTCCTAAATGGGCAGTAGATCATCCCTCTCACAATTCAGGACTACTGGCTCCCAACTGCTCACCTGACTGCCTTCCTGATTGCCCCTAACCACTTCTGCCTGCCAGCATGATCACCCCCTCGCCACCTCCCTGCCAGCCTAATCAATGCCTAACTGCTCCCCTGTCAGTCCAATTGCCCCTAAATATCCTCCCCTGCTGGTCTGGTTTCCCCCAATTGCCCTCCTCTGCTGTCCCTGTCACTCTCAACTGCCCTCCCCTGTAGGCCTGGTCCCTCCTAACTGTCCTCCCTTGCAGGCATTGTCCCCTCCAACTGCCCTCCACTCCATGTCTGGTCCCCTTCAACTGCCCTCCCTCCCAACTTCCATTTATTGCAGGCCTGGTCCCCCCTCTCTCCCAACTGTCCTTCCCTGCTGCTCTGCTTGCCACCAACTGGCCTCCCCTGCAAGTCTGGTCCCCCCCAACTGACCTCCCCTGCTGGCCTGATCACCTACAATTGCCCTCCCCTGCAGGCCTGGTCCTCCCCAGCTGCCCTCCTTGGCTGACCTGATTGTCCACTACTACCCTCCTATGTAGGTCCTTTCGTGGTGGCCATCTTGTGTCCACATAGGGGCATCCATCTTTGACCTCATGGGGGCGACCATCTTGTGTATTGGAGTTTTGGTCAATTTGCATATTTCTGTTTTATTAAATAGGATAGATATACTTTTATGCCATATTGCTTTACTCTAGCCTCCTTCACTCTTTTAAAGATTTGCAAGTTATAGTTAGACATGTAGGGGGACATTATAAACAAATGATGCATCATGTTAGGGTAAGTTTAGTTTTACTGACCATGAGAAAAAGAAAGGGTGTCATAACCGGTAAAGAAAACCAGAGTTGGACAGTAAAGAGGGAAAAGCAAATGTTTTTCAGAAACTATCACAATAGAGAAAAAGACATCTCATTATAGAATCGGACCCAATTTCAAATACAACAAAGACAAATGGGGATTTATTCAAGGAGCAGAATAAGATAATTAAACACACACACACACACACACACACACACACACACACACAAACACACTACATGGAGAGGTGGTAATTTTGGTTAAATTGACTTGAATGAATTCTTTTTGAAGCTAGGCAAAGTGATCAGATACCATAGATAGGGGATGAGTAATTTCATGAGATATGATGTGGGTTTATATATCAAGGATAAAAAATTCTCACTAAACTTACTTAGCAGAATTCTTGTTGCGCCTGAGTGATGCCAAGATGTGTTGACTTAATCAAATACCAAGCTCAAAGGAGCCTGACTAAAGTTTGGTCACAGGAAGTCTTTGTTAGTATGAAGGTAGGGAATGCACCAAAATGATGGCAGGAACAAGGACAAATGGCAAGTAGGATGACCTCTCAGAATTCTTGCATACATGTGAACAGAAGAGAGGCTATGTAGTAAATCTTACAAGCTCAATGGTCAAAGTAACCTCACAGGATGATCATAAAATCCTAACTGGGCAGGTGCTGGTGGATAGTCATGGTCCAGGCTATGACTTCCTTAGTAAAAAGTTTAAGCAAACCCCGTCCAGTGTTCTTGAGCATTTTGTTGCCTGAATACCATTCCTGTTTACTGTAAATGTTAACTATGCTGTCCCAACACATGTAAAAGGAGCATAAAGCTCTTCATTTTACTTTATCCAATAATAGGCATTTCCCAGGCTGGTTTTCTCTAATCTCCTTAATCTACCACTAATAGATTTGATGTAATCTTCCCTATGTTTCCTCCTTTGATTCCAAAGGAATAAAAAGAACTGCAAAACTTCTAATTTTCGGAAGCATTTTCCCAATCTGGTGAGATCTTGCTTCTGGGCATGTCCTCAGTTTGGCTCAAATATGTAGATTCATAAAATTATCTATAGGTTTGAATGTTTTTATGTTCAACACTAGTGCCTCAGTGCATTTATTCATGCTCATTGAAAGAAAATTAATTTGAAAGTGGCCAGCCAGGCAGGACTGGGCAAGACAGGCCGGACAAATACTGGAGCCAACCTTTCACAGTCCCTCCTTAGCCAGCCTCACCTGGGATAGTGCTGTGGCACAAAGGGTGTCTGTGGGCTGAGTGGGGTCCCTCTGTCAGGTGGGGTCCCTTGGCCTAACCTGTGGTGATTGGGTCAAAATCCCTATGTGCCTCCCTGACATCACCTGAGGGGTCCTGGATTGCAAGAGGTTGGTTCTCAGGTGATGCACATGAGAATCAGACTCTCTTCTCTCTGGTTTTGGGGTGCGTCACCCGAGAACCACCGCTGCCAAGTCATCACAGCTCAGCAACTCCTGCATTGAGCTTCTGGTCCCTGGTTGTCAGTGCATGTCATACCTACTGGCTGGTCAGATGGTCAGATGGTTGCTTAGCTTTTTGTATATGTAGATAGAGGACTTACTACTTTTGATTTATTTTTCTTTCCTTTCATTTTTCTTTCTTCTCTTTTCTTTTTGGCTCTTTTCTTTAATTTTCTTTATTTCATTTTTAAAAATTTCTCTGTTAAGCTTAAATCTCACCAATGTGCTATGTAGGTAATAATGTTTACTGACAGAGATATTGCACATTCAGGCAGCAAATAATTTTAAATTCAAATACTTGTTTGGAAGAAAGTTTACAAACCCATAGGACTAACTACTTTGATAAGGTCAGAGACTCAGTGGAGAACAATATTGATCATTAAAAGAAAAATTTACTGTATTTTCTCCTGAATAGACTGAATTGCTCATTGAGATTTTTCTATTGAAAAAGAGTTTTCAGAGTTGCTCAAATTCCTCTTTCTTAATTAGACCTTTCAATTTGAGCTATAATTTCAGAAGAAAAAAAAAGAGATAATTCAGTTCTATAGACAGGGAGGGATGGTGAGTGGAATAAAATGATAATTTTAAAAATCCAGTGAGAATACAAAATAACAGCAATTTGGTGAGTTCATTGGCATCATTTTCTACTGTTTGTAATTAATAGACAATTAACATTCAATTGTCTCATTTTAGTTGTTTATTTTTTAAAATATTTTTCTTGTCACACACAAAACATTTTTTATACTATTTTTTAGACACTGTTGGCCTTTTCTCATTGGTCTTATTTCTTTATTTTTTTTCCATCGTATATACCGTATATAGACAGTGTGTGAGTTTTCCATGATAGTATCGCCAAACACAAAGTCCATGCGTTTAAAGTTACAACCTCTTTTTGCCTTTTTGTTGGAAAACACAACTTGAATATTACTTATTGATGGACTAATTATTGCCAAATTGTGTGATTTTTAAGGGTGGTTAAAAGAGTCTCTGCATTGTAATACCTTTCCAAGTGATGGAATATTTATTCTCTAAATAAATATTTATGTACTGATGTTTAGTGAAAACACTCCAGAATTGCAAATGTCTCATTGCAGATATTAAATAAAACCTGAACAGAAAGTGGATTTTCTATATGTTTTTAAATAGAAAATTATGCAGTGTATTTGACAAATAACAGTAAGAAAGATTTTATTCAAGAAGAACTTTTGAGATACAATACCCAAGAAAGATACTACAATGGGACTTTGTAGTAAAGAAGAAAGATTGGGCTCAACTCTGAATACAAGAAGGAAAAGTGAGAATTTATCCTAAGGAGCAATGTGAGGGGTCAGAGGGTATTGGAAGGTTCAGGACAGACCTACCTAAGATGTGCCATTTTGCCATGAGGATTATTTAATCTAATAGCAATTGAGACACTGTGAACTCAAGAGAAATTTTATTTTTCCTTTAAATAATTTTAATCAGAGGGCCTTACTCACGATGAATTATTACCAGAAATAAATGTATATGACTCATCTATATGTCTGAGCAAACATCTAATTACTGACAATGTGTTCTTCTTCTTATCTTATGAGCTGCGTACTTCATCTTTGAAACCTCAGACCTCTATCCCATTCTTTGGCTCTAGATGGCATGTATACCTCCTTTTACCCTTCTGTATTAAAACCTCTTATGTGTATGGGTTTCTGTTAATATAAAATTAAATTTTATTTTCTCCTTAATCTGTCTCTTGCCAATTTACTAGACCAGTCACAGAAACCCTCATAATTCTTCCTCCTCAACAATGGAAAATTTCTAAAAGGAAATGTTAGGGATAAGAGCGGATTCTGACTAAACCCACCTAATAGGATTCTTGCTAAAATTGAATGATGCAGAGACAAAAAAGAAATCAAAAAGGCAAGGCCTACTTGAAAAGAAGCTCAGAAGAACATGAGTATAATTTGGTCAAAGAGAGAATCTCCCTTGGTTTTCACATACATATATTTTACAGTGTTTCCTCTCCTACAATAATGCAAATTTTCTGAGAGCAAAACAAACATACTCAAGTCAAAACTGTGACAGGGTGGTGTCAAATTATTGCATCAGCAACAATGCCCAAATCTAGATGTGTTCTATGTGGCCCTCGTATCTTTTGGTCAATGACTGTTGCAATCACTACAAAACCTGCAGTAGGTAATAATGGATGGAAAAGAAGAGAAAGTAAATAAATATTCTCCATAGCCATTTTCATGTTATGTAGCACAGCTATTTGGCTCTCCTTTCTCTGATTGGAGTGTTGTTACTATTGGCAAGCTTGGGTTTTCTCTGTCAATACAACCTTGAAAATGAGTGCATTAGGTGCCCATTCTTGGATTGTCCAATAATTAGTACACAGAAATCCTTCTTAGAAATTGTTCTTCATCATATACCATACTTGGTCTTTTTTCAATATCAGGTGGTTTAGACCTCAGTAAATGTTTTTATGCTTATACTTCATGTCTGAGCAAAGTGAACTGCCGTTATTCCCTTTTATCCATGGAGGATACATCCCAAGAAACCCAGTGGGTGCCTGAAACCATAGATATTATCAAACCCTATATACCCTATTTTTTTCCTCCGCATGTATACAGTTTTACTTAAAGGAAGCACTTTATAGCTTCTTTTTGGCATATCCGAATTTCGGGCAAAACTACTTTTTTGCTTTCAGGCCATTATTAAGTAAAATGAAGATTACTTAAACACAAGCACTACAATATTGGGATAGTGGATCTGATAAGTGACAAATGGGAGGGTAGGCTATTCAGCCTGGATAAACTGGACAAAGGGAGAAAGAATTCACCTTCTAGGCAGGACAGAATGAGACAGGGTGAGGTTTCATCATGCTACTCAGAATGGAGTGCAATCTAAAGCTTATGACTTGTTCATTCCTGGGATTTCACATTTCATATTTTTGGAATGTAGTTGATTATAGGTAACTAAAACTGCAAAAAGTGAATCCATGGGTAAATTTCTGCATTTGGCTGAAACAGTAAGACATTAGCAACTTGCCTCTTTGCCTCTTGGCTGCCCTCACTGGAATGCACTTTCTAGTGAAATTACTACCTTTTCAGGTCATTTGGTGCTCAGCAGGAGGCATTTGGGAGAATCCTGGGAAATCAGTCTTTTCTTTTGCTCTAGAGGTTTTTAGCTGTTATCAAAACTCTATGCTGAACCTTTTGCAATGAAATTCGTTAGCTTAGAAGGATTATTATTTTAATTTTTTAATTTTTTGTAGGATCTTTAAAATGGATGCTAGAGCCAACCTACACATAGTCCAAGTTTCTGATATTTTTCCTATCAAATTCCCAAAACCCAAGCATGTATAAGAATGCCTTTGAAGATTCTAAGGCTGGTAGTTTAAATGTGATTGAATAAAAAGTATTATTATTATTATTTACTAATCATGTATAAAAGTGTCTTCATTACTTATTATTCCACCTCAACTCAGCCAAACCTGTATATTAAAATTTCTTACTTGGAATATTCACCAATGGTAGTAGCATTGTTAGTATTATTCAGGGTTCAGATTGGAGAAGATAGAGATCCATTTCATACAAGCTTAAAAGAAAATAATGAAAATGTATTAGCTCACTTACCTGAAGAATCCTGTGGTTGACTATGCCTCTGAAACTTAAATATATAAAACTTCATTGTTTTGTCCTTCTTGCTCCAGGACCCTCTAAATGTTTTGGTCTTATTTTCTTCTTCATCTAGAAAGGGAGCCTTGGCTTCAGAGAAATAAATGCTTAAATTATCTGAATTTTATAAACCAAAAGAGAAGGGGAGGAATCTCAAGAGGAACCTATGACTAATGACCCCATTTGATCAATCACTGTGAAAGGTGCAGTAGCCTGAGGTATAATGATTAACCATTACTGGGTCACATTTTTACTTCTATGGAGGGTATAGCCCAGAACTACCTGAACATGGGAATGGTAAATTCCACAAGAGAATAAGTATTTTATTTTGAAAAGAGGCAGGTATGATGAGGGGGAAAATAAAATGAAAATAAAAGCTATATGTATATAGCATATAGCTTTTTTCCATTTCCCTTGAGATACATACACTTATAATCAGATTCTTGAAGCAAAACAGTCACTTTCAGAAACAGTTGCCTTCCCTATAGTTAACTGTAAAATAAACATATCTTTGGGAATGCAGGTGTCATGTTTTTTCCAGTTTTGCCAAGGAAAAACTTTTAAAAGGAGCAGTTGGTTAGAACCATTCTTGATCCAAAATATTTTTCCTGCCATCCTGAGATTTTACCATCTGTAAGTTCATTATATAAGCCATTAAATCCCTTAAAAATCCCCACAGAATTTGGATTTTATGACTGAGATGTGCAGGACAAATAACTCTACTTCCCAAGTTAGTCAATAAATCAGTTTTTTATAATGATCAAGCACTCTTTACACCTGACCTCCAGGAATGGTGGGTCCACTGTGTCCTGAAGCAGTCTGTTCTGGAGTTGGGCATTCCTGATTATTGGAGAACAAAGAGTAAATATATTTTAAAATGTTACAAAATACTTTTTCCATAGTACTGAGATGAAGACTACTATTCTATAATCTCATTGACATTGGGGTCAAATAAAACAAGTATAATTTCCTTTTCCTGAAACACTCCATATATACCTAGAGATTGCTGTGCATTCTCCATGCATCAACCCTCCTTCAAGATAAACATTGCTATATTCTTTATCCTTTTTTCATTTCAATAAGTTTAACTTATATCTGTTAAAAAATAACCTAATTTTTCAACACTTCCTAATGTTTAAGGAAACCTCCTACCTGTCCCCCACACAAACCTGAAATGTCTCTCTCTCTCTTCTCTCTTCCTCTTTCTCTCATCTCTCTATCTCTCTTTCTCTCTCTCTCACCTTCTATAACAACAGAGACCATGCTAGTGCAGAAATTTGAGATTTTTGGAAAGAGGAAAAAGGATAGAAATTAATGAAGATATAAATAGAGGTAGAAGAAGAGACATTACTGTTTTAATCACTTTCTTCATTTTTTTTTGGGGGGGTGGCTGGCTTAATTTATGGCAGATAATTGCAGTACAAAGAACTTCTATTCATCACCAACTCTAAAGAGGATAATGATTGCTATAACTCTCATTATCTAGGATCAGATGAAGGCTTAACATGTTTAGTTATCACAGCAGTCCTGAAAGGTATTATTTTCTCCATTTGCTAATGAAGAAACTGGGGCTTTTCTAGAGACAGTACATTTTACAGGAGCCAAAATCCAATGCAATTTCTGATTGTGAAGCCTACTGTCTTCCCACCTGGGAATACAAGAATGGAGGATGTAAGAATGACATGCCATCACAAGAAGGGTTTAATGAAAGTCACACCTGTTTAGTAGTCAACCATTTATTCTGCATTTCCATTGATTATGATACAAGCTACTAACTGAATGAACCTCTGTGTTACGCCAGATACAGCATTTATATAAGAAAGACTGTCTTTTATGATTCCACTTATCAGAATTAAATAGAAAAAAAATCTATAATAATAGGTTCTTACAGCATGAGAATGGGAAAAAAACTTGCAAATAGTACAAGAGATCTTTAGGAGGAAATGTAAATATTTTTAAATGGATTGTGGTATATTTTCACAATATTATAAATTTACTATAAATTATTAAATTGCATATTTATAAAAGAAAGTTTATGTCATATAAAGTAAACCTCAATGAAACAAAAACTCTTGCACATCAAAATTAGTAAGGACCAAAGTAAGCAAATTGCAGAATTTGCACCACAATAATAGTGTTCTTTTGCATACTCTGAGATGTTGTAAATTGTTACACCATCATTTTATATATTGTAAGAAAATAATATGTTAATTAAACTTAAATGCATTTGTCATTTTAGGGTGTTACCAAAAATGTAGATGCACACTTTGAATAATTATGAATACAGTGTTTATTAAAATACATTTCAGTTTCAAAATTAAGCTGTCAGTTATTAAACTACATATACATTTTTTGGTGGAGATACCCTATATACATATATGTGCTTTGTGGGCGGGAATGTAAACTGGTACAGCCATTATAGAAAACATTGGGAGATTTCTTTAAAAATTAAAAATATAACTATATGATCCAGCAATTCCACTTCTGGGTAGATATCCAAAAATTGAAATTAGGATATTGAGGAGATATCTGCACTTTGAAGTTTGTTGCACTATTATTCCCAATAGACAAAACATGGATATGACCCAGTTGCTTGTCAACAGATAATGAACAAATGAAGCAAATGTGAGACACACACACACACACACACACACACACACACACACACTCCAGTAATATTTATTTAGCTTTTAAAAGTAAACGCTAAATAAAATACTATGACAAGACAAAATATGTTCTCACTTATATGTGGAATAAAAAAGTTAACCTCATAGAAACAGAGTGTAAATTGGTGGTTACCAGAAGTAGGGGCTGGAGTAAATGGAGATATATTGGTCAAAGGGTACAGACTTACACTTGTGAAATGAATCAGTTCTGGGAACCTAAAGTATAGCATGGTGACTTTAGCTAACTGTATTCTATTATATACTTGAAACTAGTGGCTTGGTGCACAAAATTTGTGCACAGGGGCAGGAGTGGGTGTTCCTCAGCCCAGCTTGCACCTTCTCCAATCTAAGACCCCTCAAAGGATGTCCTACTTTTGGTTTATAGGGATTGGGCCTAAATTAGCAGTGGGACATCCCTCTCGCAATCCAGGACTGCTGGCTCCTAACTGCTCACCTGCCTGCATGCCTGCCTGATTGCCCCTAACCAGTCTACATGCTGGCTTGCTCGACCCCAACTGCCCCCTGACACCTGCCTGCTTGCCCCCAAATGGCCCCCTCCAGCCTGAGCACCCCCAACTGCCCCCCATGCTAGTGTGCTCACCCCCAACTGCCCCCTCTGCTGGCTGCTTGCCCCACCTTGCCTCCCCACTGGCCTGCTCACCCCCAACAGCCTCCCTGTTGGCCTGCTCACTCCAAACTGCCTCCTCCTGCTGTACTGACAACTTCTAACTGACCCCCACTGATGACCTGCTCACCCCCAACTGGCTCTCCTGCTGGTCTGCTTACCCCCAAAGGCCTCCCCTGTTGGTCTGTTTACCCCCAACTGTACCACCCTCCACCAGCCTGATCAAACACAAATGCCATCCCTTCCTGGCCTGATCATTCATAACTGCCCTCCCCTCTTGGCCTCTAATCCCTTCTCCCTTGGCCCTGCCACCATGGCTTGTCCAGAAGAATATCTGGAAGGTCTCCTGGAAGGTCTTCCAGTCAGATTAGCATACTACCCTTTTAGATAGATAGAGGCCTGGTGCATGGGTGGAGTCTGATTGGTTTTCCCTGAAGGATGTCCCAGATCAGAGTGGGAGTCTCCACAGGATGGCTGGCCAGCCTGAGTGAGGGGCTGATGGCTGTTTGCAGGCTGGCCAAGGCCCCCAGTGAGGACCCTTATCTCATGGAGGTGTGGCCAGCCTGGGAGAGGAGTTGAGGGCTATTTTCTAGCTGGCCAAGGCCCCCAGTGACCAAAGCTCCCAGCCCCTCCTTTTATGCCTTTTTTTTCTCTCACCACCTCCTTGAGCTGGGGCCAATGCCAGTGGATAGGAACTTGGCTTCCTTCAATGCTGGGACCAACCCAAGACTCCTTCTGGCTCCAGCTACATGGCCGACACCATCTTGGCTGGGTTAATTTGCATACTTGCTCCTGATTGGCTGGTGGCCATGGCTTGTGGGCAAAGCAGAGTTAAGATCAATTTGCATGCTTATTTTATTAGATAGGATTTGCTAACAGAGTAGATTTTAATTGTTTCCCTCATAAATAAATAAATAAATAAACCCTATCTAATAAAAGAGTAATATGAAAATTAACTGTGTTTCTACTACAGCCACAAGCCACTGCCACCAGCCAATATGCAAATTAATCCAGCCAAGATGGCTGCAGCATCCAGAGAGAGCAGGAGGCATGGGTTTTCCTGGAAATGGAGGATGCCAAGCTTTCCACCTGCCCTGGCCTGCCTTGGCCTTCACTACAGGCTACAAAGTTTCAATTATAGACAATAAATAAATCCCAACAAAAATGGCCGTGGCCACAAAGCAAGCAGGAGGTTTGGCTCCACTCAAGGCTACAAAGTTTTCGTTTATAGAAGATAAATAAATCCCAGATCCCAGGGCCTCTACTTGGGTTGTTGAGGGCCATGGCCAGCCTGTAAATCACCACAGGCCCCTCACCCAGGCTGTGCCACACCCCTGGGGAACCCACACCCTGATCTGGGACACCCTTCAGGACATACATTCCAGTCCCCACCCATCTACCAGGCCTCTATCTTATCTAATAAAAGAGTAATATGCAGATTGACCATCACTCCAACACACAAGATGGCTGCCCCCATGTGGACACAAGATGGCTGCCACAAGATGGTCAGCCAGGGAGGGCAGTTGAGAGGGCACAGGCCTGCAGGGGAGAGCAGTTGGGGAGGACTAGGCCGGCAAAGGAAGGCAGTTGGCGGTGATTAAGCCTGCAGAGGAGGGAAGTTGAGGGCGACCGGGTCTGCAGGGAAGGGCAGTTGGGGGAACCCAGGCCTGTAGGAAAGAGAAATTGGAGGGGACCAGGCCTACAGAGGAGGGCAGTTAGGGGTAATCAGGTCTTCAGGGGAGGCCAATTAGGGGCAAACAGGCTGGTAGGGGAGTAGTTAGGCATCAATTACACTGACAGGGGAGTGGTTAGGGGGTGATCAGGCTTGCAGGCAGAAGTAGTTAGGGGCAATCAGGAAGGCAGGCAGGTGAACAGTTGGGATCCAGCAATCCTGGATTGTGAGAGGGATGTTCAACTGACTGTTTAGTCCTAATCCTACATGGATCGGGACTAAATAGGCAGTCAGACATCCCTTGAGGGGTTCTAGATTGGAGAGGATGCAGGGTGGGCTGAGGGACACTCCCCCTCCCTCCCCCGCCACTGTGAATGAATTTCATGCACTGGGACTCTAGTAAATAAGTAAAATGACATTTATGTGAGGTGATGAATTTGTTAGCCAACCTTAATGTGGTAATCATGTCACAATGCATACATATACTATATCATTATGTTGTCCACCTTAAACTCACAAAACATTATTTATCAACTATATCACAACAAATAAAGAAAAAAATAAGTTGCAGACATCAGAATATTTCAAACTTAAATATTTCAGCATGCACATTTTCAAGGTGAGAATACAATTATTTTTATGAAGTTGGTAGACTTTGTGATTAAGTTGGAGCCAAAGCTCAGTGGAAAGTAAAATTTTGTGAATCACTTTTGTTGTTGTTATTGTTATTGTTCATCCTCCCTGGAAGATATTGTTTTCCATTGATTTTTAGAGTGGTGGAAGGGAGAAAAGGAGTAAGAGACAAAGGGAGAGAGAGAGAAACACAATGTGAAGGAGACATATTCATTGGTTGCTTCCCACACTCTCTCGAATCGAACCTACAACTCAGTTACATGTCCAGAAATGGAACCCATGACCTCTGGGTGCAAGTCACTTAGCAACATTAAGTGACTTGTCAATCACTTTTTATATAGATAGAACAATGTACTTTTCAAAAATAATTTGCATCCAATAGCTCAATATTTCAACTCTAATAACCATGATGTAGGAAGAGCAGGCACTATTTTTATGATTTGTGTTTTTAGGGATAGTAGACAATTAAAACCCAAAGGACTAAAAAAGTTGCTGAAGATCTATGTGTTTTAAAAGGCTCCATATCTCTGATTTCCCAAGTGAATAAAGGAAGGAGCTTAATGTTATCATGCTAAATGCTTAAAGTCATTGTTAACTTTTATTAATTTAATATCTCTATAAGGTAGATGTTGTTTTCCTCAGTTTACAAATGATGATCCAGAAACTCAAAAGATACAAATTCTTCACCAAAAGTCACAGAGGAAGTGGTAAAACTACAAAGTAAAGATTACTTTTCTGACCTTTAAAACTATGCTACTGCCGAAATTGGTTTGGCTCAGTGGATAGAGCATCGGCCTGAGGACTGAAAGATCCCAGGTTTGATTCCGGTCAAGGACATATATCTTGGTTGCGGGCACATCCTCAGTAGTGGGTGTGCAGGAGGCACCTGATCAATTTCTCTCTCTCATCAATGTTTCTAACTCTCTGTAAAAAAATATATATTTTTAAAAAAAGTATGCTACTTATATAACCAAACTGAGAATACCCAAGTGTTTTCAGTGCTCAATGTTGAGCCCCCTCTATTACAGAGAGTCATTTGTTGCACTTAAAAATCAAAGCTCAGCAGATAGCTCTTTTCTCTGTCTTTGGTAAATAATAGTAAATAGAAATAGTAATTAAAATATTTCTAAGTGATATATTGAAGGTATAGAAAGAACTAGCACTTGGAAGCACATTAATGAACATGCACTGGACTAATATCTATATATCAACTGTTATTACCATCATTTTACTCTTGAAAGAAACTGTATGAAATCTTCAATTTGGTACAATGTCTATCATAGTGTAAACATTATCCTGTAGGGCTGGGACATTTACTTGATGAGTTACAGGGATATAGTTGACAAAAATTTCTTTGATTGCTCCTTCAGTCACACAATGCTGATGAAAATTATCTTACACAGGACCAAACTGGACAAATACATGGGATTCTACAGGGATAAAAATAGTCTTGACACATACTTTAGTTTTCTATTTTTCTTAAGAAGCTTTTTTCAATGCTGAAACTTATATATTAAAGGTATTTTGACCACATCTTATTTTATGCTCCCAACAAACCTTGGGAGATAGGTAGGTGGGTTTATAGAAAGAGCAAGTACAGTTATTCCCACTTTCCAAATGTGGAAACTAAAGCTGTAAGAGGCTTCCGTCACTTGGTTAAGGACATACAGAATATTCACGGTTGCAGGTCATCTAATATGATGTTGAACACTTTGCCCTAAATATCCAGGCAGCATTCACCAGGGGATGTTCATCTGCCTTCTACAAAACTCTCAATGTATTTTCCAGAGCAATTGATAAAATTTTAATAGCTGGAATCATGGAATCATGGAATGGGTAAAGCCTACTAGTACTTCATATGTGCGCCCACTCATGTATGTCCTTCCTCCTAAATGCCTACCCTCTCCTTTCTCCTCTTCAGAGTTCTAATGAGCCCCAAGGCTCCCTTTTCATGCCCTCTACAAAATTTGAGCTCAGATATAATCTAATTTTACAGTCATTTACCCCTTCTTGTGAGTATAACCATAGCGACATTAAGAGTATTACATTATATGTAATATTTCACCCAACATGAGTCATTACATTCCTATTCTTATACTTTTACAACATTAGCTCAAATTCTGGTACAAAAGGAATTATCACCGTTTTAAAATTTTCTGGCATCACTATGTAAATCTATGCAATAAGCACTTAGAGGTTCTTAAGTAATATCTCACGAAGTGGCCACTGTTCTGCTCATGGATAAATCAATGCTGACTGCTTTCTAATCGCTGGTGGAAAGAACTGGATTATGTGTAACCACAATACTTGATATTCAGTTAATTTAAACCAGCTTCTCTTCTCTAATTAGAGAATGTAATAGGACACTACATATGCATACTTTAGTGAAACAGGGAAGAATGTGTGGTCTCTCTAATGTCTGAATCATTCACCTGTCAAATCAACCCTTCTGGAACAGCTCAGCAGGTCTGACCTAAATAGAAGGGAAAGCTACTTTTTTCTCTAATTGTATATTTATTCTCTTCCTCTATATATTTAGAATGGTGTATCAGTTTTTATTGTTTATCCTCACCTGAGGATATTTTTTCCATCGATTATTTTTTTAGAGAGAATGTAAGGAAAGGAGGATGAGGCAAGGAGGGAGAGAGAGAGAGAGAGAGAGAGAGAGAGAGAGAGAGAGAGAGAGAGGGAGACTGATGTGAAAGAGGCACATAGATTGATTGCTTTTTGCACACATCCCAATCAGGGAGGGGAATCAAATCTGCAACCCAGATACTGCTCTTGACTGGGAATCAAACCAGAGACCCCTTGATGTGAGGGACAAAACTCTAACCACTTAGCCACACAAGGTCAGGATGTTAGTCTATCAATTTTTAGAGTGATTAAGATTAAAAACATACAAACACAAGAAATAAAAATGAAAAAATACATGTCTAAAAGCAGAAATGATGACTACAGTTTAAGCTTAATTTTTAACCTTCTATCAGTATATGCTTAATGTTCTAGAATAATTTTAAAATTTGACAGAAAATTTTATTTCATATTGCCCACATAGACACAGTCCAAGTGTTCACCTAACTTTGAACAGCAAGGCTTGTTCTGGAACTTCCACAATTCAGCTAAACCTAACCCAAGCCCATGAATGCAAAAGGTAATGAGGATTTAGTATTTACATAGGTACTTTTAATATAACCATATGTTTTTAAATTAACTCTGTTCAGAATTGCCATGAATTTCTTCTCTCACAAATAAAAAAGAAGAAAATATCACTCACTTGCAACAACCTGACATGCACGTAACAGATGGCTGTAGGTTGTTTTTAGAATAAAAAAGCATTAAGAGTAAGGCATATCATCTATTATTTTGCCTTACCATCTTTATCACTTTCAATCTAAACAGAAAAAATGATATATTACAGAAAAATGGCCCCTTTTGTGACATTTCTGATGTGACTATACAATTTCAACACCAGAGTGGTTCATTTTCGAAATGAATGAGACATATTTTAACATTTAACGAATGCCATGTTTTTGAAATGAATCCTGCAGAAATTAATTAAACTACTGCATACATTATAAATATCAGAAATGATATGATTTCAATGATAAGATTTCAATGATAAAAATGTCTCAAGAAGTACTCTAAAATATGCCTGTGTGTATGAAGATGGTCACTGCAGGAAGAATTCTTAATCAATGAACAATTATATGATTGGCTTATTGTAAAGAAGAAAATGGGTGTCAATTAAACATTGTTGACATAGGTCTTTTTGATAGAATTTTAATGGCTGTGAAAACCTCGTCCCAAAAATATCTTCCTATACTGCTTCAGTGAGGACTGGTTTTCCTTTTTTTATTACAAAATATCAATTTTATGACATGGTTTGTGCCTTCCTCCAGGAAATGCAGATAATGCCAAAATGAGTGAAATATAGTGATAATAAATTCCTGAAATTTACTCCAAATTATTTTTCATATCTAATGATTAGGCCTTGTTCAAACAAAATTAAGATAAAAATGCAGCTGCCCTCACCCTGGCTGGGTTTTTAAGATTAAAAACATACAAACACAAGAAATAAAAATGAAACCACTCTCAGTTGGTTAGAGTATCCTGTACACCAAAATGTTGCGGGTTTGATTCCAAGTCTGGGCACATATGTGGTTCCATCCTGGTCAGGATGGGTAAGGGAGGCAGCCAATCAATGTTTTTCCTCTCACATCTATGTCTCTCTCTCTCTCTCTCTCTCTCTCTCTCTCTCTCTCTCTCTTTCTCTCTGTCAAAAACAAACACACATATCAATAAAAAAATATCTTTGGGTGAAAATTTAAAATACACACACACACACACACACACACACACACACACACACATACACACACACACACACACAACTGCCATCCCCAGCACCTCTGGATGAAATGGAATTGGACAAACTTAATTCTAAAAACTCTTTCAATCTTGATCTCTTCAATAGTGTGAGAGGTAGTCATAAGAAAAAAGTGATCATTACTAGTCTATAACACCAATTGATTTTGTTTTCTTAATGAAGTATATCTTTGCCTGCAATCCAATGGTATTAACCTAAATGAAGGGCCTAGGCCTTATAACTGACTCATGATATGCTGCTCTAGACACATAAAGACATAATATGTACCTGATTGCTTTATTTATTTATTTATTTTAAATATTATTTTTATTGATTTTTTTCAGAAAGGAAAGGAGAAGGACAGTTAGAGATATCGAGAGGGAAACATTGTTCAACTATGTCCTGCACATCCCTTATTGGGGATGTGCCCACAAACAAGGTACATACCCTCGACCAGAATCAAACCTGGGACCCTTCAGTCCACAGGCCAACGCTCTATTCACTGAGCCAAACCGGTTAAGGCTGATTGTTTGTTTTAAATGTACTATTAGTATGGTTCTGGAATAGCTTCATACTTAAAGGTTCCATACATTTATAAAATTAAAAATAAAACACTTTTTATTATTTTTGTTAATACTCATCCAAATATAATTTTCTATTGCTTTTAAAAACAGTGAAAGGGAGAGAAACATTGATGTGAAAGATGTACATCAGTTGGTTGCCTCCCCCATGTGCCCTGACCAGGGCCAGAGATTGAACCTGCTACCGAGCTACAACCCCTTGCCCAGAATTGAACCTGGGATCCTTCAGTCCACAGGCCGATACTCTATCCATTGAGCCAAACCAGCTAAGGTTAAAAATACAATATTTCTTTTTAAAACAAACCAAAATAAAGCCCAGATATTTTTGAAGAAGAATACTTTTAATGTAAATATTTCATTAAACAATACAAACTATTTTTACTTTTTTTCGTAATTAATCATACAGATACACTTACATCAAGGCCATTTTAAAATGAAGTTCTGCTTTTTCCAAATTAGCATGTTATAACCAATTCTCATTTCACAGTTGAACTAAAAACTAGAAATGAATAACCTATGGCCCATGGCCGGGCACCCACAGGGGAGATGAATAGTCCTGCCATCTGTTATCCCAAAAGGGCCTTCATAAATAGCATCAAACTGTCAGATTTAAATTCCTTGCAAAGAGAGGCCGTATGGCAAAAATAGGAGAACATACTGAGGGCACAGACAGAGGGGGCAGGGAGGAGTGGTGGAAAGGCAGACAAAACAAATTTTCCCTAAAATGTTCAAGAGAGAAGTAGGCACACATATCATCCACATTCTGAGGACAGGGTCAGGCTATTTCAGGGGGAAAATAAGTACTGATTTTAAAAATTGGGGGCCTACTCCTGCTACTGATCACTCATGCAAAATGAGAAACATGTCAATTCTTTAGTCTCCCATTTATTGTTAAATATAAGTTTGTGTGTGTGTGTGTGTGTGAGAGAGAGAGAGAGAGAGAGAGAGAGAGAGAGAGAGAGAGAGCTCTTCTGATGTCCCTTTCAGGTATATTGCTCCATGATGATAAATAAAAATGGCTTTTCCTAACAAGTATTCCACTAACATTTCTGCCTGCCCAAATTGTATTTTCTTTCTTTTGTTTGTTACATATCATTGCGTCTACCTTGTTGTGTGCTTGTCTCATTAGAAGGTGGTACCGCTTAATGGAATAGAAAGACTTCACTTATAAATTATTCTAATCTAGAAAAGATGGGCATTCAGTATTTCTCCTGGTATAATTATTCAACCGAATGTGATATTGCAAAATCATTAGTCGAATAAAACAAGCAAGTGAGCAAGTAATTTCATTGTGAGTCTAAAGAGATTTAAATTTGGTTCAGCGCTAGCAAGCAGCATCACTCACTGGAAAGGCCTTCTAGGTACGTTATATGTTCTATGCATGATAAGTCCTGAGATAAAAGGCATAATTTAATTCTTGAGAAGGACCATGCATCATGGAGGCATTTATTATACAAGCCTTTGTTGCTGGATATGAAGAGGAAAAAATGTATTCATGTGGAGAAGGGCACACTCAGATACAGCCTGTCATTTTCAATTCCTCAAGTCAGCTTAGCTGTGGTGATTAGCATTCTACCTGGCCACACTTCCAGAAGGACTGAGTAAGCATTCCCTGCCAAAGAGTTTTAAAAATCACATGAAAATGCGAAGTCTTGAAAGAATTTCCAGATTCCTAAAATTCAGGTTGGTTTGTTGTCTCTTGACAGCCCATGAATTAGATCACTAAGCCTGGATGTGCTCAAGAGAAAGATGAATGTATGTGTGGCTGGCATAGCTTTCTTTATCAAGTGATATGCTTCAAAAACCTTGCCATTTAAGAGGTTCTATAGTTTTACAAAGCATTCATTCTATGGAGTATGATATTTTCAGCAATTCATAGTTTTACAAATGTTTTCTTTTGCTTTGGACTATCTAAGTACACATCAACAAATGTATAGAATAAAAAAATGATTAATCTGAATGCAGAAAGACTACACTTCAACCTTAAAAATACGTTACCAATACTTTTTGTTAGTGAAATTAATTAGAAACACACACACACACACACCACACACACACACACACACACACGCATACACATATATATATGAAAGGCTAATATACAAAGTATCTCCTCAGGAGTTCAACCAGGAGACGAGGAGTTTGATCAATCACTATGATCACTCGCTATGACCACTTAAGGGATGGTATGGAATGAAAGCCATGGCTGGCAGCTAAAAACCAAGGAAAGAAGGTTCCAGCTGGTAGCAGGAAAATCCCAGTTGACCCTGATTGCTGGACAAGCCTAGGGACCCTACTTGTGCATGAATTTTGTGCACCAGGCCTCTAGTATCACATAATTGTGGAAGGAAAAAAATGTAAAATGGGTTTTGAATACAAATTTGTTATAAAATTTTAGACTTAAAATTATCATGGAAACCCATTCTGTAGCTTCCTTTAAGGATAATCTTATAATGTGACCACTTTAGCAATTGCATCTTATTTTCATTATAAATATTTATTTTCATCTTTCCTTTACACTATTGTTGTTATTTTGTTGATTAAGATAAATGCACAACTAAACTACATTTTTATTATTTTTATTTCATGATTATAAAGAAGATTTACAATATATTTGAAACAAAATTAGAATGTTAGGTCTTGGTTGATTAAGAACACCTAACCCAAATTTTTCAACTTACAGAAAACTAAAGTCCCAGAAAACAAATTACTTGCCCATTATCACAGGAAAAAGTATGGGACACAGCCACAACTAGAAGATAGGTATCTGCAATCTAGGTACAGCATTTTTGCCACTAAAATAGGCTTTTTGGACCTAATACTTAATGAAAAGAAGGCATACTATTTAAGACATTTCCTCAAAGTTTTAATGGAGATTGATAAAAAATTTAAAATTAGTAACACATATTTTTCTCTGTTATTGGGAAAATCAAATAGACTAGCTGATTTCAGTTTAAATCTTTTACAGGACCCACCTCTTCAACCCACTGTTTATTATAACCCTAACCTCACAAAATTCCTCTGTGAAGATATCAAAGGGGAACTGATAACAATGCAATGATTGAATCTATGCAAAGATATCTACAGCTGTTGTTTTTTTACATTTTTTCATTTGTTTACCTCATTAACCTGGGTATATAATAAAATAACGTAGGACTTTTGGTGATTTCCTGAAACAAAATAATTCTTCCTTTGGGAATTTTTTTTAATATTGTCATTTACAATAGGGATAAAATTTCATCACTGTCTGATATGATACATATGTTACTTGTGGCTGGATGTACATCTCAAAACTGTCACTCCAGGAAGTCCTCTTTATGCAAACTACCACATAGTTTGAAGTCTATGTTCTAATGAGCTAAACTGGCTATCTTCCCATCATATATGACTACTTCTATCTTTTTTTTTTTTACTTCACAGCAATCCCTCTTTTGCCCAGTAATAAATACCCTTCAGTGTCATGGTTTCATTTGACTGGAAAATAATTTGTCCACTAATATATAATATATATAATATTATATATATTATATATATTATATAAAATACCAGAAATGATACACACACACACACACACACACACACACACACACACACATATATATATATATGTATAAATGATGAGAAAAGTATAAGAGAATATGCTTTTATACTACACAGTTGAATAATAGTTCATCTTATATGTAAATTTAGACATATACATATATGTGATATTTAAAATATATGTTATCTATTTTCTCTTTGTTTATATGGTAAAGCCAAATCTGCTAATTTTTCTCACTTAGTAATATGCATTTTGTGAAATTCTTCCTGATGTGAGCAAATACTATGAACTTTTAGATTTATTGCAAGAAAAATATATTATTTATGCTCTCCTGTACATATAAAAGGTATTACTCAAAATAAATAAGAGTAAAATAATATATAACAATAAGACACAACAGGAAGTATTCGATAAACATATATAACATCACTAAGAAGTAAACAGGACTATTTATTTATTTGTTCTTTTTTTGTCTTAACTGATGCCAGAACATATGCTGTGAAAAGTAGAGATGAGAATGGAAAAAAAAAATAGTCTCCATGGCAGCCTGAACAAGAGCATTGGAGAAGGACCAAGTGAGTCTTATGGTTACTGTCAGGAAATTTGATCAAGATATTAAGAAGAGTTTCAGTTTAAGTCTAGGCTTACATAATAGAAACTAAAATGACATTGGGCAGATGTTTGGTAAAAACAAGAAATAGAGGGATATATATTGACTTATTTGATAGTTTACCTGTTAGTAAACAATTTTGTACTAAATGTTTATATGTGTGTAAAATAGGATTCTCTATCTATAACACACTGCATTTCACAGACCCCAACTTTTCCTTCAAGGACTTTACAACCTAGATTTACAGATAGCATAGCCTTTTCAAGTGATGTAAGACAGAAATGTAAATAACTATGAAAAAACAATAGTTGGCTCAAAGTGGTTGAGGTAAACCTATGAACCAGGAGGTCACAGTTCAATTCCTGGTTAGGGCACATACTCAAGTTGCAGGCTCAATCCCTAGTGGTGGGTGTGCTGGAGACAGCTGATCAAAGATTCTCTCTCTCCCTCTCTCTTCCCATCTGAAATCAATCAAAATATATATATTTTTAAATGCCAGAAATAATATGTGGGAAAGTATGAAAAAAAAGACATCTGTGAAGACAGAATAAGCACTCAATAAATATTTCCTATTATGAAGAGATACAAGACTAGAAATGTTAAACGAGAGAGAGATCACCATGGCTGGGTGGGATGTTCAAGTACAACTTTTAGGAGAAGGAGGACATACTGTCCTGAAAGGATGGTGATAATTTAGGTAGGTTAGGAGTATAAATGGGCAGGTCTGTACATATTGCTATGCAATGTGAAGTGCCAGACAATCAGTATGAAAGAAGAGACATAGATCACCTTGGTTTATGTAAAGAAATTATAGGGAGTATTCAAGTAGAAGACAGGAGAAAGACAGTTGCTTCTAGGGTTGAGAGGGGCTTGGATTGTCATGGTAAATGAATGGTTGTCTAAGATGTTTACTTCACTGGTCCACAGTTTTTTCAAATGTGTAACAAGGGAGTTAAAACATACAACCAATTTAGTTGTCTGCTCATTGTGACTCAGTTCTGGGGGAATTATAACATGGGTGTAGTCATCAGTTTAGTGTTTTGTCTGAGAATTTTAAGGTTTGTGAGTGCTGTTATTGCAGGTTTAAAATAATGGATGGAAAATCTCTCTATTTTGAAGACACAGTTTTAAAAAAATTTTTTTTTCAAGAACTGAAAATAAATACTACAATATTCACTTTCTCTCCTTAATCTTGCTTCTGGGGGGAAAAAATCCTAGTACTGTTTCTAGTTAATAACTCAAATAAAAGACAATGACCACTTCATAATGGCTTTTTAAACGATTACCCACACCTGTAATGAGTAATTATATTATTTGCTGTATTGGCATTCACTAAATTAATTATGGATTTGAAGACAAAATATGTATGACATTACTGTGAAGAAAAAGTAAGGAAGTGTACTAAGTTAATGATGGAGAATTGTATGCCTTTTGTATAATTACATTTTTTTCCACTTATTTGATCTATTTTAGTTTTGTTAAAGTACTACTCTCAAAACATTTTATTAAATTTAGTTGAGTGTGCTCACCATACAAACTACAGTTAATGATTCTTACCTGAGAAAACCAGTCTTCATTTAGCTCAGGTACTTACTTGAATATGCATAGTTAATCAATCAATGGTAAAAGAAGGCCACATGTCTCATTTCATTCTATATCTCAGAAATTCTGGTTTTGATATTTAGCATAACAGAAGTCACATGTTGGTGAATTGAGGAAGAATATACATTAGAAAAGTATATGTGGCATATTTCCCTAATATTTTAATGAACATTTGTTAGTATTAATGTGATGTCACAGGTGATCAAATATGAAAATGACTGGTTGACAAACAGTAATGAATACACACAACCATAATTCACTTTTCTTTCTGGTAGTATCATATTCCAATAGCACAAATAATTTTTAGTTCACAATCACAGGGAGTGCATTTATAAAACAACTACTGTGTGTGGATCATTAATGTTGGGTAGTCTGGATCCCCTCACTTTCCCAAATGGAAATTGTTTCCTTACTGCCCAAATTTATCCTTTCATCTTGTCACTCATAGTGCAAACAAACAAGATGTTGACAAAGTTAGCTCTTTATCATCTGGAATCTGGTAGGACAACTCCTGAATCTACTTTAGAAGGACAACGTTGTACAGTCTGTGTTTGCTCCGAGTATACTTCCTCATACAAAGTCCCTCCTTAATGGTGTTTTGAAATTAAGTTTCAAACAACTTTCCACTATTTTCCTATGGATAAACAGGATACATAGGTCTTGTTTCTTTGCTTTCTTCAAAATATATCAAAGAAAAAAGAATCATCTTGAGAACTGAAAATTCTTCTTCCATGGTTGTTGTCATTTTTGCTCTATTGCTTTCTCTGACATGTAGCTCTCCTATAAAGCAGATGTTCAAGTATCACAGATGAAAGGTAAGGAGAAAGATTGTTTGATTTAATTTTTGTTCCTTTTCTTCTTTAAGAAAAAAACAATTTCTGTAGATTCCTGGAATAATGTTAATCGATATTTCACTTAGTCTTTAGATTTTGTGCCCAAGATCCATAAAACATTATTAGCTCTTTTCATATAATCTTCCATTTACTTAGATGCTAATTTATTTTAAACCATAGGATTTCTTAAAATTAATAATTTTAAAAAATACTGTGACAAGTACATAGTTTCAAATGACATGTGGGACAAGAACTCATGGTATGCCAGGGAATAGGCTATCATATCCAAGTGCTTTCTTCATTGAAGGAAATTTTAATAAGATCTAGATGTAAAAGAGTTTGATTTGAAAAAGGTTTAATCTTACAGTGAAGATTCCCATTGAATGTGCCATTGAAAACTATTTCTGTGGATGGAAATAGGTATTGTTAATGCACTAGAGAATTATGTGTTAAACAGTTGCTAAAGGACCTTCTGCAGCTTCAATATAAAATTGTAATTCATTAAAAACAGAATATGGTGTGCTATGTCTAACACAGACCTCTATTTCTTATTCATAAGACTCAAGATTATTTAAACTACATGTTCAAATATTCTGCTGAAGAAGAAATAATAGAAAACTGGGTTTGCAAAGTTTTTTTTTCCAGTTTTTTTTTAAAAATATATTTTATTGATATTTTACAAAGAGGAAGGGAGAGGGATAGAAGGTCAGAAACATCAGTGAGAGGTTGAGAGAGACTCATCGATCAGCCGTCTCCTGCATGCCCCCTTCTGGGGATGTGCCCACATCCAAGATATATGCCCTTGACTGGAATGGAACCTGGGAACTTTCAGTCCCCAGTCCGACGCTCTATCCATTGAGCCAAACCGGTTTTGGCTTTTTTCAGTTTTAAATTTATCACTCTTTACCTTTATGAATGAGACTATTCATTCTAACTTCAGTGTATCTCTATAAATGTTACCTACTGATGTAAATAAAATAATTGTTGTATGCATTGCAATAGAATTAGCATATCTAGAAAAATAAAGAAAATGGTTTTCTCTCCTGTAGTTAAGAACTGATTACAATAAAGTGAAATGATTACTTTGTGTAATTTGTAATAATAACTTTTAGTTAATGAGATTTTCCTATTGCCCTGAATTTTATACTATATCTCATTTAATTCTCACAAACAACTACATGATATGTAGATTTCTTCTGTGCTTTAAAGATAATGAGATGCTTGAAATGTGTCAAACAGGAAACAACTGTGGCCAACTGCCAGAATTGCTAAGTAGAATATATTCCAATATAGTCTGCCCAAATATAAGATTATTTTTTTTAACAATGTTGGCTTCCCTTGAAGATAAAATGATTCAACTTAAAGAATTCAAGATTTTACAAAGAAAGTAATATTAGATCTGAAACTTTAAAGATAGTTGAGGAATAGGATAGGCATTAGAGACCAAGGAAATGAAAGTTAGAAAGGCAGAAATCATGTAAAGCATAGCATAATCAGGTAAGACACTAGTTTAGCATGTTTATCATAAAATTCTTAAGAAGAGATTGGATATAAATTTAAAAGAAGGTCTCACCATATTAAGGGTTATTCAAGAGATCATAAAGCTTCAGTAAAAAAAAAATGTGCCCTGCTGGAGTGGCTCAGTGGTTGAGCATTATCAGACATGTGCTTTGACTGATTTGATTCCTGATCAAGGCCATGTCTGGGTTGTAGACTTGATCCTCATTAAGAGTGGCTGTGCAGGAAGCAGCCAATTACTGTGTCTCTCTCATCAGTGTTCCTCTCCATTTCCCTTCCTCTCTTCACAAAATCAATAAAAACATATTAAAAATAATAGCAATAATAATAAATATTTTGGGAAGTAGCACCAATTAATTTGGATTTTCAGAAGATAATTTAGATACTCAAGAATGCAAAAAAAACTATTAAGGAGATTACTTTAGTAAAGGAATTAGAAGTGATTAAATGAATATTTTCAAGGTATTATTGATCATAGAATCTAAGAACAACAAAATAGCTGTCCCAGTTCACACCACTTTATTTTCAGCAAAGGCCCCAGGAGAAATACTGTACTCCACAGCAAATGAGACTATTGGGCCAAGATGCCCTGGCCTCCAGGCGAGGCATCTACATGTTGTTGTTTTTTCAGCTTGCTACTTTTCTAATTCATCCTACTTATTTTGCACAACACATTTTCTTTTTATGTAGTTAAGAAAGGAGAATGATTGCCTCTTAAATCAAGTAATAATTCTTGTAGTTATCCTGTGTATTTGGCCCCACGCTTAAATCCGATTTTCTTCTGGAAAGCCGTTTTACAGCATTTAGTCAATACATTTTCTCCCACACTCTGCCTCTGTTCATGCTGATTGCCTAGTATTACCTTTTCCTTTCCATTCACACAACTAATGTTTACTCATTCAGATAATAGCTGCAGTCCCATCAATTCCATGAAACCACCTGCTACTGCCCAAATGTATGAACTTTCTGATGCTGAAGTTCTATTATACTTACAGATTATCACAATTTAACACTGAGAAATTCCATGTGCACCTGTTTTAATGCAGAGCAACTAAAATGGAACCTTAAATTTCCTCTGAACTCTAGGATTAATTGCATTTGTTTATAACATTCGCAGTAGGTGGGGAAATAGCTTAGTACCAGAATATTTAATTTAAAAGATCTTTAAAACCCTAATCCTTATGCTTTTGCTACATAGAAGTTTTTGGTTCACATGATTTAGGCTTTACTGAACATTTGGAAATTCACACAACAATCCAGACTTTCCCCAGTTATTTTCTTTGAACACAAAATTCACTTCATAGCTTTGACTTCTACACATTCTCTGTAAAATGCTATTAATAGGTCATTGGGAATCCCCAAAGGGCTCGGAATAGTGAAAAGCTCTGAGAATCCTCAAATTAATAGAAATATTTTCTCACATGTGCTTAATATACTCATAGCCATCTATGCTAAGTATTTTTGGATAGAGGAAATGATAAACATGGCTTCTTACCAATTTTGGCCTCTTTCAGGGAGTGCTCAACAATGAATTGGGAAAGTTTTGGAGACTTGTTAAGCTGAGAAAATTTAATGGAAGCACAATACAGGAGACAAGACTTGGTAGGAAGAAAAGCTTAAAATAACAAAATAATCATATATAAAAATCAAATATATTTTATTATTCTAGCAATAGGAAGATAAAAATTAAACTAAAATTTTAAGCATAATAGCTTCACAAGGTATATATATATTTTTGAAGAAAATATGTATTGAAAATAATTAAAAAGATCCACAATAAAAATAAATATATTTAATATTCATAGATTTAAGTATTCACATTGATATTAAGTTTTAAAACAATTCCACCCAACCTATGTGGCCCAGTGATTGAGTGTTGATTTATGAACCAGGAGGTCATAGTTCAATTCTTGAACAGGGTACATGCTTGGGTTGCAGGCTCAGTCTCCAGTGTGGAATGTATAGGAGGCAGCCAAATAATGATTCTCTCTCATCTTTGATGATTCTGTCTCTCTCTCCCTGTCCCTTCCTCTCTGATAACAATAGAAATATTTTAAAAGATTTGACACAATATCAATAACTCTAAAACAAATTTTATTTAAATATTCTAGCTTACATTAAAATATATACACATGTGCAAAATCCCTTGAATAGCCACTTTTTAACAGAATAATGTGAAAATTATTGCACCATGATATATAATAATACTATATAGATATTAATATTATAAATTAATAGACTAATACAATAAATGGAAACCCCAAACTAATACAATAAAATGGAACTCAGGTTTTTATACACATCTGACATGTGACAGGTGGTATTACACACTGTAGACTTCTGGAGGAAGACTAGGTCATATATTAAATGGTTATGGAAAAAATTGAGCATCTATGTACATTGTAAAGGAAATAAAGTTAGGAAATGCAGGAATATATGAAAAATATAACTTATTAAGATTTTATATAAAGTATTCCCACACATTAGCATGAATGGGACTACAACACCCACCAATGGATAAGATAGATAACACGTTACTCAAAAGGCAACATTCAAATGAACAATGTCCATGAAAAGGTTTCAAACTAATTATCAATTATGGAGGTGCTAATTAAATAAATAGAAAGGTAGATAGATAGATGCCACAAGAAAATCTTTTATCTTTTAGAAAAATGCTAAATAGTAAATCAAGAAGAAGCAATGGAATTAACTAGTGAATTTGGCCAAAAATCTGAAAACACTTGGAAGAGAATTACTCTTCAGAGCTTCTAAATAAGACTCCAGCCTGGTGGACATCTTGATTACAGCTTTCTGAGACCCTGAGCAGAGAACTTAGTTGAGTGCACCAGGCTTCTGGCATACAGAGGAGTGGGATACTAAATGTGAGTGGATTTAAGCTGTCAATTTGTAATAATGCATTAAAAGTGTAATAACAATTGAGTCAAAAAAAAGGTTTTGATGTAAGTTTACAAATGAGGAGCTTGAAATTCTTTTTTGGGAAATAACATTTTACTCAGTTGGGCTTAAAAATGAGTGTTCCATATATCTAATTGATCACAGATGTTCATTTATAAAATCAATTCACTATTCATGAGCCATACAAAAATGGGCGAGATTTGACCCTTGAGCTATTATTTGCCAATGTTTTTCTTAAATCAGTCCCAATTGTACATGTGTAATTACCTAAGTTTTCCCCTGAATGATGATCTGAAGACAAAACAAATCAACAGGAGTGAGTCTGAGTGGGAGGCAAGAGGAGGAATTGTGCTTTAGGAGGGAGAGGAGTGGGAGCATCTGAGCCACCATGCTTCCTGTGCTTCTGATGATTCCCCTGAAGGAAAATAGCTTCTTTGGTAATCTTCCTGCATTAGCATCTGTAGAAAATATCAATTGACGCCAAAGTCCACCACAGAAAATTAATTTTCCAAAAGGGAGAAGAAGAGAGAACACAAAGGTAGTCCTTTCATACAAAAACAGCCAAATCACATAGATTCCTTCCTTCTTACTGCCCCCTCCCTTTCACCAAGTTAAATTGGTGCCATTTGTGATAACTTTAACATATGTAAATGACAAACTTTTAGTAGATTTTACCAATATCTGAGATTATGTGATTGTTTTGCTGAAATAAAGATGATTTTTTTCAGCAGAAATGCATTACTCTAAATAATACTGCATTTAAATCTATGGCACTCTAGCATTTTCAATATTTTTCTCTGGAGTAAGGTCCCAAAATTAAGACCCCCCCAAAAAAAAAATGGAGTGATACAATTTGCTTCAGTGCTAGAACCAGCAAGGCAATTGTTACTGTTTCACAGAAATGAAAGCATTTTGTTATTGTTTCTGTGGTAGAAAATGAGCAAAATAATATATAGCATAACTATAATATGAGCTCAAGGAAAAAATGGCACATTGTTATGAATCTTTATGTGAAACAGAAAGCAAGGAAAGGCCATGAAATCTCCCCTAGGTTCCTTCATTTTGGTTGAGAACCTGTTTGTTTTGGTTTTGATACATTCATAATGTATGTGGAGAAGAGTTTACTAGATATATAATGCATCATCCGGTTATCTGTAAAAGAGGAGAAAACTTCTGGGGAATCAATTCAATGGTATTTTGGAAAACCCTTATGATGCTCTCACTCAGTACCTGTTGATTAAAGAAGCTAAAAAGGCAAGGTCTGTCTAAAGTTCTGTGTGGAGGATTTCTCTGACTTTGTTGATCCTTTCAAACAGAAGATGACAATAATTCCATTAGACATTAGCAGGTACTCAAATTGCACAGAGAGCTGACCACAGAGTGGGAGACTTCAGCTGCCATGTTTTCTGTCTGTCCTGGTTGAGGGCAGCTAAAGGTCATTTACAAAACTCATGTCAACTTCTAGAAGATCTGAAGGCACTTGTAAATCTCTGAACTTACCTGCACCTTTTCACACATGGCTCACTATTTAAAAAAGAAAACAAAATAAAGACAGAGCCAAAAAACAAAACAAAACAAACAAACAAAAAGAGAGTAAGAAATGTGACTAGCTTTTGAAATAGTAGTATAATAACATGTGATGAGGCAAGAAGCTGCTATAATGTGTTGGTAGTAGAGAATAACAAGTAAAAATTAATCAGAAATGTGCTAACAATCCCTTAAAAATTGAAACCTAAAAATGTTCGTCAAATATGGCTACAAATTCATTTGCTTAACAAATCAATGGATCTCTTTGGACTTCACATCTTTCATTTTATAAATGCTCGCTGAATACCTACTGTTTTCAGATATTACATTAAAAAACAATTCAGTCATAGTTAACTAGACCCACGATGAGACTCAACAATTGATTGTGCCAGAATTTCCCTGGCCTCTGAAAAATAAATGTCAATGGCAACTTTCAGTCACATGTTAAACAAAATCTTTTACCCATTTTACAGATTGAGAAACTATAAACAGAGGAATTAGAGGACAGTAGGAACAGCTCAGCATAGGTTTTAAAGTCCAATACTTAGAATGGGACTAACTCACATCCTGATTCCACCTTTCCTAGGGGAAGATCTATAGAAATGTTTCTTACCTCCTTGATCTATTTGCTTTTCTATTAATAGCAACAACAAAAGCAACATGTAGTTGTAGATGTTTTTACTTGTTTTTAAAGCTGATGTTAAGTGTTTTACAAGCAAAAATATTGCCTTCAACATTTCTGAAATTTCCAAATTTGTTTTACAACTTATAATAGGTAACAGGGAAGCTCATAGTTAAAAATTCTGTACTTCAAGGCCTTTCTGCTGCTTCTCCTTATATTTTTTTGTGTTTTTTTTTTGTTGTTGTCCTTGTTGTTGTTTTTCCCGACTCATAAAATTCTAAAAAATAGTCTTGAAATTTAAACTCTAAGGCTAGTTTCCAGATCAATTATATACCAGTTCTGTGGCTTAGGCACCAAATTTGTTTTTATGACTTTGATTTCCCCATTCCTAATACAATGACAATAAGATAGTCTATCTTTTCAAACAAGGTTTTCTGAGAATTAAATATTCTTGATAAAATATAAAGCTATATACCATTGCACAGTATACAAGCTTTTCAAAGATATTTGTGGCTGAAATAGTAATTTATTTTCATTTTTTCTTTAGTATAACATTGTAATATTGATGAGGAAAATAAGACATTTTTGGGGAAGGAGATCAGCAGCCTGACTCTCTACTTAGTTAATTAGTATCCCTAATGCAAATTCCTATAAGCCTAAAGTCTTGTCACTGCCCCTTCCCTAATTATGTGGTCTTGAAAGATCTGTTAATCTAAATACTCACATTTTACAGGGGCCATAAACCATGAAAAATACACAACCCCCAGAGGGGGTTATCAGTGCTAGTGCCAGGCCAGGCCTTTAGGTGTGGTCTCACAGCTCCCATCCCAAAACAAAGGGCTTTTTGCAATGCCCTCAAAAGGTCTGGAAGCCTGATCCTTATTTGAAGGACAAAGAAACCAAAGGGTATAAAGAGAAAGCTTCCTCCATATTGGTGCTCAGGATTTGGAAACAGGCTCCCCTGAGTCACAGTACTAGTATATCTGGAAATAAATGGGCTTTTCCTGAATCTCTGGGTACTCCTGTGTATTTTTCAGTTGCCTGGTAAATTCTGTAACAGTATAGTTGTGCAAAGATTACACATTGTAGGGCTTTTCAATTTCAATTTCTTCTTACTTGATGTTAGTGTATATTGTCATTGTCCCTGAACCCAAGTCATACAAGTACCTGCTTAGAGTTAGTCTTTCACTTTTCACAATTTTAGCTACTGTTTCTCTTGCTATTGGGGGAGTAATGAAAGGTATTTGCACTGCATCTACACCTTTTGTATTGTTGGGATTGTCTTCTTTTGGATCAATATGACACAGTATTTATTTATTTATTTTTATTTTTTTACATTTTTTAAAAATTAATTTTATACATATCTCGCTATTGCCACCCTTCCTCTAAAACATACCATATCCCCCCCAGTGTCTATGTTAATTGGTTATGCTTATATGCGTGCATACAAGTCCTTTGATTGATCTCTTATCTACCCCACCTAACCTTAATCTTCCTGCTGTAATTTCACAGTCTGTTTGATGCTTTACTGCCTCTGTATCTACCCTTTTGTTCATCACTTTATAATGTTCTTCATTATCCACAAATGAGTGAGATCATGTGATGCTTCTCCTTCATTGACTGGCTTATTTCACTAAGCATAAGGCTCTCCAGTTCCAACCAGGTTACTGCAAATGGTAAGAATTCCTTCTTTTTAATGGCAACACAGAATTCCATTGTGTAGATGTACCACTGTTTTCTGATCCACTCATCTGCTGATGGGCACCTAGGCTGTTTCCAAATTGTAGCTATTGTAAATTGTGCTGCTATGAGCATAGGGGTGCAAAAATTCTTTCTGATTGGTGTTTGTGATTTCTTAGAATATATTCCTAAGAGTGGGATTACAGGGCCAAATGGGAGATCCATTTTTAGTTTTTTGAGGAAACTCCATACTGTTCTCCCAGTGGCTGCATCAGTCTGCATTCCCACCAACAGTACACAAGGGTTCCTTTTTCTACGCATCCTCACTAACACTTGTCCTTTATTGATTTGTTGATGATTGCCATTCTGACAGGTGTAAGATGGTATCGCATTGTCGTTTTGATTTGCATCTCTTGGATGATTAGTGACTTTGAACATGTTTTCATGTGTCTCTTGGCTTTCCTTCTGTCGTCTTTCAAAAAGGTTCTATTTAGGTCCGTTGCCCATTTTTTTATTGGATCATTTATATTCCTTTTAAGTTGTATAAGTTGGCTGTAGATGTTGGAGATTAAACCTTTATCAATGATAACATTTGCAAATATGTTCTCCCATACAGTGGGCTTTCTTGTTGTTTTGTTGATGGTTTCTTTTGCTGTACAAAAGCTTTTTATTTTGATGTAGTCCCATTTGTTTATTTTTTCTTTAGCTTCCATTGCCTTTGGAGCAGTATCAGTGAAGAAGTTCTTTTGGCATATATCTGAGATTGTGCTGCCTGTGGATTCCTCTAGTATTTTTATGGTTTCCCTTCTAATGTTTAAGTCCTGTATCCATTTTGAGTTTATTTTTGTATTTGGTGTAAGTAGGTGGTCCAGTTTCATTTTTTTGCATGTATCTATCCAATTTTCCCAACACCATTTATTGAAGAGGCTATATTGTCTCCATTGTATGTTCATGCCTCCTTTGTCAAATATTAATTGAGCATAGTGGTTTGGGTGGATATCTGGGTTCTCTATTCTATTCCATTGGTCTATATGTCTGTTCTTGTGCCATCACCAGGCTGTTTTGAGAACAGTTGCTTTGTAATATAGCTTGAAATCTGGTATTGAGATCCTGTCAGAAACCAAACATTGTTCTCACTAAATGGATGTAAACAGGAGGCCAGAAGGCTGGTCAACCTTAACTGCTCTGAAAGGTCAGAGCTAATTACTCACTGTTTACCTTTATCTGTTTGTTTCATGTTAATTTCTGTTTTTGTTATTTCCTGCCTAAAGGCCCTGAACCGGGAACCCTGAACCACGCGGGACGTGGAAAGGGGCTCCCACATCTGGTGCCCAATGGGGAATGAGGAAAGAGGTGCTTACATCTGGCGCCTGACCGCGGGACGTCTGGAGGATAAGGTATTATTCATCTAAGAGCGAAGGAAGGAAAATTCACCAAGGAAAATTGTGAGGGAAGATTCACCTAGGTAAAGGTGAGGGGAATTCAACATATGCAAAGCCCACGAATTAACTACAGAGTCTTGATCTGTAAGTAGGGTGGGAACGTCTTTTGCAGCCAGGCTAATGGGGAAGAATTTGGTTATAAATATAAAGTAAACTTTATTATAGACTTTTAGTTTGCATGCTTAAATAATGTGGTTTCTTGTTCAAATTAAAATCTTAGTTTGCATTTGGAATCTGAAATCTGTAATAAGTGAAACTCCACTGCTGAAACCACTTCTGGTGTGGAGAAATTCAAAGGTGGCAGGAGAGGGCAAGGCTCTCTGCTCTCCTGCAATGAGATTACTGAAGGTTTGTTTCATTTAAAAATTATAAGAGAAATCGCAGGGAAATGCTTATCTTGGCCAAAATAGGTGTTAGTTATTACATCGGAAAGTGAAAAAGAAAGAAAAAATTTAAGATCTGTCTTTATCTTTTAAGCATGAAAAGAAATTCGGCCAGATTTGTTACGGATGCTTCCTCCCCGCCCCCCCCCCCCCCCCCAAGTAAGCAGGATGTGGAGGAAGAGAGACACTGTGGCAATCCAATATGAAAGTCTACTTTCCCAGTATACTAATCTAAAGTCTTCTTTCTCGCCATGAAAAAGTTTTAAAAATTTAGAGATGTGTCTGGAATTTCTGTACTTGTGAGGAGTGAAGCCAGGCTTAAAAAGAAATGCGTGCATTTGTCCACCTTTTTGGACATATTAGACAGGGTTTTAAGCTGGAATCTCTCCGCAAAAGCTGCAGAAAAAGAAAAACCTAGAACTGGTCTTTATTTTTTAAGAAAAATGGCGTAAAGGAACCAAAAGGAGAAGATTATGTGTTATTAATCAAGGTTTTCAGCTAAATGCAAATTAAATTGGGAGAAAATAAAATAAAATTTCTCTAATAATTAGGAATTCAAAATACGTTGTTGATTTGTTTAATAAAAAAGGATTAATTCTATTATTCCCAACAGACAGTTTAAAAATATAATTGATATCTTAAGATAATTATAAAAAATATTATAATCTTTAAATCATATGTGAATATATATGTTTGACGATTTTTTCCATGTTAAAATTTCAAGGCTTTAACAGAGATGATTCTTGTAAATCTCCATGGGCCCAGAGTAATACAAGAAATTTGTTCTCTCTTTTTAAAGGACATCTTCTTAAATTTAACTGATCTAATATACTTGAAATTTCATGGAAAGCTTTATCAAATGAGAATTAATAAGTATATTTTAAATGTTGTAAAGGTTTTGGCCTCTAAGAAGGACACAAGGTAGCACTCTAGGGAGAGGTGTAAACACTCAGCCTCTGGGAGATCCTAGATGTCAGAAAGGTAACCATTGGGCAAGACAGTGTAAATCAAAATTTCATAGAAATGGGCAGCCTCTAGATCAACCACTGGGAAATGGCCAGAAGGGTGCCCCCCAGCCCCGTTATTAATAGGAGAAACCTGCCCTGCAAGGCCCACAGTGGATTCCCTTATTTGAGCAACTCCAGGAAGAGCAGGCCTGGATCTTAACAGCACTATAATGGTCACTTTGACTCCTGATATTGCTCTGCAAGTTATTCCTACAGGAAGTTGGGGTCCTATGTCCCCTCCTACCAGGAGCATGGTAAAGAGGACGGTACAGACACCTAAGAACGTATTTCTTGCAATACCAACAGTTATCAGCTGTACGGTAATATTATATGGGGCACATGTGGAAGTATTTTTGACTTATATTCCTGACCCTTCATGGGTAAGAACCCTTAGGTGTGCTGATTCCCCTGTTTCTTATAGTCTCCAAAAAGGGCAAAATTAAGTAACTAAATATTTCTTAAAATTCCAACATTAGAATTTAAAATGACAAAAAGCCCATAGCTGCCTATATTCTTAAGCTAGAGGCGGGGCAACATTTGTGGCTTGTGAATCAGATGTAAACATTTACTAAATTTATTTTGCTTTTTAAATTAAGGTACCTACTTTAATTAATAAATTAGCTTTTTAAATAAAAATCAAGGTTTTCAGCTAAATAAAGAGCCAATGTTTTGTAAGCAATTTGATTAAGTATTCTAATAAAGTAACTAAGCCCTTGTCTATACAAAAAGAAATTGATAGCCAGTTTGAAATTGAATTGCCATGACCTAGAACAAAAGAATATCCTTACATAATATTATTCTACAATGTCATTATAATTTTTTTTGACAAATATCCCAAACAAACTTACAATCTAATTCTCTGAATATTTGGTAGCAATTTTTAAAAAATAATATAAAAGGAATTAAGGCAGTGAGAAGGCACTTGAGCATTCTATATTGGCTTTTCTTGGCTCTTCTTGCCAAGAGGGACCCTCCCACAGCTGTCGCCTGAACTTTCTGTTCATGCTGAGGTTGAAGCCTCGTGTTGGCTGATACCATGAATCTGTCTCTCACCCAGTGATGTGAGCTGGGCCCTTCCTGGAGAAGAAACCTGGGGTCCCCAAGATATGTGATCAGTGCTGGGACCCTGCCAGCAGGTGAGGGGATCCCAAGGCAGGTACTGGGCGTGGAGGCCACAAGGGCATCGGCTACCAAGGAGACAGAACTGAACTTCACATCAACCTGCTAGGCCCCAGAGGATGGCTGGTTAGCCAGAGACAGGTAAGATTTCTCAGAGGAGGAACAACCTAAAACAGGCACAGTCGTAGAGGGGCCATCAGGAGAAAACTTGGGGATCAACAGAGGTGAGGCACAGATCCTCACCCCTCAACGTTGCAGGGGCTTGAACCTTCACCCTTTCTGATGGAGGTCTCCTGCCCCATGGCTACTTCACTTCCCACGCCCAGCTCTGATCGGGACCCAGGTGACAAGATAGAGACTTGGCCCAGCTCCATTCGGGACACAGATGATAGACAAAGATTTGGTGCAGCTCAGATTGGGACCCAGCAACAGACAGACTTGGCTGACAGCTGCCTTATATTCTAAATCCAACTTAACACCAGGAATGCTCAGGGCCTACTCAAGAATGCAAATAATCCTTTCCACTAATATTTATAGGATAAAACTAAGATTGTTGTTAGAATATTAAATTTAACAATAAAATAGTAGTTAAATTTTCAAGTTAATTTAATTGGTTAATTGAAATAGGTGAATATTCAAGAAAATTTAATTGTACTGGAAAAAAGTTGTTCCCAAAGTATAAACTTAAATTTCTATTGGTAGTTCATTGCATGGTAAAATTACTTAACATGCAATAAACATAAAGCAGTCATATTTGCATTATAAAAATTTTCCAAAAGCCTCATAATTAAATTTAAAAAAAGGTGAGGATAGTACAGTAATATTATGTAAGGAAAAAGTATCCTGTAAGCAAACTACATCTAAAAAAAATTTTTTTTTTACTTAACAGCAAGGCACCCAAAAAAACATAAATAGTATTAAAATAAGCCAAAGGAAAATCATTTCCGCAAAAATAAAAAGGATCCAAAGTCAAATTTATACAAAAAATTCCTTTACTAACTCTTGGTCGAGAATGTTTATATATTATTAGAAAAACAGCTCCAAGACCATGTGAATTCCTCCGACAGAGAATGCTCCAGCTATGAAGACAAGAGGAGAAACAGTCCAGAGATGGAAGATGCTGACAACACCTTGCCATCAAACAGTCAGCAGCTGTGCATCGATCCAGGTTGCCTGGGACCAAGCCAGAGAGGGTCAGACCTGCATTGCCACCATTTGTCCACCATCCAGAACTGGAATATGATTGCTGATATGTACACTCAAAAAACTGTTGGACACTGAATCTGGGACTCAAAGGACTATTGGTCCAGAAACAAAGATACTATAGACTTATTCATTTACCTCTTAGCATAGCCATTGTTGCTTGTCTTATTTTTTGTTCTTAATATTTATTTCTAGTCTGCAGATGCAAGATTTTCTAGAGGAAAGAAAACGAGGGAGATGTCGGAAACCAAACATTGTTCTCACTAAATGGATGTAAACAGGAGGCCAGAGGCGGGTCAACCTTAACTGCTCTGAAAGGTCAGAGCTAATTACTCACTGTTTACCTCTATCTGTTTGTTTCATGTTAATTTCTGTTTTTGTTATTTCCTGCCTAAAGGCTAGGGGTGTATCCCAAAGCCCTAATAAAAGGGAGACAAAGGCCAAAGCAAGTGGCAGTCCTTTTCACTAGAGGAAGGCTCCAGCCTGGCCCTTGAATATCGCCAAATTAATGTTTTCTAGTCCCTCCTTTCATTTGTGTGCAGCCTCCTTCAGAACCCGAACCCTGAACCGGGAACCCTGAACCACGCGGGACGTGGAAAGAGGTTCCCACAAGATCCCACCTACTTTATTCTTCTTTCTCAGAATTGCTGTGGCTATTTGTGGTCTTTTTTTGTTCCAGATGAATCTATGAAATATTCTTTCTATATCCGTGAAATATGTCGTTGGTATTTTAATGGGTAGTGCATTGAATCTATAGATTGCTTTGGGTAGTATGGACATTTTAATGATGTTGATTCTCCCAATCCATGAGCATGGTATGCTCTTCCATCTGTTAACATCTTCCTCTATCTCTTTTTTCAGTGTCCTGTAGTTTTCTACGTATAGGTCTTTTACCTCTTTAGTTAGGTTTATTCCTAGGTATCTAATTTTTTTTGGTGTGATGGTAAATCGGATTGCTTTTTGAGTCTCTCTTTCTGTAATTTCACTATTAGTGTATAGAAATGCCAGATTTCTTGGCATTAACTTTGTATCCTGCTACATTGCCAAATTCATTTATTAAGTCAATTAGTTTTGGGATGGAGTCCTTTGGGTTTTTTATATACAGTATCATGTCATCTGCAAATAAGGACAGCTTTACTTTTTCTTTTCCAATTTGTATGCCTTTTATTTCTTCTTCTTGTCTAATTGCAATGGCTAATACTTCCAGTAATATGTCTAACAGGAGATGTGAGAGTGGGCATCCTTGTCTTATTTCTGTTCTTAGGGGAAATGGTTTTAGTATTTGCCCATTGAGTACGATGTTAGCTGTAGGTTTATCATATACGGCTTTTATGATGTTGAGGTATGATCCTTCTATTCCCACTTTGCTGAGAGTTTTTATCAAGAAAGGGTATTGGATTTTGTCAAATGCTTTTTCTGCATCAATTGATATGACTATATGATTTTTATCTCTCAATTTGTTTATGTGATGTATCACGTTTATTGATTGTGGATATTGTATCATCCATGCATTCCTGGGATGAATCCTACTTGGTCATGGTGTATGATCTTTCTGATGTTCTGCTGGATCCGATTTGCTAGAATTTTGTTGAGGATTTTGGCATCTATGTTCATGAGAGATATTGGCCTATAATTCTCTTTCATTGTGTTGTCTTTATCTGGTTTTGGTAGTAGGGTGATGCTGGCTTCATAGAAGGTGTTTGGAAGTGTTCCTTCTTTTTAAATGTTTTTGAATAGTCTGAGGAGGATACGTTTTAATTCTTCCTTGAATGTCTGGTAAAACTCTACTGTGTAGCCATCTGGTCCCGTGCTTTTGTTTACTGGAAGCTTTTTGATGACTGCTTCAATTTCTTCCATAGTTATTGGACTATTAAGCTCTTTAGATTCCCCCTGATTGAGTTTTGGAAAGTTATATTTTACTAGGAATATGTCCATTTCTTGCAGGTTGTCCAATTTGTTGGAATAGAGTTGTTCATAGTATTTTTTAACAATCCTTTGTATTTCAGCAGAGCCTGTTATTATTTCTCCTCTTTCATTTCTGATTTTGTTTATTTGGGTTTTCTCTCTTTGCTTCTTGGTGAGCCTGGCTGGAGGTGCATCAATCTTGTTTATCCTTCCAAAGAACCAGCTCTTGGTTTTATTGATCTTTTGAATTATTTCTTTGGTCTCCATGTTGTTTATCTCTGCTCTGATCTTGTTTTTTTTTAATTTAATTTAATTTATTTTATTTTTTTAAATTAAATCTTTATTATTTAGATTATTACATTTGTTTCTCTTTTTTCCCCTACATAGCTACTCTCCACCCAGCTCCCACCCTTTCCTCTACTCTTACCTCCCTCCCATTGACCTCATCCATAGGTGTATGATTTTTTGTCCAGTCTCTCCCTGTACAACCCTCACACCATTCCCCCTGAGAATTATCAGTCCATTCCCTTTCTGTGCTCCCAATTCTATTATATTAACCAGTTTATTCTGTTGATCAAATTTTTAATTCACTTAATTTTTAGATTCACTTGTTGATAGATATGTATTTGTTGTTCATAATTTTTTGTCTTTTACCTTTTTCTTCTCCCTCTTCTAAGAGTACCTTTGAGCATTTCATATAATACTGGTTTGGAGTTGAGGAACTCCTTTAGCTTTTTCTTATCTGTAAAGCTCTTTATCTGACCTTCAATTCTGAATGATAGCTTTGCTGGATAGAGTATTCTTGGTTGTAGGTTCTTGCTATTCATCACTTTGAATATTTTTTGCCACGCCCATCTGGCCTGCATCGTTTCTGTTGAGAAATCAGCTGACAGTTGAATGGGTGCTCCTTTGTAGGTAATGAACTGTTTTTCTCTTGCTGTTTTTAATATTCTCTCTTTGTCTTTTGCTCTTGGTATTTTAATTATGATGTGTCTTGGTGTAGTCCTCTTTGGATTCCTTTTATATCGGGTTCTGTGTGCTTCCTGGATTTCTAAGTCCATTTCTTTTACCAGATGTGGGAAGTTTTCAGTCATTATTTCTTTAAATGGGTTTTCAGTATCTTCCTCTCTCTCTTCTTCTGGCACCCTCACAATTCTGATGTTGGTACGCTTGAAGCTGTCCCAGAGGCTCCTTACATTATCTTCACATTTTTGGATTCTTTTCTCTTCTTGCTTTTCCAGTTGAGTGTTTTCTGCTTCTTTATATTTCAAATTTTTGACTTGATTCTTGTCTTTCTCTAGTCTGCTGTTAGGACTCTGTATAATATTTTTTATTTCAGTCAGTGTATGTTTAATATCTGATTGGTCCTTTTTCATCTCTAGTTGGACCTTTTACATCTCTAGTTGGATCTTTTGCATCTCTAGTTAGTCCTTTTTCATCTCTTCTTGGCTCTCATTAACTTTATCCAACTTTTCTAGGATATTCTTGAAAAACCTTATAAGCGTGGTTTTGAACTCTATATCCAGTCGTTTGTTTTTACCCATTTTTTTTGTTTGTGATCGCTTTCCTTGTCTCGGCATTTTCACTATGCCTGGAGAACTTCTGTGTTGGATTCAGCCTTGATACCAGACTTGCAAAACTGAAGAAGCCTCTCTGTTGAGCTTGGGATGGATGGAGTCTCAGGGTTTAAGGGACCGCCGTGCCTTCCAGTCAGCCCCGCCCGCCATGACCCCTGAGTCTCACGTGACCAGGTAATCGCTGGAACGGTCCTTGTGTGTGCACACAGTGCCTCTAGACCGCTGCCTTACCGGCTCTCCTGCGCTCCAGGACCACACGAGTGTAGGTCCCCAGGTTTTCACCAAAAACTGGGGCTTAGTGGAGTCAGAAGTGGCACAGTTGGGAGGGTCTCTCACCTGCCCACTCTCGAAAGCCAGCAGCACAATCAGCAGTCTGTCCTCTGCGCGCAGTGCCATGTGCGCCACCAGGCCTCTGATCTTTTGCGACTCCCCTAAATTTCCGTGCACCTCTCCCTGTTCACAGTCCAAACTCCCCCCATATGAGTTTCACTGGGGTTTAGTGTCATAGGATAAGGGGTGCAATGCCTTTGAGTGTCTCCATTTCCCTCCTGCCAGAGAAAACCAGGCAGGTACTCTGGTACCCGCTCTCTCCACATGTGCTCCTCTCTGAACCTCAGCTTTTTGCAGGTCCTCTGGATCTCCTTGAGCCCTTCTCTTTCCCTCTAGTTGTAGAATTTCCACTCAGCCAGTTTCCTGTGGTTCTGGATGATGTCTGTTCTGTCTTTTAGTTGTAGTTTTGAAATTATTGTGCGAGGCCTCAGTGTAGGTGTTTACCTATGCTGCCATCTTGGATTCTCCTCTCCGCTCTGATCTTTACTATTTCCTTCATTCTGTTTACACTGGGCTTTTCTTGTTTCTCTCTTTCTAGCTCTTTGAGTTGTAGGGTTAGGTAATTTATTACCATTGTTTTCTGTTATTTGCAGGAGGCTTGCAGGGCTATGAATTCCCTCTCAAGATTGTTTTACTGTGTTCCATAAATTTTGTATTGTTGTGTTGTCATGATGTTTTTTATTTCTTCCTTGATCTCTTTGGTTACCCAGTCATTGTTTAATAGCATGCTATTTAGTCTCCATGTGTTTGATTTCTTTCTATTGTTTTTATTATAGTTGATTTCCAGTTTTATGCATGGTCTGAGAAAATGTTTGATATGATTTTTATCTTCTTGAATTTGAAGAGACTTTTCTTATGAACCAACATATGTTCTATCTTTGAAAATGACCCATGTTCACTAGAGAAGAATGTATATTCTGTGGCTTTGGGGCAAAATGTTCTTAATATGTCAATTAATTCCATCTGGTGTAGTGAGTCATTTTGGATTGATGTTTCTTTTCTGATTTTTTGTTTAGAGAATTTGTCCAGTGGTGACAGTGGGGTATTAAAGTCTCCTACTATGACTGTATTTCTGTCAATCTCTCCCTTAATATCCTCCAGGAGTTTTTTTATGTATTTAGGTGCTCCTATATTGGATGCATATATGTGTACCAGTTATTTCTTCTTGTAGGATTGTTCCCTTTAGTATTATGAAGTGACCTTCTTTATCTCTTATGTCCTTCACTTTGAGATCTGATTTGTCAGATATAAGTATTGCAACCTCAGCTTTTTTTTTTTTCATTTCCATTTGCCTGAAATACCATCTTCCATCCCTTCACCCTCAATCTGTGTGCATCTCTTTTTCTGAGGTGGGTTTCTTGTAGACAGCAGATATGTGTATCATGTTTTCTTATCCAATCAGTTATCCTATGTCTTTTGATTGGAGCATTTATTCTGTTTACATTTAAAGTTATTATTGATAGGTAATTATCTGTCACCATTTTTAGTCTTTACCCCAGAGTTCCTTCTTTGCTTCCTATTTCTTTTTATTATAACAGACCCTTTAACATTTCTTGCATTGCTGGTTTGGTGGTAATATATTCCCTTAGTCCTTTTTTGTCTGTAAAGCTTCTGATTTCACCTTCAGTTTTGATTGAAAGCCTTGCAGAGTACAGTATTCTTGGTTTCAGACCCTTCTTTTGCATGACTTTGTATATTTCATTCCATTCCCTTCTGGCCTGATGAATTTCTGTTGAGAAATCAGTAGCTATTCTTATGGGGGTTCCTTTGTAGGTAACTTTCTGTTTCGCTCTGGCTGCTTTTAACATTCTTACTTTCTCATTGGTGTTTGCCAATTTAATTATAATGTGCCTTGGTGTCAGTTTTGTGGGGTTCAATTGCCTTGGAACTCTATGAGCTTCTTGGATTTGTGTGGTTTTTTTCTTTCTTATATTGGGGAAATTTTCTGTCAGTATTTCTTCAAAAAGGTTATCTAATCCTTGCTCAGCTTCCACTCTTTCTGGAACCCCATTTATGCGGATGTTGTTTTTATTTGTGTTATCCCAACATTTTCTTAGGCTCTCCTCTTGCTTTATAATTTTTTTTTTTTTGTAGAAGCTGCTGTACTTGGGTATTTTTTCCTACCATGTCTTCTAGCTCACTGATGTGGTCCTCTGCTTCTTATAATCTACTTTTGATGCTTTCTGTTGAGTTCTTTAAAGCAGTGATATCATTATTTATTCCTTCTTGCATTTCTTCTTGCTTCTTCACAATTTCCTCTTGGGTCTTCTTCATTTCCGCTTGGCTCTTACTCACATTATCAATTTTGTCTTCCATTCTTTTCATCCACCTTATGATCATTTCTCTGAACTCTTTCTCTGGCAGGCTTATTTCTGCTTTTATTTCATTTACTTCCTTTTCTGGTGATACCTGCCTTTCTGTCATATGCGGGCTGTTTCTTCTTCTGCCCATGGTCTTTCTTCTTCAGGTGTCTGGTTATGTAGTTCTCTCTCCTACAATGATTCGGAGGCAGAAACTAGAACACAACCTGGTATAACACACAAGGCATTGAACAGAAATGTATTCTCAATGTTGATAATCACAAGTAAGGTGACCACCTTATCCCAGGAGAAATCTGACCTTTCCGTGTGCTGTGTGGATCTCCTCTTAGTCTGTGTGTCTGCACCAATTGGAGAGCAGTGTCCTGGGTCCCCGGCTGTTCGGTGAGTCAGAGTATTTATTTTTGTAAGAAAAAAAAATATTGCTATCTGGAGCTCAAATACATTCTATTCTGCTGGAAAAATTACTTACTATGCATATGCATTGGTTTCTTAATAATATTATCAAAATCTAAAATACACTATTCTGTAGATTAAATCAAATGTGTTCAGCCAGGATTTTCTCTCTATCTGAGGAAACAGTTCCTAACTTGCAGAGTCATTTTTATCTGGAAAATGTCACTGTTTTCAGTACCAATGAACAGAAGAGAGAGCACCTTGAGTCAGAGCTACACTGAAGATAGGGAAGAATGGATGGATTTAGAAGAAAGTAAAGTGACAGGTGATGAAGCTCCAAGAACTTTTTCCATTCCAATTGATTGCAATCTGTATTGAAAATTCTGGTCACTTAAGGACTACTTTGCAACCTTGTGCAATGCTATGAGATTTCATGGAAAATTCTTTTCTAGTATTCAGAAGTTCTAGCTGTTTTGAAGAGTTATAAATAGGACGATACTAAGTGCTCAAGATAAAATGTGATAGAATTAAAAACAGGAGAACATGTATATTTTGCAAAATGTTTAACAAATGAAAAATTGGTGGGTTTACCATTGTGCAACAGTAACTTTTGATGACACATCCTATATCAGGGTCTCATCTTATTTCAGTGTTCTCAAGGGACAGGTCAAATTAAAATTATATTTTAACTAATGAGCAATCACACTGGATTAAAGATACTACAAAATCAGTTTATTTAATACTACCCAAAAACCCACCTGATGGAGAAATATTTTCAAAGAGAGCAGAAAATTAAACACTGAAGAAAACTGGAACTCATGGAAAAGTAAAGGCTGCCCACATTTTACAAAGGAAAATTAACATCAGATACCAAGCTGAGGAGAATAATATGAAAGAAATAGTAGCAGAAGTTTTCACATGGAAAGGATCTAGCACAAAGGATCTGATGGGAAATAGGTTAGCAAGGCTTTGGAATATCTACCCTGGTAATATGAAAGCTGATACATCAGAGACAAGAGGATATATCCCAATTTTCAAGGTATACTTTAAAGAAATCTTTGAATAGGCAGAGCCAGAAAATGAGACTATGAATAATTCTAATTATGGTTGGAGAGTCTTGAGACTATCAGCATGGAGAGCTCTCATTTCTTCTAGCCAAGCAACCAGCAGTTTTAAAGTTTGCCAGAATATCTTGAAAATGTGATAATAAAGTTAGCCAAGGAATTACCACCTCCTTCTGAAGAAATAAAGGCAAGTAAAGATGAAGATGATGATGCTTTATTGAAAGAAAACAAAACCCTGATGTTCTGAGAGACAAGCCTGCAGCAGGGGAACAAATAGAAGTATTTCAAACAAATGGAGTGAAAAATGGAAAGTTTGGGCTCCACTGTGAAATAAAACACTCAAAAATTATAAATTAGACAGGTTGTGTGTGAGAGTGAAGAGATGAAGAAGAGAGGTAGGCAGCTACTAGTTGCCTGGCAAGATCAAGAGGAAGTAGGGGCAACACCTGGGATTCTGATTACAAAGCCCTGAATAAGTGTCCACAGGTCAGTGTTTCAGAGATTTGGCAGAGGTGAGAGTTGGCAGGTAAAATGCTAGAACTTTGCATGGTGATATGATACCATAATGACAAATATAACACATTAAACATTTGTTAAAACTTACAGAACTATGCAGCTCAAACAGTAAACTTTCAAATGCGTATACATTAAAAAATTAAAATGTCTGAGAACCCTACAATATAATTCAGAATATGAAAGTTGATTCTAAATATGCTATAAAGGGCCCTTGCCAGGTAGGTCAGTTGATTAGAGTGTCAGCCAGGTAAGCCACGGTTGTATGTTAGATGCCTGGTCAGGGCACATACAAGAATCAACCAATGAATGCATAAATAAGCAGAACAACAAATCAATGTCTATGTCTCTCTCTCTCCTGTTCCTTTCTTCTTTCTCAAAAATCAATCAATAAATAAAATGTTAAAAAATAATAATTATAAATGTAGAAATATCAGTAAAGGGTGGTAGGAATAAGGTACTGACCTAATTAACTTTGGAAATGAATAGTGTCTAAGACTGAAACCAAATGGGAATACACATAAGCAATGTACTCCAGTTGATAAAATTATTTTCCACAATGAATTAACAATTCTGAAACCATTATACATGCAAAGTGGAATTGGAACTTAAGTACATGAATGCCAGATGGTGTGAGTCAGGTTTCTCCCTTTTGAAGTGGGGATGTATAGGTAGGGGAGGAGGCTAGAATGACCTGTATGTTGATAAATTCAAGTTAGAAATCATCCTATCTAATAAAAGAGTAATATGCAAATTGACTGTACCTGTGTTATACCCACAAGCCATGCCCACAAACCAATCAGGAGCAAGTATGCAAATTAATCCAACCAAGATGGCTATGGTCACAGAGAGAGCAGGAGGGAGGATTGGGTTGTCCCAGCAATGGAGGAAGCCAAGCTTTCCACATACCCTGGTTGGCCCAGGCCTCCGCTTAAGGCTACAAAGTTTCAATTTTAGAAGATAAAGAAATGGCAGATATCAGGGCCTCTGCTTGGGTCCCCAGGGGCCATGGATGGCCTGCAAACCACAAAGGCCCCTCACCCAGGTCACCCCACACCCCAAGGGAACATCCACTCTGATCTAAGACACCCTTCAGGGCAAACCAGCTGGCCCCCACCAGTGCACCAGGCCTCTATCCCATCTAATAAAAGAGTAATATGCAGATTAACCATCACTCCAACACACAAGATGACTGCCCCCCTATGGATACAAGATGGCCACCACAAGATGGCCAGCAGGGAGGGCAGTTGGCAGAGACCAGGCCTGCAAAGAAGGGCAGTTGGGGGTGATAAAGCCTGCAGGGGAGGGCAGTTAGGGATGACCAGGCCAGCAGAGGAGGGAAGTTGAGGGTGACCAGGCCTGCAGAAAAGGGCAGTTGTGGGGGGAAGGCCTGCAGGGGAGAGCAGTTGGGGGGTACCAGACCCGCAGGGGAGGTCAGTTAGGAGAAAACAGGCTGGCAGGGGAGCAGTTAGGCATCAATCAGGCTGGCAGGGGAATGGTTAGGGTGTGATCAGGCTGGCAGGGGTAATTAGGAAGGCAGGCAGGTGAGCAGTTGGGAGCCAACAGTCCTGGGTGTGAGAGGAATGTCTGACTGCCTGTTTAGGCCTGATCCCAGCAGGCAGTTGTATATCCTTCGAGGGATCCCAGATCAGAGAGGATGCAGGCTGGGCTGAAGGAAACCCTCCCCCTGTGCATAAATTTTGTGCACTGAGCCTCTAGTATATAATAAAAGCCTAATATGCTAAGTGTCTGATTGATTGTCTGGTCATCCATTCAACCAATCAAAACATAATATGCTAATGATATGCTAAGGCTGTACAACCATTCTCTATGACATGCATTGACCACTAGGGGGCAGACAGTTGACCAGTCAACCAGTCACTATTATGTTCACTGACCACCAGGGGGCAAACACTCAGACCAGTAAGTGAGCTTGCTGCTGAGGTCTGGCCTATGGGGACTGAGTGAAATGGACCAGAGACACCCTGGAGGCCTCTCACTGTTCCTCCCCAGCTGGCCAACCTCCCACATCCCTCCCTGGCCCCAATCATGCACCAGTGGGGTCCCTTGGCCTGTCTTGTACCCTCTCACAATCCAGGACCTCTTGAGACATGTCAAAGAGCCAGTTTTGGCCTAATCCTATAGACCAGGCTGAGGGACCCCACTGGTGCACAAATTCACGTACCAGGCCTCTAGAATTAGTATAAATTCATGACTAGTTTTATATAGATACATGTAGATACATATAGAAATTTTTATAGATTTTTGTATTTACATGGATTAATATAAACAACTCATCTATTTTCTTGATGTATCAGCTGACAACGTCTACAAACAGAAACCCTCTAATAATGAGCATACCTAGCATCTAGATATTGGTTTCTCATACATCCTTCAATGAAAGTAAAGTATCTTTGGAAAATGGCTGGTTCTGGTTGTTTCTAGGGTTACGTAAGAAAAATACAAGATAAATTGGAAGTATTTTGTAATGCCAGAAAGTTGGTGGAGTGCTCAAAAGCAAAAAAATCCCAACTGCACATTGATACGTTACAGATATATAAAGCCAACTGAAAGTGCTCCCAATGCCCAAAGTTAGAAAAAGTCTAGTAACAAAACAAATGCAATAGTATCGGATTATACCTCAAAATACAAAATAAATATGCATGACTCCTTATATTGATATAAGTAAGTGATCATATACAGAAATAAACAAGGAAGAAGAGATGAATCTCAGAAGAATTATAAATAATATATGAAATACTCTACTTTCAAGGAAAAGGAACATAATTCCCCACTTTTTGGTATAGGCATTCATAGTAACTCCTCCCAATGAGCACAGATAGAAACACTATGGAAAGGAAGAAAAAAAGAACAATTTTGCAGTGGAGAAACCTGACAACACTACGTTAGCCAGGTGATAAAGATTTATTACAATGACTCTATATGCTCTTGATATGATAGAAATGGCCCTTTACATCTGAGGTCTTCTTCCCCTAAATCTATATTCCATAATCTAATTAAAAAAATAAATAAATAAACTGGACAGTGAAACATCCTACAAAAGACCTGATCAGTATCCCTAAAAACTCTCAAGAACAAAATCTGAGAAACTGTCAGTCAGGAGCTAGAGGGCTTGATTCAACTAAATGAAATGTATCCCGAATGGGATCCTGACACAAACAACAAAGGGCAATAGGTAAAAACTAGAGACACATTGGTTCATTAATTGTCACAACAATTGTAAGAAGTGCACTAATTTAACATGTTTCTACAAAAGGAGGAAACTGAGTGTGAAGTATATGTGGACTACCCTAGATAAAGCATAACCTGCCCCACTATAAACCAAGAGATCATGGTTCAATTCCTGGTCAGGGCACAGTCCCAGGTTGCGGGCCCCATCCCCATTAGTGGGCTTGCGAAACAGGAGATTAATGATTCTCTCTCATCATTAATGCTTCTATCTCTTTCTCCCTTTCCCTTCCTCTCTGAAATCAATGAAAATATATATTTTTAAAAAGCATAACCTCACCAAGTATACAAGTGTCTAAGTGGGAGAAATCACAGTAGACAGAGATCATTGCTCTTTGAGAAGTTGCCTAATAAACTTGTTCCTAATAATATAAGATACCTCTTTTCCCAAAATGGGATGTTTTAACTGTTGAAGACTTGTGTTGGGATTGTTGGAAAGTATAGGTTCAAACAGTGTAGGATTGTTTCTAAGAATCTTCCCTGAAATTATACCATGTTTTAAAATCAGATTTTTAAAAATGGATCCCTCCACATGCAGCTGTATGAGAAATATGTACCTGTTACACTTGTAAAAAGACAAGGGACTTGGCCTTCCTACAGTTTTTCTGAATCATACTCTCCAGGGATCTTTCTCTTTTAAAACACTGGATGTCATCCAAGGTTGAACATTGGTCTATGGAGATTTAAAAATAGTGATGTCTGGGTCCCAACCCAAGACAGTCTGGTTTAATTGGTCTGGAGTGTGACCTGGGCATGGGTTCTTTTTAAACACTCCACAGATGATAATAATGTACAGTTAAGGTTAAGAACTTCTTTTTCAAAAATAGCTTTCCAGATGGTTTTTATGCATATAAAATTTGAGAACCACTTTTTTTAACTAATTCCTATGCTACCTTTCCTGTACCAGGTGACCTTGTCAAATCTGCTCCATCAGGGCTCTGCTTTACAAATGCCAAGTGACTTCTGAGATTTAAATGGCAATGATGGAATCCTGATTTAGTCAAATGCATTGCCCTATGTTTAGAGTCTGACTCAAGTATATCATTTATTGAACCATATTCTTGCTAATAATTGCTAATGTACCACACTACAAGCTTTTAGCAGCTCCCTTGCTGTCTTTAACTGATTCTCTTGATCTGGATTCACTCATACCATATTACCTACAATTCCCTGACCCTGGAATTGTAGCCCACAACCTAGATTTCAGATATATAAATACATAATACATCATCTGTATATTGTACTGTGTGTTCACCTCTCAAAGTCAAGTCTCGTTCTATCACTATTTATCCCCCCTCTTCCCTTATTATACCTTCACTCACCTCTCTCCCCCTCTGTTAATCACCATACTCCTGTCTATGTCTATGAGGTATGAGGGTTTTTTGTTTGTTTGTGGCTTAATCACTTCACCTTTCCATCTAGCCCCGAAATCCCTCCTCCCATCAGTCTGTTCTTTCTATCATGAGCCTGAGGTAAGGGAGCTATTATCAAAAGTAAAGAAAAATTTATTTTTAGACATTTTTAGGCCAGGATATTTTTTGAGGGAAAGGAAACACTAAAGATATACCTTTATAAATGATGTCAATAGCCTCTTATTTCTAATGGGGAGAGGGGTAAGTGGAGAGAGCCCAAGTGACAATTTACCTCATTGGTGTTGACCAGAAAATTCCAGACTGGTTGATTAAGGTTATATTTTTGGGAAAGGCTGAAACAGCAGTTAGATCAGGTCTTAAATGTAGATTTGGCTTTAGCATAAGTGACACCATTTGGACCTAGGGTATTCTGTGTAACACATTTTCTTTCATTTTCATTACAATTGACTGATTTTCCAGTAATAAATCCAAGCATACAATAACCCACACTTAAATAGTGTATTACAGTCATGCATCACTTAATGACAGGGATTAATTCTGAGAAATGTGTTACTAATTTTGTCATTGTTTGAACATCATAAAATATACTTACACAAACTTAGGTGTATTGCTTACTTCACACCTTGGTCTCTGCCTCTCCATATTGATCATTCTCCCTGATTCATTTTAAGCCTTATCCTTCTTATAATTCCTGGGCCTTCTTATTTTTATAAAATTTCAGATGATGTTTTTAAAGGGGAGGAGGAATGACAGAAATAAAAGTATATTGCTTCTACACCACAAACCTGGGCAGCATGTTACTAAACTGAATATCATAGGTAATTGTAACACGATGGTAAATATTAGTGTATCTAAACATATGTAAATATAGAAAAGGCACAGTAATAAATAATGTTAGTGTGAAAGGTAAAAAAAAAAATGGTATACCTGTGTAGGATACTTACCAGGAGTGGTGATTTCAGAACTGGAAACTTCTTTGGGTGAATCAATGACTGAGTTATGAATGAATGTGAAGCTAGGGCAGTGGTCAGCAAACTCATTAGTTAATAGAGACAAATATCAACAGTACAATGATTGAAATTTCTTTTGAGAGCAAAATTTTTAAAACTTAAACTATATAGGTAGGTACATTGTTATTAACTTAATTAGGGTACTCCTAAGCTTGCTAAAAATGTCCTCAATCTGATAGAGGTACGTTCGCTGAGGTCGACCCCTTCCAACTCTCTCATCCACACTCATCTTGTATATTTGTTTGGTCTATCTCCTTTCATTCATCCTCTCTATATGTCCAAACCATCTCAACATACCTTTTTCAATCCACGACACTACATTTTCTTTTATTCCACAAGGTTCCCTAACATTAACTTAATAGACTTTACTTAAAGTTTTAAGTCTTAGTTAAACGATAGGTATGTTGAATAAAACTTGGTATGAGACTTAATAACAATATTACTTATTGATAAAATTAAATCCTTACAATTTACCTTACAATATCCATAAAATTAAATCATGACAGTGACTGACAAACACTAATATGAACAATGTCCTTGCATCTCCTTGGAAAGTTTGCGTAAGTCAAGTTTGTATATTGTTGTTTTTAATTTTAGGCACAATTCCAGGTTTTCATCAATAAGATGACTTCTCAATTTACTCTTGATAAGGTTCATGCTTGAAAATGATTGTTCGCATAAATATGTAGACCCGAATAAGGAAAGAATAGCAAATGCTAGTTTTTCCAGTTGATTATATGAGTCAGGAATACTATTCCAGGTGTTAAAAATCAACCTATCTTCCTTCTCCAGGACTTTCAAAGCAGACCACTTGTGCTGTGAACTAAGTTCACATTTATTTTTCTCCAATATTTCTATATCAGCACAAAGATGCTCAAATTTCGAGCTCCACAATTCTTTGTTTTTTAAATCCAGCAATTGCATTCAAAGTTGCCAATATCAGTATTAAAGGGAAAAAAATGTTAACAAATTTTTTTTAACAAAGGCTAATGTTGCATTGCTGTTTCTGAATTGCTGAAACCTGTTGTGAAAAGCTTCCCTCATATTTAAAAGTGTTGTTTTGAAATAGCAAATGTCAATATCACAATTATTTTCTTGGCGATGTTTCAACAGGCTTGGAAAGTGAATGAAAGTTTCTCTTTCAAAATCTTGAGCAAAATGAGATAATTTGTTTTTGAATTAAATAACTTCTAACATCGAAAAAATTGTGTTTCCTTTCCTCTGTAGTTTACGATTAAGCTGATTTAGATGAGACCTAATGTCTACCATGAAATAAAATTTTTGGATCTACTGATCGTTCATTAGTTCTGGATAGTGAACACACTTCTGGATAGTCAACACACTTCTCAAGGAGAAATACTTTAATTTCTGTTAATAAGGAAGTGAAACGTTTCAAAACATTTTCTCTTGATAACCAATATACCTTGTTATGCAGCAGAAGATCTGCATACTCACTCTCATTTCAACTAACAATTCTTTAAATTGGAAATGATTAAGAATTTTAGCTATACTGGAGTTGATCATGTTAATCACCAATTCCATAACTTTGCCGATTTCTTCTGGAAATGTCTGCACACAAAGAGCTTCTTGATGAATGATGCAATGGTAAGTATCTTGTGATTATTTTTTTCTTTCAAAATAGCAACAAACCCATTTCTTATGCCTGTCATACTTTTTGCCCAGTCTGTTGAAATTGAGACAATATTATTGAGTGGGATATGATGTTTTTCAATACATTCAGTTACAGCATTTGTTATATCCTCTTCACATGTTTGATCTCTAAATGGCAATAATCCTAAAAGTTCTTCTTTATGACCTATAGATGAAATAAATCATACAAAAAGTGAAACTTGTGCTGTATCATTTATGTCATAAGACTTGTCAACTGCTATTGATAAAGATGAAACCAATTTAAGATCTTCTACTTGCTGGTTGGTTATATTCAAAAACATTTTGACTGTTCTATCCTTCACTGTTTTATTTTTTATTTTATTTTTTTATTTTTATTATTATTTTTTAAATATATTTTATTGATTTTTCACAGAGAGGAAGGGAGAGGGATAGAAAGTCAGAAACATCGATGAGAGAGAGACATCGATCAGCCACCTCCTGCACACCCCACACTGGAGATGTGCCCGCAAGCAAGGTACATGCCCCTGACCAGAATCGAACCCGGGACCTTTCAGTCCGCAGGCTGACGCTCTATCCACTGAGCCAAACCGGTCTCGGCATCCTTCACTGTTTTAGTAGACAATGGTAAGTCTTTAATTTTTCTTAGAATATCTGCTTTGTTCTTAAAATCCTGAAATAGCTCTTCAGATGCATTTATAAAACAACGTTTATGTATTCACCATCTGTATAAGGTTTTCCTCTCTTAGCAATCTCTTGACCAACCACAAAACTTGCAATATTAACATTGTTGGAAGATTGCATCCAGTAATTAAATACAGAAGTTGATTTTTCTTGACTCTTCTGAAGTTCCTCAACTGCTTTCTTCCTTGCATCACCAATAGGATATTTAGTATTAAATGACATGTGTTTAGTTGTAAAGTGTCTCTCCAAATTTGATTTCTTGTTATGCGCCAATTTTTCCTGACAAATAAGATAGGCTGGAAGGCCATTTAAACATGAAACTCTCAGTCCATTCAACTTTAAATTCACGGTTTTCATCTTCCGTTTTTCTTTGCTTCTTCTTTGTAGCCATGTCAAACAGGGCACCAAAAAAAAAAAAAGCTTCATTTTATAATAATAAAGCCACCAACCTAAAATAGTTACAATTCTTAAATTGCTGACAAAAATTCCTGTAGGATTTGCAGCTGGTTGGAAAAATATAGGTAACTTTATGCTTTGAGTAAGTACTTTTGTCACTCACATGTGATTTGGGATGCAACTAGCACTAACCACTGCACAATGAGACTGCTGACTGACTGGCTCACTCAATTCATGCATGAATCACGTGCCTCCTCTATGCTATGTATCCGGCGACCCACCTGCACAGCCTCTCCTGTGGCCCTACCAACCAACACCTCCACTTCTTCTAATGCCACTTCTTTAAAATAGATTCACCCAGGCCGAAAACTGACTTCTATGCATGGGCCATGAAGTTTCACTCGCACTGTACGTGCAAGCTCATACATGGTATTTTGTGGACGAGCCATACTCAAAGGGCTGAAGAGACACATTTGGCTCCCAAGCCATGGTTTGCGGACCACTGGCCTAGGGCATTAGTGTTCACTACTTTATAAACATTGTACACTTGGGCTACATTACATTCCTGAAAGTACATTTTTTTTCAATAATAAATTAACCTATGCTTATTATGCAATTTTATACTTTGTAAACTTTAACATTTTTTAAAACATTTTCACTTTTTTGTGATAAGACTTAGCCTAAAATACGAACACATTATAACAGTGTATAGGAATTTTTCAGGCCCATTATAATCTACTAGAGCAATGCATGAAATTTGTGCATAGGGGGTGGTGTCCTTCAGCCCAGCCTGTTCCCTCTCCAATCTGGGACTCCTTGAGGGATGTCCCACTGCCCACTTAGGCCCGATCCAAGTAGGATCAGGCCTAAACGGGCAGTCGGACATCCCTTTCACAATCCAGGACTGCTGACTCCCAACTGCTCGCCTACCTGCCTTCCTGATTGCCCCTAACCGCTTCTATCTGCCAGCCTGATCACCGCCTAACCACTCCCCTGCCAGCCTGATTGATGCCTAACTGCTCCCCTGCCAGCCTGTTTGCCCCTAACTGCCCTCCTCTGCTGGCCTGGTCACCCCTAACTGCCCTTTCCTGCAGGCTTGATCACTCCCAACTGTCCTCCCTTACAGGCCTGGCCCCTCCTAAATGCCCTCCCCTGCTGGCCATTTTGTAGTGGCCATCTTGTGTCTACATGGTGGCAGGATTTTTTGACCACATGGTGCAGCCATCTTGTGTGTTGGAGTGATGGTCAATATGCATATTACTCTTTTATTAGATAGGGTAGAGAGGCATGAGTGGGGGCCAGCTGGTTTGCCCTGAAGGGTGTCCTAGATCAGGGTGGGCTTCCCTTGGGGCATGAGAGGCTTGGGCGAGGGGCCAGAGTGTGTAGAAAACTTGGCTTCCTCCATCGCTGGGGAAACCCAAGCCTCCTTCCTGCTTGCTCTTTGGCTACATCCATCTTGGTTGGGGTTAATTTGCATACTTGTTCCCGATTGGTTGGTGGGCATGGCTTGTGGGTGTAGCAGAGTGATGGATAATGTACATATTACAGTTTTATTAGATAAGATGTAACCACCAGGTTCATTGTTGCTAGAAATGTTGTTATAGATGTATGATTGGATTCTGTTTATCTATAATATCATTTAAAGTTAATATTTATCCAAAAAATTATAGTTATACTAGTGCCCTGGTATATAGATTTGCTCACATTGAACAAATTAGAAGGTGGCAAATGGGGTGGGACTGGGGGAGATGGGCAGGACATGCTCTGGGACCCTTCCTGTAGTGCCTCCCCAGCCAGCCGCACCTGGGGCAGCACCACAACTCAAAGGGCATTTGTGGAGTGAGTAGGGTCCCTTTGGCTGGTGAGGTTATTCTGCCTGACCTTCAGGGAATGAGCCAAAACTGGCTCTCCGACATCCCCCAAGGGGTCCCAGATTCCAAGAGGGTGGTTCTTGGGTGATGCACCTTGGAATCAGGCTCTGTCCTCTCTGGTTCTGGATCACCTGAGAATCACCACTGCCAAGTAACCACAACTAGGCATTTCTTGCATTGAGTATATGCCCCCTGGTGGTCATTGTGCATCAAAGCTACTGGTCAGACAGTTGGTCAATCACTTAGCCTTTTATGTATATTGATTTATGAAGAGTAGCCTATTTTCCTTTCCTCTACTGCCATTTTGCAGTATTTTCTGATTTGATCTAATTTGATAACACTTTTTCATGATGACTACCAAGAATGATTGCTTTCTTGGGTTCATCATTTCTTGACCCAATTTGTTTGTACTTCTGCCTGACTTTCAAAGCTCTATATCAGTGTCCATGGACACTGGCTAAGTCCTTCTGAGGCATTGCTTTTCCTGGACACTGTTGCCTGCTTCTGCCTCTCCATATTGATCATCCTCCCTGATTCATTTTAAGCCTTCTCTTCCATATAATTCCTGGGCCTCTTTATTTTTGTAAAATTTCAGATGATATTTTTTAAAGAAGAAGAGAAATGAGAGAAATAAAAGCAAAAAAAAAAGCCAAAATGATTACTTAAAATAAACAATAATCACTTAAACAGTGTGAAACATTAAACTGAAATTATTCAGTAGTGAAACATTAAAACAAGATTTAAAAATTTTTAAATTCATGTTATACACTAAGAAAATTATAAAAATATTAGAATGAATTTTTTCTGTTAATATTCTTGATGTATGTCTGTATATGTATAACTACAATGGAAGAGAATAACAAAATTGAGAACAATTGTGAATGTCATAAAAATTTCCCCTTTTATTGGACTTGGTCATTAATTATACAATTATCTTATTTTTCAGGCATATAAAACCAATTTCTCTTTGTGTTATCTTGTATTATCTTACAATGCATATATATGTACACATCTAAATATATTCTTGCTATAATAATCCTATATAATAAGAGGTAATATGCAAATTGACTAAAGGGCAGAATGACCAGTTGCTATGACATACACTCACCACCAGGGGGCTCAATGCAGAAATTTCCCCCAGCCTGCAGATCCTATTCACCCAAATGGGGACCTGCTGGCCAACCTCTCGGTCCCTTCCTTTGGCCAACAGGCTCTGATCACCTTATGGGGAATGGGAACCTGGGGGTGGGTGGCAGCAGATGAGGATGGCATAAGGTCAAGACCCCTGCCCTACCAGTCACCCCACACATAGAGGGTGACCTGCGGTGGGGGGCAGGGTCAGCACATTTGCAGGAACAGCCAACCTCTTGGTTTCTCCCTCCGACTGGCAAGTTCTAATCATCTGATGATGAATTGGGAATTGGGGGTGAGTGGTGGGGGCGGGGGTGGGCAGGGCCAGCTGCTGGCAGCTGGAAAAGATGGCCCTAATCGCAGGACAGGCCTAGGAACCACACCGATGCATGAATTTTGTGCGCCAGGCCTCTAGTTAAACTATATTTATCCTTACAATCATTCTCCATTCTTTTGGCACTTCCTTTTATTTCTAGATGAAATTGTACCTCATAATTGTTTAAAGAGCAGTCATCCTACAGTGTGTTTCCTTTGGGGATAAATTCTAATTTCCTGGAGTATACTAAAAGATACATATTGATTATAACCTCTATGTACTTCTTGGATCAGTAAGTCATAAATAGCCATCTTTGGTTCCCACACACCTGCATTGCTGCCTTCTGCATATTTACCCTGGAGGGCACTGCTGAGCCTAAAATGATTTACAACTGCTAAAAAGTTAGGCACCTCATTTCAGGGAAGATAGGAACCTTTTAAAAAGCTTATAACACATATGTATCATATTTCCATCAGCAATTTTCTCTTTTGCCTTCACACTCTCTTTCTGAAAAGTATGTCCTGGAAAGCTGAGTTAAAGTATAGATTTACGTGTATGACTGCTTAAAATACTTTAAATTGCAGCCCATTTATTACCTGCTAAATAAGCCTAAATCATAGTTACCTGTGCCATTCACTTACCTCTTATACTTTTGTAAATTACATCTGGCCATGTAACTGCTATGCTCCATCTTCTAGTTGCATATTCAAAATCCATTAAGAGCTCCCTTAATTGGAGGAATGAAGTTTGCTGGCCAATAAGATATTGTCATTAAAGGTATATTTGTAAAGACAAATATTTTATCCTACTATATGTCACAAATTTCTCTCTCATTTGTCTCAAGTCCACAATAGAAAATTTAGAAGTTAGTGTTCAATTTGCTATATTCAATAATATTAAATGTTTAATTTCTAATTGGAGATGTCTATGGATAATAAATAAAATGATAAAATTAGTCTGTAAATGCCCTGAAAAGTATAAAAAAGAATATGTATAAAATGAGAAATTATTGACAAACAGAGATGAAGACTAAAATTCAATCTAATGTACAGATTCCAGTCAAATCAATTGTTAAGTCTTGTTGAGAAAGAGAGAAAAACAAGTATTTGGGATAAATGAAACCATATAAACACACACACACACACACACACACACACACACACACAATGTTTGGATAAGGAACAGTCAAAATAGTGAAATAACATCTGTAGTGTATTAATCAATTTTTACCCAATGTGTTTTTCTTTAGAGAATTATGAGCAGAGATCATAATAATCTTTAAAGAAATTTTATCTCAATAATTGGTAGACTTCTGCAGCCTGCATTGTCTTATCCTTTTTCACTTTTTCACTAAAGAAGTAAAAGTTCATTTAAGACCTCTACCTAGGTCCTGCCTTATGTAAACACTAATTCTCTTGACAAAGAATTACAGTATGTGGCTGGCCAGTGTAACTCAGTGGTTGAGTACTGACCCATGAACAGGAGTCATGGTTTGATTCCTGGTCAGGGCACATGCCTGGGTTGCAGGCTTGATCCCTAGTAGCTAATAAATGATTCTCATCATTGATGTCTCCATCTCTCTCCCTCTCCTTTCCTCTCTCAAATCAATAAGTATATGAATCACAGTCTCTTTCTTACTGCATGGAACTCAGCTACCAATACAGCTTATTCCTCAAGATGATAGTAGATACTGGTGCATTATAAGTGATCATAAAATGTTTATTGAAAGAATAAATGGACAGATATATGAGTTGTTTTTCCAGCATTATTTTATGTTTGAGTTTTCTTTGATGCCAATTAGACTTGGAGTTCTCCAATACCTTGGAACTGACTTTTGGTTTCCTATGTTGTTCCCAAATCAGAGTTTTGCATCTTGCCTATCTTTGCTTAGTCCTGAAACTCACAGTTAGACCCTTCAATATGGCTTCTTGCTCTCTCAATTCAAGGTAGCAACTGCAGAATCAATCTCCTTGTCTTCAATTTTCTAATTGCCCTTATAGTTTTGCCATCAGACAAATCTGCAAAAGTATGAACATTTTATCTCCAAATTCTATTCCAACCTGAAAGTAAGGATATGCTTTTTATCCCAGTCCATAGTTAACTTTCAAAGCTGATCGCAGGTCTTGAAAAGACAAATTACATTAGAGACTATCTACAGATTTCAAAGCCATCAATACCCCATTTGAAGACTAAGTAGGTAAACACATAAATCTATGTTTCTTTTGATTTAACTTACTAAGTAATTTTATTTCATAGAATCTATAGGGAGAAACTGCTGGGAAAGCTTGAAGATTTTTGCATAAAATTAATGGAGGAGAATTTGAGTGTCTGAGGCAATTAAATCATTATCCCATCAGGGACAGAAATTATAGCCATGGCTTCCTTATTATAGTGGATGTTAACCAGGCTATAAGTAAAATGTCTGAATGGAAGTTACTAATAGTTGCTTGCTCAACATTAATTGCATAATAGTTCATTTCCTAAGTGGTTATTAAATGCTAAGTTTGTGTTCAAGTGTATGTGGAATATTGGGGTTTTATGGTTATATAAATGCAATTGGCAAATAGAAAATCATAAAAGGAATGCCCAAAACCAACACAAACTTTATAATTTCTGGAGAAATACATTTAAATTAAATGTATTAACTCTCTTTGAAATTGTCATTAAATATGTGTAAGTGCCAAGAACTTTCATGAAGTAGGAGACAGATGTGAAAAGCTATGAGATGTATATGGTTCTTTGTTACTTCCTTTTGTAGAGGTTGTCCAGTGCTTTTTTTCTGTAATATTCAAGACCTCTCTCCTACAAAAGAAAGGCCAAGGTTCCCATCATGGCCATTTATTCAATAATCATTTATTTTACAGCTGGTCTAGCCGCTCCATTTTCAGTGTTATCATACTTGAATAATTTGTCCTAAGGCAACAATCTGTCATTCACCAAAGACAACTCAACCCTCTTACCTCTTTATAGGGAATAGCTGTAGCATTATGGAATGTAATTTGCAAAATGACATCCTAGGATCCTAAAGTTTTTCATTCACCTCACAAGGTAAGTCACTTCTTGAAAAATGATTATGCTGCCATTGTATTGTGGTAAAGGGCCAAGGGCAGATACTTTCAGCTAGTTGAGGTCACTTGGTATTCCAGCTGCCATTTCCTGCTCATGGTAAGATTTATCCTAATGACCAAACATTTACCAACCCACAAAAAGCCTGTTTTTTAAAAAACATATTTTATTCATTTTTCACAGAGAGGAAGGGAAAGGGATAGAAAATCAGAAATATCAATGGAAAAAAAACATCAATCAGCTGCCTCCTGCACACCTCCCACTAGGAATGTGTCCGCAACCAAGGTACATGCTCTTGACTGGAATCGAACCTGAGACCTTTCAGTCTGCAGGCCAACTCTCTATCCACTGAGCCAAACAAGTTAGGGCAAAAGCCTGTTTTTTTTTTTTTTTTAAGAAAGTTTCTAACATGGGTGCCTTCTTTAAAAGGAAAATAAAATTGAAGAGATTAAACAAACTAGAATTGTAACTCTAAACTCTAGAAATAAAAATTAGACTAAAGACTACTTTATCTATATTTGAAAGATCTTTATAATATGCATTGTACCAGAAACAACGTTCTGATTAGACAACAACAACACACACACTCACACACAAAGTATAAGTGTAAGCACTAGGAACAGAAAAAAAAATAAAGGAAGGAGGCTATTCTTGTGGAAGAGAAAAACTGGTAAGCTCTGGCGAAATGCCAACAGCTCATACTTGCAGAGCTTAGAGTACAGAATACTCTGGAAAAGTGATAGGTATGGCATTAATCAAATAGAATTTGGCAAGCTCTCCACTGATTAAAAGTCAGTAGAGAGAAGGGGCATGATTATTAGAGGGTATATAGATGACAAGCCATCCTGGTTTACTTGGGACTGAGAAAATTTCCCCAGACATGAATAATGGAGTGTTAAAAATAGGACAATAGCAGGAAAATTGGGATAGTCCCAGGCAAGATAGGATAGTTTGTCACTCTGGAGTAGTTTGGAAGTCCAAAGTCTTAGCAATCAATACCCATATTTGGTAGAACTGGATGAGACAAGGAAAAGGTAAGTATGTTAGACTTAAAGATAGAAAGTCGGTGAGTTAGGTCATGGGATGGCCAGATTCAGAGGTAGAAATTTAGTTAAGAGAGTGAAAGGTCTAAGTCATTAATAAAATCTATTAGGGTAATTGAATGGATAAACATGTGCAGAGCTTTGCAAAGTAAACATCAGAGTATTTTATAAGTGTTATGGGAATTCAAAAAGGGTAGAGAGTTGCCAATTGCAGTAACATGGAAGAGCAGGGAAGGCATTATTACTCAGGAATATGAGTAATGATTTAAGCTACATTTCAGATGATTTTCAAAGACAATGGTAAAGAGAAAGGCTTTGCAATAAGGAACCACTGGATAAAGAGAGTTTTCGCAAAGGACAATGAAGAATACACAGAAATAAGAAGAAACAACAGCTTGAGAGAATGAGAGAAGGATGGAAAATGTTGGATAGTGAAAATATTAGAATTCAAGGCAGTGTGGCAAAATAGGATGAGCTCAGGCTTTAGAGACAGACAGACCATGACCGATTTTGAGCCTCTGCTTACTGACAATATGGCCTTAAAAATACCTTAACCTTTTCAAGCTGCAGATCTCATCTTTAAAACAAGAAAATATTAACCATATTGAATTATCAAATATGATACTAGATATAAAATTAATATTAAAATGCCCAATACTTAAGTCAATGATGACATTATGCTATAAATTAACAGAAGTTGGGAATTGATTGCAGATGAAGGTAAATAGCATACAAATGTGAAAAGTATCTTAAAAATTGTATTTTAGAGGCATATAAGATTCCATGAAAGTTCACAATATAGCTTTTGAGAGTCTCCTACAATTATAAATAATTTACCTGGCTTCAAGTTCTATCTTAGCCACATTCTAGTCCTATAGACTTGAAAATTCACCTAATTTTTTCTGGTTATTAAGTGTGGTGCACAAATACATATGTGAATCTATTTTTCTATTGGTTGACTAGAGGCCCAGTACACAAAATCTGTGCACAGGAGGGTGTGTATGGGTGTCCTTCAGCCCAGCCTGTTTCCTCTCCAATCTGGGACCACTTGAAGGATGCCTGACTGCCTGTTTAGACCCAATCCTGGGCAGTCGAACATCCCTCTCACAATCCAGGACTGCTGGTTCCCAACTGCTCACCTGCCTGCCATCCTGATTGCTTTGAAGAAAGTTCATTTTCCATGCCACATTGGTCCTCTCTGGAGATGTTTTTTAAAAAGAGGAAAACTGAGGACATCCTAACTACTTCCACCTGCCAGCCTGATCACCCCCTATTCACTCCCCTGCCAGGCTGATTGATGCCTAACTGCTTCCCTGCCAGCCTGTTTACCTCTAATTGCCCTTGCCTGTGGGCCTGGTCATCCCTAACTGCCCTTCCCTGCAGACCTGGGTCCCCCCCAACTGGTCTTCCCTGCAGGCCCAGTTACCCCCAACTTCCCTTCTCTGCCAGCATGATCATCCTTAACTGCCCTCTGCTGCAGGCTTGATCACCCCCAACTGTCCTCCCTTGCAGGCCTGGTCCCTGCCAACTGCCCTCACTTGCTGGCCATCTTGTGGTGGCCATCTTGTGTTCACATGGGGGCCGGATCTTTTAACCACACAGGGCAGTCATCTTTTGTGTGCATATTACTCTTTTATTAGATAGGATAGACTTCAGAATGTTTATATTCTTACTTTTATTTAGAACTAAATTTTAGTGTTGGATATTCCCCACAACACACACACACACACACACTCACACACACACACACACACACCAATTTCACTCTCTAAACTGTCAATTATTCCCAATAAAAAATAGGTGATAAGGTTATGATATACAGCCTAATTGGATGATAGTGAATTAACATCTAGGAAATGCTCAGACAAGTATAATTATACTGAGGGATAGGTACTCCCATGGGAAAGACCATGGGGCATGCAGGATCTGAGCAGAGGTGCATAATAAAATTTATTGGATGGGATTCTTGAACAGGAATCAGAATAATTTTGTGCAATACTCCAACTGTTTAATTAGCATACAAGTGCCTCTATCTGTGGTAAAAGCCCCTGGAGTAGTCTTTTTTCTTTTCCAGATTTATTAGCTGATTCTCCTTACTTCTTGGAGATCTTGATGATGGAGATTCACATGTTAAGGTGTAAAGTGAGACTAAGAATTTTTCAGGAGCAGCCATTCGGCACCAAGTTGTAAAAATGTCTCAAATGATGGTACTTAAAAGACCTAATGATCCAGGCTAAATGGAAACTCAACCTAGATGTAGTGCAGAACCATTCCCAAGAAATGTTTGCTTTGAAGAAAGTTCATTTTCCATGCCACATTGGTCCTCTCTGGAGATGTTTTTTAAAAAGAGGAAAACTGAGGACATCTTATGCGCCCCATGTAGCCCATAGTAAAAGATGAGAATACCAGTGCTTGCATTGGAATTTAGATTATTGTGAGAGAATATATATCCATATGGCTTGGGAATGCCCCTCAGCCAATAACTGTTAGAATTAAATTATAAGTACACTAAGGGGCATCATTAACAATGATATTCTCTTAACTGAACAGCAATGCATTTCAGTTTATGAAATTTATACCAGCATTTACAGACCTTTTGGGAAAGAACTGAATGTAGGTTTGATCATCATGGTTAGATATGTGAATGTCCCGACTGGTATAACTCTTTTTGAAAGCACATTCCTTCTTTCAGTTTCAACAGGTGTTAGAAAAATGGACTTGTATTGAATATTGATGCCTTGGATATATATATATGGAAAAAATTAAAGGTGTTTCTATAATAATTTCTTACTGATATAAGTATATTAAGGAAACCAAATTGTTGGTTACAAGCATAAAATCAATTGTTCATTGTTAGAGAAAGTTAAATCCACAAAAACAATTGTGAAGAAATTCACAGGATTGTAAGCACTTATTGGCTAGAACAGCTCAAGCTAACACATTTTTATGAGAGGTAGATGGGATTCATCATTTGCTGGCAAGCAACATTCTCTTCCCTCCTTCTGAGTAAGAAATGGTTGCCTTAGCAACATAGGTACCCAGATGACTCATCATGAATATTGTTTTGTCTTTTCCTCTGCTTTGATCAGCTCTTTAATATGTGAGGCTGAAGAAAAAAGAGAGACTTTAAAAAACACTTTGAGAATATGCATCAAAAAATACACCACCTAGGAAAGAAGAGGTTTTGACACATTTTTAACCACAAGAACATGCATTTAGGAGAGTTGTCATGCAGTGTGATGCGTGTGTCTTGCTTCATTCTCTATACATTCTCCAATACAGGTGTCCCTTACTTTATGTAAGTAGGATGTTCCTATGAAACACTTTGCAAGCCAAAATGGTATAAAATGAAGAAGTATTTATCATTAATTTGTATGGAGAAAAAAGTCAAGCTTTACCAAACCCCCAAACTAACCTATGAAAACATTCCAAATACATGTAATTATGTCCAGTGTTGTGCTGTTTAACACTTTTCTGGTACCTGAAGACACATCTTGCTAACAGATGCACAGGCTAAATCTACCTAAAGGCCAGATGCTCGCAGACAGTTCAAAGCCCTGGTTTTGATGCTGAGATGCTATTTGTGGTCTCCCAGAGGGAGCTTGGTGTCAATACTGGCTACTCCATTGAGTGCTGTCTCTATGATGGTCATACCAAAATAAGCACTGAATGCAAATTTTGCTTTCTACCTTTTTAAATAAAATAAAAACTGTTAGCAGATATTAATGTAGGCTGTTTACAAAGTTGCTGGCTGCAAACTTTTGAAAATGGGGGAAGAAGGAAACATCTGCACTTAATTTAACTGGTTCCTCTGTGACCGTTTTCAGGCACCATGTTTACTCTAGTAAATCTCTAGTGCCTCTGACATTTTGTGACAATTCATATATGGCTCATTCCTTGGCCTGCCTTGTCCCATGATTACTGTTTTTTGTAAGATAACACTGAATACTTAGAGCTATGATAGAAATAAGTATGGTGTGCGGTATGAGCCAGTAGACTCAAACTTGCTCAGTTTCCTGGTATGTAAAGAACAGTCATCTGAGCCCAGCTAGCATGGTTCAGTGGTTGAGTGCCAACCCAAAACCAAAGACTTTGCTGGTTTGATTCCTGGTTAGGGCATATGCCTGGGTTGCAAGCTTGATACCCAGTATGGGGTGTGCGGGAGGCAGCTGACTGGTGATTCTCTTTCATTGTTGATGTTTCTATCCCTCTCTCTCTTTCCCTTCCTCTCTGAAATCCATAAAAATATATTAAGAAACAAAAAAGAAGTTATCTGAAGAGGAAGCAAGCCATTACTATAAGTGAGCGTTGTTCATTTCCATAAGCAAAAGATGATCATTCTTATAATTTTCCTTGCTAGCTGACAGAAATTATATCTGAAGCGTAGGCACATATGTCTAAATAATTTCATCAGAGGTAATTGTTAGAAAAAGATTCTGGGGCTTGGATTTTACCTATACTTGCTACATGCACCGACTGAATTAACTGGCTAATTAACTGCCTGCACACACATTATACAGAACCTATACTTAACGAAGACATGAGGTCAATGTGTGCTGTTTTTAGCACAGCTCCATGTCCCTTTCAGTGATTAAATCTTCCCCACCAGCTGCTTTAGTACTTTTGGGAGTTTTGATTATGGCAATTTCTGTACATTTTCCCATTAGTAGCACTTGTACTAATCGTGTTCCTCCCTCCCTGTCCTGTGGCTACATCAGACCCACATAGAGGTACGATGTTTGCTGGTCATCCTACCTCATACATTGGCCTTTTCTATTTAATGAATGTCTCTTGGCCCAAATGTGTAGGTGCTATGGGGAGTTTGTGGACAAAGGGCATTTTGATTCACACCAAATCTTAGAGAGTACATGACTTGTGTGTCACTGAGCTCTTTTTTCTCTGCTGCTGTCCTGGAATTATCTAAGACCAGTTCTTACTAAGAGAATAGAAATGTGTATATTTCTGTCTTTTGCTCCCTAGAAAGGGTGGCTCCTCCCACTTGGACCCTAAGATGTATTTCTCTTCCCTGGAAACTGCACCATTATTCAGGGGTGTATGACTTGGATGCATTGCAAATGCACTCGATTAGAAGAGAAGGAGGCAACAAAGCATTTGAAATGCTTTCCTTTTCTTCGCTAGTAAATCTAACTGCATGGTGCCCATCAGACAAGCTCACAGTGATCTGGACCTCATATCTTTGCAATTCACGACCTGTGCAATTTATAAATCTTCCATGAATCTTCCACAGAGAAACATAAACAGGTTGCATACATCAGCATATGAAACAGCAACTTTAGTGGAAACCAATTTTTCAGTTCAAAAAAAGTGGGAGGTGGAGACATGCTACTGAGCACCTGATTACACTCCATCTGAATGCCTGAGATTTAACTCATTCACTCATTCAATTTGTCAAACTGTTTCACTAGCACTCATTTTTGGCATAAATTTTTTTTCACACAATTATTTTTAGGTTTCCTTCTATGAGATTCTCTTCTATTTTAGAGGTGTCTTTATGCTTTTTCCCTCTGCTTCCTGCAAAATATGAATCATAGATCAATGAAGATGTAAGTAACTCAACACAGGTTACTTGTCCTTCCTGCTCTCCATCATTCCACAGGAATGTGCTTGTACACCAAATAGTATGTCATTGTCTCCCTCCCTTAGTGCCCCCAAGTATGGAACAGGTGCTAAGAGGAAAGGTTAGAAGAAGTCCTGTAACAGCTGATTATTAAGAAATATCTAGACAAAACTTTGAATGTTGTTGCTGGAAAATCAGCTCTTCTTCATCTTCTTTGAACTCATTTTGTTGATGGAATAAGAAAGAGTTGTTTGTGGATATCTTCAACAGCTCTATACCACTTGCTAAATAAATCTCTAAGTGATAGTTTCCTAATCATCACAGAAGGAATAATAGAAGCTCTTACGTCAAAGAGATGCCTCTAGGATAAAATGAGGATATTGTACCGACATGAAGTATTTTAAAAACACATCGACTCACTCATGATCATAAATGCTCAAATTAAATTTGCTATTGTTAATATCATTATTATTTTCCATTGAAATAACAGGAAAAGCAGACTGTCAACTCAGACATTTAGTCTTGCCAATATCTTGCTCAAATTAAAGAACTTGCTTTCCTTTCAGTATATTTTATGGTTTCCTATCTTAAAGTAGGTTTTCTGTTTGTGGAGGTACTACATTGTTTTCTTTCTGAATGAGTTTATTCAAGGATAAAAATGAGTCAATGTAAATAAAATATTAAATAAATTATATTTCAGGTTAGTCACTGATATACAAACATCTCTCAAGTAAATGACTTACACTTGGGACTATGTAATAAAAGATTTACATGTTACCTCTTATCTTCTTATTGTCACATTCATCTTTCTCTACCTAGTGCTACCTCCTTACCTTTATCAATCATGTTGTTCTCCTGCCAAAAACACCCTCACAGTTTCCTTCACAGATTGGGTCATTTTCTCTAGGAATTCATCCCTGACTTGTAATTATCTTCATTAAAATATTTCTTCTTTTTAAAATATATATTTTTTCAATTACAGTTAACATGCAACAATATATTAATTTTAAGTGTACAAAATAGTGATTAAAATTTTATATACTTTACAAAGTGATCACCCCAATAAGTTTATTACTCCTAGGGCATCATACCCCAAATCATTGACTATATTTTCTACACTGTAAAAAAGAATGAAACCTTGCCATTTGCAACAACATAGATGAAGGTAGAGGCTATTATGTAAGTGAAATAAGTCAGACAGACAAAGACAAATAGCATATGACTTTACTTATGTGGACTCTAAAAATAATGAATAAACAAAAGAGAAACATACTCATAGATACAAAGAACAAATTGATGGATATCAGAAAGAGGGTGTTTGAAGGAAGGGTGAAACATCTGAAAGGGATTGATAAGTATAAACTGCCAGTTATAATAATAGTCATGGATGTAAAAGAAATCTTTTAAATGAGGTTTGTGGTCAAATGATAATCCCAACTCTGCCTCTTGCTGGATGTATGACTACGGGGAAATACTTCACAGTTTCCTCATCTTTAGTATAAAAAACATAAAAATTAGCATTAGTTGTATGTTAGTCTAAGAATCAAATGGGACAAAATATGTGAGACATTTACCTTACCTACTCAAACTGAATAAAAGTAAAGTGGTATAATGGTTACACTGTATCTTAGAACCTCATGTATTTTATTTCCTACCTTCTCTTCCTTCATCTTCTTTTTGCAACTATTCTTTGAGCAGCTTCTTGTTTCAAATGCCTTTATACTATAAGTACTGTGTTTGCAATATAGAAGTAGGACAGGGGTCACTACTTTCTCCATAAACTCTCTGACCAAAACTATATTTATTCATTTAATGGTTGTTTATTGAAGCTTAGTAGCTTTTTGTGTTTGGTTACAATAGAAACCATTTAAACTAAGACAACATATATTATATTTATTTATTTTTTAAATATATATTTTATTGATTTTCCACAGAGAGGAAGGGTGAAGGATAGGAAGCTAGAAACATCAATGAGAGAGAAACACCAATCAGCCACTTTCTGTACATCCCCTACTTGGGATGTGCCCACAGCCAAGGTATATGCCCTTGACCAGAATCGAACCTGGGACCTTTCAGTCTGAAGGCCGATGCTCTATCCACTAAGCCAAATCAGTTTCGACCACATATATTATATTTAAATGTTAAGGTCAAATACATATGGAGGGAAGGAGATATAAATATGCTGAATACTGTGGTTAACAAGAATTACTGTTTTTTTGAACCTTAATTCAATTGTGTCATCTTGGCAGCGTAGGCATGATGGGACTGTTGATAGATTAGAAATCTGATGAATATCTTCAAAGATTAGCTACATGTGACTACTGGTTGAGAAGGCTAAAAGTTGCCTTCAACAAGTGGGATCAGAGATAGTAGATCTATAATTCTATGTCCCTAAGTGTTTTTTGTTTGGGGATATCTGTCAGCATGGTAGAATTTAATTAAATATAACTAAGTTAGGCTACATGTTTTTGCAAAACATCTGTCCAATTTGCCATTGTTTTTGCATTTTATTATAACACATTCAACCATAAATTACAATTTGATATATTGCCCAAGTGATCAAACTGAATGCATAATGTAATATTTGGGACTGAAGAATAATTTTTGGATAGCTAGTGTATCAACAAACTAATTCTGTCAATTTTTTTATTATTTTACAACTTACAAAGTGCTTTGGAATATATTACAATGTTTAGAAACATCGCTGAAATATATTAGGAAGAGAAGAGCTCTGTGCACCACAGTTCTATTGCCATAACTTTCTCTTAACGAGTCATTCCCCAGAATAATTCTACAGTTAGGCATCTCCAAGTAAGGCACAATTTTGTTTTAATTGTTTTATAATTTTTAAAATTTTCCTATAGGGAATGCTGGGATAGACTGTAATAAAAGAATGAAAACAAGTTATTAACCAACCATAAAAGGTAAAAATTATCTCTTATTTACATTAATTTATTTTTAGGTCAATATAAAGGTTACTTCAGATGTTGGTATGGTATCTCTTCATGTGTTCTTTGTGTGTGTGAGTGTCTGTGTATGTGTTATTTGTGTGTGTGAGTGTGTATATGTGTTTGTTAATCCTCACCAATGATATTTTTCCATTGATCTTTTTAGAGAGATTGGAAGAGAGAGGGGGAGATAGAGAAAGAGAAAAATCAAGGTGAGAGAAACACATTGAGAGCCTGCAATGAACTGGTAGGGCCCTTGACCAGAATAAAACTCATAACCCTTCAGTCTGCAGGCTGATGTTCTCTACATTGAGCCAAACCAGCTGGGGATTTATCTCCCTTCTTGAAACTAACCCTCTACACCTCTTACTCCATCTACTGGCAGGTGGGAGATACATACAGTTTGGTATCCACTGTTAAAAACAATCTATCAGCTCTGGTCTTTTGATGATATTGGCCACTTTTAAAATATAAATTTAATTGTCATATCTAACTAATTTTTTTCTGTTGTTTTGCTCTATTACAGATATAACTTCCTCTCTTCCTCCAGTGAGTTAGAGGGGAAAACACAGATGATAATAAGGGGAAAGATATATATGTACCCCAGTATTCATGAAAGATCTTGGAGGGACAACCAGTGTTATTTCAATGCTAATGTTTTGTTGTTAATGTCTGTCATCTTAGTTTATAAGAAGAATAATATGCTATAAATCTTATCTTCTTTTTAATTTAAATTTTCAGTACCTTTTTAAAAAGATGTATCATGCTGTTCTATGTCTATTAACCTCATTTATTACTTTTTAAAAATTTTTCATTAGTTTTTATTTTATTAAACTTATTGAGATGACATTGGTTGATAGAATTATATAGGTTGCAAGTATACAATTCTATGCCAAATCACCTGTGTGCTCAACTCATTTCTTTTTAATGCTCTACAAAATCCCATTCCTCGTACTCCTGAATCCTGGTTTTTATTCCACACCTGATCCACATCTAGATATCCTACAATGTCTTTCAATATTAAGTCCAATATCCTTCTTTTTTGGGTTATATAAATGTTTCACTTGGGGGAAACCAAGATGGCAGCATAGGTAAACACATAAACTGCTGTATTACACAACAATTTCAAAACTACAACTAAAAGACAAAACAGACATCATCCAGGAAGGCTAGCTAAGTGCAAATTCAACAACTAGAAGGAAAGAGAAAATCACACTGAAACTCAGAGGAGTGTAGGAGGCAGAGGTACTGAGACATGTAGAGAGGACTGGCAACTGAATACTCAGCTAGCTTTTTCAAGCGGGAAGAAGACAGAAGCTCCCAACTGCACTGAACTCCAGTTCCAGGCAAAACTCTGGGGACCCAGACTCGTTTGGGGAGAAACTGGACTGTCAGGAAAGAGAAAAGCACACTGAGACTTAGAGGAACTGTGGAAGGCAGAGGTACCAAGGTGTGAGTGCAGATAGGGCAGGCAACTGAGTGCATGGCTGGCTTTCTCAAGAGGGATGGAGACAAAAGCTCCCAACTGCCCTGAACTCCAGTTTCAGGCCAGACTCTGGGGACCCAGACTCATTTGGAGAGAAACTGGACTGTCTGGCAGTGGGTAGAACTTGAGGGCAGCTTTCTCTCAGAGGTGCTTATAGCAATTACCACAGGACACTGAGACACCGGGGCCTATTAGGGCAGGGCTGATGGCAAACCAATGCTGTCTGTTCTGCCCTCAGACTCTGCTACATTCAAACTGAGCACACAGGTTTTTGCAAATCTCCTCTCATAAGGGTGTCTCCAGCACAGAAGTCCTCCCAGCATAGACACAACCAATCCTCACAGCCAATTGGCCCGGAGGTCAATTCCTCCCAGTAATACCAACAACAATCAAGGATTAATACAGCAAGACTGTGAACACAGTCCACAAAGGAGTGCACCAAGAATGTCCACCTCAGGTAACTAAAGAGGCTGAGCCACTGGGCTCTATAGCACACAAAGGCACTCTATCAACTCAAGGAAGCAGCCAAAATGCAGAGACAAAGAAACAGATCACAAATGAAAAAAAAATGGAGGAAAGCAAATGACTGGATATACTGTTCCAAACCACAGTTATAAGGTTTTTCAAAAATTTTCTAGAAAAGGCCAATAAATTTAGCGAAACCCTCTAGGATATGAAAAAGAACCAACTAGCATTTAAGCATAAATTGACTGAAATTAAAAAAAATATTATATGGAGATCTAACAGCAGACTAGAGGATCACAAGAATCAAGTCAAAGATTTGCCATATAAAGAACCAAAAAACACTCAATCAGAAAAGAAAAGAGAAAAATATTCCAAAAATATGAAGATAGTGTAAGGATCCTCTGGGAAAACTACAAGCATACCAACATCAGAATTATGGGGTTCCAGAAGAAGAGAGATAGCAAGATACTGAAAACCTATTTGAAGAAATAATGACTGAAAACGTCCCCCAACTGGTGAAAGAAATAGACTTACAAGTCCAGGAAGCACACAGAACCCCAAACAAAAGGAATCCAAAGAGGACCACACCAAGACACAACATAATTAAAATGCCAAGAGCAAAAGACAAAGAGAGGATATTAAAAGCAGCAAAATAAAAACAGTTACCTATAAGGAAGCACCCATAAGACTGTCAGCTGATTTCTCAACAGGAATTATGCAGGCCAGATGGGAGTGGAAAAAATATTCAGAGTGATGACTACAAAAACCTACAACCAAGATTGCTCTACCCAGCAAAGCTATCATTTAGAATTCAAGAGCAGATAAAGAGCTTCACAGATAAGAAAAAGCTAAAGGAGTTCATCAATACCAAACCAGTATTATATAAAATGCTAAAAGGTACTCTTTAAGAAGAGGAAGAAGAAAAAGGTAAAGATCAAAATTATGAACAACAAATACATATCTATCAACAAGTGAATCTAAAAATCAGGTGAATAAAAAAAATCTGATGAACAGAATAAACTGGTGAATATAATAGAATCAGGGGCATAGAAAGGGAGTGGACTGACAATTCTCAGTGGGGGGAAGGGGAGGGGGATGCAGGAAGAGACTGAACAAAAATTGAACACTTATAGATAAGGACAGTGGGGCAGATGGTCAAGTGGGAACTGGGTGGAGGGGAGCTATGGAGGAAAAAAGAGGAAAATTGTAATAATCCGAACAATAAAGATTTATTAAATTAAAAAGAAAGTTTCTCCTGGAAACACATCCAAAATTGGAACTGCTTTGTAATGGGGTATAGGTCATCCTCATATTACAAAGTGTTATCAGCTATTGCTACATTAAGTGAAACACAGATATCCCCCTTCTCCCAAATTCTTGCCAACAATTGATTCTATTAAATAGTTGAACATTTGTCTCTAGTGGGTATGTAGAAGTATCTCATAAACATTTGAATGCACATTTGTTTATCTGGTGATAAATGACATTGAACATTTTATATTTCTCATGACCAGTGCTATTTTAAGACTAATTTTTAGAGCAGTTTTTGTTTTACAACAAGATTGAGGTGAATATACAAAGATTTGTTAAGTAACTCCTGTCCCCACACATGCATAGCCACTCCCATTATTAATAACCATCACCAGAGTGGAACATGTTTTACCATGGATGAAACTGCACTGTTACATCAGCCAAAGTTCATAGTTTACACTATGGTTTATTTTTTTGTTTTGTACAATCTATGGATTTGGAAAAATGTACAATCACATATACCCATCATTATAATATCATACAGAGAATTATTACTGCCTTAGAAATCCTCTGTCTTCTGCCAATTCATCTCTCTCTCCCTTTCCCCACCTGGCAACCACTGATCTTTTCATTGTCTTTACAGTTTTGCTTTTTCAAGAATGTAATATTGAAGTCATACAGTTTGTAACCTTTTCAGATTGGCTTCTTTCACTTGGCAATATGCAATTGAGATTTATCCATGCCTTCTCATGGCTTGATACCTCATTTCTTATTAGTGCTGAATAAGACTGCACCATCTGAATGGACCACAGCTTATTTAGTCATCATCCAATGAAGGATATGTCAGCTGCTTCCAAGTTTAGACAATTATAAATAAATCTGTATTTTACATTTTGATGCATGATTCATTTTTATTTTATTGTAAAATTTAGATATTATTCCTTATTGGTTTTAGACATTCCAAAATTTATTCTATCCTATCAATAATTCTATAATTTTGTTTGTCATTTGTTAAAAATAAATATTAATTTTTCATGAGTCTTTATGTAGGCATTTTTAACAAAATGTTAAATGATATTTTCAAAGTTGGTTTGGCAAAAAATATTAAAAACATACTTCATATTCTTAATTCAGGTATATGGTAATATTTTAAATACAAAGTACATAAAATTAAGATACTACTTTAAAGAAGTGAACATATTAGATTGTCTTTTTGATAGCTGATTGCTTGATTTGTTATTTGTCCATCCATTGTACAATCAATTGTATTGTTTTTCTATTGGTCTAGTGATTGTTATAATTTCTAATTCTATTGGTCTAGTGATTGTTATAATTTCTAATTCTTCATTAACTATGCTATGAATAATCCATAAAATAAAATTCATAAAATAATTATAAAATAAAGAGCTAACACTTACTTTGTTACATAAAAACAGATATGTAAAATTATGACAAGACATATGAGACAATAATGTAAACCAAAACAAAGTCATCTATAAAAAAAGTTTTTTCCACACGTAACATGTAACTAATTAAATTATTTTTAGAAGGCAGAAAAGCATTTAAAGGTTTTAAGTTTTATCCTTTAAATTTTCTTTCCAGTGGCCAATAACCAAATTTATTCCTTCAGGCTTTCTGATCACATATTGTTGTTTTTTCCAATGTAATCATCTTCAAAGACCTGGAAAAACTGAATTTACTATTTCCCTTAATGATACCATGGCATAGAAGCTGTATTAATATTGCAAAAGGCTTCTTTGCTTGGAATTTTTCCTTTTAGGCAGGAATTCTGAAGAAAAACACACACATATTCATCTCAAGAACCAATAGGCCCTATTGAATAGGGTCTTATTCACATGATGCCAAAATAGTAGTGAAATTGTATTCATCCTTGGGATGCTTGCACACTCCTTCCCTAACATGCTCATTCACACTCACACACTATTCTCATAGAGAAAATTTTTTCTTCATGTCTAACATATAACTACCAAGGGCCCAAAACTAATTTCTGGGCCAGGGATACCTATCTAACTACTAAATTTTAAGGGGTTCTTTAGCAATCAGTATAGACTATTAGTCCAGATCTCTTGTGTAGAAAGGCTTGAATCATGTCAGATTCTCACTATAGGATCTGTTATTCATTCTCAAATACTGTTGCTTCTGAAAAGCTTTGTATCTATCGAATCACTCGTTGCCTTTGGCTCCGTGGTGATTCACCACTTCATGGAATTGTGTTTCCAGGAAATCTAGTATCAGGGCAGTGATGTAGAAATTCTTAATTGATGTGAAATACTGTTGAGTCTTCTTTATCTAATTCTATATTCCAGTGTTAACTATTCACAGAAGATCATTTTGAAAGTTACAAAATGACAAATTGAGACAAGGAGACACCAAGGTGAACTTGGGGAATAGTGTTGGAATAAGGTAGCTCTTAAATACTTAAAACAGTAAAATACAGCCTTTAGAATGTCAAAAGTTAATGGGAATATCAAGACCCAACTAAGAAAAACCTGTAGAAAATAAAGCACAATTTTGTTATCTATAGAACTTTTCATGGAAAAGAACTTGAATGGATAAGACTATAGTACCTAGACATTTGGCTGGGCATAAAGGGCAGCTTCTGCACAGTAATGGGTTATGAAGAAGTTATGAAGGAAATGAACAAAGAACCTAAATTTCTAGGAAATATAGGCATGAAAGACCAGGTGATAAGATTTAGCCTTATCATGGGATACTCAGGAGGGACCTCCAAAAGATATTCTTAAAGTGCTCAATGCAGCTGGCAAGCAAGATTTTCTAATCAAATATTATCCAAGGATGGGCTAATTATAATATTTGGTTCTTAGAGTGGAAGATTAGTCTGCAGGTGTCTGTGCACTCATCAGACATTAGCAAGATGGATCTAAGCCAAAGATATAATTAATGCTCTCTGTGCTATTTTGCACACACTTTTTTACACAATCTTTACAAACCAATTTGCTTTACATTTCTATAGTATAAAGCATAGTTTTGCTCTGTGTAATGGAGATCAACTGCAACTTTACTTGATCTGTTCATTTGTAGCTTTTGGAATCCACTTCATATAATTTCATGTGCAAGAAAACAAGCTTTGCCAGTGAGCCTCCCAATGTATTCACCAGGTTTATTTATGAACTGAAAAGAAGAAAAGTTCTGTTGACCAAATCTGCTTCCCTTTCTTTGGCCCAGGTATGGTCAAACTATTCAATGGCCAAGAATCACTAGATTTTTATTTAGTAGTAAAAGCATTCTAACATAGATGTCATCTTTTATTTTTCTCAAGGCTATAAAAAAAGTTGCAATGAGAATTCTTTCTAATTTTTTAAGCATTGTCTAAATTAGCAATTATTCAAAAACAAGTTATGCTGAAGAGTCTAGAGTCTTTATTTTTTCAGGACATATCTATAATAATAAAAGTATAATATGATAATTAGACTGGACAACTGAATGACCTTCCACCACAGCAGAGGCTGAGGTAGAAGTGGTTAGGGGCAATCAGATAGGCAGGCGAGCACTTAGGGGTGATCAGGCAGGCAGATTAGTGGTTAAAAGCTATGAGGCAGGCAGGCAGAGTGGTTAGGGGTAGTCAGTCAGGCAGGCAGATAAGCAGTTTGGAACTAGAGGTCCCGGATTATGAGAGAGATTTCTGACTACAGGATTAGACCCGCCCAATACTGACAGTGGGACATCCCCCAAGGGGTCCCAGATTTCGAGAGGGTGCAGACCAGGCTGAGTGACTTTCCCCATCTCCATCCTCTAGTTAATCAATATAACACATTTTGGGAGAAACATTTTGAGATTTAAATTGCAGTTTGGTAATATGACAGGTTAGAAATAGGCAATAAGAAAACACAGAATAGCCTGGCTAGTATTGCTCAGTGGTTGAGGGTTGATCTGTGAACCAGAAGGTTACAGTTTGATTTCCGGTCAAGGTACATGCCTGGGTTGTGGGCTCATTCCCAATAAGGGAAGTGCAGGAAGCAGCTGATCAATGATTCTCTCTCATCATTGATGTTTCTATGCCTCTCTCCGTCTACCTTCCTCTCTGAGATTAAAAAAAGTCTATATATATAAGTAGCTTTTGTTGACTCCCTTACTGGCATGACTATAACTCAAAAATGTAGCTTAGAAGCATGATTTTGTTGGTCTGTTGTCACTGTTTGTTCCTAAATTGCATAAGTCCAGTGCATGGAGCAAATGGACCTGTAAAGGACATGATGAAAGTCTGAGTCCAAATATTCTTCATTGCAGTTATTATCGATAGTTCTATTGCCAAGAGATGTCTTAAAGAGCAGGCATCTCAGTGGTTCTTGTCTCTACTAATGATGCTCTCTTCCCTTTACCCTGAATTAATAACTTACAGTCACTTTGGCATCTCCTTTTTGCTCCTTTCTCGACATGTCGGCAAGGTGTGTTTTTCTTCTTGTTGTTGGTTGCTCTCCTACAATATCCTTCATTTATATGTCTCTCTTTATCTCCACAGTATTTAATAGACATGATAGTAATGCAATCACATTAATAATTAACAACCATTAAGCACTTGATAAGTGCCAGGCACCTTGTTAAATAAGTTACATGCCTTATCTCAATGAATCATCACAGTAACATTGGTATGTTCCTATTTACCAGTAAGGAAAATGAGGCTCTAAATAGTTAAAGAAGTTATTAAAAAATCACATAGTCAGAAAGGAGGTTAGGATCTAAATCAAAAGCCTGAGCTTTGGAATATTACCCCACACCTCCTAGCTCTGGGTTATACCTTCTGCAGACATTTAGTGTAAATTTCCCTCAACATTACCACCTGACTTCATTTTCCTAACATGCACCTCTAATCCTACCAGTGTCCTTCTCAAGGGTTATTTCCCACTTACTGAAGGGAGCAGAGTAGTGATTTGGAGAGTGGGTTCTGGCAGCTGATTCTCTGAATTTGAAACTTGGTACAAGTACATCAAATCCTCTAGTTGTCCTCCTTGTTAGATTTTAGGCTCCTTAAGAGTAAGACTGAGTCCTACTGATCCACATATCTGTGATAAGTACTTAGTTCATAGTCTCACACATACTAGTCACTACACAAACATTTATGGGAATCAGCTAAAATAAATAGAGGTGACAGTTCTTTAAAAGGTAGTATTGATTACATTGAAGAGGCTAATCTTACCACTTTAAAAAAAAACATTATGAGATAGAATCAGGCTCTTTGTTATTTAGTGTAAGAGAATATAAGTAATAAATATTCAACAATACAGTATAATGAATGCAAGGGCATAAAGTAAGATCCATTTCTAGTTTTGTTGTGAAAAAATAGTTTATTGGATAAGTCCATGAGTCCCTGTGAACTAACCAAGATCATTCTAGCAGGATATTTTCCATTTGACTGTCCTATATTTTAACAACAACCCCCATATTAGTCTATGTCCCATTATATCCAGTCAGTATAATTTATACTTCTAGAAAATTCTAAAATCTACTTATCTCTTACAGAACACCCTTTACCTATTTTTGGGGTTCTGGTAGTAAAGGAGAAGTTTTCTTCTTCAGGCACCTAAATAAAACTAGAAATTTTATTTAAAAGCCAGGGACTGTGGGTATAGCCCTGCCTCATAGATGTGTTACACTAGATAATAACTCAAATTTTTTGAGACTGAGTGAAGAAAACCTCACAATATACAATCTGGATAATATACCTTTCTCAAACAGAATGTAGGACACATTATTTTTTAAGATAATTGCACTTTAAATTCAAGAATTGTCCTGGGCATTTTACAAATATTGGAATAATATTAATCTGCAAGGATATGTTTTTGAACATATACTCAGACTACTTAAATCAACAAACTGTCATTTACAATCTGGGTGAAGTTGAAAAACATACTTAATTTTTTTCTCTCTGTCTATAATATGGAACTAAAAATAACACTCATTTGATAAATTTTTTTAAGATTAATGAGAAATTCATTGTAAGCAAGATCTGCACATACATTAAAAAAAGCAATAAAATACATGATCAGATGTTAAGTTTGTTTTTCTTTTATTATAAAGAATACCATGTTGTTATTTTAAGCCTGATTATACATAGAATGAGGCTAAGATATTGCTTCTAATTGGATTGTGAAGGTTTAGGGGGGAAAATTGCTGCCTCCTATAACTAGTGCAGTGCAATGTGTTGTTTAATTTAAGTTTTATAGGAGCATTAGGAAGAAAAAAATAATCTAGGTAACAGAGCAGACCTGGGTGAGAGAGAGGAATAATTTACTTAAAAATATTGTTAATATTTTTAGACAGAGAAAGATAAGTATCTTATACTCTCACTCCTATGTGGAATCTAATGAACAAGATAAACTGATGAACAAAATAGATTCAGAGACATAGAAGGATGGAACAGACTGACCAGTTTCAGAAGAAGGCAGGGTAGGGGTGGGAGGGAGTGGAATGATTAACCAAGAAACTTATTTGCATACTAGAAGCCCAGTGCATGAAATTCATGCACAGGAGGGTGTGTCCCTCAGCCCATTTGTCACCCTCTCCAATCCAGTACTGCTGGCTCCTAACTGCTCACCTACCTACCTTCCTGATTATCCCTAACCATTATGTCCTGCCAGCCTGATCACTCCCCTGCTAGTCTGAGTGATGCCTAACTGCTCCCCTGCCAGCCTGTTTGGCCCTAACTTCCCTCTCCTTCAGGTCTGGTCACCCCTAACTACCCTTCCCCTGCAGGCCTTGTCCCCACCAACTGCTCTCCCCTGCAGGCCTGGGTCTCCACCAGTTTCCCTTCCCTGCAGGCCCTGTTGCCCCCAACTTTCCTCCTCTGCCGGCCTGGTCACCCCTAACTGCCCTCCCTTGCAGGACTGTCCCTCCCAACTGCCCTCCCACTGGCCTGACTACCCACAACTGCCATTTCTTGCTGGCCTGATCACCTACAATTGCTCTCCCTTGCAGGCCTGGTCTCTCCCAACTGCCCTGCTGGCCATCTTGTGACAGCCATCTGTGTCCACATGGGGGGCAGCCATCTTTGATCAGATGGGGCAGCCATATTGTGTGTTGGAGTGATGGTCAATTTGCATATTGTTCTTTTATTAGATAGGATAGAGGCCTGGTGCACAGGTAAGAGCCAGCTGGTTTGCCCTAAAGGATGTCCTGGATCAGGGTGGGGGTTCCCTTGGGGGCTGGGGCAGTGTGGGCGAGGAGCCTGTGGTGATTTGCAGGCCATTCATGACCGCTTCCAACTCAAATGAAGGCCCTGGTATCTGGGATTTATTTATCTTCTATAATTGAAACTTTGTAGCCTTGAGTGGAGGCCAATGCAGGCCAGGGGTGCAGAAGCTTGGCTTCCTCCATCTCCAGCTCCATGGCTGCTGCCACTTTTGTTGGGATTTATTTATCTTCTATAATTGAAACTTTGTAGTCTTGAATAGAGGCCTGGGACCGCAAGGGCAGGTGGAAAGCTTGGCTTCCTCCTTTGCTGTGGAAACCCAAGCCTTCTGCTCTCTCAGTGGCCACAGCCATCTTCGTTGGGTTAATTTGCATACTTACTCTTGATTGCATGGTGGGTTTGGCTTGTGGGTGTAGCAGAGGTATGGTCAATTTACATATTACTCTTTTATTAGATAGAATATGGACACAGACAACAGAGTGGTGGAGGCCTGAGAGGGATTGATGTGGGGTGGAGGGGTCAATGGGAGAAAATAAGCAAACATACAAAGTAGAAATCTGTAATACTTTCAACAATAAAGAAAAAAAATAAAATTGCTATAAAGAATAAGTAAGAAAATACATGTAAATGCTCAGCATAACACCTGTCACAGAGCAAGATCTAATAAATGTGAGGTTATATTACATAAAAAAAATATTAAGCACTTAAAGTATACCATGTTCCATGCAAGATGCTGTAGAATTGTGTATTGACAATTAAGTCATTGCTGTCAGCACACTCAAGAAACATATATTTTCTTCTTAGAGGAAGGCAAGAAAACAATTGCAATATGATAGAGTAAGTGCCCTAAAACATGGAAATGGAAGACCTATAGACTCTGAAGTCCCTATTACTTCCAGGGGAGGTGAGGCTGTTCTCTAGGAAATAAGATACTGTCTATAGAAACCTGAGCTGCTAGCAAGTTTGAGGCAGACAAAAGGAATCAACATGTGCAGAGACAATAGGAAGAAAGGGCAAGGAACCCTGGAGATTCAACAGGGGTTTGGTGGACAGGATTCAAGGACTTTAGCAGGAGGCAAGCCTGGAAGTACAACCTGAGACTGGTTATTAGAGATCTTACTCGGGTAACCATTTGGTCATAATTCTGCCTGAGGATTGCTACACAGGGGCAGCCATTTCTAGAAGTCAGAATATATTTGCTTTTAAAAAAATTTAAAAAAGCCAATTACTTTTGAAATTCAATGTTATATTAGTTTCAGGTATACAGTATATGAAACTTATGAAGTGATCCATCCCCCCAGTAAGTGTAGTGATCCATCCCCCCATCACCACCTGACACCAAACAATATTCTCTAGACTGTACCTTACAGCTACATGGCTATTTTGTAACTGCCAATGTACACTTCGTAATCTATTCTTCTTTTCCACCCATTTCCTCAACTCTCCTTTTGTCTGGCCGCCATCATTTTATTCTCTGTATCTAATGAGTTTGTTTTGGTTTTATTTGTGGGTTTTTATTTATTTATTTATTTTTTTAATTCAACATATAAGTGAAATCATATGACATTTGTCTTTGAATTTCTTCAGATAAATACCCAGCTTCTGACAACAAAGTAGAAGGATGAGAACAGAGCCTGGAGTTCTAGAGCAGCAGTTCTCCAAATGTGGTCTGAAGACCAGGAATGTGGTAGAAATTCAAAATTTTAGTCTCCACACCAGAAATCCTGAATCAGAAACTGTGCATTGGATCCTGAGTGTTTGGGCAAGCATCACAGATAATTCAGACATCCCAAGCATTTGAGAACTAGGGATCTAGACAAATCTGTTGCCTTCATTCAAGTAGAGTTATGTGCTGCTTCCTGCCAGTAATGACAGTGAAGACAGAGTCAGAGTCCAGATATTAAAAAGTGCCACAATTGAGTGACCAGGTGTGAGCAGCTGATTAGAGGGAGATGTTGGGAATGAATTAGGTTGGACAATAAAGTCTATAAGGCCACAGGTATCCGTGGATGAATGAATAAAAAAGCCATGGTGCATTTATACCATGGAATACTATGCAGCTGTGAAAAAGAAGGATCTCTTACCCTTTGAGACAACAGACACAAGCTGTTGAAGCTCCTGAAAGAGGCAGGTAAAATTAAATCAAAGACAGGCTGTAAATAAAGCTATTTTTCGCTCAGCAAAATAAGTCAGATAGAAAAATACAAGTATTACATGGTCTTACATATATGTGGAATTTAGTGAACAAAAACTGATGAATAAAATAGGAGCAAAGGCATGAAGACATAGAACAGACTGTTGCATCTTAGAGGGAATGAGGAAGAGGGAGCAGGAAGAGATTAAGCAAAAAATGTATATGCATATATGCATAACCCATGAACACAGACAATAGTTCTGCAAAGACCTGGCATGGGGAGGGGGGAAGACTGAGTGAAAGGAGGAAATGTGTAATACTTTCAACAATAAAAATTAAAATTTTAAATTAAAAAAAAGAAGATAGGATGGGGGCAATCTAGAGTGGGAAAGAAGTTTTAGAGACCTGCAGCAGTAAAATATCACAATCAGAATCTTGAACATCTGGCATGGAAGGAAGAAAGAAAAACAGCTTTATTTACAGCCTGTCTTTGATTTAATTTTACCTGCCTTTCTCGGAAGCTTCAACAGCTTGTGTCTGTGTCTAAATGAAAAAAAGGAGAATGTTTTTGAATAGGGGAGGGTCAGAGCTGGAGAGAAGGCGGTGGGGATATATATTATTCCTTGAAATTTTGGTATATGATGCATGTAATTTCCATTCTCTTCCCAGCATCATTGCTAAAAAAGAAACCTGAATTCCATCCACCAATTTATACAATCGAGATATCTGTGAACTCAGCCTGGAGTGCTCTGTCTTTGCATCAGACCTTTGCCAATTCTAATTTTGACAGTTTTCTTTTCCTAAACAATTTGAACCAATTTTGTATATGTAACTTCACAAGACACTTTTTTTTCTTCTTCAGCTCAAATATATAGCTTCCACTGTATGATCTCAGCCACTAACCTTACAATTTTAGCTCTGTAAGTGTGATAGCAAAAATGGGAGCCCTTTTATATGGTTAACCATAGTCATTATAATACAGCAACAGTCTCTTGTTTTCAGTGATCTCTCTTAAGACAAGAACACAAGAGACATGTTTTTAAAAAATTGACTCCAGAGAGGAAAGGAGAGGGAGAGAGAAATAGAAAATTAATGATGAGAGAGAATCATTGATCAGCTGCCTCCTGCAAGGCCCCCATTGTGGATCAATTCCACAACTTGGGCATTGAGAATTGAATTGTGACCTCCCAGTTCAAAGATTGACATTCAATCACTGAGGCACACCAGTCATGTGAGACTTTTATTTATTTACTTTTCTCTTCACCACTCTAGCCTAAAAGCCCACAATAGTTCTTATCACAAATTAAGCACTTCTTAATAAGTTAATGCAATGTATGAACTGAATGTCCCTTCACAGATTCCCAGTTCCATCTCCTTTTAGCATTGGTACCAAATATCCACATTGATATGATGTGTATATCGATAGTTAAGTACTTCTCTGATGATGTACTGCGTCACTTGGAGTGGGAAAACTTAACACTACATTTAAAAGCTAAAATGAGACAGCTTGTTCATTCTGAAGAATAGGTGTGTGGGTATTTTCAAGTGATTCAAGAAAGAGCAATAAAGTTTTAGTATTCCAGGGGTCATCACATTTCTCCAAAGGGCCATATAGTAAATAATTTAGTGTTTTCAGTCCATAAATCTGTTGCAACTACTCCATTCTGCTATTGTAGAACAAAAACTGCCTAGATAATATATATAGACAAATGACATGGCTGTGTCCTAATAGAACTTTATTTAAAATAACAGATGTTGGGGCAGAGAGCTGTACTTTGCCTGCCTCTGGAGGTAGACAAAGTCATTCTTGCCTACTTACCTGAATAGTTATAACATTGTACTGAGAGCCAAAACCAGTTTGGCTCAGTGAATAGAGTGTCGGCCTGTGGACTAAAGGTTCTTGGGTTTGATTCTGGTCAAGGACATATATCTTGGTTGCGGGCACATTCCCCAGTAGGGGGCATGCAGGAGGCGGCTGATCAATGTCTCTCATTGATGTTTCTAGCTCTCTATCTCTCTCCCTTCCTGTCTGTAAAAAAAAAATCAATAAAATATATTAAAAAACAAAACAAAACATTGTACTGAGATATATGATATATTGTCAAAATATTGATATCAATGATCTAATTGAATAGAAACACAAACAGAAGTCTTTGATTGTGAAAACATAAAGTTGAAAGCCAGACTGCCTGCCTTTATACCCATATTTTCTATTTACTATGGGTCTTTGGCCAGTAATTATACTTTCTCTAGCCTGATTTCCTGCTCACAAAATAATGAAATCTCATGTACCTATATTATAAGGTTCTTACAAAAATAATCCATGTGGAATATGATGACTAGAACAAGGGAAGAACTCAGGGGAGGGAGTGCTTTTAAAGGGACTGAAGTTCACAATCGAGTGATTTGCTCAAGTTCCGACAGCTTTTGACGGACGATATTCCATACAAACATTGTCATGCTTTTCCATAATGAAATGGTGCTGCTGATATTAGGTGACTGGGCCCTGCAGTTTCAGAGATCAGATAAATGTTTGCCCTACTTACTTTCCATGTACCGATTCAAGATACTCTCTTCCAGAAGTACCATATGCTGACCCATGAAGATGCTGATTTATGTGCTAGGATATTGTGTTGTCTTTCTAGTGATTAGTGTCAGGCCGCACATTGTCTTGCTTTTTTTAAACATCTGTCTTCACACAGGTTAAGGACATATTCCTGTGTTTCAATCATCTTCTTAAAAAAAGTTAATAGAACATGAGTGGGTACAGACAGAACTGCTGACTCACCATGCAGGATGCAAACTGCATGCATTATTCTGCTCCCTGCAGAATTCAATATTTCATTCCTTTCCAATCTGATACTTCAAAACTTCTCCTGACAGATACCAATTTCATGGTTGATTTTTGGAAACAGAGTGATATATTTCAGTCTGTGCATGGCCTTGTTATAAAACATAAACTGCACATAATCAGATGAAGCTGCTGACTTGTTGCCATATATAATTAACATGCTACATGCAACATACATAATGCAAGACTGAAATTAAGGAGGAAAGATTTTTTGATAAATGAAAGAAATGCAGCTTTATTCATATAAGTTCATATTAACATTTTTATGAAGTATTTTATGGAATCATTGCCTATTATACTTAGCAGAGATTTGGCTTGAAAATAATTGCAATGCAGAAACTAATCCAGAAAGCAGGTCATTTATCTCCCATTCTGTACTTTTTCCCAATTATACTCTGCTATCATATAAATCACACACATCTAATACATGTATGTTTTTATTTGCTATAAGAATAATTTCAAATGTTATTTCTTTTCCATTAAATTATATGCACAAAATCTAAATAAATATGTTGCTCAAGATCATTTTTATATGTCCAAAGTTGTTTAGTATCTTAAAACTAACACAGTGACTCTAAACATTGTTCCCTTTCTTCATTTAACAATTGAATCATGTTCTCTCGGTACCTTAATGCTCCAAGGATGAGATATCACCCCAGGAAGGAGATAAAAGTTCTTTAGAAGAAAAGAGGTTACTATTCAGTTGAATTATTTGACTGCTTTTAGGGAGATGATTGTTTGTTTAATGCTACCATATCACAGTAAGATAAAGAATACTAAATTTGAAAGCTACTTAACACCACAGAAACTCCATCATATCAGGCCAGAAAAGAAAGAAAGAAAAAAAAAAACAGTAGGGAACTTGGAGTGTATGAAAATCCACCCTTTCTAGGTCAGATATTTGGGGGAAAAGGAATGAGAAAGGCTAACACATATCAGTGGATGTACCCACCTTTCCCCAGAGGTGGTAGAAGAGGGGAAAGGATGATTTATTCAGGTGGCTGTGGGAAGTCTGAGACCACTGCAGCCCAAAGCACCCAAGGAGTAAGCAAAATCCTGCAAATGAGTACTTCTAAGGGGAAAAGGGGCAGGAGCATAATACCCTAGATGGGACATGTCTCCACAGAGGAGTCTAAAGTCTTGTTCCTGGCTCTTCCTCAGCTGCCTGCAGACTGCTGGGCCTCTGTGTTCTATTTCCTTTGGGGACTGCTTTACATGAAGCTCAACTGGGCCTACAGACCAGGTGCCTGTTGGGTAGGAGAGTAAAAAATTCTCCTCTGCTCTCTTTGGATTTTTGGATACTCCTAAGAATCAAACTGCTATAATATACATTAACAGGAGAAAAGCACACAAATTATTTTGAATTTTCACATGTACAGGAGATCATTTACAAGGAACATAAAGACCAAAAGAAGTGACCTGGACAGAAGCTTTTATACCTTTTAGGTAAAGAAATGGTAAATTTGCAAAGAATTGAAAAAAACAAGGGAGTTAGGCTAGGGGTAGTAAATGATGAAAATGCAAACAGGATGATAAGGGTTAGTTTAATGAGGTTTGCACAAATTGTTTAGCCCTCGATTCCCTGTCTCTGCTGATAGGAATGTGTTAAGCCTTCTGGCATAAAAGTGTACCCTTTCACGTGGGAGGTATTTTTCCTTGCTTTCAAGAAGACAGAAAGAGTGTCCTTCCTACACTTGCTGTTCCTTTTTTTTAAATTAAATTTTCATTATTCAGATTATTACATTTGTTTCTCTTTTTTCCCCTCCATAGCTCCCCTCCACCCAACTCCCACCCTTCCCTCTGCCCTTACCTCCCTCCCATTGACCTCATCCAGAGGTGTATGATTTTTGCCCAGTCTCTCCCTGTACACCCCTCACCCCTTTCCCCCTAAGAATTATCAGTCCACTCCCTTTTTGTGCTCCTGATTCTATTATATTCACCAGTTTATTCTGTTGATCAAATTTTTAATTCACTTAATTTTTAGATTCACTTGTTGATAGATACGTATTTGTTGTTAACAATTTTTTATCTTTTACCTTTTTCTTCTTCCTCTTCTAAAAGAGTACCTTTCAGCATTTCATATAATACTGGTTTGGAGTTGATGAACTCCTTTACCTTTTTCTTATCTGTGAAGCTCTTTATCTGCCCTTCAATTCTGAATGATAGCTTTGCTAGATAGATTATTCTTGGTTGTAGGTTCTTGCTATTCATCATGTTGAATATTTCTTGCCACTCCCATCTGGCCTGCATCATTTCTGTTGAGAAATCAGCTGACAGTCATAGGGGTGCTCCATTGTAGGTAATGAACTGTTTTTCTCTTGCTGCTTTTAATATTCTCTCTTTGTATTTTGCTCTTGGTATTTTAATTATGATGTGTCTTGGTGTAGTCCTCTTTGGATTCCATTTATATGTGTTTCTGTATGCTTCCTGGATTTCTAAGTCCATTTCTTTTACCAGATGTGGGAAGTTTTCAGTCATTATTTCTTTAAATGGGTTTTCAGTATCTTCCTCTCTCTCTTCTTCTGGCACCCTCACAATTCTGATGTTGGTACGCTTGAAGCTGTACCAGAGGCTCCTTACATTATCTTCACATTTTTGGATTCTTTTTTCTTCTTGCTTTTCCAATTGAGTGTTTTCTGCTTCTTTATATTTCAAAAATGTTACTTGATTCTTGCCTTTCTCTAGTCTACTGTTAGGACTCTGTATAATATTTTTTATTTCAGTCAGTGTATGTTTAATTTCTAGTTGGTCCTTTTTCATCTCTAGTTGGACCTTTTCCATCTTTAGTTGGTCTTTTTCCATCTCTAGTTGGATCTTTTGCATCTCTAGTTGGTCCTTTTTCATCTCCTCTTGGCTCTCGCTAACTTTATCCAACTTTTCTAGGATATTCTTGAAAAACCTTATAAGCGTGGTTTTGAACTCTATATCCAGTCATTTGTTGTCCTCCATTTCTTTTGTTTGTGATCCCTTCCCTTGTCTTGGCATTTTCACTATGCCAGGAGAACTTCTGTGTTGGATTCAGCCTTGTGATACCAGGCTTGCAAAACCGAAGAAGCCTCTCTGTTGAGCTTGGGATGGGTGGAGTCTCAGGGTTTAAGGGACTGCCTTGCCTTCCAGTCGGCCCCACCCACCAGGGCTCCTGAGTCTCACATGACTGGGTAATCACTTGAGTGGTTTTGTGCAAGTGCACAGTGCCTCTAGACCTCTGCCTTTCCGGCTCCCCTGCGCTCCAGGACCACACGAGTCTAGGTCCCCAGGGTTTCACCGGAAACGGGGGCTTAGTTGCATCAGAAGTGGCACAGTTGGGAGGGTCTGTCTCCCGCCCACTCGCGAAAGCCAGCGGCACAATCAGCTGTCTGTCCTCTGGGTGCCATGCGCACCACCAGACCTCTGATCTTTTGCGACTCCCCTAAATTTCCGTGCACCTCTCCCTTTTCACAGTCCAAACTCCCCCTGTATGAGTTTCGGCTGGATCTGGCGTTTAGTGTCCTAGGATAAGGGGTTCAATGCCTTTGAGAATCTCCGTTTTCCTCCTGCCAGAGAAAACCAGGCAGATACTCTGGCACCCGCTCTCTCCACGTGCGCATCTCCGTACCTCAGCTTTTTGCAGCTCCTCTGGGTCTCCGTGAGCCCCTCTCTTTCCCTCTAGTTGTAGAATTTCCACTCAGCCAGCTTTCCTGTGGTTCTGGATGATGTCCGTTCTGTCTTTTAGTTGTAGATTTGAAATTGTTGTGCAAGGCAGCAGTGTAGGTATTTAATATATAATATATAATATATAATGTGTCTAAATGACCAGAGGACCAGACAACTGGACAATTGCCCAGTAGCTATGGCACACATTGACCACCAGGGGACAGATGCTCAACACAGGAGCACTGCTCAGCTGACAGATGGGTGCCAGACACTGGGCTCATGGCTGGTGAACACAGCTGTAGCAACAGGCCTCTCCCACAGACACTCCCCTTGCATATCCCAGTGGCAGCAGTAGCAGCAGATGCAGTGGGCCAGGATGCTCCTCCTTAGGCACCTGTCACTTTGTGCACTACTTCATGATGTGTAGGATCGATGTGAACAGCAGGCTGAAGCCCAATGAGTTGGAAGGTAATGCCAGGCTGTGGCAGTACAGAGATCCACTGTTCCCCACATGCCAGGCCAAGGGATCCCACCAATTCAAAAATCTGTGCAGTGGGCCTCTAGTCATCTATAAGCTTATTTAAACTATATATATATAT
>JAAGEH010000041.1:17589999-17606845 GCA_011751065.1 Lasiurus cinereus | reverse complement strand
AAACAGCCAGGCTTTGTAACATAATATCCAAAACAAGTGAAGGAACAACATTTTGCCAGGCTAAGTACTCAGCAGGCTGGGGTGGGTGGGGACTGGGGAGCTGGCCGAACTGCTGACCTCATGGAGAGAGAGAGAGGGGTAGGGCTGATTAGCAACTGCCTCTGGCTACTGGCGAGGCCCGGAGAGAGAGAGAGAGAGGCAAGGGCTGATGAGAGGCTGATGAGAGGCCCTTGCCTCTCTCTCTCTCTCTCCGGGCCTCATCAGCAGCCGAGCCTTTCTTTCTCTCCAAGAGGTCAGCTGTTTAGCCCACTTGCCTGCAGCCTGGTGAAGCTGCTGATCAGTCCCACCTCTCTAATAAGGCCCAGACCTAGGCCTGGAGATGCTGATTGCATAGAAACCAACCAATTAGAACTAAATCTGGGTGAACTGTGAGGAGCCAGTGGCTGCATAGGAGGTGAAGCTTTTGATACTGATTGGCATTGAAACCAACCAATCGGAACCTAATCTAGGTGAACTGCAAAGGCGGAACCTAAGGTGGGGACTGAGAAGGGGTTTTAAGGGCAACAGCTGTTTGATGTAAGGTGTAAGAAAGCATTTCAATTTTTTAATGAACAGTAGTTTGACAGTATAGTGCATATGGCTGGCTATCAGTCCAGATATAGTGATTATGTATTTTTGCAGGCCAAGAGTATTTCCTCCTGCTGAAAAATGCACCCCCCCAATTTAAGCAACTTATATAATCTATCTATACTACTAAAAGGGTATTATGCTAATTAGACCGGGTTGACGCAGCCATCTTCTGGCTATTCAACTTCCTTCCAGACAAAGCCATGGTGGTGGGGACTGAGGCAGATGCAGTTAGGGGTGATCAGGCCAGCAGGAGAGGGCAATTGGGGGAGAGATCAAGCTGGCAGGGGAGGTCAGTTGGGGGCGAGATCAGGCAGAGGGTTGGGGCAATCAGGCTGAAGGGGAGGGAAGTTGGGGGTGAGATCAGGCCTGCAGGAGAGGGCAGTTAGGGGCAATCAGGCAGGCAGGCAGAAAGGTTAGGGGTGATCAGGCAGGCAGGCAGGTGAGTGATTAGGAGCCAGTGGTCCCAGATTATGAGACCACTAGATTCTAACAGAGATTGGTGCTAAAATGCCGGTCAGACATTCTCCAAGAGAAGACTGCCCCGATTGGAGAGAGTGTAGGCTGGGCTGAGGGGATCCCCCCTGCCCCTGCCCTCCTTCCCCATGCACAAATTTTATGTACTGGCCATGAGTTTATGATAAGAGATAGACATTTCAGGATTTAAAAAATTATTAAATGTAATTAAATATTTTGAATATTTAGAAGCATAAACTGAAAGGATATTTTTTTAATCTAGATGTGTTGCATATTTTGAAGTTGCTAAGAGAGTAGACCTTAAATATTCTCATCACACACAAAAAAGCTCTGTAACTATGTATGGTGATGAATGTTGACTTACTGAGGTGATCACTTTGCAATATATACAAATCTAAAATCATTTTATTGAACACCCGAAACTGATATAATGTTGTATGCTGATTATACTTCAAAAAACATTTTTTTGATTATTTAAAAAAGTAAGTAAATAAATTAGAAGAAATGAGTTAATTTAGATTAAAAAAAGGTAAACTTCTTAGTTAGTATATAGGATAATGGTTCACAAGGAAGAAAAGATCAGTTACAGAAAGAAAATAAAAGAATATGGTTGGTTTTAGTGATTCAAAGGAAACACATGAGGTGGATATGGCCATTTTGAAAGACTAGAGATTCTATAAGGCTTAAGTGGTTCCACAATCTAAGGTAGCTAATTTAGGGAAGGATAAACATATAAAACTTAGGACATTATTTCTATAAAATAGATATGTTATAATGCATTTTAAGTAATAAAATTACATATGAGGAAACTGAGTCTTAAAGAAGTTAAACAATGTTATTGGGACCACTTATCAGAGGCCTGATTTATTTGACTTCCTGAGACAGTTGCAGAACATTTGACATTCTAAATATCAAGAACCTCTTTGTAGTCTGATTTTTGGGGGAGAGTAATGTGTCCATACCAATCAAAATAATTAAATATATGTGTATTAGACCATATATCAAAATAAATTGGGTTTGGGATATTAGTTCAATGTATCTAAGTTAATATAAATGATGATATTTATCAAACCATAATACTATGTCAATTTCTGGAAAGATTTTTCATGTTAAAAATGTGTGGAGTTTTTTTTAATGCTTAAGAGAATGATAGGGGAAAATGATAGAACTCATCAATCAGGCTTCAAATGGAGTTCCACAACCTCTAGGCTAACATGCCTTACACAGATCTCAGAAGTTGGTTGAGGCACTTTTAGAGATGATAGTGGAAAAGGCAACCCAAGGTCAGTAAACTTCTCTGCAAACTTTCTGGAAGAAAAAAATAGAAAAAAAATTGGGAAGCAAAATAAATTTAATCCAAAAGAGCAAAATGTAATCTATCACATTTAAAAGGAAGCATGTTACTTTAATTTACAAATTATTTCAATAACAAAATATTAAGGTCTCTATTAAATTCTTCTATTCTATCTCTTCGAACATAGATTTAATATTCTAATTCCAGCAAATACCAATTTATCTCACTTCAATAATATTTGGTCTTTTTTTATTTTTATTGTGGGAGGTGAGGGAAGGGGGGAAGTTATCTCAAAGCTAGTAATTTGGAATTTCTGTATACATCTATTATGATTTTTGTTTCCAGAACTCCATAGTAATACTATCATAGTCTAGATAGAATTTCTAATACAAGGTCAAATATCGAGAAAATTTGCTTTTTCACTTACTTTTTCTTCTTTCACAGAAGACTACTGACAATTTACTCTTTATACTATTCTGATCTTTGAATCAATATTCTACCAGGCATATTGTCCTGTCAGCTGGTATTTATCATGTACAAGATATTCACAGATAAACACAAAATCTTCTTTGGAAAACTTGTAATTAAATACTATAGAGAAGGAACCTGCTAATCTCATAAAGAGTATCCATACATAGTAATAGGATTATAGCTAATCCTATAATCATATATTTTGGTTGAAGCAAGATTAAATAGTCAATTCCATAGATGCAAACAGAAAAAGGTCACTATTTCCTTTGATTTGCATATTAAAAAAATGAATTCATTATAATTATAAAATGCTGAGTTCTATTAGTTACTTAACTTTTCAGAATTTAGAAAATGAATTCTCATCAACTGAGGTCTTTTTGAATAATAACTTTTTAAAAAGGTAATATACATCAATTAGATGATGTATATATAGAACAGACACATTAGGCTCTCCAGGTGGTATCAAAAATGAATATTTAAGGGGTAAGAAATAAAAGAATCAGTTATATATTTCATCAAGGAGGAATTAGGAAAGGCTATTTTCCAGGGACAAAATAGCTTACCAATCCTCTAGGATTTTAAGGCATGATTCAAATAAATCCTAATGTTCAAAAATTAAATTTGAATCAAGCAAGCAAAAATGTAATGGTGAATTAGAAAAAAATAGGAAAGGTCTGGGCATGTCTTTTTATGGAGTAACTCCCCTTCCCCAACTAGTTAGGTGACCTTAGACAATTTAATTAAGTTATCTGCTTCAGCTTCACCATGGATAAAACTCTACATGTATAAAATATATTTTAATTTAAAAAAGAAACAATGTAAATACATCTTTAAAATGGTTTTCAGTTAGTTTTTTTCCATGATCTTTATGATTCATTTTATTACAATTATGTAAAATATTAAATTTTTTAGATTGTGTAACTTATTTTCCAAAAGAGTTTACATTCGAGATTAGTTCACAAAACCACTTCACCCATCATTCACTATTCTGAGTTCTTTTGCTTTATAGCACTTATTACCCCCGCACTCTAAAGTTTAAAATTCATTAGAGCAGGGACATTGTTTTTGGCTCACTGTTTTTTCTTTTGCACAGACTGATGTATAAAAATATTGTTATTGAGTGAAATGGCATTCAGAATTCCCTAAAAGCCTTTCATTTATGTCACTCAACACACAAAGCAATGTATTCAAGTTTTGTTTACAATACATTCCTATGGTGAATCAGCAAATGGTATTGTTAAGGCTGTGTTGTTTCCTCTCAAAATTCACATATTGAAATACTAACCCTTATTCAATACTTTATATTGTAATTATGTTTGGAGGCAAGGCCTTTAAAGAAGTAATATTTCACCTTAATATTTTTTTCTTGCAATGACTAATCCCATAGTGAAATTAAGAAAATAATTCCACTATCAAAAAATAAAATATTTATGTATGACTTCAACAATAAAAGTGCACACTGAATCCCTGTGGGTTTTGCTCAGTGGACAGGGCATTGGACTGGGGATTGAAGGGTCCTAGGTTTGATTATTATGGTCTGGGCCACATGCCCAGGTCGAGGGCTCAATTCCCAATGGGGAGTATGCAGGAAGCAGCCAATCAATGATTCTCTCTTATTATTGATGTTTCTATCTCTGTCTCCCTCTCCCTTCCTCCATGAAATTAATTTTTTTTAAAAAAGTGCACACTGAAAAATACCAAACACATTGAAAGAAATTGAATAAATGGAAAAACATCCTGTGTTCATAGATTAAAGGCCTTAGTTTTTAGGATGATCCATTTTCTAAAATGATATACATATTCAGTGCAATCCTATCACAATCCCTGCTGTAGAAATTTATAAACTGATCCTAAAATTTATATGAATATACTAGTGGGCCAGTGCATGAATTTGGGAACATTGATAGGAAATTAATTAGAAGAAATATTTTAATATCTCTATTTTCCTTTTCTCTATAATAGAAATGTCAACCAAATTCATAATCAACAATGATAGATAGAAATCCATGCGTGCAATTGTCACTAGCGAGAGCTTTATATGTATCACACAAGAGTGAGTCAATTTAGACTTTTATAGATATAGAACAAATTTGCTTATTTAGATATTTAGCTAAACGTTTCAGTCTAGTGAAGCACCCAACTTCTCTTTCAGGTACTTGTCAGAAAAACAGTAAATATCAACATGAAGTAGATTATTATTGTAGATCACACAGGGAGAACAAAGGGTAAAATATTTAACTGCAGCAGTGTTTGACTATATTTTGTGTAGTGAGAAAACATGAAGTCATTTTCAAGGTCCACCATTTCTTACTTCTTTTCAGTCTGGTCAAGTTTCTAAACTTTCTAAATCCCAGTTTTCTGCCTAATAAAATGAAAATAGGATTCCACCAAGTCTCCTACCTACATCCTCCAATACTTCTGTGAGGATCAAATGAGAAAAGGCAAGGGAAAATGCTTCACAGACATTTGGTTACAGTTTAAAGTGTTTCCACCTGGCTATAAAGCAAGTCGTGTTCCTTGGCTGAAGAAACTGTAAGGAGGCTAGTCATCACTAGGGAGAAGAAGCCAGGTGTTCCTAGGTAATCTCATTACCCAAACTGAGAGAAGGACACTTAGCATTTCATCATTTTATATTTATAGATAAAGTACCTAGAAGAGCCAAACCAATCTCAAAAGAAAAATGTTGGAGAACTTACACTTCCCAATTTCAAAATTTAACAAAAAAAGCTCCAGTAATCAAAGGAGTGTGGTATTGACCTAGGAACAGCCATAAAGACCAATGTACTTTCAAAGAATTGAAAGTACAAAAATAAACCCATAAGTTTTGTTTAATTTACTTCTGACAAAGTTTTCCAGATAATTTACTATTTATTGAATGTTTGTGTCTCCCCAAAAAAATGTATATGTTGAAATATAATCTCCAGTGTGATGGCATTTGGAAGTGTGGCCTTTGGAATGTGATTAGCTAATGAAGGCAAAGACCTCATGAATGGAATTTGTGCCCTTAAAAAGTCTCTAGAGAGTTCCTTGCCTCTTCTACCATATAAGTTTATAGGAAGCTCACTATGCCTAGATGCTGAATCTGCTGGCACCTTGATCTTGAATGTCTGAGCCTGGAGAAGTATGAGTAATAAATTTCTGATGTCTATAAGCCACTCAGTCTATGCTTTAATTAAAATGCACACTCTTTGAATATTTTTTGGACAGTACTCCAAGGATGAAATCTCATATACAACCTGACTCCAATATAAGGGCTTCATGAAAAGTGAGTGCCCTACATGTATTTTGGGGGGAAGTATGAGGGATATGTTAGAACTAACAGAATGATAAATCTCTCAGTTGATAGAAAAGAAAAACAATAATCAGGTAAGCAACTGTTTCACTTTCAATTATTGAAAACCTAAAGAAGAGAATATAAGACTAAGCTCATACCAATTTTTAGTTTGGTTCATGTGTCTAATATTTCCCTTTTAAATAACTATTGATAATTTTGACTTTTTTTTTTTCTCATAGGCTTGGACAATTTAAGGAAAATGACTGAATTGGCTGTTGGTAGGGTGAAAGTTAAAGTATAAATTAGGCAATTTACAAGTTTCACGCAACTGTTCTAAATTAGCTGCAATTGAAAATGTAGAGAAATATTCAAACATAGTTTGCATTATAATAGACAATGAATGCAATATGCCTTTTTCATGGATAAAATATAGATTGAAATAATTACTCATCATTATTAAGGTATGCTTAGTTTTTCATTATGTACATATATTATGGTTTCCTTATGCAGCCCATCATAAATACAAATTGTGCTTATATCCAACCATTTGTCACCCATGACAAATGTTAAAGTCCTGTGGACATACTTATGAATAAATATGTTCACGTGCATATTATGTTTCCTAGGGTAGATTACAGGGGATTCCTGAAAATGACTCTTCCAATCTCAAAAACAGTACTGACTGTGGGCCTTTGTACAAGGTGCATTTCTTGACCATTTCTTCAAATAATGAATAATGTATTTATTCCTTACATTTTGCCTGTATTACAGGTCCTTTTTCATAAACTATTCTTGAAGTAATACAGTTCTTGGGTTCTGCATACATATGATATCTAGTGGTTAGCAATTACTTTAATTTACTTTATTTAATATTGGGAACAAGCCAAAGAAAAACCCAATTGGCCAGCGAGGCCTACAGAACCATTCTCTCAGATGGTTATAAGTATACTAGAGCCCCGGTGCATGAAATTTGTGCAGGGGTGGAGGTGGAAGGGTGTTCCTCAGCCCAGCCTACTCCTTCTCCAATCTGGGACCCCTTGAGGGATGTTCTACTGCCTGTTTAGGCCTGATCCAAGTAGTCCTGATCACCTCCTAACCACTCCCCTGCCAGCCTGTTTGACCCTAACTTCCTTCCTCTGTGTGCCTGATTACCCCTGACTGCCCTCCCCCTAGACCTGGTCACCCCAAATTGCCCTCCCACGAAGGCCTGGGTCCCCCAAAACTGCCTTCCCTTGCAGGGATGGTTGCTGCTAACTGCTCTCCCTTGCTGGCCATCTTGTGTCCACATGGGGGCAGGGACTTTTGACCACATGGGGACAGTCATCTTGTGTGTTGGAGTGATGGTCAATCTGCATATTACTCTTTTATTAGATAGGATAGAGGCCTGGTGCATGGTTGGGGGCCATCTGGTTTCCCCTCAAGGGTGTCCTGGATCAGGATGAGTGTTTCCTTGGGGTGTAGGTTGGCCTGGGCGAGGGGCCTGTGGTGGTTTGCAGGCTGGCCATGCCCCATAAGCGACCCAAGTGGAGGCCCTGGTATCTTGGATTTATTTATCTTCTACAATTGAAACTTTGTAGCCTAGAGCAGATCCAAGCCTTCTGCTCACAAAGCCATTGAAACTTTGTTGCCTTAAACAGAGGCCTGAGCCAGCCAGGCTTTTCAGATAGCTTGGCTTCCTCCATGGCCAAGGGCAACCCAAGCCTCTCGCTTGCTCTCTCTGTGACCATAGCCATTCTTGGTTGGGTTAATTTGCATACTCACTTGGATTGGCTAGTGGCATGGCCTGTGGGTGTTGCAGAGGTATGATGAATTTGCATATTACTCTTTTAATAGATAGGATGATTTAGAGTGGGCATTTTGCATCTCTCCCTTGGCCAGCAAGTGTAATGAGATGGGACTAAATGTTCCTGGATAAACCCATATTTTTAAGATCCATCTGTTCAAGTAGGAAAGAATGAGGCAGGAAGGATTCTTCCTGCTATCATAGGACCTAGATAGAATCAAATAGAAATGTTTTGAATAATATTTTGTAATTCACATTAATATTATATTCACACTATCCTGAAACGTATAACTTACAAAGGGTGAGTTTCAAAACAAATATCTTCTATTATAAATTTAACATTAATAGTTTTTCTTGAAAGTTTACTGACAGTGGAGTGAGGCCAAAGGACAGAAGCCTATGTGATGCAGCAGCAGGTTGCACTGTGGTGTACCAGCCTGTTGGTGGGGAGTCGAACCCAGAAGCTATCTGGAAGGATTACGTGGATTACATGGCAGTGGCTGATGCTGTGGGTTCTTTGATGGTCAAGAAGATATGCTGGATGCCCTGAGAACATACAGCTTTGTCGGCAATATTCCAAGCCCTGGCCAGCCTCAGGTGGTGCCACCAGAACATAGTGCCCTTGGAGCACTGTGGTTATAACTATACTACATGTCCTGCAGCATCATGCATTAGCCTGGCACATGAACCCTGGCCACAAAAGCTCACAGCTCTACCTGGTGGAGAACTCGCTCAAAGGAGAAAGGACCCTGGGTTATATGGAGCAGCTTAGCTATCTCAGATTTGTTATAGTAAGGTGGTGGCCTCAATCAGCATGGTCTGTTTTAGAATCCAGACTCAGCCACCAATAAAGGTCTTATGCCACAGCTCAGGAGCACCTGCCTTCCTGCACAAAACCACACCGTGCACAGGAACCTAAAGCCAGAGAGCAACCTCACGTGATCAGGGTCAGCCATTTTTAAGGAGGCAGACTTTGGACTAAGCAAGGTCCCTGGTCTGTGCTCTGACGACACCTCCCTTTCTAGCCTCCAGGCGAAGAGATCAATGAAGACAACAAAACATGTGGCTGTGAATAAACAGTGGCTTCCTCCGCCTGTGGCTCAGACTTTAATATGGCTCTGAAGTGTGGAAGGGACACTGCACAGAGGACATTTTTACCCTGCACATTTCCATCCAGACAACGATAGAAAGAATCATTAACTGAGACCACAGAGGATCTGGCTGAAATTGTCCCTGTTGGAAAGACACTGTTAGAAAACCCACAGATGGATTTGCATATTCCCCAGAAATATAGAACTTCCATGTGTGAGGGGACCAAGCAGCTCTTGAAAGATATATTAGGTGCTAAGCCACAGGACTGGCCTGATGTCTTTGAACCTCAATCTAGAATGGGCCCAGTCACATGTGTAGCTTCAAATTCAGGACAAAGCATCTTAGTTGTATTTAAAATAGGTGAGTGTACTTTTTTGTTTTTCATGTATTTTCACTATTGGTTTCTTTATCCCGGGCCCAGGAGATGGTCCTGTGGAATTGGGGGAAATGTGGGGTTAAAGAGAATTGAGTTCTTGCTATTATCCCTCACCCAAATCTCAATGAGAAAATACAATTGGACTATTTTAGTATGAGTTGGAAAGTCTAGAGAAGTCTTCTGAAAGGGAGGGGAGGTTGGCATTTGAGTTAAGTGTCTAATTTTTTTACACTTTATTTCATCATCAATTAATAAATGCTTACTGTAGAAAATGCAACATGGGGGAGGGTTGATGATTAGTTCATTTGATGTGACGAAAAATCATGCTATTATAATTACATTATATTATTATTATCCTCTTTAAATTAAAGAAGACATTAAAAGTTTTCCTTAAGTTGCATAGCATGTTAAGTATACTACAGGTTTGTTCCTTCAAATTTCAGGGAGCTCTCTATTACCTCTTTTTATTATGTACACGCAAACATTCTATCAATCTCATTATTTTGGTGGTTGCTGAAAAAAAGAAAAGAAATGGAAAAGCCAGAATTGGTAGGAAATACCAGGAACAGAAAGTTCTTTCCATAGTAAGGAAATGTTTATTGGTGACACTAGTGCAAGCCTGGTGCTGGGGTTCTTGGAACAGTTGAATGGAAGGTGTCTCATTCCATTCAGGGCTGACTGGGTTTGTAGTAAGAGGTCACAGGAGTAACGTGAAAGTGACTTTCCAACCATCTTTAGCCCATCTCTTCTCATTTCTGTGCTGCACTCAAGTGTTGTACCCCTAACTACTGGAATCCTTAGTACCTGTGAAGGCATTTTAAGGAGTAGAAATTTGTTCAAATTGATGTTTCTTGGAGGGGACAAGTAGCACTGAAATCCCTATACTGCCATCTTGCTGGTCCCAGAAACTTTTTTCTTCCAACAAAGTCATGAACTCATTCACATTGTCCTTACACCTGTTTTTTTATTTGTTTGTTTTTTGCTTGGAGCATCTTAGATACTTAGATACATGTTTTAACACGTATGGCTCTCCATCAGGTACAGTATCTATAGAGCAGAAAACACTCTACTAAATTGATTATAACATCAGTTAAGAAAATATTAAGGTATAATATTCAATCACAATAAAAATTTCAGATTATTACCACCTGACCTATTTAATAAATACGATTGTAGTGCTGTGGTGGTTGAGAAGGGCCAATGGGAAATAAATATTAAAACATCTAGCTTTGACTTGAGGGAAACAAATGTTCAGTAGAAATTCTAAAGCAGCTACAAACCAATGAAAGCTATTCTTAATAATTTATAATGCCAGCCTAAACTGCCTTTAAGATAATTTTGAAGTATGTAACTGCTGTTTGTAAGAGTATGTACTTTTAAGTAAGACCTATATCTTTAACCATTAAAAACCACACATCTCAAACTCTGACTCCCTAACACATTTTTCAGACTCGGTTGATACTACGTCCATGCTCATCTGTTTCATTATTGTATGAATTTTGATATTTTCCCTTTTCAAAATGGATAGTAACAAGTTTTCAGTCTGTTCTAAGCAAAAATCATTCCAGTCTTTATCATAATAACCTCATTACAGCATTCTCCATTTTTAGCCTGAGAATGGCAAACCCAGTGTCCTTAGTAAATTTCTTGTCTTTAAAAAAAAAAGTATACATTAAATCTATACCATATTATGTGATAAAATAAATGATTAAGCTTGGACTGAATTCTGAGGTTCTGGAAAGGATTTCTTTCTCCCCTGTTTGAAATTGGTTAGAATTCTGATGAAACCAGACTAAGCTTTAAATCAAAGCATTCCTCAATTCAGCCATAACTCTCTGACTTCCAGGAACAGCTTTGGTGAAGAAATGATGCTATTTTGGATTCTGCACTCAGATGGCAAAGCAAAATGAGGTGAACTTGTCTCATAATCTCAGAATATTCCCAAATGTTTGCTTTGAGTACTAAGAAAATAGTTTATAAGGCTGAACATGTGATGGAAGAAAGGGCACAGGGAACTTTTCCAAATTGATTTTCATGCGCATAAGACAAATGCATTTGCCACATGGCTTTTAATACCATTCAATGATTTTATGAAGCAAATATTTTTCTTACTGAAAAAGGATTGCTCATCACTCAGGGCATAATCTCCTCAAATTCCTCTTCCCTTCTTGGTTTTGAGTGTTAAAAATACATACAGGCATAATATATTAATTTAAAAATCAATTTTGAAAGGCCATAAGTGGATAAAGCCTTACCTGAACTCTCGATTTGAATAACTCCACACCTATAGATCTCTTAGTATGGCACCAAAAAGCCAATATCCTGCAAGAGAAATGCTCAAATTGTCAAACTTCATAGACTTTATTTGATTAGCATATATGGCAATTCTTATTTGTGAAATAAGCTTATGAGCAAACAGGTTTGATATCTATAGGGCCAAAAATATTACAATCTATATTTCTGACTTGAAATAATTACTCCAACTGCAGAGTGAATCTAGCTTCTCTTTTCTTTTAATTTTCTTTCAAGTTATAAGACTAAGTCATAAGTTTATCAATATTTTCCCAGTATTATTGAATTTTTTTCTTTAAATATGTAGGTGAGTACTTTAGCCCAGCAGAAGGCATTAACTCATTCTTTGAAAAATAATTATAAATATGATTTGGAAACTGGACTAATAAACTCAAAGAACCCAACTAAATGCTGTAGAGACAGTAGAAAATTGAGCAATTTGAGTTGAGCAATGACATAAATCTTTGATTAGAAAGAAATTGGAATTCATATGAACTATGTATTTTGGAATTAAGTGGTGACAATGGTGTGTTTAAGATTAGATTATTATATAGCAAACATTCACTGCCTCCCAGTTGACTCCAATGTAAGATGTTTGTTTTGTTTTTGATGTTGGGTTTTAGATAATGAAATATTGAACAAACAAAAATTGAAAATGTGTGGCTGTGCTTTCTTTTCAGACTTCTGTATTTCACCATAAGAAGAATGTACTTCAAATGAGGGCTGGTCTGATGAGGAAAAAAGTGACATAAAGCAGCTTATGATGCAACATACAGCTTGGAACCTAGCACAGCTCTGCTTAAACCAGCTATAGTCAAGCATACCCACAGACATGTGTGTGAGCAGAATGTTATTGTATATCTCTAAATTTCATGAAGTTTTTATTTTATAGCATTACTGTGAAAATAGCTAATATGATATATATGTGTTTATTCTTAATAGCTTTCTTCTAATAGAATTTTCTCTTACTGATTATAGCAGGGATTGTGAGAATGGACTATAAGTCTAACCTATGTTCAAATTCTTTCTCCTCCACCTGTTATTTGCTGTGGGACTTTGGAGTTTAACCTACATAAGACAGAGCTTCAAATCAAAAAATCTTATAGTGATATTTACCCCATGGAGTTTCTGTTAATATTAAGTATTACAATGTATGTCAATTGTGAACATAATATCTGAAACATAGGGGAAAATATATAGTAGTTGTTATTTTAATTGTTTATGGTTAGTATATAAGCATATGGAGTTAAAATAGTTATTTAATTATTTATTTATTATTGATTTTAGAGTGAGAAAAGGGATAGTGAGAGAGAAAAGGAGTAAGAAATATTTTTTTTTTTTTGAGAGAGAGAGAGAGAGTAAGGAATATCTATTTGTTGTTTCACTTATTATTGCATTTATTAGTTGATTCTTCTATATGTTTTGACTGAGGATCAAACCCACAATCTGGGTTTTTCAGGATGATACTCTAACAAACTGAGCTACCAGAGCCACAGTAAATTTATTTTAATACAGTGCTACACTGGAGGCCAAATGTTCTAAACTCTGTGGTACATATTCTGAGTAAGCTATTTGTGTGTACATGTACAGTGAAACAAGTATCTACTTCAACTGCAAGGATAAGTCTCAGAAGTGATTAATACAAGTTAAAGGATCACTCCTAGCAAGTTCAGTTTATTCACATAGCAGCAAACATGTCAGACTAGGTCAGTTTTACTATCATGAACTTTAGACTCCAGGTCCATTTGTGAGTGTAATAAATGATATCACCATATCACAAGCCTAAATGATTAGCTGAAAATATATTCAAAATATGTGTTTTCTTACTGGAAGAGGCAGATAAATATTTAAATATTATTTTTATTTTTAAAAAGTATCTTTTTAAAAGTTACCTTTATTATTGAAAGTATTACAGACGCCCCCCCTTTTCTTCCTATTTACCCCTTCTACCTTGCACTCACCCCTCCCAGACCTTCACCACACTATTGCTAAGAGTATGAGAGATGTCCCCTCTATTTTTTCCCTATTTCCCCCCTTTACCTGGTTACTACCCAGTCCCAGGCCTTCACTACCCTGTAGTCTGTGTCTATGGGAAATGCATATGTGCATATAAATTTGTTGGTTAATATTTAAATATATGTCATTTGGTATCTCTTAAAATCATTGATTGGATAATTCATAATATTTTGTTTAGTTTTATGAGGTTCATATGTTAAATTATTGAAGAAGTTTAAAAAGAATGCAAACATAATTTCACATTAAGATGTTGAAAATTAATTGAATCCTAGTTCCAAGTACCATTTGACCCTCTATTGCTAAAAGTTTATTTAATATTTTATTAACTCTGGATGCCTGGTGCACAAAATTGCACATAAAGAGGGAGAGGTCCCTCAGTCTGGCTTGCACCCTCTCCAATTTGGGATGCCTCTCACAATCTGGGACCACTGGCTCCTAACCGCTCATTGGCCTGTCTGCTGATTGTCCCTAAATGCTTCTGCCTGCCAGCCTGATCAACCCCTAACGGCTCCTCTGCTGGACTGATTGATGCCTAACTACTTCCCTGCCAGCCAACTGCTCTCCCCTGCTGATCTGATTGCCCATAACTACTCTCCCCTGCGCAACCCACCTCCTCCACTGAGCCCTGCATCTGCTGTGTGCTTAGCCATCTTGTGATGGCCATTTTTGGGCAACATTAGGGCATGATATGTGAGGGCAAGATGACCTCAGCTATTATTAGTATAGTTTATTGCAAGAGAACTCACAGTGGAAAAGGGGAAGGGTGATGGCTAGGCAATTATCAGGGATTAGGTATATAAACATAGTAAATAAAACTATGAAGATATAGAGATTAAAGGGGGGTAAGGGTAGTGTGATGATAACATGTCTAAATAAGAGGAATTTTTATTCTTCTTTTGTACACTTTATCCTTCAGGCTACACAAGCAAGTCATATATAAATTAATTCTGAAATAATTTACTCATGAAATTTTATAGGCAGCTTTTTAAAAAACATAGTTAATAAAGTTTGTTTTTGCAATATAAAGTAATAAAAATCCCATCTCTTTGTAATCAATAATTTCATTTATTCTAAAAACATTTTTAAAGTTTTTATAGCTTTTTTTTTTAAAGAGCACTTTAGGTTTACAAAATCGTGTGCAGAAAGAAGAGTTTCTTAGATTGTGTCTCTTTTCCTCCTCCCAACAGAGTTCCTCCATTGTTATTAATGTATTATGATAAAGTGATATATTTGCAACCATTGATGGACAAATATTGATGTATTATTACTAACTGAAGTGCATGGTTTTCATTAATGTGCACTCTTGAGCTGTAATCATTTGACAAAGGCATAGCATTGAGTGTCCACCTGTAGAGTATAATACAGAATAGTTTCACTACCCTAAAAATGCTCTTTCATTCACATATTCATTTCAACTCCCTTTGTTCTGAACTCCTGGAAAACAGTGAATTTCAGTGTGTCTACAGTTTTGCCTTTTCCAGAATGTTACATAGTTGGAATCATATAGTGTGTCACTTTCCAGACTGATTTATTTAACTTAGTATTTAAATTTCTGCCATGATTTTTGAATCTTTATAGTTTATTTCTTTCCAATTTTTCCTGATTATGAATAAAACTACTATAAATATTCATTTATAGATTTTTTAGTGTGGACATAAGTTTTAATCTTATTTGGGCACATATCTAAGAGTGTGGTTTTGTGAGAAAAGTGCATCGATTGGTTGTCTCCTGCATGCGCCCCAACCAAGGCCCAGGCCTGAGAGAAACATGCAACCGAGGTACATGCCTTTGACCAGAGTCAAACCTGGGACCCTTGGATCTACAGTACTATGCTCTATCCACTGAGCCAAACCAGCTAGGGTTCTGCATATTATTTTAGATTACATTTGTTTTTGCACACTTTACAGATTCACTATCTTAATTCTGTAACATCCCTTGGAGATAGCTTTGGAGTCTGGAGGTGAACATAATTATTCTTATCTTATTTATAAAAAAAAACAAATATCAAAACAAGTTTTGAGGTATGTAGAGAAATGCATGGAATCACAAAACAGGCCTATGGCTGGGATGGTAACTATAATAAGCTGCTTGTGTGGGAGGAATAACACTCGATTTGTTTGGGTTAGTTTAGAACATATGGAATATGTAAATCTTTGCCAGCTCTACCACTCACTTGGCACATCTACCACTGACCCTTGATGGACACTAATTCAGATCATATGGCTCATGTGTCATTTTTAAATGAGAGTCCAAATTTGTCACTTATGAAGGATTCTGGTCTGCAGGCTCACACGGAAGACTTAGTTTGGAGTATGTTGGTGGCCAAGAGATTAAATAATGAATGGAAACATGTATATACAGAGAAAAGTTTAATACCAAGTTATTTTTGCATAAAATGAAAATACTTTCTCTATCCAACTTAGGTCCATAGGGGCTCTCACTCCAAAATCCTGAAATAATTTTGTAATTTAGCTGGTATGGTAGCAATTAAATAGGGATAGAAAGAAATAATGATTGAAATTTGGCACAACTTCTAATCAAATAAACCTCACTTGAATTTCTTTTCTACCTCAGTAATTTAGCTTTTTAGAATCTAGATATTTAATAGATTTTTACTTGGAGTGGGAATAGATTATCGAGGAGACTCAGAACAGGGAAATAAAAAGGGTGAGGGTGCTGATCAAGTTGAGCTTCAATTAAAAATCTGTTCAGAACACATACATACACCCACACACATCCACATCAGACCTAGTTGATGTAATGATATTGGAAACACACACATCCAGATCAGACCTAGTTGATGTAATAATATTGGAAAGCCAGGTTAGTAGTAGACAACCCTACTCTCTAACCACCAATAGTCTCACAGTAGTGGATACATCACCCAAACTGAGGAAGGGATGTATATCTTTCCCTAACTCCATGTGATTGTATTGTCCTGGCCTCTGAGCTGTTGTGTCAGCAACACAAATTACACAAATTAGCTGTACATTTATACTTTAGGAGTTGAGAATAAGACCCTTTCAGGCACCCATTTGGTAGTCTGAGACCAATAAATGTAGCAGGTGAGCATATGTGCTCTTGCTTTTTCACCAGTTCTCTCTCTCTCTCTCTCTCTCTCTCTCTCTCTCTCTCTCTCTCTCT
>JAAGEH010000041.1:17516081-17589989 GCA_011751065.1 Lasiurus cinereus | reverse complement strand
TCTCTCTCTCTCTCTCTCTCTCTCTCTCTCTCTCTCTCTCTCTCTCTCATAGAGCTAGAGAAATAATTTTTATTACTCTGTGTGTTTTTTTCAGAATAAAAGAGATTCACTTTTTATTACCACAACTCTCTAACTCTCTAACCAACAAATCTGACTAGCCAAGTTTGAGATTCACCTTTTAAACATTTATTCAGGTGAAGTTGAAATAAAATGTGCTACATACCCCAGCCTGCCTGGCTCAGTAGCTGAGCTTAGAACAATGAACTGTGAGGTCATGGTTTGATTTTCATTCAAGGCACATGCCCAGGTTGCAGGCTCCATCACCAGTGTGGAGCATGCAGGAGGCAGCTCATTAATTATTCTCTCTCATCATTAATGGTTCTATCTCTATTTCCCTCTCTGAAATCAATAGAAATATATTTTTAAATATGCTAAATATATTTAAACTGCATATCAATTTTACTATAATGTATATATTTGCAATTATTTTTTTCTGTTTATCAGAGAGACTGGATTTTATCCCACCTTGGGATCATTGTCTATTTCTACCCATTGGCTTCCATTAGATTTTCTTCATATTCTTCTATTTATATATGTAAGCTACCTGGTCTGAATTTTTGTTTTTTGTGGGTTTGTTTGTTTTTTTCAGCTAAGCCTGTACACTAAGGCAAGAAATTTTAACATTTAAATGCTATAATAATTTATAGTGAGTAGAAACTTAGTTCAGGTCCACATAAACTATTTATGAAAGATGATGGGTTAAATTCTCCTTCAATATTCCTAGGACATAATCAGTGTGTATAATTAATGCAGCACAATAATGACTGGAAATCCTTTTTATTTTGAATTGAAATTTATCTGTGCATAAGTTTTACCAAACAGTCTAACTCTTGAAATATCACAAGATATAGTAGGGGTTAAAGAATATAGATACTGGCTTCAGACACCAGGTCAGCCGTTTTCTGGTATTATGACTTTGGACAAAATATTGAACTTTGTTCTACTTGATTTCCAAGTTGTTGTGGTAATAAAAAGCACAATGTAGATAATTTATTTGGATCAGTCTGTTTACTAAGTACTACTGTCTGCTTTAGATTGATAATCAGGAGTGATTTTTGGTAAGAGCTTTTATTTTAATAATTATCATTTTATAGCTAGGTGGAAAAAGTCCCAAGGTGTTCTTTTTATTTATTAAATTTATTGGGGATAATATTTGGTTAATAGTAATATATAAAATTAAGGTATACAGCTTCATAATATGACATTTGTATACTCTACTCACCATCAGATGCCTAGTCTTTTCCATCACCAGGTATTTGATCCCCTTGACCCTCTTCATCTTTCTTATATCCCCCTCCTCCTCTGGAACCATCATTCTGTTGTCTGCATTGATGAATTTGTTTTGTCTGCTCACTTTGTTTGTTCCTTTTTGTTTATACCACATATAAGTGAAATCAAAAGTGCTTGGTCTTTTTTCATCTAACTTATTTCACTTAGCAAAATGCTCTCCAGATCCATTCATGTTGTTGTAAACTGCAATATTTCTGTTTTATTCTTTAGCAGAAGATGAGAATCTTCAAGTTTCCTGTAGATATCCTGATTTGTACCCCATAAACAGATGCACTGATGAAAATGACTTGGAAATTGTCTAACATGTGAATGGGGACTTGAGGATACAAGGTGTGCCTCTAATTTGAAATGGTTGGTCCTTTTCCTCATTGTGCAATCTTTCCTATTCACTTTGGTCTTGCACTGAAACTTGGTTGGGCTCTTGTTTATGAGGGCTACCCTGAGGCAGTCTGTGTAAGCTAAGGAGCATGCTCACAATTGGAAAAGGCTTACCTAACTGCACTTCCAGAGGGAATTATGTAGGCCCAAGGATTTTATCAACACATGATTGAATAATTAACTAAATATAAGTGAGAAATGGGGAGCAGTACAAAGATCATTTGTGATAAAGAAATAGGTCTGTGCCAAGAACTGATTATGAATTTTATTAAATGTTGTATAATCTATTCAGGTCAATATGATACAGCCAAGTCATAACTGAAATATTTTTGAGATTTCCTGTTAAGTTAGGCCATCAGTAGTCAGCACGATTTATCATCAGGACCATCAGAAATAACTATGGCCATCTGTATTTCTACCTAACCTTTGCAAATAAATCCCATCATTACCAAGTGGGAATGTTATTAAGGATTTTATTGAAAATCTGACTCATGATTTCACATTATTTTTTGCTTTATCTTATGCAAATAACCATCCACATGATTACTTCAATCATATTCCATTCTAATTCAGATTTCTGGTGGGAACTTTATAGACTCATGACTATCACAGGAAATGCTACCCCCTGGAAGAGAGTTTCCCAAGCTTTAAGTACAGTATCTCAATGAAGATTTGTTGTCCTATAAATAAGTAGTTAATTCTCTGCAAAGAAACCCCTTGACATTGAAAAGGTTGTTATTTATATTTAAAGCAATAGACCGTATATACTTCATTCTTTACCAAATATAAAAACCAATTTGTTCAATTTACCAGATCTAGATAGTCTTATATTTTCTGTGTGGATCATAACATGGGCAATCTGGAGTGAAATAGTGCTTACCAGAACTTCAGCCACATATCATACTGGAGGTACAGAACAATTTCAAATTGTATTTGCTTTACTGCCACCCTGTTTAGATTTTGGAGTTAAAATATCTCTTACTGCCTGAGCTAAAGAAACTGCTCCAGTAATTCCCAGCAAAATCATAAATAGATGAAGTTTGATGAGGTCACTTATGTCATGCTTTGTTATCCCTTTGATGAGCACAGGTGCCCCCCATAATCCGAAATAGAGTGTTTCCAGGAAACCTTTCATAAGCTGAAATGGTACAATATGAAGGAGCAGTTACCATTAATTTCTATGGAAAAATTTCTGAGCTTTCCCAGAACCCAAATTCAGTATCCCTGCAATGACTTTTTTTTACCATTCACAACCAAAACATTTAATTACATCCAGTTTTATATTAAGCATAACACCCTTATGTGTAGATGTTCTCTTAGTCTTTTCTGATACTTTAGCACATCTTGCTAACAGATGCACAAAGTAAAATGACATAAAGCCCAGATGCTCACAGTTCAAAGCTCTCATGTTGATGCTATGATGAAAATTATTTATTTTAATTTTTTAATGTAGTTCCTGAGGAAGGAGCTTGCTTGACTCACTCCCCATTCCCTGGGGCGGACTGCCTCTACAAGGCTAGCTGAAAATAAATAAATAAATAAATAAATAAAATGTTTACCGCTATTTTCACTTTTTGCCTTTTTTTGTAAAAGCAAAATTTCCCTCCAGATTTATGTATGTATGTATGTATGTATGTATGTATGTATGTATTTGGTTAGCAAAAGTAGATACTAATGTAGTCTTTCATAAAACAAAGTGGTTTACGCCAAACTTTCAAAAAGCAGAGACTACTTCTATTGGGGTATTGATGGATCTTTGTGGAATTGTTAGAACTCTCTAGTTCTGAAGAGCTTTCAATAAGTCAGCTCTGCAATTATGTTCATCTGCTCCTTGTCTAAAGGTTCAAGAAATCTAAATTAGGTTTTATCTTCTTAACAAGTTCTTCTGGTATGTTTTATATCATTCTATATGCTCTGGTATGCTCATTCATAGAGTTACTAACACATGTCATATGCAAGACATAGAACAATGGCAGAATATATAGGGTCACTGCCATCATGAGACTTCCATTCCATCTTATCACATATATATAACTAGAGACCCAATGCATGAAATTTGTGCAAGCGTATCTTTCTTCCTCCAGCTGCTGGCACTGGCTTCTCTCTGGCACCTGGGATCCAGGCTTCCCTCGCAGCCCTGGCTTCATCTGGAAGGTCATCCAGAAGAACATCCGGTTTAATTAACATGTTATACTTTTATTATTATAGATGTAATACCCCAGGACACTGTAATTTTTCAGAAAAAAAGGATACACAGGGCTGACCAACATATGAGCTAGTAGACCATATGACCCCACATTTTATGAGTCAGTACAGTGAGCAAGCAGCAGTGGAAACAGTAGACATTCACATGAATTGGAACTGAGACCATTTAGTACATGCATAATTAAGAAATGTATTTTTTATTTTTAACATATTTTTATTGATTTCAGATAGGGAGAAAGAGATAAAAACATCAATGATGAAAGAATCATTGATCAGCTGCCTTCTGCACCCTACTGGATATTGAGCCTACAAGCTGGGCATGTACCCTTGACCAGAATCAAACCCAGGACTCTTCAGTCCTTAGGCCAGAATTATGAAATTTAGAGGTGAGTCAGAGTAATTAATGATTATACATCTATTCACTTATTTAGTCATTTAATAATAAGTGATATACCAGAAACTTTTTAGGAGCAGAAATTATTTTTGAAATATTGTTTTCTGTTGACACTAAGAGAGATAAAAAGTAGGAAAATCAGTGACTTTCATCATTTGTGATAAGCACAACGTGAATGGGAAAAAACAACCCAGAGGAAGCCTTCAGATCTTCCCTCAAAATTCAGAGTGAATTTGAAGGATAAAATATATTTTTGTAGAAAGAAAGTTCTAGTCAGAAACAGTAGAATATGGAAATCCACAATTTAAATACAGGTATCAGAGACAAGAGGCAAGCAAAAGGCCTATGAATAAATGGGAGAGAAACTAAAAGAAATTCATATCTCACATTTGAAATGAAGCATGACACAGTTCAGACACATTTGACTAAATGTTTGGCACTATCTTAGTTAAGCTTGATTGTTTGACATTTCAAAGTCTTCCCTCAAAATTTGACAGTTCAATTGGATTCATTCTTTCACTGATTGTTAAAAACATTAGGGAGAGCAATAGACTGATATTGAAATTTTACTCTTCTGTTGATGCTTTGAATGCTTGTATGAGTTATGTTCCTCTGAAAAATAGATGCCAGATGGGATTAAATATGTAAATGATGTAGTGGGGAAAGACCTGTGATGGACAAAGGGGAGGCAGCAAAATAGCCTTTGGATCATGATTCAGGTCTGGTGCTTTAAAAGAAGAGCAGAAAGGGAGATTGGATTGGAAGATCTAAGACTGGTGTTCATTTCTCAGAAAAGTTTAACTAGGTCTATGGGACACCTCTGAGTTACAGATGTCCATTATAGGAGTTCTGTTCTGTAGGAATGGTCCAGCACTAGTACTCCCACTGTGTGTGTTTTTGCCTGGGGGCTGCTAGGAAAAGCATAGGTCTTGATGGCAACATAAAGGAGGATCAAAAGTGTAGCAGCTGGGTTGTCAATCTACTGCTCCTCTCAGCAGGTGATCTGAGTCCTGAATTTTTATCTCTGCCACAGAGACTGTGGACACAGGGCATTAACTCTTGTAAGATCAGTTTAATAGTGGGGACAATAAAAATAATGGCACTGCCCTAGCCAGTATGGCTCAGTTGGTTCCAGTGTTGTTCCATGCACCAAAGGGTCATGGGTTAAATTCTTGGTCAGGAAACATGTCCAGGTTTCAGGTTTATCCCTGGTTGGGGCACATATTGGAGGCAACCCATCCATGTATCTCTCTCACTCTCTCTCAAAATCAAAACACACCGAAAAAGATGATAGCATAGCCATCCTTCTGGGACTGTAGTAAGAATCACTGAGTTAATACCAATACTATAGTACCTGACATATAGGAATCAATGAGAATTTTCTGATCTCTAAAACACTTTACAGTTTTCATTTGTCATGGCATAGAATGGAACACTGGGATTATGGAATTTATATAATAAATGATAAATGAATAAATTATCAGTGTCTACCTGCCTGTAACCATGAAGATCATACACATTAACAAATCTGAGTTTATTATTTGCTTCCAAAAGGAAGACTATGCCTCCTGAGAGGCGGGGAGCTGTCTCATTTAGAGGGTGTCAGGAGGGATTTTTAATAAAATTTGGGCCAGTATTAGGTAAATTTGAGAAGGATCAAAGAAGCAGGTCTTCCCTTTGGTTTGCATACCATCAGAAAATGAGGATAATTCTGGGATTGGGCACATTAATCATTTTTATCTGGGCACACTAGGAACAAAATAGAGCTAAGAACATAACTGCTAAAGAACCAGCAGTTTGTTGTTATCTTAGCTTGGAGAGGGAGATGTTCGCTCATTCTGTGGTTTGTACAATGCTTATTTTTAGCTGGGCTCACAATAACAAGTTATTCTGCTTTGTCTTGTTCCATCACAGCACTGAATTACCTTGTCTGATATTGGTGTTCTGTGAGTTGTTTCTGTTGAGTGGTGAGAACCATAGCCAAGATCTTAGGGCCAGCTCTGAGTTGGTCAAATTAGAAGGAGAAAACACAATACACATCTAAAAATTAATATTAAGGAGAGTCCACATGGACCAAAACAGGAAATATAAACACAGGTTAGGGAACCTCCAGATGCCCAGGCAAATTCTTATTTAATAATAAACTCAGTGTTTTCAAACTGCTTTAGTTTTATATATAATTAAGAGTATATTTTCTAGGATGTATTTCTATATTTTTTAATACTATGTTTAGTAACTAAGTTGACAAAAGACATACTAATTCTGTGTATGTAATCAAAATCAGACTTTCAGGATGAAGATACATCTGATCCTTAAAATATTCAAACATCTAGTCAATCAATTTTTTCTGGATGCACATGAAATCTGCTTTCCCAAACTTTGGGAAACAGAAAAAACATATCTATATGACAGATAAAATATCAGTTTCTTATTTTAGTTACTGGGTGTACATCATATTCAAGTCACAGTTCTCTATAAAATTCTAATATCTTTCACAATATGCTTTTGAAAATTTTAATGTAAATCAGCTTTCAATAAGTTGGGGTAGTTTTTCTACCTTTTGGCCTCTAAAACAATAAAAAATAAATCACTTGATAGTGCTTGAGTTTATAACCATTTGACAGCTTATTCAAAACGCAATCTATGTCCATTATATTGTTTTTCAAAATGTCACAAGTAATCACATTGTATTTCCATACTCTAGAGAAAAGAAACTTCATACCAGGTCTAGTTCTTCAGTCACAAGACTCTATATAGTCGAACATATAATCAACCTTTTGTTACATTCTTTGAAAATTTTCAGGCCAAAACAAAAGAATAATCCAGGCAAATAAGAGATATTTAAAAAGAATAAGTTTTTGTTCAAACACATTATCAAACTTTACATGTTCTTTCAACATTATACCTTCCCTTTCTTTAGCTAAATGTCTGAAATTAACACATATCCATTTTTAATTGTTCTCAGTGGCACTCCTTTATCTACTGGATTAAGTCTGACAACACCTGCCCAGTCTGTGGAGAAAACAACAAGTATAATGGACGGGTGACTTCAGCAGAGACAGTGTGCATAAATATTGGGCCATCTTCCAAATGAAGTTCAAAAGAATAAACTTTAGTGATGCTTATAGCATTAATGTTTGAATTCTTGGAGTAGTTAATTCAATAGAATCTTATGAATTCAAAAAATATTTATAACTTAATAATCTTAAGATTGAATAAAACTCCACTAACACCAAATTTTTTATTTACAACCTTTTAACTACAAATTATACTTATTGTGACTCCAGTTTAATTAAGTCATTAGATAAATATGAGAGACTCTGACATAGGCTCTTAAAGAAGACATCTCAGATCACTCCTACTCTGTTCATTGCTATACTCTGTCCCCTCTTAAAATGGGAGTTATTAAAGTGCCACTCTTTAATTTTCCCTATCTATAGGCAGAGTGCATGTAAATGTTTCAATAGCAGTGAAACTACAATTTTATCTCAAATCTATGTCATCAAAGAATACACACTCAAAAAGGATCTTGCTAAATGCCTGAGATAAAAAATATCAAATTGAATTGAGAAAACATGTTGATGAAAACAATGTATTTATTCTTGAGCATTTATTATGTATGGAGAAGAAAGAAAATATGAAGTTTAAAAAGACATTCTGTGCCCTTCAGAAATGTAAAATTCATTAAGGGAGAGATTAAAATTTATGGCCAAGGTCATAAGACATTTAAAGGGCATAGGGAAGAAACACGTTATTATGGATATGCAAAGAAGAGAGTAGTCACATTAAGTAGGGATACTGGGAACAGTTTCAGTGAAAGACAGACACTATTTGAGATGAACTTCCAAGAATGGATAGCATTTTGATATGCGGGCAGAAGTGATAGGTAAAAATTCCGGATGAATGGAGAAGCCTGAGTCAAAGCGTGAAGATGGAGGGTGTTAAGTGCTGAGGGAAAAGGGTATTTCAAGTAATTTGTGCAGAGGAGGACAACGTTGAGTAGGGAAATAAATAGGAAGATAAGAAGTAAGACAAGCAGCTAAGAGAATATTACATGTATTCTTGTAGGAAATAGTAAAGATCAGAAACCAGGATAAACATCCTGGAAAAAGAAAGAGGGAGAAGCTAAGAAAGAGCTATAGTGATTGACTCTGCACAACTTGATAACTGATCAATGTGGGCAAATTGAAAATAAAGGAAAAACGTGCTTTTTCACTATAGGCTTTTGAGTTATGTTCTTCTAAAATAATTGGAAGGACTCTGGTATATAGATAACCATATGAAAAGTGGTGAATCAGCTATGCACAAGTGTATCAAGTGCATCTAATATTTGAGAAAAATAATGAGTAGTTTAGCCAGTGGTGCATTGGTGCATATGAGTGTGAAAGGCAGAAATCATCATCAGCGTTTTCATCATAACCTAAATTAATGCCATACATTGTTATTGATGTGTCTATTACCTGTCTGGCATTTCACTAGGATCTCAGTTACACACACACACACACACACACACACACACACAAGAAAATAAAAAGCCATAGTGTCCAGCTTTACAAAACTATCAATGTATCAAGGAACCATTACTAGCTAAATAACTTAATATCAAAGTAAAAAATCATGTCAAAGATAATATACTGCATTATTTATGTTTAAATAGCACTTTAGGTTTTTCAGAATTCTTTTGTATATATTATCACATTTCGTGTTATTAAAACCAGGTAGAAAGTAGCAATTGCCAATCTAATTTGTACTGTGGAGGATAGTTCTGCCAATGGAATAATCTATTATAGTCAGTGTAGTTTTAGGATTTGCGTCAAGGTGGTGTGATCTTTGGAAGATTGGCCAGATTTCCAAATTTCTATTTAAGCAATAAAATTTTACAGTATACATTGACTAAATTTAATAAAATCTGCGAAAGCCATTTCAGGATGAGAGAGGATAAATAATGGTAATTAAGCAAATGTTCTAATATAGGGGCCGGCAAGCTAAGAATGAATTTTAAATAATTGAAAAAAGTTTAATGTTTAACAAGAATAGTATTTTGTGCCACATTGAACCTATGCAATATTTAAATGTCAATGTCTATATATAATATTTTATCAGAATATTATCATACTCAAAAGTTTATGTATTGTCTGTGATAGCTTTTACATTACAATGGGAGGGTTGAGTAGAGATAAAAGACATTGTGTCCTGAAAAAGTTTAAAATACTATTTGGTTTTTTAAAGAAGTTTGCCAGCATGAAGACAAAAATTGATGACAACATTTTGTCAGTGATTTTGCATGGCCTCACATTGGTGAGGAAGAAGCCCTTAAAAGTTCTGTGTCAGAAATGGGTGGCCCACTGTTTTCCACACACATATCAATCTCTATAGAAGAAGGGAGCTGAAAGTGCTGAGAAGGTAATCATGAAGGAGAGAAGGCTCTGGGAAATGGAAGAAGCATCCTGATCTGACCTCTTGGCTGGAGGCTTGGAGATCTCTGAGAGAAAAATTTTATGGCTCTGAAAAGCAAGCAAATTTTCTTGCAGATGACTAGATTTCATTTGGCAATAAAATTATGGAAAGTCTCAATACATAAATCTGTTGTAAAAACAAAGCATAACTCATGGACATGAACAATAGGGTGATAAAAGCCTGGGGTATGGAGCAGGGGGGTGCTAGAAGGGGTCAATGGGAAAAAAAGAGGAAATATGTAATACTTCCAACAATCAAGATTTGAAAAAATAAAATAATAGGTATCACTTCACACCTTCAAAATGGCTACCATAACAAATGACAAGTGCTGGCAAGATTGTGGAGAAAAGGGAACTGTAGTGCACTGTTGGTGAGAATGCAGACTGGTGCAGCCATTATGGAAAACAGTATGGAGTTTCCTCAAAAAATTAAATATGGAGCTGCCATTTGACCCAGTGATATCACTTCTAGGAATATAGCCTAAGAAACCCAAAACACCAATCAGAAAGAATAGATGCACCCCTATGTTCATAGCAATGCAATTTACAATAGCCAAGATTTGTAAACAGCCCAAGTTGCCATCAGTATATGAGTGGATAAAAAGCTGTGGTACATTTACACCATGGAATACTATGCAGCAGCAAAAAATAAGGGTCTCTTACCCTTTGCGACAGCATGGCAGGACATGGAGTGTGTTATGCTAAGTGAAATATGCCAGTCAGAGAAAGACAAATATCACATGATCTCACTCATATGTGGAATCTAATGAACAAAATAAACTGTTGAACAAAATAGACCCAGAGAAATAGGAGCATGGAACAGACTGTCAAGTCACAGAGGAAAGGTGGGCATGGGTGAAAAGAGATCAAACAAAGAACTTGTATGAATATATGCATAATCCATGGACACAGACAATAGGGTGGTGAAGGCTTGGTGGGGGATGGGAACAGGGTATAAGGGGTCAATGGGAGAAAAAAGGAGATATATGTAATACTTTCAACAATAAAGATTAAAAACAAAACAACAAACAAACAAACAAAAAACAGAGCCCTGACAGTATTTTAGTAATAGTTAACTTGTTAGGATGAGGTGAACCTCACATAAACCAAACTATCAGTAAATCCAAAAAATAAATAAATTTTCACAAAAGTTTATGAGGAGTGACTTTTATTTAGAAATAACTTTGATAACAAAAATTATTTATCATTAAAATTCTGAAAAATCAGGTTAATGAAAATAATAATAGCTAGCATTTGTTGAGTGCTTACTATGTCAAAAACTATTCTATTTTCTTAATTTTCATAGTAATTTGAACTAGGTACTTCTATCATGTCTTTTTTTTTTAAGGTTTTGTAAAATAACTTGCAAAGTCTCCCTTTGTTAATGTACAATTTTAGGAGCTCTGGTAAATATATAGTCATGTAATAACACTTCTCTTAACAATTTTATTATTCCCAAAAGTTTCCTTCTACTCTTTTGAAGTCAGTACTCTCTTCTCACTCACAGCTCATGATAACTGCTGATTCATACTGTGTCTTCATGCTTTTGCCTTTCAATATTATCATACAAATGGAATTATATAATATATAGACATTTATTTCTGGCTTTTTTCATTTTACATAATGCTTTGGAGATTCACCCATGCTGTTGCAAATATTCATGTGTATAAGAGTAATTCATTTATTTTTATTTTTATTTTTGAAAGGTGTTACAATGTATGGATGTAACATTGCTTACCTATTTATAAGTTAGTGGACAGTTGGGTTTTGCTTTTTTTTTGGTGATTGTAAATAAAGCCACACTAAGTGTTTGTGTGGTATATTTTTTTGTATGGATATATACTTATTGAGACATGTTTTAATTTCTCTTGGAAAGTATTATCTACAAATGAGATTGCTCGGTTGAATAGCTTACACTTCATTTAAGAATGAGGGACTGAACAATTATCAGGTTAAGTAATTGACCAAGGTTCACAATTTATAGAACACAGATTTGACTAAAGCAATCTAATCTCAGATTCCATGGTTTCAACCACCACCTCAACATGCTTAATGTAAATATATCATTGTAAGAAATTATTAGCATAAATAACTGCTTTGCTTTTCTCAATTTATTACTTCTTTTTCTCTTTTTATAATATATGCTATAAACATGGCCTTTATATGGAAAGGTTGTCAGGGATTCAAGGATCAGAATTAAGGTCTTTATTTTAGATCCTGCTTTAGATACGTAATGTAAAAATATATTTTAAAATCATTTTTTAAATACATGGAATTAAATATTTCTTTTGTATATATATATGAGATTAAGGGCAAAGTGGTGCATATGCAGATGTATACACACACACATACACACACAATTCCCTGAAAAATATTATTTATTTCTAATTGGCCACCCCAAACTTGGAAATTCTCTCATGCCAGAATAATAATAATAATAATAATAATAATAATAATAAACAAAAACAACAACAATAAAATGCTTACAAGTGTTGGGATTTAAATCCCTTGCTTTAAAAATGTGAAAAAATAGTATCTTTTGCAAAGTTAATGATCTAGTGCATGCCAAAATTAATATAAAGCTATTTCTGTATGCCTCTGAGATTTAATATTCTCCAAATCTTTTAATAGGTGCTTCTCCTATTAAAATCAGCATATATAAACATAATATTTTCAGTGTTTATTTATATGACACTAATATTGCCCATTGAAAAAATGTTAGTATCATCATCATTAATCAACATAATCGTTTCCTCATCATTGTGAATCAGTAACTCAATTATCACTATTCCAATATTACTTATTTACATTTCCCAGATCCTGTGGAGGGCTTTTTCAGCTTCATGGTAATCACCAACAAACCCACTGAGTAACCTGACATACCTTCTTATTTCTCTATCCAATCAAAATAGCTCAATCCAATTAATAAATTTTCCTACTTTTATGGAGATATAATTGACATAATATTGTGTAAATTTGTGCTATGCAATGTAATTATTTGGTATTTTAATGGATCTTAACTTGTTTTAGGAGGCATTTTTAAAAAGATAAAGATTACCACTATTGCTTTCCAAACTTCTATGTCAATACTCCTTTCCTTCTCTCTGCTTTTTTAGTTATTCTTCCAGAATATATTCATTATTACTGCAGTTAGCTTATGTTCAAGGTCATTATTGAAAAATGTATAACTGTTCAAGTTTTACTCAATGAAAACTTAATTGCTATTCCATTTTTCACTCTAAGAAGATTTCTATATTATTTAGGAATCTTTAAACTAGGAAAAGAATTAAAATTCCCTTAAATGTTAAAAACAAAATTAAATTTAGAAGTAAATTATGAGTAGGCTTAGCAAATGTTCCCAGAGCAGAAATCCTCACATCATAAAGAAAAAGGAATATTTAGCTTTTAAAGGTGGTTTCCTCCTGCTCACTCTGGGTGTCCACCCATTTAAGGAGAATTCTGGGAAGAATTCACACATCATTAGTTTAATACTCCTGTTTATCAGCAGCCTAAGCCATTTCTTCTCCTTCATATGAGTACATTTTAAAGATATATTCTAGTATTGTTCTTATAGGAAATAAAGAAGCTAAATCACCATTGGGTAAATTAGGGCAAGTATTTCTGATACTTAGTATTTCTATATTTTTAACCTTTTATTTTGTTCAAGGTTCTGTTAAAAGAAGTGATAAGACAGCAATAATAAATATACTTGTGGTTTAATGTTCAGCAAATTAGAAGAGTTGGTTTTGAATTTGGATTCACTGAGTAGGTCAGAGAAAGTTTCTGCTAACCCTAGAAATATGTCAACAAATTTTGTAAGCTAAGATACTGAGCAGATGAAATTTATTTATGTCCCTGACTTTTTTGTTTCTAGGCCCCCAAGAGTACTGGACCTCCAATTATCTAACTGGAGTGAAATTTTCTCAATCTGACCTGTCATTTAGGGGTCAAAACATTGTGTCTTCATTGGTAGTGAGTGGCGCAATTCTTCGGCAGATTAACCTTTCACTTGCTTTGGAATTTGTTTTGCTAGTATGTTATAACTTTGTTTTTTATCCTGAACTCAGAGCTTCAAATCTGTGAATAAAGTGTGGCTAGGTTCATTGCATTTATATGCTTATCTCTGTAATTAAACTACAGTGCCATCAATTAACACTATCTGATATAATAAAAGGGTAATATGCAAATAGACTAAATAGCAGAATAACTAAACAACCAATCAAAGCATACTATGCTAATGATATGCTAAGACTGCTCAATCACTCACTATGATGTGCACTGACCACGAAGGGGCAGATGCTCCGACCTGTAGCTTAACTTGCTGCTGGGGTTTAGCAGACTAGACTGAGCAAGATGGACTGGACATGCCCTGGATCCCTCCTGTGGTCCCTCCTTGTCTTGATTGTGCATTAGTAGGGTCCTTCAGCCTGACCTGCACCATCTCGCAATACGAGACCCTTCGAGGGATGTTGAAAATCCAGTTTCAGCCTGATCCCACAGGCCACTCCCCTTGGAAGGGCACCTAACATGGGCTCGTGGCTGGTGACTGCTGCTGCAATGACATAAGCACCTCCCAATCAGCAATGATTGGGCATGAGCTCCTGGAGGGCACAGTGAGGCCAAGATGAGCAGGAACAGCAGGTACGAGCTGCAGATTTTGGCCAGATCCGTGCAGCCTACCCAGGGGACCCCCATTCATGCAGAATTTGTGCACCAGGCCTCTATTCTAGCATATATATATATATATATATATATAATATCCAAATTGACTAAACAGTGGGATAACCAGAAAAACTACTTGACCAGTCACTATGAAGCACACTGACCATCTTCCAGTCCCTCCCCCTAGCCAGCAAGCTCTGATACCCTGATGGCAAACAGGGAGCCAGGGGTGGGTGGTGGGGGTAGGGCCAGCTGCCAGTAGCCGAGGAAGATGGCCCTGATCACAGGCCAGGCCTAGGGACAGTACCCACACACGAATTTTGTGTGCCGTGTCTCTAGTGTAATATAAGATGCCTGGATGCTCAGCACTAAGAGAACCATGATAGTAAGTGGTTTGCTTACTGGAAGGTCTGTAAACTTTCATCATATGAACCTTGTGCTGGGATGTGAACAATGTCTTAGAGGTCTTTTATGACTTAGTGATCACAAAGCACTCATATAATTGCTGCTGCTACTACTACTATGCCTACCACCACTGCTTATAAAGAATATAAGAATCTTTAATTAAATAACTTGTATGTGCCTTTCTATAATCACTGTCTTAAATTATTTACAAGCATCATCTTATTTGATACTTACCAAAACCCCATATGATTATTATATAACATTATGTATTAAAATTGAATCATTTTATACCATGATGTAATATTATTATCTCCATTATAAGTATGGGCAAAATGAAACTAGAAGTTTATAAAATTTGTAAAAAGCTCACATAGATAGGAATGGAGTTTGTAGAGAAAGAATAGGGTTCCAAGACTTAGTGGATCTAAGCATAGAGGTAGGAAAGCAGGTGGGAAATATAGATGTGGTAACTTCAGAGTCTACTGCCTAAAAATTTCTGTAGAATTTACTAACTGCCAATATTAATGATATCATCACATTTATTTATTCATTTATTTACTTACTTAATTACTTTTTGGTCTTCCACATTAGAAGACACCCTAAAAGGGAGAAAGATGTGCCTAATAAATAAAAGCCTCTATTGCAAACACAAAGATGTACCGCAGAGCTCTGTTAATGCTATTTTTGTTCTCATCTGACCCTTGTCCTACTTGACTTATACTGTTCTATATACTTATCCTAATTTATTTTCTGACCTGAGAAATATCAGTGTATCTTAGGCCCTGCAGGTAAATGTGGTCCCTTTCCTCTCTATGGAAATTATATTTAAGTTTTTAAACATTCCCTGTTCTCTTCATACCACTTTTATGTTTTCTTGCCTAAGTCACTGGGTTGATGGTCCCCAACACCATCCTCAGGTTCAATGATTTGTTGGAAGAACTCAGGAAAAAAAAATGCTCACTTACAGTTTATTTCAGTGAAAGGGTACGGGTTAAAATCAGGAAAGGAAAAATGATGCTTTAGACAGAGTCCAAGAAAGACCAAGTTCATCTTTGCAGTTGTCCTCTCCCAGTAAAGTCTTATGGACAGTGCTTAATTCTTCCAGCTGGTACGTGTGAGCTTACTCATCATGCATGATTGACAGAAAATTTTAACATCTGAAGTCTTGTATATCTGATTTTTTCTATATTATCTAGCTGTCAATTCAGTGCATGTTTTCTTCTTCAGTTTCAATTTTTTTTGAAATATGAAGTGCTGATTTTTCTTAGAACTTTATTTGGGTGGGCTATTTTATGGCCAGATGTTAAGGTAGGTCCTTTGGAAATTATTATTATTTTTTCTTTTTTTGACAGTGTCTCTTACTCAAATATTTACCAAAAAAAATATTTTGTCCAGTGACATGGATAGAATAAAAATTTTACTACAAATTTGCCCTTCGGTTGGCTTGTTGTTATAAATTCTCAGAGGGGTGTTTTATTTCTCCAACCTTCCCTTCAGAGTTTCCTCCTTGGCAAGTTCTGAGGATTCAGTTCTAATTCTTTGAACAGTATCCTGCTATCAACATAAAGTCACAAGTCTCCTGTGTTCAGCAAAATCACCCAAGGTTAAAAGCTGGCTTGGGGTGTTTTATTTTCAAACCATATAGAGAATACAGTGTAAATACTTAGTTCTTTATCTTTATTGGACATTTTCAAAATGCTGAGTTGATTCACTAGCATCTTACAATGGTTTGTGTAATTGTATGGAGCTTATCATTGTCCTTATATTCTGCTAGTTGTTGACATTTTTCTTACTGATGTCTGATTATTTCATGGCTGGCTAGTCATCATTTCTTTAGGTTGAGTCCTGAGACTTAAACATGATATCCATAGTCTTTGATAGTTTACTTTTTATTCTGTTCCTACAAGATATTCTCAACAAATTTTATGTTTCATTCTCCAACCAAGAATCAGCCATTTCTCTAAGGACCCCATAAATTATTTAGAAACTAGAAGTACGTATTGCCATTAAAATCACTCATTGGTTTTAAATATCACTAATTTGAACTTAATTTTGTTCTAATTTATAAATTATTTATACAGTTAAAAAGAAAAATCTAATATATATACATATATATATATGTATATATATATATATATACACACAAACAGGCATATTCTAAAAAAAATCCAGCTTCTAAATATGTTCTCTTTATCCTATTCATATTTTCTATTGGATATATTTGTTTTGTTTTATGTATGATCTTTTGAAATTTTAACAGATTTAAATATTTAAAAAATGCTTCTCTTTTTGATGAATTTTAGTCTTCTACATATATTTTATACACTTAGATTTTAATCCAGCAGTATAATCTGAATACATTCCACTGTGACAAATAAAGATATAACTTATTTTTTTAGTTACCTACTACTTCTTAGTAAAATTTTACCATAACTTAGTTAATATTTTGGATATTTATAAGGTTTGGGACTTTTAAAATATATCTTAGTAATACATATATTTTTGCATATTTTGTAGCACATCATTTTATGTGATTACTATAAAAACATAATCTAGCATAGTGCAAGAAATGGAAGTTTAAATGTGGCAATAATGAATACACTCATCACATATGTAAGAAAACTGTGCCTCAAAGTAACTTGTCTAAGACTATACAGCTAGTGTTTAATACTAAAACCAGATTCTAATTCTGCAGGGCTTCAAATCCATTCAGTTTAATTGCTAACACACTCAACTATATTTTTTAAAAATAAGATCTGAATTAATATTCCACCAATCACACAATTGACAGCTGGAATGATAACATGAGTGATTCAGCTTTATCTGAGAGCAATTGTTTATATTTATTATCATAAGGACTGTTAAAGCTGAATCACAGCTTTGAATGTTGCATAGAAGAGTTCATTTTTTATTTTTTTTGAAAACACTATCAAAACACTGTACCAATAGGCACATACAGAATCCACGTGAAAGGGTATTTGTAGAAGTAGGGAAGAGCGTAGGGTTTGATCTTGTCAAACTCTTCAGGATGCTTAGCCTCAGATCAGAATAATAAAAATGCACATGGTACTCTGTAACCACTGGCTCTCCTCTGCAGTGAAAACTTTTGAAAGAGGAAAATGAATTAAATTCTATATGGGCATTTGCTTCTTTAATATTTTGGTCAATTTACAGAGGAAACATATTAGCCTATATAAAATGTCCTTCATAGTTCTGTGTGCTATGAGAATTATTTTAGTTGAATAGAAATAGAAATGAACCAAAGAGTAGAAAATATTTGTGTTTTGGCTTACTTCCTACATAGAAAATAAGAGAGCAGAAACATTTGAAATAGATCCTTTTATTTTCTAAAATCACAGTAAGAATTTTGTTGACTGGCAATTTTAATGACTGAGGTTGCTTTGCTCATTGCTAGTACATTTTATTACAGAACCATGAGGAGTTTGCAGGGATCAAAAATTCTGTTTCCTTCCACCAGAAATCTACATCCTTCTCACTCTCATTTGCTTCTGTAAATACTGTTCTCATTTGCTGCAAGTAATGATGAAGTCAGGAATTCTTGAGAGCTATATTCTTTATGCAATTATTTCATGCAGGCAATTTTGTTTTACATAATTCATTAAGCATTGTGCTTTCAGTACATGGTACCAACATAGTAGCATTAGTATGTATCTACAATATTAGCAATATAATATGCTATTAGACTGGACAGTCAAAAAACATTCCAGAAGTCTTTCTGGATGACCTTTGGGATGAAGCTGGGGCTGTGCGCGTGGAGCCTCTTTCATGTTTTTCATGCATCAGGCTTTTAGTATTATTTATTTTCAGAATTCATTCTTAAAGAAATTTCTTTGTCTAATGGATATTGGATATTAATATTCTCAAAATATGGAATTGGGAAATCATTAATCCACGCTTTGAACTCTTATAAATATCTGGCAAGTACTCATCAGAAGTTAGATTTTGTCTAATAAATTTAATCGGTTATTTAAATCTTAAACCATTTATTAGTCTCCATCCTCCAGTTGTGACCCTAAAATTTCTGTTTTTGTTTTTTTAGTAAATGTGGGGTATAATCAATGAAATACCATGTGAAGTGACTATAATCATCATTATAAGTTTATTTCAGGAATTTTGTCAGCCTAATATTTTTTGGTTTCAAACAACTACTACAGATATTGTAAACCTTCTTATTTTCTTATTTAATAGTTTCTTACTTCTATGGACCTAATTGTATGTATCCAAAATTCATATATTGAATTTCTAACCTCTAAAGTAATGGTATTTGGAGATAGGGACTTTGATAAATAATTAATCTTCTATGACATCATGATGGGAGTGTTGTGCTCTTATAGGAAGAGGCATCAGAGAGATTCTTCATTTGTTCCCAACATTATTTGAGTACATGATGACAAGGTGGCTATCTAAAAGCCATAACTAGAACTCTCACCAAAACCAAGAATGCTGGCACACTGATTTCAGACTTTCAACCTCCAGTACCATGACAAATAAATGTATGTTATAACCAACCCAGTACATGGTATTTTGTTAAAGCAACCCATCTTGACTAAGACATTCACTGAACAACATGTAGTAAATGCTGAGTGCTCAGGATATAGCATATACTAGTAGTTATGTGCTGAGAACACCAAAATAGTATATTATGATTGTTTTGATATAAAATAAAAAATATATAGCTCAATTAATTTAAGATGAAAAGGTAAGAAGTGAATTATCCACTCACTTTCCTGGAAAATGCATAAGTCTCTCTACTTCCAGGCATGGTTAGATCTAGATCCAGATACTTAACCAAACTTCCAGAATTTATTCTTTGTCTGCATCTTCCTGCTTTCCTTTTTCTTCTGTAGAATGTTGACAAAATGATCACAGCATTTTTTGATTTCTAAGCCTACATGATTCATAAAACTCATAATCTCCTTTGGCTTTTTACATAATCATTCCAGAATGTATCACAAGGTGCTCTTTAATATTACTATTTTTTCCATCATAAACCACACATTCATCTCTCATCCACTGACTATAACTAAGAGGATATAGGCTCTGATGGTTCTGATCTGGTTCATGAGTTTGCCTCTGCTATGTTAGTGTAGGAAGTGGATACACACAGTCATACTCCATAATGGCTGAAAATGAAGAAAGTTGGTTATTCCATAAATTAATTGCAGTCAGTAAAAACAGACAGAATTGAAATTCTCATGGTTTTCACACACACACTCACTCACACATACACAGAGATAAATGATAAATACCCTTAAATTATACACTGAGTGGCTAGATTATTATGATCTCTGAATACATAATGATCTGGCCACTCAGTGTATATCTTATATAATAAAAAGCTAATATGCAAATTGTCCCCTTGACCAGCAGTTGGACCAGCAGGCAGGCTGGAAAACTGCCCAGGTCCCTCCCCCTAGCCAGGTTGGCTGGACCCGGTGCACAAATTCATGCACCGGCTTCTAATACACACACACACACACACACACACACACACACACACACACACACATACTGACTGGCCAAATTACTATGCATTCAGAGATCATAATAATCTGGCCACTCAGTGTATAGCAATTATATAGCTTATTTCAAGACTTCTCAGAGATGTAATAGGAAGATTGCCTCAGGAGGTTAACTGTAAGCTGACATATAAGTAGTGAATAAGATTTAGACAAGTGAAATAAAGGTGGTTGATTAGGAGAAGCATTAGTGTTCCAAATAACATTGGATTTTAGATGTGACTGCACAAGTCCCATACAAAAAGAAAATAGTCATTTTCATTAAAATCTGTATCTACTATGACTGAGGTCATGATTGCACCATGAAAAATAATCCTCCAACAGCTAACAGTGGCCATCCTATCAATTAAAAATTTCCAGCAAAGATGACCTCTTCCCCTAGGAAGTATGCTTAAGAAGATAATCTCTGACATGCAAACTAAAAGCACCATTATGACCTCACAACTTTCTCTCTTGATCATTGACACAAAAACACCCATCATTTAATAAAGCAAAATCCAAAAATTGGAGGAGCTTATCTACTCAACAATTTGAATTTTGTTCTTAATGTATGCTCTCTTAATTCATTTGGCAGATATAACAAAATACCACAGACAGGGGATCTAATAAAAAACAGAAATGTAGTTCTCATAGTTCCAGAAGCTAAATGTCAAACATTCAGGTGCCAGCAGATTCAGTATCTAGTGAAGGACTGCTTTCTCATTCATAGCGCACCTTGTCCATAGATCCTAACATGACAGAACAGACAAAGGAGGTTTCTGGAGTCTCTTTTTAATAAAGTGTACTAATCCCATTCATGAAGTTTCCAATATCAATGACATCATATTGGAGGTTAGGATTTCAAGATATGAATTTTGGGAGATACATTGAGATCATAGCATACGTAAGGCAGAAAAAAACACACAAAATGAACACCATAGCTCTCACTTATCCCAACAACTCTTTTTTCCTATAATGTCCAATAAAAATACATTATTTTCTGTGGGATTTGATATTTGTTTCCTTCTTATCTGCTTTTCATGACTTATTTGCATCATGGTCTGAAAAATACTTCTGAATCTATGTCTGTGGATTATGTGCCATCACTTTTAGAATCATATTCAAAAGGAACAAATCAGTTAATATACTAGCTTACACAAATTTATTACCTTATATATCTGGATTTCAAAAATCCAAAATTGGTAATAAAATCAGGGCTGACTTGCTCTGGAGGCCCTAGGAGAGATTCTATCCCCTTGCCTTCTCCAGCTTCCTTAGGTTACCTGCATCCCTTGGCTTTGTAGTGCCTACCTCCATCTTCCAGAAACATCACTCTAACCTGTCTCCTTCATCCTATCTCCTCTCTAAGACTGAGCCTCCTATAAGTAAGGGCCTTTTGTATTACATTGGGAGTATCTCCACCTTAACTTGGTCACATCTGCAAAACCTCTTTGCCATTAAGGTAATATATTCTTGGGCATGCAGGATTAGAACATATTTTTCTATTTACCACAGGATATTATCTCCCTTCCAAGTAAGCACACACAATAGTCTTACCAAATGAGTTGTCCCTTAGTAACATGTGGATCATAATTCTAACTTTTAAAATAAGTTTCCTTAGTCATTGTCTTATTATCGGACTCAGGCTGATGGGCCATGTGCAATTTGGAGTATTACCAATGGCCTTGGCAGAGAAAAATAGAGCTCTGAGCAGTATTTTACTGAAATAAAGGTTTCAGAAGGGATATATGTTACTTCCACTCAAGGGTTATTAACCATGCCCATGTCATGGTGCTAGAAAGTTTGATCTTAATATGTATCCATGAGGGAAAACAAAAAATAAGTGTCAAACATCATCATCAATCACCCCATAAAATATTTATTCTCCAAAATGTATGGTTCACTATTAATGCAATGATTACCCTATTAATCAGAGGTGGGGAATAACCAGCCTGCTGGCATGTAAAATCACTTGGTCTGGTCCTGCCAAGGCAGTAGGAGTGAGTAAATTAATGTTTGACCAAATGTAACAGGCTAATTTTTAAGTTTATAATTTTGTATGTCCACAAATGATGTTATAAATACCCAAATTGCCCTTGGAAGAAAAAAAGATTCCGCACCCCTGCTTCAAAGAAATAATTCTTTCTAATTTATTACAGGTTTATAGGTTGTATATTTTGGAAAATTGACATAGATGCATATTCTGTCAAATCTAAACAAAACAAGAGTTCTTAGTTTCTTCTATTATAAGTCATCATGAAGACTGTCTATGGTCATTGGTGATAAAAATAGGATTAAACTAAACTGGCTTCAAAAATTATCATTTTTATTGGAGTGACTCTCCAAGGTCTGTCATATGTGAAAACTTAAGAGCAATACTGTGTTCATCTTCTGTACAGTTGGCCATTTAGGTGTTTTAAAGTGAGGTATATGTAATTTATTCAGAGATGCTAATGTAACTGCATTCATTCTTGTGAAAGATAACTTGAGGGAACCCTAATACTCTCTGGGTATCTGAGTCAGTCTCTAAACTGACTGATAGAGAATAATAAGTATTTCATATTAATTTTATTTAGTATCCATTGTATTTCAAAGCAAAATAAAGTTATTATTTTAAACTTAAATTTTCCCTTGAATTTGATTTAAATAAAAACCCAAGTGGGTTTATGCACAGTAAAAGGCCATATCTATAAGAGCTGATATTGTATTATTACTATCTATCTATCTATAACCTATCTATTTAACTATCATATATCTATCTAGAGAGATATATGATACTTGGGGATTTAAAAAATAAGTAAAGTTGGAAAGATGGCTGAACAGGTTGAAATCTTAAAGTTAACTTAAGTAAGTATACCAATATAACCCATTACAACAGTCTTCGGCCCAAAGGCTAAAGTAAACAAAGAAATAGTGGTTGAAATTAGAAAACTAGCTAATCAAAGTAGAAACTAGTTTTCATAACTAACCTTTGCCTTCAACTCTCTCTCTCTCACACACACAGGGCATGTCTATCTTGTTTGTTTTGCAAATAAAAAGCTGAAAGGTATTTGAGGAGGAGAATAATTTTCATTGAGGGTACTCTATCTCCTAGGTATTACTCCCCATCCAGGAAAAAAAGAGGAGGCATGGGTCAGATTTACTGGATTCTTTATCAGATAAACTAATTTTCAATACATAGACTTTATTTCTACTTGTATTTATAGAAAATTGTCTAGGGCTAATAGTATTTTCTTAGTTTTTGACTAAATATATATTTTCTCAAATATCACAAAAATACTAGATCTAATACTTCAGGATTTTTTTACAAACAAATATCAGCTCATTTTTGTTAAATCTTTCGTGTCTTCATAGAAAGTTTTAATATCTCCTCTCAGCTTCTATTCATATATTTTTTAAATTAAATCTTTATTATTCAGATTATTACATGTGTTACTCTTTTTTCCCCTCCATAGCACCCCTCCACCCAGCTCCCACCCTTCCCTTTTCCCTTCCTTCCCTTCCATTGATCTCATACATAGGTGTATGATTTTTGTCCAGTCTCTCTCTGTACACCCTCACCCCTTTCCCCCTGAGAATTATCAGTCCACTCCCTTTCTGTGCTCCTGATTCTATTATATTCACCAGTTTATTCTGTTGATCAAATTTTTAATTCACTTAATTTTTAGATTCACTTGTTGATAGATATGTATTTGTTGTTCATAATTTTTTTGTCTTTTACCTTTTTCTTCTTCCTCTTCTAAAAGGGTACCTTTCAGCATTTCATATAATACTGGTTTGGAGTTGATGAACTCCTATACCTTTTTCTTCTCTGTGAAGCTTTTTATCTGCCCTTCAATTCTGAATGATAGCTTTGCTGGATAGAGTATTCTTGGTTGTAGGTTCTTGCTATTCATCACGTTGAATATTTCTTGCCACTCCCGTCGGGCTTGCATCATTTCTGTTGAGAAATCAGCAGACAGTCATATGGTTGCTCTCTTGTAGGTAATGAACTGTTTTTCTCTTGCTGCTTTTAATATTCTCTCTTTGTATTTTGCTCTTGGTATTTTAATTATGATGTGTCTTGGTGTGGTCCTCTTTGGATTCCTTTTATATGGGGTTCTGTGTGCTTCCTGGACTTGTAAGTCTATTTCTTTTACCAGATGTGGGAAGTTTTCAGTCATTATTTCTTTAAATAGGTTTTCAGTATCTTGCTCTCTATCTTCTTCTGGCACCCCCACAACTCTGATGTTGGTATGCTTGAAGCTGTCCCAGATGCTCCTTACATTATCTTCACATTTTTGGATTCTTTTCTCTTCTTGCTTTTCCAGTTGAGTGTTCTCTGCTTCTTTATATTTCAAATTTTTTACTTGATTCCTGCCTTCCTCTAGTCTGCTGTTAGGACTCTGTATATTTTTTATTTCAGTCAGTGTCTCTAGTTGGTCCTTTTCCATCTTCTCTTGGGACTTGATAAATTTATCCATCTTTTCTAGCATATTCTTGAAAAACCTTATAAGCGTGGTTTTGAACTCTATATCCAGTCGTTTTTTCCCCTCCAATTTTTTTGTTTGTGATCCCTTCCCTTGTCTCAGCATTTTCACCAAGCCGGGGAAACTTCTGTGTTGAATTCAGCCTTATGATACCAGACTTGCAAAACTGAAGAAGCCTCTGTTGAGCTTGGGATGGGTGGAGTCTCAGGGCTTAAGGGACCGCCTTGCCTTCCAGGCGGCCCTGCCCTCCAGGGCCCCTGAGTCTCATGTGACTAGGTAATCACTGGAGCGGTCCTTGTGCACGCATGCCCGCAGTACTTCTAGATGGCTGCCTTTCCCCTGTGCACCAGGACCACACGAGTCTAGGTCCCCAGGGTTTCGCCCAAAACAGGGGCTTAGTGGAGTCAGAAGTGGCACAGTTGGGAGGGTCTGTCTCCAGCCCACTCTTGAAAGCCAGCATCACAATCAGCAATCTATCCTCTGCACAGTGCCATGCACACCAGCAGACCTCTGATCTTTTGAGACTCCCCTAAATTTCCATGCACCTCTCCCTTTTCACAGTCCAAACTCCCCCTGTATGAGTTTCAGCTGGATCTGGGGTTTAGTGTCATAAGATAAGGGGTTCAATGCCTTTGGGAGTCTCTTTTTCCCTCCCGCCAGAGAAAGCCAGCCAGGTACTCTGGCACCCGCTCTCTCAGCGCGCGCGTCTTCGTACCTCAGCTTTTTTCAGCTCCTCTGGGTTCATGTGAGCCCCTCTCTTTCCTTCTAGCTGTAGAATTTCCACTCAGCCAGCTTGCCTGTGGTTCTGGATGATGTCTGTTTCTGTCTTTTAGTTGTAGTTTTGAAATTGTTGTGTGAGGCAGCAGTGTAGGTGTTTACCTATGCCACCATCTTGGATTCTCCGCTATTCATATATTTTTAATAGAAATGCTAAGAACAGAAGCATTGGTTACTAGCAAAGAGATATAAGCCTCCTTACTGACCCTCTTCAGCTGAAATTTCTCACATTTGTGGTAGCCTGAAGACCCATAAGTATTTACTTTAAAAAACACACACAAACATCTGTTTGCTCAGACAAATTAGGCAAAAATTTCAATTATTCCTTAAATCTTTTGGTTATAAAATTCTTCATTTTCAACCTGAATTCCTATCTTTTTTATGATCATTTTCAAAATGTTCAGTTCTTTATCAACTCACATCTCTATTCCCTTTTCTTCAATTTGAATACAGAGCACTTCTTTCATAGAGGTAGAATGCTAAGTTTTCTGCTTCCCTATCTACCTCTGTCTTGCCCTATTACAGAATAGTATTCAATTGAACTAGATCATTCAATATTCATTGAAACAGTTATTTTTAACAAAGCATTTATCATTTGCATACAATTGGGAAAAATGGGGTTTATTTAGTATAAAGCAAATGTTTCATATAATTGAAGCAGCGTTAATTTTTATCTAATATAGATTGTCAATTTCAACACTGCTAGCATTTTGTTTCTGATAACTCATTGTTGTGGGGGGCTATATTTGCATTGCAGGCTACTTAGTAGCTCCCTTGCCTTATACGCTCAAGATGCCAATAGTGTGGTCAAAGTTGCAGCACCCAAAATGTCTCTGGACATTCACAAATATCCATAGAGGAAAGGGGCAAAATCACCTGTGATTGAGAACCAGTGATCCAGAAGGTATTGTATCCTTCTCCAAGCTGTGAAGCAAATCAGAGACCTAAAAAATATATTATCTGGATCTCAGGCATTAAAACAAGAAAATAAAACCCACTCTTACCATTCTTCCACTGCAATGATGCATTATATTGAAATGTAACTAGCAAATCTTAGAGCATATGGGGAGGAGGTAAAGCACTGAGTGCTTTCATATGGATAAAAAAATTAATTAAAATTAATTAAAACTGCAGTAAGTGTATCATTAAAATCTCTCTAACATGTTAAATTATTGAAACTGTTCTTAAGGAAGGTAAAGTTAATCCTTTGAATGCAATCCCACACTTAGAAAGTCAATTCACTCCTTCCCATGCTTCAGATGGTTTATTAAACTCATTTCTGACTGTCATAATAATTTGTTTTACAGGAAAAAACATGTCCCAAGCCTTGTCCTAGAGCAGATAGAAAGAACAGCTGAGAGTCACACAGGGAGTGTTTGTTGGTGAGTTAAGAGATAAATATACTCCAGGAGAAGGCAAGAGAATGCTGGATGGGGCTCCCCTAACTAGGCAGCCCCCACTGCTGCTGGGTTCCCTCCTGGAGCCACCAGTTCGGATGGGGAGAACACACCATCTTGAAGGGAAAAGTGTATGTTATCAGAAAACTGAAAATCTACAAATACAGCACCCACCAAACAGCTTAGAACCCCAGAAAACTGGTCCCCAATTGAAACAAACATGCAATTCAGAAGAGCTCTATAATTCATTGTAGTCAGAACAGATTTCTTCTGGGACAAGGAGAGAGAGAACTACATATCCAGACATCCATAGAAGAGGGACCATGGGGAGACAAAGAAACAGCCCACATATGAAAGAAAAGCAGGCATCACCAGAAAAGGAAGTAAACAAAATAGAGGCAGACAACATACCAGAGGAAGAATTCAGAGAAATGGTCTAAGGTGGCTGAAAAGAATGGAAGATAAATTTGACAATATAAGTAAACAACAAAAGGAAATGAAGAAAAACCAAGAAGAACTAGAAAATGACATAGCTGCTGTAAAGAACTCAATAGAAAGCATCAAGAGTAGACTAGAAGAAGCAGAGAACCTCATTAGTGATATAGAAGACAAGGTAGGAAAAGTACCCAAGTAGAGTAGCTTCTAGGAAAAAAAAAATTAAAAAGCAAGAGGAGAGCCTAAGGGAACTTTAGGACAACATGAAACAAAACAATATCTGCATAAAGAGGTTCCAGAAGGAGAGAAAACTAAGCAAGGAATAGAAAACCTCTTTGAGAAATAATGACAGAAAATTTCCTGATATAGGGAAGAAAAAAACCCACACAAATCCAAGAAGCACACAGAGCCTCAAGCAAAAGGAACTCTAAAGGAACGACATCAAGGAAAATTATAGTTAAATTGACAAACACTAATGACAAAATAAGAATCTTAAAAGCAGCCAGAGAGAGTCAGAAAGTTACATACAAAGGAACCCCCATCAGACTAGTGACAGATTTCTCAACAGGAACTCATCAGGCCAGAAGGGAATGGAATGAAATATACAAAGCCATGCAAAGGAAGGGTCTGAATCCAAGAATACTATACCCAACAAGGCTATCAATCAAAACTGAAGGTGAAATAAGGAGCTTCATAGACAAATAAGGACTAAGGGAATTTATTGCCACCAAACCAACAATGCAAGAAATGCTAAAGGGTCTGCTGTAAAAAAAAAAAAAAAAGGAAGGAGAAAAAGAAAAAGAAAGAGGAAGTGAAGAAGGAACACAGGGGTAAAGGGGTAAAGAATAAAAATGGCAACAAATAAGTACCTATCAATGATAACTTCAAATGTAAATGCATTAAATTCCCCAATCAAAAGACATAGAGTAACGAATTGCATAAGAAAACACGACTCATATATCTGCTGTCTACAAGAAACGCACATTAGAAAAAAAGATGCACACAGGCTGTGGGTGAAGGGATGGAAAAGGTTTTTTAGGATAATGGAAGTGGAAAAAAAGCTGGGGGGAGCAATACTTATATCTGACAAATTAGATCTCAAAGTGAAGGATATAACAAGAGATAAGGAAGGCCACTTCATAATACTAAAGGGGACAATGCAACAAGAAGAAATAACTCTGGTAAACATATACACACCCAATACAGGAACACCCAAATACATTAAAAAACTCCTGGAGGATAGTAAGGGAGAGATTGACAGCAATAAAATCATAGTAGGAGATTTTAATACCCCACTATCACCATTGGACAAAACCTCTAAACAAAAAATCAGCAAAGAAACATCAATCCTAAATGACTCACTAGAACAGATATAATTAATTGACACCTTCAAAACATTACAACCCAAAGCCACAGAATATACATTCTTCTCAAGTGCACATGAGTCATTTTCAAAGATAGACCATTTGATGATTCATAGGCAAAGTCTCTTCAAAGTCAAGAAGATAGAAATCATATCAAGCATCTTCTCAGATCACAGTGGCATAAATCTGGAAATCAACTACAATAAAAACAATCCAAAGAAATCAAACACATGAAGACTAGACAGCATGCTATTAAACAATGAATGGGTTACCAGAGAAATCTAGAAAGAAATAAAAAAACAGCATGGCAACAAATGACAATGACAACACAACAATACAAAATTTATGGGACACAGTGAAAGCAGTCTTAAGAGGGAAGTTCATAGCTCTACTAGCCTACTGAAATAAACAAGAAACAATGCTAATAAATTGCCTAACTCCATAACTCAAAGAGCTGGAAAGAGAGCAACAAGAAAAGCCCAGTGTAAGCAGAAGGAAGGAAATAGTAAAGATCAGAGAGGAGATAAATGACATAGACACCAAAGAAACAATTCAAAAGATCAACAACACCAAGAGCTGGTTTTTTAAAAGGAAAAATAGGACTGATGGACCTCTAACCAGACTCACCAAGAAGCAAAGAGAGAGGATCCAAATAAACAAAATCAGAAATGAAAGAGGTGAAATAACAACAGACCCCCAAAATACAAAGGATTGTTAAAAAAAATACTATGAACAACTCTATTCCAACAACTAGACAACCTAGAGGAAATAGACGTATTCCTAGAAAAAATATTACCTTCCAAAACTCAATCAGGAAGAATCTAAACATCTCAATAGGCCGATAACTATGGAAGAAATTTAAACAGTCATCAAAAAGCTTTAAGCAAACAAAAGCCCAGGGCCAGATGGCTTCCCAGGGGAGTTTTACCAAATATTCAAAGAAGAATTAAAATCTATCCTCCAGGCATGCCCACCAGCCAATCAGAGCAAGCATGCAAATTAACCCAACCAAGGTGGCTACAGCCACAGAGAGAGCAGGAGGGAGGCTTGGGTTGCCCCTGGTGATGGAGGAAGCCAAGCTTTCTGCACACCCTGGCTAAAACTTAAGGCAACAAAGTTTCAATGGCTGTGCAAGCAGAAGGCTTGGCTCTGCTCTAGGCTACAAAGTTTCAATTATAGAAGATAAATAAGTCCCAGATACCAGGGCCTCCACTTGGGTCACCAGGGGGTGTGACCAGTCAGTAGAGAAGGACAGTTGGGAGGGAACAGTCCTGCACTGGAGGGCAGTTGTGGGTGATCAGTCCAGCAGGGAAGGGCTGTTGGGAGGTGACCAGTTCAGCAGAGAAGGGAAATTGGGTGTGACTGGGCCTGCAGGAAAGAGCAGTTGAGAGAGACCCAGGCCTGCAGGGGAGGGCAATTATGGGTGACCAGACCCACAGGGGAGGGCAGTTAGGGGCAAACAGGTTGGCAGGGGAGCAGCTAGGCATCAATTAAGCTGGCAGGAAGGCAGGTATGCAAGCAGATGGGAATCAGCAATCCTGAATTGTGAGAGGGATGTCCGACTGCCTTTTAGGTCCAATCTTACCTAAACAGGCAGTCAGACATCCCTCAAGAGGTCCCAAATTGGAGAGGGAGCAGGCTGGGCTGAAGGACACCTGCCCTTCCCCCGCATGCATGAATTTCATGCACTGGGCCTCTAATATATAATAAAGTTTAATAGGATCTGGGCAAACTTAAGTAATAACTGCTCTCCAGTTTTCCTACTCTCCTCTAAGACTAATATTCTTACATGTTTCTACCTAATCACTAGTGGCATTTGAGAATAATGACAAGCTCATGGCAGAATGAAAGCAACCCCTCTCTACGCTCATTGACTCTATCTCTAATTGATCACTATTTATAAATAACTAGAGACCAAAGCAATAGACCAAACAGTGACTTTCACTACCTAAATTCAAAAGACATGTGGTGTCATTCACTGTTCACTGTGGATCAAATTAGGCTAGTCCTATTTTGATGTGGAAGAGAAATATGTAAAGAGTAAATAGCAGCATGGAAGGCTTGTTAGAGACCATTATTATTATTTTTAATCCTTACTCTAAAATAAATAAATATATATCCCCCCCGCCTCCATTTACTTTTTTAGAAAGAATCGAAGGGAAGGTGGTGGAGAGAGAAACATTGATGTGAGAGAGACACATGGATTGGTTGCTTCCTGCACATGCTCTGACCAGGGCTGCAGATCTAACCTGCAAATCAGGTAAGTATCCTTTACCTTGAATTGAACCCAAGATGCTTCAAGGTATGGGAAAACATTCTTATCACTGGACAACATGAGCCAGGGCTGTTAGAAGCCACCTTGTAGACTGACTATCGCATGCCTAAGATTAGAAGCAAACAAATAAATAAAAACAGTATACTGATATTCAGGAAACTCTATAAACTTACCTATAGCCTATATTTCAATATTGGCTCCTATTAATTTGATCTTCCATGTGTCTCCTTTGGGAAAAAAACAAATAGATATTTTGCTGTTTTCTATTTACATTCAAGGTTTTCATGCTGCCTTTTTTCATGCTCTCCTTTACACCTAAAATTTCCTAAATATATTCTATTTTTCATGCCTACACACTCTCCACATTTAGTCTCAACTCACTTTCTTCTTTCCTGAGCGACTTATCTAATTTCCATATCTTTCCAGTTTGAAATTACTCTCCTTTCACATTGTTTTCATAACTCTAATTTTCTTTTTGCTTTGTGTAGTATATTTTTGTTCTAATCTATTATATATATATATATATATATATATATATATATATATATATGCTATATTTTACACTGAATTTTTACAACTTTTTAGTCCAGATCAATTTCTTATTCACCTTTTTAATGCCTACAATGTCTGGGATTATTGTGTTGTGCATCATTGACTCTTAATAAATATTTGCTGAAGAAGTCAGTTTCCTCAATCTGAACAGGTCAAATGGGAGAAAGAAGATGTTAAATTATTCACAAAAAATTTACTTTAATGGCCCTAGCTGGTTTGGTTTAGTGGCTAGAACATTGGCCTACAGACTAAAAGTCCGGGTTTGATTCTGGTCAAAGGCACATTGCCTGGGTTGAAGGCTTAATTCTCAGTAGGGAGCATGCAGGAGACTGACAATCAATGGGTCTTATCATTGATGTTTCTATCCCCATCTCCCTCTCCCTTCCTCTCTTAAATCAATAAAAATACAAAAATTTACTATAATGAAATAAAATGATCTGGCTTCATGCTAGGCATTATAAAATAAAACCGAAATCATAAATCATATTAATATCTGTTACCTATTTAAGGCACATAATTTAAGTTTTACATCAAATTGGTGAGAAATATCAAATGCCTCTTCAGTTATTAATGAGTAAATTGAAGGTCAAAGAGGTTATTATGTAACAAATTCCAAAATGAACCCATGTCTTTTATTATCTAATATTTACACTATTTTCACCTTTTAAGAAATAACATCACAGAATTTTACCTCTTGAAATCTGTAACAGAAAGCAGAATCTTGTAGTATCCCCATATCATTAAAACATATAGAAAACTATAGAATATGAATGGAAACTGATTAATGCTTAATACTTACAAAACCATGAGCTTTTTGCATAGAGAGATGATTTATTAATGGAGGTAGGTCAAGCTTTTGCTTTCAGTACATACAAAATGTAGAAGTGTTACTGTAGTTTTCACAGCTTGTTTCAAAGATTTTGCTTACACACATGCATATGAATATAAACTCACTGAAACTTAATATTTTGGCATTAAAAACTCCTAGAGCCAGCCAGGGTTTCTCAGTGGTTGAGTGTGTTGACCCATGAGTCAAGAGGTAATGGTGCTATTCCCAGTCAGGGCACATGCCCTCTTTTTGGGCTCGATCCCCAGTAGAGGGCTTGCAGGAGGCACCTGATCAATGATTTTCTCTCATCATTTATATTTCTCTTTCTCTTTCCCTCTCCGTTCTTCTCTGGAATTAATAAAAATATTGTATATTAAAACAAAACAGAAGATTCTGGGAGGTGCTCACCTGGCTAGGTCAAACATCTTAGCTGAGCCATTTCAAGAAACACCTGCCTTCCGGTCAAAAGCTACAATGACATTGCCGAGAACAAGGAACCGCGCCCCAAGGACCAGCCTGGCCAGGATGCCCGTCCCATGGAGCAAGGGTTACAGTCTTTGCAGGAGTAAAACTATCACCCAGTTCACGTGATTCCCGCTCCCCCTCGAGCTCTGTCACTTGATTACACATTTGATCCCAGCCAGGGAATGAATGATTCATTTGCAGTGGACCTGGGAGAAAGTGAGGAGAGCCCTGGCCATTTTGACTCAGTGGATAGAACATCAGCCTGCGAATTGAAGGGTCTCAGGTTCAATTCGATCCCATTGTGGTGGGTGCAGCCAATCAGTGATTCTTTCTCACCATTGATGTTTCTATCCCTCTCCCCCTCTCCCTTCCTCTCTGAAATCAATAAAAATATATTTTAGAAGAAAACAAAACAAAACACAACTCCTGGAAGGGCACATATGTTTTTACCTTTATGGTGATAAATTGGAATTTGTTGACAAGAGACCTCACTGTTTCCCACTGAAAAGACTTACTGTACACATTTCATGGCAAGGTCATCCTCATCCTTCCTATGCTGGGCTGAGGTATCAATTAGTGTTCCGGGGCAGTAGTCAAGGCCAGAATTTGCATTTCTGTGTAGTTCTACCAGGATCTGATTTCACTGGCCCATCTTTGCTCCCTATTCATTAGAGGAGAAAATATTTGACAGCTTTGTAATACCATAAAAGCTGAAAAACACTAAGGTAGTAGACAGGGGCACTCTGGGTCTTAGGTAGATCAGAAAGCCAGCTCAGAATCATTGACAGACTGCCATGAGGAGCTGCTGCATCAGCCACTGTGCAATGGCAGGAGGAGGTTTTCTTGGTGATTATGAGAAAATCTGTCAAGCTGACCTGTGACATAAGTTTATTGACATTGTGATAGTATCCTTTCAGTTATTAGTAATTAATCTATACAAAGGTATACAAAAAACTGCACATGGTTTGGCAAAGGAGAAATGGTACAAAAACTAATTTTTGGAATGAATTCCTCAGGCAGGTGTTATGAAATGAGGCTTATATTATTGGTGAGGTATAACACTAAGGATTATGAAAGAATATGGCTGCAATGTGAAGCATGATTTCAAAAGTGTACACTCTAAAATAAAAATAAAACTATCGTCCTTTGATGCATAAATTATATGAGAAACACATACCAAGGCTAGTTAATGTGGAGGACATTTGCCCTGATAAATAATTCAGAATAAAGCTTGTCTATTATTTGTTGCTTTCTGTCTTTTCCCTAGTATTGCTCTCTGCTCTTTTCAGACTCCTGACTTCAGTGCTCAGAAGGGAAACAAGCAATACATTCATTGTTACAAAACCCTCTAAATCCCTGAGTGTCTATATATGTGTGTATGCCTTTATATTTGCCAATCTCCTGTAATCTTACTAAACCTGGGGATCACAGATGGCCACTTTTTAAAAATATTTTAATTGATTTCAGAGATAAAGGGGGAGGGAGAGAGAGATAGAAACTTCAATGAGAGATATTCGTTAATTAGCTGCATCCTGCACACCCCTAATTGAGGATCGAGCCACGAAACTGGGCATCTGCCCTGATCAGGAATTGAACCATGACCTTCTGGTTCATAGGTTAACATTCAATCACTGAGTCACACTAAAAATGCTCCCCCTTTTTAATCTAATAAATAAGATGCCCAGTTCTCCTTTTTATTTTGAACCCTTTTTTCAGCAACCTCTTCTCTTTTATTTTGGAATGAAAAACATGCTCTTACTTCTTTCTTCTCTAGGAGAGGCAAAAATCCAAGGGATATTCATTTACTTCTACAAATTATAATCAAAAGAGTTTTCCTTTTTTTAGATAGGAAGGACATATGTCAGGGGAGGCGACAGTCAAACCACCAATTTATAGCTTTGCTTATTATGTCCCATGGGTTGTGAATACAGCTGTATCTAAATATATCATTTTTTTTTTAGTTTTGAAGCATTAACCAGAATTCTAAGAAACAAACAAAAAATTACTTTCTGTGGCTATAATCTATTTATGTTCTAATATTTCCATTTATTTTAGACTAGAGGCCTGGTGCATGAAAATTCACACACTTGTGGGGTCCTTCAGCCCAGCCTGAGCCCTTTTACAGTCCAAGACCCCTAGGGGGAAGTCCACCTGCCAGCTTAAGCCCAGCCAGATATTCTTCACACTGCAAAGGAGGCAGGAGAGGCTCCCACTCCACTGCTGCACTCATAGACATCAGTCCAGCTTGTAGCTGAGCAGAGCTTCCCTGTGGGAGTACACTGACCACCAGGGGCAGCTCCTGCATTGAGCTTCTTCCCCCTAGTGGTCAGTGCACGTCATAGTGACCAGTCATTCCTGGTTGTTCTGCCATTAGGATCAATTTGCATATAACCCTTTTATTATATAGGATTTTCTACTTCTGCATAATTGAGAGTTACTCCAGTTAAGGTGCTTTTCATTTTTAGAGTCTTGACAAACAACCATTAATTACAGCTATGCATGCAGTCATATAATGATTTGGAATCTCTCAGGGGGTTCTTGAATTATGTTTCAAAGGACATGGTGATTAGCAATCCTTCCTTCTGCAGCATAGAAGGTGACTCTTGCCTAAGTCAATGTGCCAGAAACCAATTAGCTTAAGTGTCAAGTACATAAGTGAAAAGTGTTTTCTCTCTCTTTTTCATTTTTCTATCTAGTCTTCCTTCTTTCCTCCTCTTTCCTCCCTTTTCTTTCCATTCCTCTTTTTCCTGTCCTTTTCTTTAATAAATATAAAGAGGAAGGGAGAGGGAGAGAGAAATAGAAACTTCAATAATGAAAGAGAATCATTGATCAGCTGCCTCTTGCATGTCCCCCACTAGGGATCAAGCCCACCACCAGAGCATGACCTCCTGATTCATAGGTTGACCCTCAACCACTGAGGCACACCAGCCAGGCTCCTTTCTATTTTTAATTACACAGGATGACAAAAAATAGTTTGAGTGTTCTCTTTCAGGAGTAAAGAGAATATCTATCTTATTTCATAGCTTGAAGATGGAAGTAAAGGCAGTTTATGTCTCTCCTTATCCACAGCCAAAAATTGTGGGGCTGGAAGGGAATGCAATGACTTCTGTAACAGCAGCTGCTTTTATATACCCATTTCATCAGAAAAAAAATAATACATTTACATCATGAAAAATACAAGACAATCAGACTCTCAGTGTATCACATCTTTATCCAGTCCTCTATCAAGGAGCAGTTGGATTTTCTCCATTTCTTAGCCACCATGAATAGTGTTGCAATGAATACAGGTGTGCATATATGTGCAAATAAATGTTTTTAAATTTTGGGGCTAGACACCCTGAAGATAAGTTGCTGGGTCATGTGGTAATTCTATTCTTAATTTTTTTGAGAAATATTTCTATTGCTTTTCATTTGTCTGTACCCATTTATATTCTCACCAGCAGTTATTGAGGGTTTCTTTTTCTATAAAACATTTCCAACAGTAATTATTTGTCTTATGGATAATGGCCATTCTAACAGGTATGAGGTGGTATTTCATTGTTTTGATTTTCATTTCCTTAATAGCTAGTGAAGCGGATCATTTTCTCATATATCTGTTGGGCATTATTATGTCTTTTTGGGAGAAGTGTCTATTCAGGTCCTCTGCACAATTTTTAACCATCATTTTTGGTGGTGTCACCAAGTAAAGAAGCAAAGCCCTGTCCAGTATGCTAAGTGATTGGAGCTTTAGCCATGCACCAAAGTTCCATGGGTTCAATTCCTGGCAAGGGCATATACTGAGTTGTGTGGTTCTCCCTTCTTCCCACCCTACTGGGAGTGTGTGCCAGAGGCAACCAATCAATGTGTTTCCCTCACATCATATTTCTCTTTCTCTGTTTCTCCCTTTCCCTTCCACTCTCTCTTTTTACATGTATATATAATGTTGATTTTTTACAGCGAGGAAGGGAGAAGGATAGAGAGTTAGAAACATTGATCTGCTGCCTCCTGCACAACCTCCACTGGGGATGTGCCCGCAACCAAGGTACATTCTCTTGATTGGAATTGAACCTGGGATCCTTCAGTCCACTTGCCAAATGTCTATCTACTGAGCCAAACCAGTTAGAGCCCTTCCACTCGCTTAAAATAATTAATGGGAAAAAAATGTCCTCAGGTGAAGGTTAACAAAAAAGAAAAGAAGCAAAGGTACAAACTAGACATAGACCATCCACATTCCCATCCTTTGCCTGATAAATGATAAAATAGCTGGTTTTACAAATCAAGTAAACAAAATACCTGTTATCTGTTGTTTAAGAGTGTCTCCTTGCCCCAGGATCCTGGTCTTGGGTCACGCTCAGTCAGATGTAGTATGAGACCTATTTTTCACAGCCTCTTCTGAGAATAGGGTGGCCTCAGGATAAAATATTATCTAATCTAGGGTTTATTCTTGCCACTCCTATTCATCTCACTTTCCCACACCTGTTTCTTTTACCCTTGTCTGATCCTTCCTAAAAAAAAAAGCACTTACCTTGAGAAATTTGCATCTCATGTGGTCTCAGTGTTCTCTTTGCTGCAATAATCCCCAGCACAATAAACACTTCTTGTAATATTATTTCAAATAAAGTCTCTTCTCAATAAGTCTGAAATTTTTGTTTTGACTGTGCAGTTGACTTATACTTGGTATAAGGGAAGAAGAAGCAAAAGAGGGTTTGGCCAAGTTTGTACCCTAAATATCAATATTTACAGGGTAGAACAAGGATAAGGCATCCTAAAATAGTTTGACAAAGAACTTAGAAAAGCAATGGTAATTGGAGATGTGTGCATATAAAATTGAAAGAAAGAGGTGTAGTAGGTGCAGATATTGTCAAATATAAGGATTCTCTTGATAATTAAAAAGAAAAAAGGAGATTCTAGGCGGAATAAGAAAGTATTTAACACCTAATGTGAATTGAGATTTTTCTGTACTATGACAATTAACTCATAAGACCACTCACTGTTAATGACTAGAGTGAGGGATTTGGAGTCAGACATATCTGGGTTTAAATTTAGGTCTATGAGTTAGATTTTTTTTATATATACTGAATCATCCAGCATAAAAAATAAAATCATAATAATTTATTAATATGTTGTTGCAGAATTTATCAGGCAACTGGAAAATACACACAAGTACCCAGATATTCAGGAAAAAACCTTTATTTAAAGCAGCAATACGGGATTTGAAGATTCTGCACCTGAATAGCTAATACAATGAGATCACCCCTTAAATTTATGTATTTGTTTCCTACCTGTTTCCTAACTACCAAGCTTTTGTGGAGGACTTTCACAGCCCCTCCTGAGTCAGTTAGAATGGGGAGTTATGTTGTATCTAAATGCTAGTGACCTCTGCGCCCAGCCAAGCTGCCAAATTCCCAGCGGGTGCCCCTGCACACTGGGAGCACACAGGACAACAGACTATTGCCTAAGGAAAGGGCAGTGACTTAATTATAGGCTAACAAGAATGTGCACTAGGACACAGGTCACCAGTACAGATTCAGATTGCTAGCCTCTCCCTCCCCTGAGGTGGCCCTCTATACCCTTCCTCAATAAATATATATAAAAGCTTAAGCAACCATCCAACTGTTCAACCGTCCGATTGGTAGCTATGACACACTGACCATCAGGGGGCAGATATTCAATGCAGGATGTGCTAAGTTGCGGTGACTTCACAGTGGCAATTCTCTGGTGATGCACCCAAAACCAGGGAGGAGGGAGCCCAATTTTGGAGTGCATCACCCAAGAAATGCCCTATTGCAATTTGGGAACCCTTGGAGGATGTCAGAGAGCTGGTTTCAGTCCCATCCCTGCAGGCAGGCTGAGGAACCCTACCAGTGCATGAATCCATGCATTGGGCCTCTACATATAATATTGATTAATTTATATTGAAGAGTAACCTTGTTTCAGGAATAATACTAAAAACACACTATCTCATCCAACTCCAAAGTCGTTATATGATGTAGCTATATTCAACATCCACCTTTATCTAAGAAGAAAGTGTCACACAGAGGTTAAAAAAGATATCCAAGATTATCTGATGAATCTGAGACTTGAACCCATTCACTTTATATGCTCTCATCCATGCACCTACCTTCTACATTAGATTTCTAACTTTTAAAAATCAATTCAATTCCTTAAATTCATTTCTGTTTGTTTTCTCTTGAAGAAAGCAGCTAATAATATGTACCTCAAGGTTTCCTTTCTCTGTGAAGGATTAAATGAGGCAATAAAATAAAGTGATTAGCCTAATGACCAGTACAAAGTAAGATTTCAATAAATGATAGCTCTTAATCTATCCTAAGCGTGAATACTAAGTCTAAGAGAGGAAAAGAAACTCACACAAGGTCATAGAGGTAGCAAGTACAAGAATTAGGATTCAAAGCCATGTCTCTCTTACCGAAGATTTTTCTTTTTCCACCACGGCTTGCTGTCTCAAATGAGTAAGATAAATTGACTCTTGATTAATAAATGAAACAGTGCATTTGCTTTTATCATTCTGCTGCTTTTGGAAGGTATTTTCAGCCAGTTCTCTTGTGGGAAAAGTAGGGGACCAACAGAGCCTTATGTCTTAGTGATTGCTCCTCCATCTGGCGTGATTGAGTAAGGATGCAAGACATAGGAGGAATATCAATTCACTCTCAGCTGTCACCTTCTTTTTCTCCTCACTGGTGTTTTACAACATCTGCTTGCTGCTGTTTCTTTCATACCTGTGATTCTTAATCATTTTTTCCAGTGCAAAATTACTTTATTCTCTGGGGGTGTCCTCCTCACACGTTGCTAAATAATGCAGAACATGATGTCCCAGCATGTTCTGTGTGTGTCCCTGGTGAGTGGACAAAGGCAGAACAGATGTGGCTCTCTGTCAGAAAGAGATGTCATAAGCTCTCCAAAGCCACCTCCATGGAAGGCCTGCATTATTCTGGACCTGGATGAAACAGTAACAGAAATAAGATACAATAGGTTTGGGAACTGGTTGCATGTCCACCACCTAAGGAAGATTGACGAATACAGCAAATTGAGTTGCAAAGAGGCTTCTTGATTTAAAAAGAGCCATCTCAGACTAGAGGTAGAGACTGTAAGAAGAGAGCCACATCCATTTAGGTGGGCTCTTGGCATAAAAGAGGCAATGTTAATTGAAATTGCAAAAGGTGATTGTAATTTTCCTGTTTTTTTTTTAGTTCATTAGAATATAAACCCAATAAAAGATATTTTAAAACGTATCGAGAAAGAGAGAGAGAGAGAAATATTTCACTCAGTGGATTTACTTAGTTAATGTCTGTATGCCTCACTAGGCTACAAGTGTCACAGTAGTGCAGGGGCTAACTTGTCTTGACTGATATTCTTTTATTAGGTAGTAGCAAACTGCCTAGTATTGCCTCTGGAACAATGAATAAATTAATGAACAAATACAGGAAGGAAATTAAAAACTGACATTAAAGAGAAGGCATGCATCTATAAGAATTCAGTGAACTATTGTAAATCAATTATAAAGGGAGATTGTGGATAAAAATTAATGGTTCACCTAATTTCTTATATTTGATACACACATATTTTCCTTAGAGAACCTTACAGTAAAAGTGGTGAAGCAGCTATGGTAGAAGGAGCAGAAAGGGTACCCAAATATCACCAATCACTCGCATGAAGGAAATAGCTATGTGTTAAATAAAATATTTTCTGATCTCTGCCAGGGATATCCCTCTCAGCAAATAGAAGGCACAATCTTGTGCAGTGTTCAGTTAAATCACTGTTTACATGGGACTCTAGTTGTTTACTTATGTCTGTCTCTCCTATTAGAATTGAAATGTTTAGAAGACAGGTGGTTGTATTATTTATTTGCCTTGGAATTTCAGAGGATTATAAAATGGCAGACATTCAATCTATGAATGAATGAGTCGAAGGGAATAAACGTGAAGAAAAGAAAAGCACAAATTGCTTTTATTTTTGTCAAATACTTTTTTTCCCTCAATACATTTAAGGAGCAGAGGATTCCTGGGAGATGGCAGAGTACAAAGACCAGGAATCTGTCTCCCCATCTTGACAACGATTTTATTTAATATAATCTATTTCATGTGACTATTTTGAAACTCTGGGTTCAATTTGAAGGCTTGAAACTTCCAGCAAAAGGCCTGGATGATGGTAAATTGTAGTTAATTTTACTCAATTTCATCTCTTAGCTTGGTAGCAGTTACTGATCTCCTAACCCTGGTCATGTGGCAGGCAGCTGTGTATATATTTTTGATGCAACTTGCAAGGACCAGGACAGACGCTGTCATTCAAATATCAGGGATCTGTGCTCTGATTTCTAATCATAAACTGTGATTGAAGACACAGAGGTGGTAGCCATTGTTACACCTTCACTGCCATTGTCATTATTTACAATATAGCTAAAAGGTGGAAGCAACCCAAGTGTCCATCAGTGGATAAATGGATAAACAAAACATGGATCAACCTAAGAGACACGGTGCATTTTCAAATACGCATTAGTATTGATGAAACCTAAGGGCAGTCTTATTAATCAACTGAGCAAAAAGAAGAATATGAGTTCCTTAGAGTAGTTAAATTCATAAAGACAGAAAGTAGAATGGTGGTTGCTCAAATGAAAGAGGAATGAGACATATTTTTTCAATGGGTATAAAGTTTCAGTTCTGCAAGATGAAGAGTTATAGTGATGGATAGTGGTAATAGTTTGCACAACAGTATGAATGGACTTAATGCCACTGAACTGTACTCTTAAAATGGTTAAGATGCTAAATTTTATGTTATGTGTGATTTAACCACAATTGTAACAATTTTTAAAAAGATATTTACTGAGAAAAAAAATATTAAATAATATTGTAAAATTTATCATAGCTATAATTTATTAGGTTTCTATAGAGGGTCATATTCTATATTAAAATACTAGGTTATATAAGAACATGTAAGATTATATATTAATTCTCCACTCTATATACTCATAGTCTATATTTTTCACATTAAGAGGAAGTAATACTGTTTTAATTTGCAGATAAAAAATGGGAGTTGGAAGAGTAAGTCAGCAAATATAAAACTTCAAAATTACAGTCAGGATACAGAACAACTCTTTCTCTGAGATTCATTTACAAATAGAAATGAACTCAACTATAAGCCAAGCTATTTAATTTACACAAAATTAAGTATTTTTTTTCCCTCATTTGCCTGCATCATGCCAACATTTCTACCAAACAACAACAACATCAACAACACCCCCAAACAAACAAGCACAAACAAACCAAAACAAAAAACAAAAAAAACAACCCTCCACTCCTGAGCAAAAGTTAGAGAGGTAATAAGCAAAATTCAGAGTCAAAGTAGCATTGTCACCTACCCAAGAAGAACAACAAAACAAAAAACATGAAATTACTATTCTTCTCCAGGAGAAACACTGTATCCCCATTTTATTGAAAGGCACTACCAGCTAAGGCTTCACTGGTCAAAGAGGTGGCATTGACCCCTGGTGGCCTGATCACCTACAACTGCCCTCCCTTGCAGACCTGATTTCTCCCACCTGCCCTGCCCTGTCGGCCATCTTGTGGCAGCCATCTTGTGTCCACATGGGGGCAGCCATCATATGTGCTGGAATGACAGTTAATTTGCATATTACACTTTCATTAGATAGGATTAGAGGCCCGGTGCATGAAATTTGTGCATGGGGAGGTGTCTTTCAGCCCAGCCTGCAGCCTCTCCAATCTGGGACCTCTTGAGGGATGTCTGAATGCCCCGTGGGATTGGGTCTAAACAGGCAGTCGGACATTCCTCTCACAATCCAGGACTGCTGGCTCCCAACTTCTCACCTGCCTGCCTTCCTGATTGTCCTAACCGATTCTGCCTGCCATCTTGAACCCCCTAACTTCTTCCTTGCCAGCCTGGTAACCTCTAACTGCCCTCCCCTGCAGTCTTGCTCACCCCCGACTGCCCTCCCTTGCAGGCCTGATTCTTCCAACTGTCCTCCCCTGCTGGCCATCTTGTGCCCACATGAGGGCAGTCAGCTTTTGTGTTGGAGTGATGGTCAATCTGCATATTACTCTTTTATTAAATAGGATAGATGCCTGGTGCATGGGTGGGGGCCAGTTGGTTTGCCCTGAAGGGTGTCCTGGATCAGGGTGGGGGTTCCCTTGGGGCATGGGGAGGCCTAGGCAAGGGGCCTGTAGTGGTTTGCAGGCTGGCCACCCCTCTCCCTCTTCCCCCACCCCAGTGACCCAAGTGGAGGCCCTGGTAGCTGGGATTTATTTATCTTCTACAATTGAAACTTTGTAGCCTGGAGCAGAGCTAAGTCTTCTGCTCACTTGGTGGAGGCAGCCATTTCTTTTGGAATTTATTTATCTTCTATAATTGTAACTTTGTAGCCTTAAGCGGAGGCCTGGGCCAGCCAGAGTGTGTGGAAAGCTTGGCTTCCTCCATCACCAGGGCAACCCAAGCCTCCCTCCTGCTCTCTCTGTGGCTGCTGCAGCCATCTTGGTTGAGTTAATTCGCATACTCACTCCTGATTGGCTGGTGGGCAAGGTTTGTCAGCATGCCTTGTGGGTGTAGAAGAGGTATAGTCAATATGCATATTACTCTTTTATTAAGTAGGATATTACTCTTTTATACACACACACACACACACACATATACATATATATATACACACACACACACACACACACACACACACACACAGTGGTACCTCGAGATACGAGTTCCCTAACATACGAGATTTTTGAGATACGAGCCATCGAGCGAGCGATTTTTGCTTTGAAATATGAGCAAGAGTTGAGATACGAGTAATCGCATGAATCGGCCAGCTGTACACGACCCACCAGTTTACCTCGACTCGAGCGTCTCATAGTTTCCCATGCCTCAAGGTTACAGAATGAATTAAACTCATATCTCGAGGTACCACTTTAGGTATGTATATATACATATATATATATTTAGGTATGTATATATACATATATATATATACATATATATATATTTATATTTATATTTATATATATGTATATATAAGAGGTCCAATGCATGAACTCATGCTCCAGTAGGATTGGCCTGGCCTGTAGGATCTGACCATAACCAGCTCTCCACCATTCTCTGAGGGATCCCAAATTGTGAGAAGGCACAGGCCAGACTGAGGAATCCCACTGATACATGATCGGGGCCAGGGAGAGACATGGGAGGTTGGCTAGCTAGGAAAAGACTATAGGAAGGCTTCAGAGTGTGTCCAGCCCATCTCGCTTAGTCTCTATTGGCCAGACCCCAGCAGCAAACTAACCTACTGGTTAGAGCATCTGTCCCTGGTGGTCAATGAATGTCATAGTGAGCAGTTAAGCTGCCTTAGCATATCATTAGAATATTATGCTTTGATTGGTTGAACAGCCAACTAGTTGACCAGACACTTAGCATATTAGAGTTTTACTATATAAGATATATATATATATATATATATATCAACAAGTTGGAGACTCAGGAGAATTAGTGAATAGTTTCTGTCATAGTCTGAAGGGCTTAGAACAAAGCAAGCTGATGATGTAAGTTCCAGTTTGAAATCCAGCAAGCTAAGACACAAGGAAAGTTGATGTTTTAGTTTGAGTCTAAGGATGTGGAAAGATCTAAGTCCCAGTTAAACAGTTAGGAAAAAGGAGTTTCATCTTATTCAGTCTCTTATTCTATTCAGGTCTTCAAATAAATGGATGAGGCCCATCTGCTTTAGAAAAGACAATCTGCTTTATTCAACCCATTCAAATATTAATATCACCTATTAACACATGAAAAGTAATGTTTTACTAAATGTCTGGATACCCTGTAACCAAGTCAAGTGGAAACAAAATTAACCAGGGATATAAAGTAACAGCATAGAGAATATAGTCAATAATATTGTACTATGTATGGTGCCAAGTTGGTACTGGAAATATTGGGAGAACACTTTGTAAAGTATATGATTGTCTATGCAGTATACTGTACACCAGAAACTAAAACAAGATAATATTGAATGCAAATTTAATTGAAAAATAAAATAAATAAATGCATAAATAAAAGTAACCATTACCAGGGATAAACTAAAGAAACAAATATCTGAGAAGATAAAATTGGACTAAAATACAGAGCACTAGAAGATAGAATTCTTTCTTTTGACATAGTTCTGTTTCTTAATTTTATCTTTACTTGCTTTTTGAGTCCTTAAGTTGTAATTATACTTTCAAATTCTAGACATTGTACTAGATTTTCTATAATTATCCCAATTTTGTTGAGCACCACTATTTTTCTGTTGAAATTCACTATCTTGTCTTTTATTTCAAAGAACATAATGACTTTTTTTTGTATGTGTGCTTTGTGTTTTTGTTGTTTGTTTGTTTTTTGTTTGTTTGTTTTTGTGGGTGTGTTTGCAATTCTATTACTTGGGTATTTTCTTACATGCCACTGGAGGCTCTAAGATCCAAGTTTTGTATCACCAGCTCCACACAGCTGTTGAATGTGCTGCTCATCTTTTTCACTCACCACCTTCAGTATTAGCAATTGCCACCAGGTAAAAGGGAAAATTTGAGTCCATTTGTATAACTTTCTCTATCTCTAGTCTTGGCACCATAGGTCATCACTGGTCTAGGTAGTTCTCCTATACTTTAAACCACATATGCTTTAATTTCTGAATAATTTTTTTTTTTAATTTTCACTTGGAATTTTGGGAAACCAACCTAAACCTGTTCTTGCCAGAAATGAAATTTCCTCCACATTAAAGAGTTGATCTTTCTGAATCTATGGCCATATCCAAATCCGACTTTAAATCTTCCATTTGAAAACAGAGCAAATAAATTTGCAAAAGCAGCGTTTTTTACTGTGCAAATGTTAACTCCTTATCTAACGAAAGAACAATTATTTTCATGGTCTTATAAATTCAGCTCTTTCCTTCTAGAAGCTAACACCTGGCTTTAGCAAAGCCATCACATATTTTAAACATTTTAAACCTAATAATATATTGTAAATTTAAACAGAGCTACAATGAAATGCTGAAGTTGGTTATACATTGTCATACCAAATAAAAATATATAAATATTACTTGTTAGATGGCCATGATATAAAGGGAAATTGTGGAAAGCTAGTGTCTAATCAATATTATTTATAAATTAAGTGTAAAATTATATACACTTGGAGTGACAATTTTCACTTAATTTAAGTAACAATTTCAAGAAAATCGAAGTCAATCTGTTTATTTATTCAATTTGCTAAATCTGTAAATATGTTAAAATTACAAAGAAAGTAAATGACTATATTTTCACAGACACACTATCACATACTTATCCTCCCAGTAAATGTTTCTAAAGTAAAGGGTATCTGAATACCAAATTTTTTTTTTATGAATTATTCTTAAAGTCTGATGTGTTGACCATATTTTCATTGCTAAATTTGCATCCTGAGAGATGAGGACACCTGATGAGGTAATTATTATGGCCATAAACCAGCAGCAATCAATGATCACTTGTATACATCACTAGGATTCATAATTGACTCATGTTTTCTATGCAAATATTTTTAGTGTCCGTGCATTAAGTGTCCTTCTATCTGTCTCATAATTACAATGTTCACATTGTATATTCTAAAGATGGTATGGAAACATCCCTCTTCCCCTTTCCTTCTGCAATGTGATCTTACAACTATCCCACCATTGAGAGGGGGGTTTTATAATTTCTCCTCTTAGAATCTAAGTGCTTTGACTAATAGAAGGAGATGGAAGTGATGCTGTGATATTTAACTGGCCTGGAAGCTTCTGTCTCCTGCCTTTTGAAAACCAGTATCATTGCTGTGGGAACCACAGGGAGAGGCCATGTGTGGCAGCTCTATTTTTGGCTGCCCCTGAGTTGCAGTCAAAGAAAGGAAGCAGCAACTGTGAATCAGCTGTGTTGTGTGTTGCCCAGACAAAACTCCAGCTCACTCCAGGTACAGCTGCCAATGGAGTCCAATCACATGAAAGAACCCAGGAGCCAACAGAACCATGAAATAAAATAGTACTTTTTTTTTTGATACATTACATTTTGGATGTATGCAGCAATAGATTGGCCCCATACACAGGCCAAATAGAGATTCTTTTAGAAAACAATCTTTGGTGATCTAAGTCTATTCATCCTAAGTAGTCCCTCTGCCTTTTCACACCTAAGCTGTGAAAATATTAGAGCTTAACAACATATCACTGTATTCTACCTTGGTTTATAGATGAGAAAATAGAGCTTCACACACACACACACACACACACACACACACACACACACACACAAATACTAACTTAAGTTACACCAGGATCTTACCAAAGAGAGTCCCAAAAGTTTTAATTTCCTGGTATCATGCCATAGAAACAAACAACAATATACTTCCAAGTGGAGATGAATGCAAAATGGTCCTGAACATGAACTATTTCTTCAACAGATGGGCTTGACAGAAGCATTTTAAGGTCATAATTATTAGCAGTAGGAATTTCCTTGATTGTCTTGCTGTGGGAGTAGTGAGGGCAATTCTGCAAGGGAAGCAAAATGATAAAGGAGCAGGTCTGAATTCTATTAAGGATGTTTTTCTAAGTAACTTGCCCTAATAGGTTTAATGATAGTGCAAGAGAAGGAGAAATGTGAGACAGAGAGGAAACATGGAAACTGAAGTACTTGCTAAGTACCAATCACTTTGAAGCACTTTTCACATTATTTCAAGTATCCTATCTAATAAAAAGAGTAATATGCAAATTGACCATATCTCTGATACACTTACAAGCCATACCCAACAGCCATGCCCAATAGCCAATCAGAATGAGTGTGCAAATTGACCCAACCAAGATGACCTTGGCTACAGAGAGCTCAGGGGAGAGGACTGGGTTGTCCCTGGTGATGGAAGAAGCCAAGCTTTCCTCAAAACCTGGAAGAGGGTGGAGGGTTGGGTGGGGGGAGGTTAAGGCAACAAAGTTTCAATGGCTGTGAGCAGAAGGCTTGGCACTGCTCCAGGCTACAAAGTTTCAATTGTAGAAAATAAATAAATCTCAGATACCAGGGCCTCCTCTTGGGTTGCTGGGGGGTGTGGCCAGCCTGAAAACCGCCACAGGCCCCTTGCCCAGGCCACCCCACACCCCAAGGAAACACCAATCCTGATCCAGGACACCCTTCAGGGCAAACAAGTTGGGGATGATCAAGCCCTGCAGGGGAGGGTAGTTACGGGTGACCAGATTGCAGAGGAGGGAAGTTGGGGTGACTGAGCCTGCAGGGAAGTGTATTTGAGTGTGACCAGGCCCACAGGGTAGGGAAGTTAGGGGCAAACAGGCTGGCAGAGAGGGAGTTAGGCATCAGTCAGGCTGGCAGGGGAGTGGTTAGGGGGTGATCAGGCTGGCAGGCAGAAGCAGTTAGGAGCAATCAGGAAGGTAGGCAGGTGAGCAGTTGGGAACCAGCAGTCCTGGATTGTGAGAGGGATGCCCGACTGCCTGTTTAGGCCCAAACCTACCTGGATCCCTCAAGTGATCCCAGATTGGAGAGGGTGCAGGCTGTGCTAAAGGACACCCCCACCCCCATGCATGAATTTTGTGCACTGGGCCTCTAGTTTCTTATAAGAATCCATAGAAGATAAATTACCCCAACTTTATGAATGAAGAAGGAGAGGATTAGAAAGCTTAGCTAACACTGAATTCTAAACCACAATGATTTCCCCCCAGGCTTTTTTTTTAATATATTTTTTTTATTGATTTCAGAGAAGAAAGGAGATAGAAACATCAATGATAAGAGAGAATCACTGGTCTGCTGCTTCCTGCATGCCCCTACTGGGGATCGGGACTATAATCTGGGCATGTGTCCTTGACCGGAATTGAACCAGGGACCCTTAAGTCCGCAGACCGATGCTCTATTCACTAAAGCAAACCAGCTAGTGTCCTCCCAGTCTTTTGCTCAATTGAATATAGCTTGATGAGGAGTCCAGACCAGGTAAAGGTACTACTAGGAATGTTTACTATATAAAACAGAAGATTTGGCCTGGGCAAAATATCTTCAGGTGCCTAAATAATCATTTGAAACATAAAATAGACATGAATTCTTACAAGAGGTTTTCTAAACTACTAAAATGATAATTTGATAAGAAGAGTGGAAAATGAATTTCTTATGAAGAAGAGATGGGACTAGAAATTTGTGGTGATTCATCCCATCTCTCAGGATTCCTCTGCTTTGCCAACCTAATGAATCTGCATAAACCCCTGGCTTCCTTCTAGGTGGGAAGCCTAGTTTCATGCAAAGTAACCCAATGACTGAAGAAGAAAGCAGATGTGGTGATTATGTTTTCTGTGTACTTCTCATAGTACAAGTCTGTGCAAATTGTATGAAGTTTCTTCCACCTGAAGTTTTTACCTTTCCTTTCCTGTTGAATAACAGATTAGGTTTTTAATTATTCTATATCAGTATTTCATCTTCCAGTTCCTCAAAGCTTTACATCACATCAGAGATATAAATCTCATATTCATTCGTTTCTTCACGCCACAATTTACTTTTCAGTTGATGTGTTCAGAACACATTGGCATAAGGTCTTACGAGTTAATAGATGGATGAGAAAGATTTTCTGACCTTAAAGGACCATCCACCTGTAAAAGGAGAAAGGAAAGTGAACAACAAATATGCAATGCAGCATGGTAAATTCTTTGCCTGGCAAAAGTATAAGTGAAAACAAAACAAAAAAAAAAGCTGTAGCATCTAACTGAAACTAGTCTCATCTGCAAAGGCTTCAGGAGGAATCGGGATCAGAACTGAATTGTAATAGACTCATTGAAAGGCAAAAAAGTGGGCAGTATACTTTTCTTAAAGCATTTAGGTGGTGAAAGGAACATGTATGTGGCTGTATCCTAAGAACTATTCTGTTTATTTTCTGCTCTAAATAGGATAGTATGTTTCTGAGATGGGGAGGATGGGAGTAGGTGTTAGTGATCCTCAACTAGGGGTGATTTTGCCCACCCCCTTGGGAAAATTTGTCAATATATGGAGACATGTCACAACTGGAGGAATGAATGTGACTGGCATTTAGTGGTAGAGATCAAGGATACTGTTAAGTATCCTATGATACACAGGACAGGACCCCAGAACAAAGAACAATCCTGCAAAATATATTTAGAGTGTCAGGGATGATAAATTCTGCCTGAAGTGCTTAAAAAGTTTGAAACCTTAGCTTTAAATAAAAATTATCATTGCTGACTTTAAAGTAAAATAGTAACAAAGTAGGATCCTCCTCTCTTTTGTCTTCCTGAGGCCATCCAGAACTCTGCTGTGGAAACAGTAGGCATTGCATAGGGCTGCTGAGCTTGCCATTTTTATAAAGTGCCTTGGGTTTGCTCTGACCTTTCTGTATTCCTAATTCTCTTGAATTCATTTTTTTTAAATCTAGGGAAATGTGTTTCTTGATTAAGTACAAGATCAAGTATATCTTCTTCCTAAATTAATGTTCCTCTTGATCAAAGTGCTCACTCATTTGTTATTTCTCCAAAAGGAAATGTGCATTTCTCAGACTCCATAAATCATATAAATAGGTTTTTTTTATTCACCACTTAAATGGAGATAAATCATAACCTATCTGCAGTATCTTTAGTTTGTACTGCAAATTTGTATCTGGATATCCAGGATTTGGGTAACCCAATCATTTTCTCAGACTCTCAATCCATTCTGATCCCCACTTTACCCTATTTAGGGTTATAATTATTGGTGAAAATCAGATTTTCCCATAGGATCCAGAGAATATCATTTTCTGGACCCAAGCACAGAAGATTGTGGTGTGATAAGATGGGGCATTGGGGACCCTCTTGGGTTCCCAATGCCCCATCTTTGTCTTTCCTGCCATGGAAAAGGCCCAGCCTTGTTTTCATCAAGGCCAAAACAAAGTCCAGTGTCCAGAGTCTCTGTTTTATTTAATGCTTAGTTTTTTGGAGCCCCCACAGTCTGTGGGCCCTGGTTTCTGCTAAACCCATGCTCATTTGCTCCCTGGAGAGAGAGTGCATGAACAAATGGGTGAGTGAGAAGATCTGTGTTCACTTGGAATTATAACCAGTAATGTTTTCAAGGTAACCGATGAACTTCCCAAGCTTTCATGGGCTTCTGATGGGTCCAACCATTAACCCATGATCCCTTTCTCAGGTGAGACTGGCAGAACTCTATAGTCAAGTACCGCCCTCTGCCATTTACTTCTATTGTGCATGCGTTTACCTACTTCTGATCCACCCTCACAAACCTGTTTGGGAGGCTGCTCCTTACATTGGGAAGGAAAGGTTGTTAAAGCTGTAGCTTCCTGGAGAAACAAACAGACTCCGTGCCCCAGTCCATTAGACTCAACAATGTCCAATTCCTTTTGCTTCCTTCTTATTAAGAATTATTGACCGGCTGCCTCCTGCACACCCCCTACTGGGGGTCAAGCCTGCAACCGGGCATGTGCCTTTGGCGGGAATTGAACCAGGGACCTTTCAGTCTTCAGGCTGATGCTCTACTCACTGGACCAAATCGGCTTTGCTTCCTTCTTATTAATATTTAGCTACCCATTGTAACATTATCCATTACTCATACAAGTCTCATAACTTAGAATGTCAAGATCTTTTTAAAAAATATATTACAACCATAGAAGCCTAATTCACAGTCTAATTTTGTAAGTCCTTCCAACTTGATTCCCAAGTTTACATTAACTTTTCTTATTAGTTTACCTAGAAATTAAAATTATTAGTATTTTTGTTTTTTTGTCATCTTAGCACAAAATTAAATTTGCCACACAATTAGTATGTATGTGTTTGTGCATATGATAAGTATATATATACATATATGTATAAATTATTCTATGTCATTGCACTCTCATTTGCTTTTTTGTTCTTGTTATTGTTAGGTGTTAGCTCAAAGATCAAACATGCATTAGGAAATAAAAGAGTATAGTTCTCCAAAAGTGACTTTAGATATAACTAGCATGTTTTTGTTGTCATTAGTATGAATTTGGAATCTTTCTCATAAGAACCCAATAAAAGGTTAAAAATATATATTTAACTCTTGCCAACATGGGACATGTTCTAAGTTTCTACCTATAATCATAAGGAAGAAGTATAATGATTGATTAGTATGATCTACTGTGGGCCTCAGAGTGATGAGCACAGCAAACACGAGTCCTCTGAATTTTCAAATCTTGATTCCTTATCAAGGGAGCAAGCTGACTACTTAAAAGGAATAATTGAATAAATGTTTCAATTGTGGAAATAAGATAATTAAAATAGAGGAAAAAGGAAAAAATATTTTTTGGGAAAATTTAGACACTTTATAAATACACTACCTTATTTAACTAGTATCCCTGAGCATGAATCTGTGTGCCAGTAGTTCTCTGCAGGGCCTGGCTGCTCCATGCCTGCTGCCCAGAGGCTCTCCGTGTCACAGAGGCCCATCTGCAGCAAGACGTGCAAGCATTCTCCCTGCCCCTCACCCCTGGACACTTCGTGCCGGCTGCCCAGAGGCCCTCTGGAGCCAGGGTGGAATGCTTGCCTTGTCACCATGCCGAAAAAGCAAGCATTGCACTAGGCTGCTCTTGCTGCCCACTCTCGCCACCCCTGGAACTAGGGGACTCTGGCAGGGTTGAGAGGACTGGGTGCTGCCATCTTGTGGCTATAAGCACTGCCATGTTTGTGACAGAGTAACAGCTAATTTGCATATCATCCCTTTATTAGTTAGGATATATAAAATAAAAAGTCTTTTTGAGACCATCCTCATTATTGACATTTCAAAGATGAGAAAAACTAAACTTTGAAGAGCATTTACTGAACTAGTAAGGTCAGGACTTGAATTCAGACCTCAGTTTAATTGGCTTTGAAACATATGCATTCCTAATGTTTACAGGGCCTTGGGGAACAATAAATATTTTAGGGTTTGTGTTTAGTTGGAAATGAGGACAAAGTTGAGAATATGGGCTGAGAAGAAATATCTATGGATTTTACTAAGTTTTGAGAATATAAGGCATCTGTACCCATTTTCACAATCAACCTAATAACATTTGGATCCTCTCCAAAGAAAGCACTCTATCTATCAGCAATCACTACCTATTTTCTCCAATCATCCAATATGAGGCAACTACTAATCTACTTTCTACCTCTATAGATTTTAATATTCTGGACTTTTCATCTAAGTGAAATCCTAAAATATGTGGCCTTTCATAACTAACATCTTTCATTTAGCAAAATATTTTCAAGATTCATCCATGGCATCGCATGTCTCAGCACTTTATTACATTTTGTAGATAACATACCATTTTATGAATATATCACATTTTCACCCATTCAGCAAATGATGGATATTTGGGTTGTGTTTGCTTTTTGGTAATTATGAACATTTATGTTCAACATGTGAGTGTGTGTGTGTGTGTGTGTGTGTGTGATGTCTGTGAAAAAATTCAATTTCAATTATTTTTGGTATATAACAAGGAATGAATTTTTAGTCATATGGTAACTATGTTTAATCTTTTTAGAAACTGCCAATCTGTTTTCCAAATCATTTTATTCCTACTAGCAGGATACAAGGGTTCCTATATTTCAATTTTCTTGCCAGAAGTTGGATTTAACCATTCTAGTGTGTGCAAAGTATTATTTCATTGTGGCTAAAGCTATCAAGCACCTTTTCAAATAGTTATTAAGTGTTTGTATTTCTTCTTTAAATTATAGCTTATTTTGAAGTTTATGTGCAACGATATGCATAAGGGACTGAGGACCATGTGTGTCTGATGTACAAGTAGCCTTTCAGTTAAAAAACAAACAAAAACAAAAAACATATTAGCTAAAATCAGTTTGGCTCAGTGGGTAGAGCATTGGCCTGTGGACTGAAAGGTCCCAGGTTCCACATACCTTGGTTGCGGGCACATCCCCAATGGGGATTGTGCAGGAGGCAGCTGAGAGATGTTTCTCTCTTCTCGATGTTTCTAACTCTCTCTCTCTCCCTTCCTCTCTGTAAAAAATCAATAAAATATATTTTAAGCCAAAACTGGTTTGGCTCAGTAGATAGAGTGTCAGCCTGGGGACTGAAAGGTCCTGGGTTCGATTCCGGTCAAGGGCATGTATCTTGGTTGCGGGCAGATCCCCAGTAGGGGTCATGCAGAAGGCGGCTGATGGATGTCTCTCTCTCATCGATGTTTCTAACTCTCTAGACCTCTTCCTTCCTATCTTTAAAAAAATCAATAAAATATATATATATTTTTTAAATATATATATATATATATATATTTAAGAAACACACTAGTTTCCTTAACTATGACATTTTTTCCAATAATCATGTTAGGACTTTTAAGAGATTTTTTTTAAGTTTTCAGAGTTAATAATTTATGAGGAATCACATAAACTTTAGTAAATGTGCTTACACATAATCTTTTTAAAATCTAATATGCTCAATTGTAAAATTGATTAACTATATAGCTTATACTTATAAACAGTAATTAAAGATGGACATAAATATTAATTGCTCACATCTACATTCAGTTACAAAATTATTTCTAGTGAAATTTTACATTACTGCCTGACAGGTTGAGATAGAACAATAGTAGCTACCATTTGCATTAAGTGCTGTACATTTTACACATAAATTATTAGAAAACTTTAGCTCATTCCATTGGTTGGTTGATTGATTGATTTGTTTTTGTTAATCCTTGCCTGAGGATATTTTTTTATTGATTTTAGGGTGAGTGGAAGAGAGAGGGAAAGGCAGAGAGAAACATAGATGTGAGAGAAGTATATCCACTGGTTGTACACTATACACACCCCAACAAGGGCCCAAGCAAGCCAGGGAGGAGCCTGCAACCAAGGTACTTGCCCTCAACCAGAATCGAACCCAGGACCCTTTGAACCCAAGCCTATTGTCTTTCCACTGAGCCAAACTGGCTAGGGTAGCTCATCCCTTTTTAAACTTTCCAGACAAAGAATGGACATACCTTAATTAATAGTACTACTGACATTATTTGATTGTTTAGCATGTATCTGCTGTTATGCTAATCTCTTTAGATGTGCAATTAGTATATTTGAATACCTTAATAAGGTAGATATTATGTTGATTTCACAGTTGGAGGAACTGAAATTTAGAGAATTTAATTTCCTTCTTATTGCCACGCAGGCCTTAAAGAGCAGTATACAATTTCAGTATCTTTCATATAGGCTTCCTTAACAAGTTAATTCACAAAATCATAAGACATATTCATTCAATAAAAGCTTTATTGAATCTTTTATTACTTGCCACATGCCACTTATATGCTGTGGTGCAAAAAGCAAGTAAAACATCATGACTGCCACTCTGGTATAAGAAATCAACTTGTGTCCCAGATGGTTTTGCTCAGTGGATAAAGTATCGGCTTGTGGATTGAAGGAACCTGGGTTCAATTCTGGTCAAGGGCACAAGCGAAGGGTTGCAGGCTTGATCCTCAGTAGGGGGGTGCAGGAGGCAGCATTGATCTCTCTCTCTCTCTCTCTCTCTCTCTCTCTCTTCCTCTCTCCCCCTCTCCCCCCTCTCTGAAGTCAATAAATATATATATATATTTTTTTTTAAAAGAAAGAAATCAACTTGCAAAAAAATGTGAACAGGGAAATAAGGTATTGCTACTAGAATAAAGTGAAGTGTCAGGCCCATTTTAACTCCAGGAAGGCAAGAAATAATACTTGCTTTATTCAGCCTCATATCACTGTTGCTGCACAGTGCCTGCCAGAAAGTGGGTGCAATAAACTCATATTGACTTGAATATGAAAAACTTCAAGTGATAAGAGAGGAGATTGATGCTGAAAAAATTTAATTCAGTACAAAGCGATAGATTTGGAACCAGGAAAGGCAAGATTAGGGAAGGGTCTCTACAACTACAGACACACACACACACACACACACACACATGCACACACATTCGCGCATAGAGGCAAACACTTCACGCAGTGATCCTATGCAATTTTGAGTGGCTACAGGAAGAAGAAAATAAAAGTCTGGATAAATAACCAGAGATGAGTCCTTCATGCTGCCTGGAGTCAGTAGTACAGGATAGTTCTTTTATGTCAGTTTTGAGGGCTTGGATTTTATCCTTAAAACAATGGGGGACTGCAGCAGTGTTTTAAGCAGGAAACTATGAAAGATGATGTTTGTGACTTAATAAATCATCCTAGCAGTCCTTTGGAGAACATTAAAATTTTGAAAACCATTCAGAGAAACTGAACGCAATTGTCTTGGTCAGATCACTGTTATAAAATGCCATGGACTGAGTGGCTTACTAGTACACAACAGAATTTATTTCTCACAGTTCAGGAAGTTGAGAAGTCCAAGATCATGGTTCTGGCAGATCGGTTCTTGGTGAGGGCCCCTCTTCCTGGCCTGCACATAGTCATTTTCTTGCTATAACCTCAAATTGATGAGAGAGGAAGCTCTGGTGTCTCTTCCTTTTCTAAAAAGAGAACTGATTCCATTTTGAAGCTCTATCCTCAAGACCTCATCTAACCTAATAGCTCTCAAAGGCCCCAAGTCCCAATTCTGTCACATGGGGAGATGGGCTTTAGTTTGGGGGAAGGTACATACAACCTTTTCTCCATAACAGAAATATTTTATGGTACTTTAAATTAATAAAGCCAAGACATATAAGCTGAATTAAAGAATGATGAATTGTATAGACTTCAGAGATGTTGATCAGATCTAAGGTTTTGCAGGTTTCTAGCTGACTTGTTAATGCCACTAATATTTACCAAGTTAGATAATAATCAGGAATTCAATACTTTATTTTTTGTTTCTTCAGGGGAAGTATTCATTTGAAGATATTGAGCTTAGTTTTGGAGTTTGAGTTTAGGTTTTTTGTAGAAAACATAGTTACAGATGTATAATAGAATTTAATATTTTTCTAACCAATCAATGAACAGATATGTATCTTAGCCTTAAAGTCATTTTCTTGATCAGTTTCCTCATAATGTTATCCATTTTCTGATGTTATATATTAAGTTATGAAATAGGGTGAACATTTCTTTTTTAAATATTTTTATTGATTTTAGACAGAAAGTCAGAGGGAGATAGAAACATTAATGATCAGAAAGAATCATTGGTCAGCTGTCTCCTACACACCCCTTTCCTAAGATTGAGCCTGCAACCTGGGCATGTGTCCTTGACCTGGGATAGAAACTTGACTTCCTGGTTCATAGGTATATGCTCAACCACTTAGACACATTGGCCAAGCATCAATATTTCTTAAAGTAAGGAAAATAGATTATACCTTATTTCTTTATTTCTAATGGTCTCTATATCAGAACAGGTTATAAATATATCTTTGAAAATGCCTGCTGAACTGAAGTGTGATTTTTTTTTAATATAAATTACAGTAAGATGTTAATTGGTCACATTTGTTTAATGCTTTGTGGTTACAAAACACCTTCAACATTGATCACATTTATAATTCAGTCTTCAAAACAACCTCTGAATTAGGTAAACCAAGTCTTATTCCTTTACTGCAAGGAAAAAACAAAACAGAACAAAACATGAGCATTGAAAATTCAAGGGTGTTATGGCATTTTAAAGGCTCAGAGCAAAGCTTTAAGACTATGTGTCTGTATTATTTTCTTTATTAGCTTTTGCCCTACTAAGATTCCTGGGGTGTATTTTTTTTCCATTCCCCTCATGGAATGTCCTTTTTTTCAACTATTACTATTTATAGTCCTATTCATTCTGATTTATTAAATAATTTTTAACGTAAGAAAAGATTCAAACCCATAAGGGAAAAACTACTGAGCAGGAATTTCATAACACTTTAAACCCTGTAAAATGTTTTTTGTTATTATTATTGTAGTTTGGGTGTTTTTTGTTTAAAATTTTTAATTTAATTCAATTTGTTGATGTTGTTGTTTTTCTTGAATAAAGCTGAGAGAGAAAACTTTGTTTCCTGAGAGAAGCAGGAGCATTGTATGAAGTATGACATCTGTCCAAGAGAGTTGTATCCCGGCTTACCCTTCGAATTCCTTTGATCAATAAGAATAGAACCTGTGATAATTAGATACTAGATTGATTTTTTGGGGGTCAACAACAATATAGTAAAGAGCCTACTTTCCCATGATTTTGCCAAATCTAAATATTTTAACCTCTATATATAATTCTGAAGTTGATAGTCAACAATTGTGTTATTGTTTTTATAAGTTATACTATTTTCATATTACTATTGGACATTTTATGTCTTCAATTAAAATATTCAAAAAAAGATGTCCAAGCCATTTATCTATGGGGATCAATCATTATTTGATGTACTTTTTGGACATTTTCTTTAGTTGAAATGTCTATCCCCTATATGTTTTTTTAATGAGTCTTTTAATTTTGTTTCGGTTGTGTACACATTCAAATTTGATATTGTAATTGATCTTTTTTTGGCTTTCACAATATACTATTATAAACCCAAACCGACATTAAGATTATAAAATACTTATCTCATGTACTGGTAATACCTTTATACTTGATTTTAAATTGTGAAGCGTGAACAATCCAACTCAATTTATTTTCTAAATGTGAACTCTATTCTATCAAAACCAATTACTAAATATATTTTACCACCCTATATCATTTCATCGTTGAAGGTTATATGTGTTTTTATTGAGCCCCTTTTTCCATTTTAACGTACATTAAGAAGATCATGGTATCTCACAAAGAGTCCACCAATGCTTTATAGTTATAATAGAACAATGTTTTGCAATGATGGAAACAAATTGAGCAAGAAACAACTTTGAGTAATATTCACACTTTTTTCAGACTGTTTCTAGAGTACAGATTTATAATCACAATAAATAATAACAAGCATTAGAGTTTTTCTGGCATCATTTCTCCTACAATGAGGCATGAAGGCTCAAAGAGACAAAGTGACTTGACCAAGACTTGTTAAAGTAGTATAGCTGACATCATGTTAGATATTGGAATAACTTTTTAAAATATTCTGATATAATGACTAATTGGGGGTCCCGTTTTGAATGCAGAGAAATCTTATTTTAAAAAAGAAAGAAAGAAACCTGTATCTTCTGACTGACACATATTAAAATCTTGTAAATCTATCCCCCAGACTGAGCTCACCCAACCCTCAACTCTCAGTGTATTCCCTCAGAAACCTTCACTTGTATGGGAAAATTTGACAGAGTATTGACAACTTCATTATTCTAGGAAATCTTCTCTCTCTTTTTATCTAGTTTCTTATTTTCACTTCAATTTTTCCTATTGGTCAGGTAGTTAGCATTATATTTCTTTAAGCTTATAGCCAGAGCCATTCAGCATTCTTCACATCCAGTTAACAAAATATTACTCCAGAAATACAGTATATCCATATAAATTAATTGCCTCTTTCACTTTCTCTACAGTCCTTTTTTCTTGCATCACAATTACATGGCTTTCTCCACTTTCCATTTCCATATGAAGCACTATATTTTTATCCATTCTATTATTGTCCAAGGTATTCTGCTTTAATGACAATTTTTTATATTTATAATTTATATAATATCTTATTACTTTAATACCAGCTCACCCAATTAGGAACATGCATACACATGAAAAGTTGCTAAAGTAATAGGATGACATGATAAAAAAAAAATCAACACTAATAAAAGGGAAATATGCAAATTGACCATACCTCTACAACAGCCAATCAGGAGTGGGTATGCAAATTAACCCAACAAAGATGGTGGATTGATTTGCATAAGCAGACACAGAGCAAAGACTGAAGACAGAAGAGGCTTGGCTTCTCTGCTGTGGCTGGAGCAAAGGCCTGGGTCCTGGATGTCAGAGGAAAACCAATGCAGACAGCCAGGGGAAGGAAGGCCTATTGCACAAATTTTCATGCAATGGGCATCTAGTATCTTATCTAATAAAAGAATAATATGTAAATCACTCCAACACACAAGATGGCTACACCCATGTGGTCAAAGATGGCTGCCTTTATGTGGACACAAGATATCCTCTACCAGATGGCCAGCAGGGGAAGGTAGTTGGGAGGGACCAGGCCTGCAAGGGAGGGCAGTTGGAGGTGATCAACCCTGCAGGGAAGGGCAGTTGGGGAACACCCAGGCCTGCAGGGAGGGGTGGTTAGGGGCAAAGAGGCTGGCGGGGGAGCAGTTAGGCATTAGTCAGGTTGGCAGAGGAGTGGTTAGGGGGTGATCAGACTAGCAGGCAGAAATGGTTAGGGGCAATCAGGAAGGCAGGCAGGCAAGCAGTTGGAAGCCAGTAGTCCTGGATTGTGAGAGGAATGTCCAACTGCCCTTTTAGGCCCAATCCCTAAATGGGCAGTCAGACATCCCTTGAGGGACCCCAGTTTGGAGATAGTGCAGGCTGGGCTGAGGGACACCCCCACCCTGTGCATGAATTTGTGCAACAGGCCTCTAGTATATATATAATTAAATAAGTAAGTGAATCCACATGAATTGCATGGAGGGGATCTAGTTGTTGCCTCAGGTCATGAACTTAGGCAAATATTTCTCTCAGAAACTTGGGTTAAGAAACCCTTTATATAGTGATTGATTTAATTAAATGTATGAGAATTAATAAGAAAAAAAGTTCAGAATAGCCATTTTAAAAATTAGATAAAATAATAGAGAACCTATATAACAGAACAAATGAACAAATGTATACCAAAAAAATAATGGACTGTCATTGAATTCAACACGGGATATTCTAGTTTTTGTCTCTATTTATATTATTTGTACCCTGTAAATTTTTTTCTGAAATAAAAATCATAAGTTATAATGCTAGAAAAAATGTTAACCATTTTTGTATAGATAGATAGATAGATAGATAGATAGATAGATAGATAGACAGACAGATATGAGATAAAAATTTCTAGGACAACCAAGACTGGTTTGGCTCAGTGGATAGAGTATCGGCCTGTGGACTCAAGGATCCCAGGATCCATTCTGGTCAAAGGCATGTACCTTAGTTGTGGGCACATCCCCAGTGTGGGGTGTGCAGGAGGCAGCTGATCAATGTTTCTCTCTCATTGATGTTTCTAGCTCTCTGTCCCTCTACCTTCCTCTCTGTATAAAATCAATAAAATATATTTTAAAAAATTTCTAGGACAAACAATTGAAAAAATTTCCAAAATTATTGTCTTTGAGTAATATCCAAGAAAAGGGAAAAAGACAATCTTTTATATATTTGTGTTCATACTGAAAGTATTATTTTTCTTAACATTAGTTGTTCACTTCACAGTGGCTTTTAGATCTATTACCACATTTTATCAACTCTACTACACAGTTGATTATGAGATCTATCATTAGTTAATGTATTATTTATAATTAAACATAGTTTGTTAATTTAACCATAACTCAATGCCTTAATAATATATCGTATCTGCCTAGATATGTATTATTTGAAATTTCTACAACCTATTTAAGGGGAGTTAGAAATTCTACCTACATTTAGATGCACTGTTTGTTGTATAATCATCAATTCTTCCATGTATCTCAGAAATAAAATTAAATTCTGCTTCATCTACTGTGGGTATCATCTTTTCTTAAGTTCTGCAAAGCACTCGATTGCTTTATAATAAAATCTGGAATCACTGTCATTCCTCCAGCAACAAATTCTGTTCCACTGATATCAAATACATGTTTCTGAACCCTCTTGCATAATCAAAAACATTTCATTTTATGAATGACTCATAGTGCTCTCTTTGTGATGCCATTTTAAATGGCAATAAACTCAACACATGTGGTAACAAGAAAGCACATAGAACATTACATTGAAAAATGAAATCAATGACTAAGTCTGTTCATGTGCAGGCACTGAAAACAAGTTCAGAACTCCCAATTGGCTGACAAAGAATGCAAACATGATTGGTAATGAGACAAAAATCAATAATATGTGTTTTTTTCCCAGTGTATTGTCATCTTCATAATTTATTCCTTTCAGTTAGAAAAGTTGGCCAATAAAAAAGGAGAAAAGCAAATATAAAAACAAAAAGATTGTGTTTGTGCCATGGTTCATCTTGGAATATCTATACTAATAAAAAAGTAATATGCTAATTAGACTGTGAGACCTTCTGGATGTCCTTCTGGACAAAGCCAGAGTGGTGGGGTCGAGTTAGAGGTGGTTAGGGGCTATCAGGCCAGAAGGGGAGGGCAGTTGGGGGTGAGCAGGCTGTTGGAAAGGGAGTCGGGATCAGGCCTAAAATGGCAGTCAGATATTCCCTGAAGGGTCCCAGATTAGAGAAGGTGCAGACCAGGGCTGAGGGACACACACCCCCATGCACAAATTTTGTGTACTGGGCCACTAATATTTGTTTATAGGAAGGATATCAATTGCTAGTGAAATTATCAAGATGGTAACAGAGATCATTCCAGACTTCAGTCACTCTCGCAAGAAGACTAAATAGAAACTATACAAAGACAAAACACCATTGTGAAAATCCCAGTACCTGGGTGTGAAGCTGAATAACTTGTCTGGACTACATAGAACAAAAAGGACCACATTAACATGGCTCAGTGATTGAGCCTCAACCCATGAACTGGGAGGTTACAGTTCAACTCCTGGTCTAGGCACATGCCCTGGTTGTAGGATCGATCCCAGTAGGAGGTATGCAAAAGGCAGCCAATGATTCTCTCTCATCATTGATGTTTTATCTCTCTCCCCCTCTTCCTTCCTCTCTGAAATCAATAAAAAAAAACACTTTTTTTTTAAAGGACCATGTTAAAAGGGAGGACTTGGCTTCATACCACTGCATCACCCTTCCCACCAGGTTGCCACAAGGCTGCACTGGGGAAAGAGGTTACTCTGGGCCCATGGTCTTTTAAGTGCTAAAAAAGGAGCCCAAGATGTACATATAGTTTTACCAGGGCTGCAGGATGCTTCCTAAAGCTCACTTGGTTCTGCCTTAAGGGGATCACTAGGGGAATCTGTGGCACTCTACCACTGGGGATCAGATAGAAATATCCATGATACATCAATAAGTACCCAGATATTGACAGACAGGATAACTTTCCAAACCATCATTCAAGCAGAGATTTCAGCAAGAAGCTCTGCCTATCACCAGAGCCAAGATTGTGGCCCTTTCTGACCAGAAAGTTCATTTGGCATTTATTCCTTATTTGGGTTCACAGTCGATGGGCCATAATGGCTGCAATCCATTCTACCATTCTGCCTGGACAGGAAAGCTTACTGGCTGCAATCCATTCTACTGCTCTGCCTGGACAGGCAAGTATATTTTTAGTCTTATCAAACTGCTGAGCAGAGCTTTTACTCCTGCCTATTCAGAAAACCAGTCCAGAGAACTCAGGCAGCTTTGAGAATTTCCTATAAACTCACCCGGACAGGAAGCCTAACCAGTAGACCTGCCCAACTGTTGAATAACTTTGGCTGCATATAACCAATGAGACTGAGCAATGATCATGGGAAAACTTAAAGTCCACCTTATAGCTCTTCCCAGCCTTATATCCCAGCCTATAAACCTACCCAGTAGCAGCATACAAACATGACTGATATCTGAACATAGACTGTGACCTTGCCCATGCAGGGATCTTAGCCAGTGATTCCATCTAGGTGTGGACAATTCTGTAGACCCATCCAACTGCAGGACATATATAGCTAGAGGTTCCTCCCAACTACAGAGCTTGGCCAGCAATCTTTTATTGAAGCAGAGCACAGTCAGTGAACTATCAGATCATGAATCAAAGCCTGTGAACTCACCTCCAACTTTGGGATAGAGCCTATGGCCCAATCTGAACATGTCTAGACAGTTGCACCACATGGTAAGGGAATACAACATGAGGCAAACATGACCAAGAGTGATGGCAGAGTCAAGCCTTTTACTCCCCCCCAACCACTTATGCTACCTTCTGTTCACTCAGGCCAGAGAACACAGCCTACAACCTTTTCAGACTAAAGTGATTGCACAACCCTATCTAGTGTCCCCATCATAATGTAGAGTGCAGCCAGCAGTCAGAACCAATTAGTAAGCACATTCAGCAGCACAGTGAACACAGAGCACAGACAGCAGGCTCAGCCAGCCATGGAGCCCAGCTAGTGGCATACACCCAGAATGTGGTGGCCTCATCCAACTTGATATCCAAAAGTGAGCCCTGTTTGCCTACAGATGCTACCAGATAATCTGCCTAGTAGCCCAAGCTAAATTGAATGATGAAAGTCTTTCTATACCAAATCAAATTTATAACATTTGGAAGAGGAGACCACTTAAACAAATGCACATATACCAATGCAAGGAATCAATTATCATAAGAAATTAATAAGATGCCAATAAAAAACACTAATAAAGTTCTAATAACTGAATTAAAGATATTGAGGTTAATTTAACTTTTTCTTCCACCTATCTATTCCAGGAAAATTTAGAGCAAAGTTATCCCTTTATATACTTATTGCCAAATTCAGTAAATATTTAAAATTAAATTTTATTATAAAGTAACCAAATGATTTTCTTTGAAAACTTAGAATTTACAAATAGAAGTAAAGATTTTTTCAACCATGCCTTCAAATACTAATGCCCATACCCTTACCCAAATTATGGATTTATATCACTCTTATGAATTTATATCACTCTAGATCTTTAAAAATAACATTCTGGCCGAGACCGGTTTGGCTCAGTGGATAGAGCATAGGCTTGTGGACTGAAAGGTCCCAGGTTCGATTCCGGTTGGGGGCATGTACCTTGCTTGTGGGCACATCTCCACTGTGGGGCATGCAGGAGGTGGCTGACCGATGTCTCTCTCTCTCATCGATGTTTCTGACTTTCTATCTCTCTCCCTTCCTCTCTGTAAAAAATCAATAAAGTGTACTTAAAAAAAATAATAACATTCTGGGCTTCTAAATCTCCATTGAAAAAAACAAATTATTTTGTATATTTTATATAAATTAGAACTCCTATCTGGAACTAGTCTGTTCATAGCCATTGCTCATTATTGTTTCTTATTCATTATTAAATGCTTTTTCTGTTACAGGTATTGCAAATATATTTTCTCAGTATTCCACTAGAATGGTATACTTTGTGAGTGGTAGCCTTTTTAATGTTAAAAAAACAAACAGCTTTTTATCATTGCCAACAGATAGAAGGACTAATACATTTAACCATCCACTTGATATTGAAAATAAAAAGGGGGATGAGGGGTGGGTGTTCAGGTATAGGTACCAGAATATAGCTGCTCTTGATGTAATCAAGTTTAACAATATTTCTCTTATTATACTTAATGCATTTTTATGAATCATTCAAAAGATATTTCTTTTTTTTACCCCAAGGTCACAAATACATTCTTCTCTATTACATTTTTAATTACTATTAAGTTCAGTTTTTAAATTATTTAAAATACCCAGTATTTATTTGTATGAGCAACTAGCATTATTTTCCACTTGAATAGAATAGATACTTATCTCAATACCATTTAAAAAAAAAAGTTATTTTTTGCCCAATAATTATGTCAACTTTATCATGTAATAAATCTCATAGATTTTTGTATTATGTTTATGATATCTATATCTGTCTTTTTATATATCTATATACATATACGTTTGTATAATAAAACTAAAATAAGAAAAACAAACAAGCCATAAATGGTTGGAAGCTTAAATACTCAATTCTTAATTCAAAAAAAAAAAATGTAGATCGTGCAGTCTACAAAGAAATAGTGGATTTGAAAAAAAACTTTAGACCAAATGAACCTAATGGAAACATACAGAACATTTCATCCAACAATAGCAGAATATACACCTTTCTTAAGCACACATGAAATATTTTAGGCCACAAAATAGAGTTCAACAAATTTAAAATGTAATTATATCAACTATCTTTACCAACCACAATAAAATAAAACTAACAAATAAAAAAGCAATAATAAGAACACATCTGGAAAATTTACAAATGCATGGAGTTTAAATAACATCTTCCTAAAATCCAGTGAATCAAAGAATAAATTAAGAGAAAGAGAGAGAGAGAGAGAGAGAGAGAGAGAGAGAGAAAGTGAAGTAGAAACACAGAATATGAAACCTTATGGGATGCATGAAAAGCATTTCTAAGAGAGAAGTTTACAGTGATAGGCACATCAAGAAAAAATAAAATATCAAATAAGCTATCAAATTTTACATCTCAAGTAACTAGTATAAGAAAAATAAAATAATTCCAAAGTTGTCAGAAGAAAGTACAAAAGTTTAGAGTAGAAATAAATGAAATAGAGAATAGAAATAAATTAGAAAAGACTAATAAAACTAAGAACCACTTTTAAAAATTATTAATAAAATTTAGAAACCCTTTAACTACACTAAGAAATAGAAATAGGGAGTAGGAACCAAATACATAAAATTACAAATGAAAGAGGAAAATTTACAAATAATAACACAGAAAAACAAAAGAACATGAGAAACCATTATGAGCAATTCTATGCCAACAAATGCACACCCTGGAGGAAACTGGTAACTTCCTAAGAACATACCAAGAATAAATCATGAAGACATAGAAATCTGAACATATCACTGCTGGGTAAAGAGAAGAAACAACAGTTGAAAACCTTCCAACAAAGAGAAGCCCAGACAGATGGTTTCAGAAGTAATTTCTACAAAACACCTAAAGAAGAATTAATGCTATTTTTTTCAACTTTTTACAAAATATTTGAAGATGAGAGGAAAGTTCCAAAGTCATTTCACAAGGCCAGCACTACTGTTATTCCAAAGCCAAAAAATAGGACTTTATAAAAAAAGAAAACTGCAGATCAATATTCTTAATCAATATAGATAAAAAAATTCTCAACAAAAACTAGAAAACTAAATTCAATAGGACATTAAAAGGATTATACAACACGATCAAGTAGAAATTATTCCTGACATACAAAGATAATTCATCATATGTAAATCAATAAACATGATAAATTACATTATAGAATAAAAGATAAACATCATTTCAATAGATGTAGGAAAAAAAGAAAACATTTGGCAAAATTTAATATCCATTTAGGGTAAACCTCAACAAATTGGGAATAGAAGGGATATAGTTGACATAAGAAAGTTCCCTTTTGGGACAAGTCGATAGCTTACAACATACTTCATAGTGAAAGGTTAAAAACTTTTCCCTAAGATCAGAAACAAAACAAGAGTACTCACTCTCACTACTTCTATTTAACATAGTACTGGAATTCCTAACAAGAGCAATCAGATAAGAATAAGAAATTAAAGGCATCTAAATAGGCAAAACAAGTAGAGATTAAAAATGACAACAGAGTAAGTGGATGCTGTGCAGACCTGCTGCGAGGAACAAACTGGAATTACAACTAAAATACAGAAAAAAAATCTCCCCGAATAATCAACAGAAAACACACAGGAGGGAACCCTGACACCCGAGGACCAAAAGTGGAGACCACATGGAAAATGGTAGGAGAGGCAGAAGTGCAAAAGGGCTGGCTGGAATGCCCAGAGACAGCAACTGCAGTCCTGGAGAGATATCTCAGCTGTGAGGGTTGCCACTGAGAACTCTGGGATTTAATTTCCAAGCTGGTCCCCCCAGCAGAGAGCACCAGAATTGAGGAAAGTACCCACATAACATCTAGCTGTGAAGAGCAGTGGGTGTTGTCTGCCAGAGTAAAGCTGAAAAATCAGGCATCCTCTTAAAAGGCCAATGCACAAAATTCCCTGTAGAGCCACCCACTTTGTGCTCTGGCAGAGGAAGACTGAAATGGCCTGGAGCTCTGATGACAGAAGCCACGACTGAGGACTTGGAGGATAGAGTTCAGAAAGCAGACATCATAAGCTTCCTGGGCTGAGTCATTCCCTCATGCAGTGGAAGACATCTTTCCCACATAGATATCTGCCTTGCCTGTGGCAAGGGGGAGACGGGTGAGAGGGGGTGGGGGATAGTTGACACACCATATTGGAAAACACCTTGCCTTGAGACTACTTAACAGATTAAAAATAAAAAATTCTAGGCATTAGCAACTGCCCGACCTAGTTGAAAAAACTCTCACCACACATGAGGACAATTTTATTTTAATTAAATCTTTATGGTTCAGATTATTACATTTGTTTCTCCTTTTTTCCCTCCATAGGTCACATCTACTCAGCTTCCACCCCTCCCTCTGTCCTTACCTCCCCTGGCATTAACCTCATCCGTAGGTGTATGATTTTTGTCCACTCTCTCCCTACACCCCCTCACCCCTTTCCTCCTAAGAATTGTCAGTCCATTCCCTTTCTATGCTTCTGATTCTATTATATTCACCAGTTTATTCTGTTCATCAGATTTATAATTCACACTTGTTGATAAATAGGTATTGTTCTTCATAATTTTTATCTTTATCTTTTTGTTCTTCCTCTTCTAAAAGAGTACATTTCAGCATTTCATATAATACTGGTTTGGAGTTGATGAACTCCTTTAGCTTTTTCTTATCTGTGAAGCTCTTTATCTGCCCTTCAATTCTGAATGATAGCTTTGCTGGATAGAGTATTCTTGGTTGTAGGTTCTTGCTATTCATCACGTTGAATATTTCTTGCTACTCCCGTCTGGCCTGCATCGTTTCTGTTGAGAAATCAGCAGACAGTCACATAGGTGCTCCCTTGTAGGTAATGAACTGCTTTTCTCTTGCTGCTTTTAATATTCTCTCTTGTCTTTTGCTCTTGGTATTTTAATTATGATGTGTCTTGGTGTGGTCCTCTTTGGATTCCTTTTATATGGGGTTCTGTGTGCTTCCTGGACTTGTAAGTCTACTTCTTTTACCAGATGTGGGAAGTTTTCAGTCATTATTTCTTTAAGTAGGTTTTCAGTATCTTGCTCTCTATCTTCTTCTGGCACCCCCACAATTCTGACGTTGGTACACTTGAAACTGTCCCAGAGGCTCGTTACATTATCTTCACATTTTTGGATTATTTTTTCTTCTTGCTTTTCCAGTTGAGTGTTTTCTGCTTCTTTATATTTCACAGTTTTGACTTGATTCTTGCCTTCCTCTAATCTGCTGTTAGGTCTCTGTATAATATTTTTTATTTCAGTCAGTGTATGTTTAATTTCTAGTTGGTCCTTTTTCATTTCTAGGTGGTCCTTTTTCATCTCCTCTTAGGTCTCGCTAAATTTATCCATCTTTTCTAGGAAATTCTTGAAAAACCTTATAACTGTGGTTTTGAACTCCATAACCAGTCCTTTGTTTTCCTCCATTTTATTTGTTTGTGATCTGTTCCTTTGTCTTCACATTTTCACTATGTTGGGAGAACTTCTGTGTTTGAATCAGCCTTATGATACCAGACTTGTAAAACTGCAAAAGCCTCTCTGTTGAGCTTGGATGGGGTGGAGTCTCATGGATTAGCGGACTGCCTTGCCTTCTAGTCAGTCCTGCCCTATGTGACCCCTGGTTCTCATGTGTATCTTGGTAATCGCTGGAGCTGTCTCTGTGTGCACATGCTCGTGATGCCTCTAGACCTCTGCCTTTCTGGCTCCCCTGTGCTCTGGGCCCCGTATGAGCCTGGGTCCCCAGGGTCTTGCCCAAAACTGGGGTTCAGTGGAGTTAGAAGTGGCACCATTTGGAGGCTCTGTCTCCCACCCACCAGATATTGCCAGCGGTACAATCAGCAGTCCATTGTCTGCACACAGTGGTGTGTGTGCTCCCAGACTTCTGCCCTTTTGCAGGTCTCCCAAATTTCCATGTACTTCTCCCTTTTCAGAGTCCTAACTCCCTCCATATGAGTCTCACCCAGACCTGGGGTTCAGTGTCATAGGATAAGGGGTTCAGTGCAGTTGGTAGTCTCCATCTCCTTCCTGCCAAAGGAAGCCATCCAGGCACTCTGGCGCCAGCTCTTTCCATGGGCGCATCTCTGTACCTCAGCTTTTTGCAGCTCCTCTGAGTCTCTGGGAGCTCTTCACTCTCCTTGTAGTTGTAGAATTTCCACTCAGCCAACCTTCCTGTGGTTCTGGACGTTGTCCGTTCTGTCTTTCAGTTGTAGTTTTGAAATTGTTGTGTGAGGCAGAAATTTAGGTGTTCACCTATGCTGCCATCTTGGTTTCTCCACATGAGGACAATTGACTAGGGAGCAATTCAAGTCAGAATCCTATCAGTCTGTAGGCAGAGGTGGTCTTTGGAGGCTTTGAGTCTTTGTCTGACCTAATTAGTCAGAAACAGCTTTTAACACTGTCCTGCACTAGAGATTGAGATGTGTAAAGGATCTATCTAGTACTATATAATAAAAGGCTAATATGCAAATCTACCTAACAGCAGACTAACCAGTCACTATGATGCACACTGACCACCAGGGGGCAGACACACAATGCAGGAGCTGCCCCCTGTTGGTCAGTGTGCTCCCACAGGAGGAGCACCACTCAACCAGAATCTGGATTCATGGCTGGCAGTGCTAAGGATGTCAAACTGGGGAGCAGGCCTAAGCCATCAGTTGGACATGCCCCAAAGGCTCCCAGACTGTGAGAAGGCACAGGCAGGGCTGAGGGACCCACCTGCATGTAAAAATTGCATGGAGCAGGCCTTTAGTAGCATCATACACAATAAAATGCTTATGACTATAACTAACCAAGGATGTAAAAAATCTATACACTAAAAGCTCAAAGATATTGATTAAAAAAATTAAAGAAACAAGTAAATAGAAAAGTATCCCTTGGTGGAAAGATGAGTGTTTTGACATATTTATATTTTTAAATGGTTGAAAATGCCAATATAATACAATATTTTGTGATATATAAATGTTACCAAATTTAAATTTTAGTGTTAATAAGTAAACTTTTGTTGGAACAAAACCTCACACCTTTAATGCCTATGACTGCTTTGAGACTACACAACAAGTTGAGTTGCTGCAATTAGGAGCATATGGAAACTTAAACTGATCCTTTCTAGAAAAAGTGTTTTGACATCTGCTATATGTCAATTTCTTATGTCCTTTGTTGATTTGATCCAAATAACATTGTATTTATATAATAGTGTGGAGCTTTTCTCTTTTAATATTTTTTCATACTTTCTATTTTAAATTAGGAAAACTACTCCCTTTATACTTACTTGTATTTAATTTTAGTCATTTCAGTACAGTGAAGTATGTCAATGTGCTATTTTCTCTCTTTTTTGGAACTCATTCTTATAATTTTGAAAATAGATGAAAATTACCATAATCACTTTCTCTTTAACCCAGATAATATGTACAAGAGCTTTTATCTTTTGGGTATTTCAGATGGTCTGATTTTTTTTTTATTCCTTTGTTATTAGTGTTACATAGTTTGCACTGAATCCTGATGATGTGGTGTGCATTAGGTGTAATCTTTTATAAGTAATATATGGTCCTTTTTTAAAAATATCTCAAGAATTTGGGAAAATATATACAATGTTAGATTTACATACTTATTATATGCATTCATTATGATGACCAAACATGTTTAATCCTTAATTTTTGCTTATTTTATCTCTAAAAGGTGGGAGGTGCGATCTTAATTTTGAGTAAACTTATTTTAATAACAGAAGTTTAAATACATAATTATTTTAAAAATCTATTCAGCATTTATTTTATGATAATTTAATCTGCACTAGATAAAAAGAGAGAGTCCCTGCTTTCATGAAGCCCTCATGACAGGAATTATTTTAAGAAAACCAAAACAAAGTAAGAAAATGGATTCCACATATGAATGATATCATGTTATACTCGTCTTTCTCTGACTGACTTAATTCACTTAGCATACTATCCTCTAGGTCGCTCCATCATTTGCACTATTATTTTCATAGGCTTGTTTGAGATTTTGTTGGTGGATGGTGTCCTTTCCCATTTCTCAGTGCTCTTAAAGAATCTCTCACCCATGTATATACTGCATTTGACATTTCAGTAAGAATATTTGAGGGAGGACAACTTAGTTGGATACGACATCTATTTTTTAATTCTCAATGACTTTTATTATAGAGACACAAATGGCTTACATCTGATTTTGGTATGTACTGATGAAGGGAGAATAGCAGTAGGATTCTAGTAATTTTTAAATATGTGTGACATTTATTAATCAAATATGAACTTCACATACATTTTTAAAACAACAATTAAAATATAGTAGGAGTCTCATGAGGGAAGGCAGGTCTGGATGGGAAAATATTAACCAAAGAACTTGTATGCATGTATACATAATCCCTGGACACAGACAATAGGGTGGTGAAGACCTGGGTGGAAGGCAGGGTCAAGCTAGAAAGTGCCAGTGGGGGGAAAGAGAATACATAAGTCATACTTTCAACAATAAAGATTTAAAAATAAATAAAAATATTTTAGGTATATTTTTAAATATTCTGATAAAGCCTAGTACATGCATGGATTCATAAATTTATTGCAATTTATGACTTCTCCCCAGGGCTTTTGGATACAAACAATGGCTTTAGGGAATATGACTTCTAATTTGGAATTTCAATATGACTTATCTGAATTAATTCTGAATCCTTAGGCTATTGAAATACAATTGAAAATTAGCACTTTATTGTTTAAATGATTCATAGAATGAATTACCTTTTCAACAGCTAAATATTACCTTAGGGATGTAAAATATTTACTGTGGTTTAGTAAATTATTTATGTTTTTTTTTTCCATAAAAAAAACCTCAATGCTCAAAAGTGGTTTATATTATATACTGAGTGGCCAGATTATTATGACCACCTGACATTTGTAGGCAAATTAGCCATATGCTGCATCGTATGGGATATGAAAGCCAAAGGCCTGTTTGAACACCTTTACTGTCTGTAGTTACCAAGATAAAAAATCTCCAGTTCACACAGGAACACAAGGTTTGGACAGTCAAGCACTGGGAAAAAAGTCATGTGGTCCAATGAATCACGTTTCCAGTTGCATCATGCAGATGGCAGAGTGAGAATTTCACAGAAACAGTATGAAAGCATGCACCCCACATGCATGAGTACAACCCTTCAAGATGGTGGAGGCAGTGTTATGGTTTGGACATGTTTTCCTGGCATGATTAGGGCCCTTTAATTCTGTGGAACAACATTGAATAGCACAACATACCTAAGTATCATTACTGATCAAGTTCATCCTATCATGTTGATGGCATAAACCAATGGAGATGGCTTCTTCCAACAAAACAATGCACCATGCCATGGTGCTCATTCTGTGAAGGAGTGGTTTCAAGAACATGAGGAAGACTTTACCTTGGTCCCCACAATCACCAGATCTCAATCAAGTGAGCATTTGTGGGACAAAGTTAGAAGAGCCATCAGGCAACTGGTTCCACAACCATCAAATATCACAGAACTGAACAGTGCTATACATCAGGCCTGGTGTCAGATTCTTCGCATCACCTTTCAACATCTGTAGTCAATGTCAAGAAGAATTGCCTCAGTATTGAAGGCAAAAGATGGCCCAATGAAGTACTGATGGGGTGGGCATAATAATCTGGCCACTCAGTGTATATATGTTGTTTTTATTAAATATTGGGGAAACAACAGTAAGAAAAAAAAATAGATACTACTGTATTGTTCTTGCAGACAAAGTTTGTAATCTTTGTAGACAATTCTATGAAATTGGATCTGATTTATACCTCTCTTAATCTGGATAAGATCAGGATAATTTTGGTGTTGAGGGCAATTCTACTACTTAGGATAAGTGTCAGGAAAACTTGTATATTCGTTATGTTAGCTGTAAATAATAGAAAACACTAAATGAACAGTGAGTTAAGCAAAAAAGGAGCTTATTTTTGTCATCCTGACATAATTAGTTTAGTTTCTGGGATGGGTTTCTTCTACGTCAGGGACTTCAATGATCAGAATCCAATCAGAGATGCAGAAACACTATCCAATTTGATCAAAGGCTATAGAATAAGTATTATATATCACATAATTTTAGAATGAGTTGAGAAGTAAATGTTCAGAAGAGATTTGGGAAATCATAGATTTTTCCCTCAAACAAGTCAATCTGAGATGCAAAGCTTGTCCCGTGGTTAAAATAGTCCTACATAAAAAGAAGAAGAAGAAGAAGAAGAAGAAGAAGAAGAAGAAGAAGAAGAAGAAGAAGAAGAAGAAGAAGAAGAAGAAGAAGGAGAAGAAGAAGAAGGAGAAGAAGAAGAAG
>JAAGEH010000041.1:17499514-17511081 GCA_011751065.1 Lasiurus cinereus | reverse complement strand
GAAGAGGAAGAAGAAGGAGGAGGAGGAGGAGGAGGAGGAGGAGGAGGAGGAGGAGGAGGAGGAGGAGAAGGATTCTTAAAAAAAAAAAAGAAAGAAAAGGAATATCAGTACACATTTCCCTAACTACTTTAACATACATATCATAAATGGCTGTTTTGGGTGTAAAATTTATATACATAATAAAATGCCTTTTTTGGTTTAAAAAGAAAAAGAATGATGTCCTGATTCAGAGGGGTTTTTTTTGTTGTTTTGTTTTGTTTTTTTTTCACAATTATGGGGGAAATAATATTACATACAGTTGTGACAAATAAAGTGCAAATTAACCTTTGATTTTCCTGGTAGTCAAAATGAAAAAAAAAGCCTTTTTATATACTGCTCATTATTAATAAAGGAGTTTGTATCAGACAAAAGAAGAAAAATATAAACAATAAAATGGCAATACATATATATCTATCAACAATGGAATCTAAAAATAAAAATAAACAAGAAATCAAGGAATCTAATGAGCAAAATAAACTGATGAATAAAATAGAACCAGATGCATGAAAACATGGAAGAGACAGACAAATCTCAGAGGGAAGTGGGTATCAGGACAAGCTTAAACAAAAAATTTATATCTGCACAGACAATAAAGTGGTAAAGGCCTAGAGTGGGATGGGAATTGGATGGAGAGAAGCAATGGGGGTGAAGTAGAAAAAGGGGGACATCTGTACCACTCTCAACAATAAAGTTTTAAAATGAATGAATAAATAAATACATACACAATGAAATAAAAAGGAAATCATACTCTTTTCCTGGAGCCAACTTTCTTTTAGATAGTTTAAATGTTAATGGCCACATTCAAGAGAGATGCCCAACAACTTCTGGAATTGAGACACAAAACACATGAATGAGGAAGAAAAGGTAGAAAATTATATTCCTAGTATGCACCTTAAGAAGCAAAAGAATCAGCCAGTTGACTCCAGTCCAGAATAAAGATTAGGAGAAATAAGAAGACTGTTGCTTAAGTAGTGAATGTTGGGCTAGTTAGTTTTGCAGCATAGGTTCTACTCATCTAATATAACCATACTGATTTATCTGGAGACCACTCAGTGGAAACCCTCCAAAATCAAGGTTGATTAGACCTGTTTCGCCATAGATAGTGACAGCAACCTTTTTTTCTCCCTCTTGACCTCAGATTTCAGGTCTCTTCTACTTCTTGACAAATTTTTTTTGATTCATGACACTATAAAACTTAATGCCCCAATCCAAATATAAGGCACTCAAAAAAATTTTTTACAAAAGCATGAATAACTATACTGTTAAACTCAGCAATTTATAATTTTAAACTTAATTTAAACACATTTTAAAGATTGAATTGGGGATTTTAAGTGGATGCTTTCAGTGTTAATGATTTCATAGTTTTTATTTGAATATACTCCCATTTATTTAATTACTGAGAAGCAAATGTATTAAACACGTTAACATCTGTAATGGTTCTGACTGTATTGTAGAAATGGCCAAAATATAATCTTCTGATATCTAATATTGCATGTGTCTCAAAGCTTTAAAATTATTTTGTTTTATCTTTAACACTAGAGACCTTGTGAATGAAATTCATGCACATTGAGCGTGAGTTGCCTCAGCCCAGCCTGTACCCTCTCCACTCTGGAGAAACTTTGGGGAATGTCTGACTGTTTATTTTAGCCTGGTCCCAGGGATGGGGCCAAAACTGGCAGCTGGACATTCCTCTCACAATCTGGCACTGCTGGCTCTTAACTGCTCACTTGCTTGCCATCCTGACTGCCCCTAACTTCCCCCCTCTGCCAGCCTAGTCACCCCCAATTACCCCCCCCCACTGGCCTGGTTGCCCCCAACTGTCCCCCTGATGGCCTGGCTGCCCCTCAATGCCCCCCCACACCAGCCTGGTCACCGCCAACTATCCCTCACCAGCCAGCCTGGTCAGCCCCAACTGCCCCCACTGCTGGCATGGTTGCTCCTCACTGCAACCCTCTGCCAGCCTTGTCAGCCCACACAGCCTTCTGGTGAGTAATTTGCTTGTCCCTCACTAACTCCCCTGCCAGCCTGCTGTTCAGTTTTTACTGTGAGGGTGTTGTGACCAATTTCCATATTATCCTTTAATTAATATAGATATTGGATAATTAAAATTTTCACAGTATTATTCTGATAATGCTGTGATTATTTTAGTCCTTGAAATTGTATATTTTTTCATCTTGTAAATTCTTTCTTATGATCCTTTGCGTTTTCTGGTGGCTCAATAATTCTGACCCATTCAAAATATAATCTCTCCAGACAAGGAACTTTTCTATCCACTCAAGGGAGAACCAAGATTTATTAAGGTATCAATAATAATTTTCTTCCTAGCTCTATAGGAGGTAAGAAAACATCATATCAAGAGAAAAGACACATATATCAAGTTAATGCTCAACAGTGTATCACAGTGAAGTGACTAGTGGGTCTTCAAAGAAAGAATATCCACATTTAAAACATGAAATTCTTACTATGATATTTAATGGCCCAGTTTCAAGTTCCAGTCCTCTGATTCAAAATGCCCTCCTATGTCTTCTTCATTGAAACTAATATATATATATATATTTAAAAATATTCAAATAACATTTAAGATTCAGCATAATTTTCCTTTCTATAGACATAATAACAATGACATTTAAAAGTTGACAGGGACTGTTGAGACACAATAATTGTGCTACTCAGCTTCTGATTTCAAACTTGCAAACTTGCACCTCACATTACATTTGCTTGTTGTGGACTGAGTATCAAGTGATAATAGAATTTCTGTGTAATTTATATATTTCACAGAGCCAGCCAGTCTCTAAATCTTGCCAAGAAGCACTCATTTGCAAGTATTGGTGCCCTCACCTTCCTTGCTGCTTGGCTTCCATGCTTCCGGATCAAATTCTTAAAAGTTATTTTAATGTAACTTTATGTCACGCTATTTACTTCCTTTAAATCCACATTGGTTCCCCAATAGTTAGCACTTCTACAGACTTAGGCAATATATTTTCCTAAAAGAGAACAATAGCCAACGTTTTCTAACCCTTTTGTGAACATCTCATGACTATAAATTCATTATAATGGAGTAAGTGAACTCCTGCATGTTGTGTCCATATATACCCTACCAAAATATAGATGTGCTGATTAACACATAATACAAATGCTTTATGTCCCAAATAGCTACCCAGAGGAAAGAATGAGCATGGATTATTGCTCAGCATTATGCAAGGGGAAAGAGGCATGTGTATATAATTAAAATGCTGCAAATGTCACTGACTTTGTTGTCAGGAGGCTCCTTAAAAAAATTCAAGCAGTTGTGTATTTTGTGACCTTGTCTACCTGCCAAAATAGAGAGAAATCAGAAAAAAACTGCTGAGCTGAGAGTAGAAAATGAATTTTAGGCACAGTGATTTCTTTCTGGCACAGAACAATCAATACAATACAATTTAGGGGTGTGAAATGGATGCTATTCCAATTTTGTCTACTTTACTCTTAATGTACTACATTCTGAGAAGATTGTCTGTTAAGAAGAGCAAAAATCTCAGATCTGAGTCCTTTTTACAATGAGATGTCTGAGTGTAGTGGCTCAAAGAGCAGCCATATAGGAGCCATACCAGTTCAGGTCAAATTTCAGCTCCACTGCTTCCTACCTGTATAGTCTTAGGAAGATATCACCTAGTAACTCATTTTCCTCATGTTTAAGTTAGATATCTTAATTTAAAATTAAAAATCTTACCTCTTAGGATTTTTGTGAAAATAAGTTAATATGTACAAAAGTCTTAGAAAAGTGTCAGACATATAGAAACCATATATGTTAGCTACTATTACTAAGTGTGGCCCCAGCCCACCCTGGGGATCGCTGTCCTTCAAAACTCATATAAATCTTGTACTCTTTTACATTTTCTTCATAAAAACTTTCTCTAAAGTCTTTTTTCACATTAAAAGGAAGAAACCAAGTAAAGAATTAGTACTTTTCAGCACCATATGTAACAGGCATTATATTAAGTGAGTTAAATACTATACTTGTGACAATGATTATTATAATATTTTCTTACATGTGAATGATGTCATTCCCTTTACAAGTGAAGAAACTAAAGTTTGGAGAAGGGGAGTGCTTGGACAAGTGTCCATGCTGTGTTTCATTTCCCCCTCAAAAAAAAAACATTTATAACTTAACTTAATATTTATAAGATATTTTCATAAAGCCATGTTGGTTAATTGTTTCAAAAAACCTAAGGTAGATACTGTTAATCCTGTATAATAAAAGGGTAATATGCAAATAGACTGCATGGAAGAACAACTGAACAACCAATCAAAGTGTAATATGCTAATGATATGCTAAGCTGCTCAACCGGTTGATATGAGGTGCACTGACTACAAGGGGGCAAACAGTTGACTGGTATACCAGTCACTATCATATGCACTAACCACCATGGGGCAGATGCTCCAACCAGTAGATTAGCTTGTTGCTGGAATCTGGCCAATTGGAATTGAAAGAGATGGGCCAGACACACCTTGGAGCCCTCTCAGGAACTCTCCCCGGCCCACTCATGCACCATTGCAGTCCCTCAGCCTCGCCTGTGCCCTCTCATAATCCAGGACTTCTCTGGGGATGTCAGAGAGTAGGTTTCAGCTCAATCCCACAGGCCATTCTCCTTGGAAGGGTGCCAGTTGCAAGGCTCATGGCTCGGGAGCACTATTATGGCAGTAGGAGCTTCTCCCAATCGGGAACTGATGGGGAGCAAGCCCATGACAGGCAAAGTAGGGCTGGGATGAGTGGGAGTGGCAGGTAGGAGCTGCAGGTAGAGTCCCTCTGGGTGAGCCTGCAACTGTGCATGAATTCATGCACTGGGTCTTTAGTATATCATAATAGAGCAAGTATACTTCCCTTATATGGACAGTTAATTGCAAGAAAAAAAAAACATGAAAATATCTTAATTGTTCAGATGATTTTCATCCAATTCTTTTATACTGACAGGCAGGACTCAAGTACTAACTTTGTTTCTAGAAGAATGTACATTTTAGCAAGTGGTTCAGGCTCATGGTATAAAAGTACAATCAAGACATTTTGAGCAGATAGGATCCAAGATGGCAGCATAGGTAAACACCTACACTGCTGCCTCATACAACAATTTCAAAACTACAACTGAAAGACAGACTGAATATTATCCAGAACCACAGGAAAGCTGGCTGAGTGGAAATTCTACAACTAGAAGGAAAGAAAGGGGCTCAGATAAACACAGAGGAGCTGCAAAAAGCTAAGGTACGGAGACCCGCACATGGAGAGAGCAGTTACCAGAGAACCTGGCTGGCTTTTTCTGGCAGGAGGGAGACGGAGACTCTCAACGGCATTAAACCCCTTATCCTACGACACTAAAATCCTAGATCCAGCCAAAACTCATATTAGGGCATTTTGGACTATGAAAAGGGAGAAGTGCGTGGAAATTTCAGGGAGTTGTAAAAGATCAGAAGTCTGGTGGTGCGCACAGCACTGTGTGAGAGGACCGACTGCTGATTGTGCTGCTGGTTTTCACGAGTGGGCAGGAGACAGACCCTCCCAACTGTGTCACTTCTAACTCCACTAAACCTTGGTTTCGAGCAAAACCCTGGGGACCCAGACTCATATGGTCCCGGAGTGCAGGGGACCTGGAGAGGCAGCAGTCTAGAAGCACTGTGGGACAAAGTATGCGAGCGTGCACGCACAGGCACCGCTCCAGCAATTACGCAGTCATGTGAGACTCAGGGGCTGTGGTGGGCAGGGCCGACTGGAAGGCAAGGTGGTCCCTTAAGCGCTGAGACTACACCCATCCCAAGTTCAACAGAGAGGCTTTTGCAGTTTTGCACATCTGGTATCATAAGGCTGAATCCAACACAGAAGTTCCCTAGGCAGAGTGAAAATGCCTAGACAAGGGAAGGGATCACAAACAAAACAAATGGAGGAAAACAAATGACTAGATATAGAGTTCAAAACCACAGTTATAAGATTTTTCAAGAATATCCTACAAAAGTTGGATAAAGTTAGTGAAAACCAAGAGGAGATGAAAAAGAACCAACTGGAGATGAAAAAGAACCAACTAGAGATGGAACTAGAAATTAAACATACACTGACTGAAATAAAAATAAAAAAAATTATACAGAGACCTATCAGCAGACTAGAAGAAGGCAAGAATCAAGTCAAAACTGTGAAATATAAAGAAGCAGAAAACACTCAACTGGAAAAGCAAGAAGAAAAAATAATCCAAAAATGTAAAGATAATGTAAGGAGCCTCTGGGACAGCTTCAAGCGTACCAACATCAGAATTCTGGGGGTGCCAGAAGAAGAGAGAGAGCAAGATACTGAAAACCTACTTAAAGAAATAATGACTGAAAACTTCCCACATCTGGTTAAAGAAATAGACTTACAAGTCCAGGAAGCACACAGAACCCCATATAAAAGGAATCCAAAGAGGAGTACACCAAGACACATCACAATTAAAATACCAAGAGCAAAAGACAGAGAGAATATTAAAAGCAGAAAGAGAAAAACAGTTCATTACCTACAAGCACCCATACGACTGTCAGCTGATTTCTCAACAGAAACGATGCAGGCCAGATGGGAGTGGCAAGAAATATTCAACGTGATGAATAGCAAGAACCTACAACCAAGAATACTGTATCCAGCAAAGCTGTCATTCAGAATTGAAGGGCAGATAAAGAGCTTCACAGATAAGAAAAAGCTAAAGGAGTTCATCAACTCCAAACCAGTATTATATGAAATGCTGAAAGGTACTCTTTAAGAAGAGGGAGAAGAAAAAGGTAAAAGATAAAAAATTATGAATAACTAATACGTATCTATCAACAAGTGAATCTAAAATTTAAGTGAATTAAAAATTTGGTCAACAGAATATACTGTTGAATATAATAGAATCAGGAGCACAGAAAGGGAGTGGACTGATAATTCTCAGGGTTTAACGGGTGAGAGTTGTGAAGGGAGAGACTGGACAAAAATCATACACCTATGGATGAGGTCAACAGGAGGGAGGTAAGGGTGGGAGCTGGGTTGAGGGGAGCAATGGAAGGGAAAAAAGAGAAACAAATGTAATAATGTGAATAATAAAGATTTAATTTTAAAAATAAAAAGAAATTTTGAGCAGTAATCAGTGGGAATGGCATGTGAGAAAGAGAATTATCCTCAACACCACTTGACCAGGCCACATAGCCTACTTACTACCCCAGCTCTGCGTTGTCTAGTCCTTATATAGCAAGTTTAAGATGAACCACCTTTGATAAGATTAAAAATCACTTCTGTTGATACTGGAGTGAACATCCTATGGAATTAAAAGAAATAGAAATTCTAAGTCAACTCTGAAGATTTAGATAGAAAAGTACAGAATGTTGGGACAGAGGTGATGTTTTCTGCCTCTTTTTCTTTAAAGATTTCCAATTCTAGATCTACAAGGATATGCTTGAAATTGTTTTTCTCTAGTATAGAGATGTCTATACTAGAATAAAGATCTTATGAAAAATGTCAAGGTAAGATTTTCCATAAGTAAAGCTTTGTTTTGCATATCACTTGATGCTATAATTAAACAAAGACAGTATTTCTGTGGAAGTGTTTTAAAACACAGCTGCAACCAAGGCATGCTTCTACACAATAGAATGTGACGTTCACATAGAAATAACACTTGTTGTATTGAGGGTACTCCAAACTTTTGGAAATCCCATTTATCAGAGAATCTTGACTAATACATGGGTGGGCAAATAAATGTAAGTGTACAGTGGTTAGTACTCAAAAAACAGAGTTTCTTCTTGTATTATTATTTATTTATTATATATAGAGAGTTAGGGTTATTTATTTATTAATCATTGTATTATTTTCTTTATTATTGTTGTTATTATTTTATATCCTTACTTAGGATTTATCCTTTATATAATGATGGCTGGTAATTTAACCTACTTTTTCACTCACCCCTATTGGCACATTTATCTCTTAGAATGAGAGAATAGAAAAATTGATAATCTATATCTAATATTTGTTAATGAAAATAAATACCAGGAATGATAAGACACAGTTATTATGACAGTGGTGTGTACTAAATATTTGTGTTCCTGTCTCCAGATTCATATGTTGAATTTCAAATGTGATAGTATATGGAGGGTAGGCCTTTAGGAGGGAATTAGGTTATGAGGGAAGAGCCCTCATGAGTAGGATTTATGCCCTTATAAAAGAGGACATGCTTGATATGATGGCTCTCTGCTCTTTACCACATGAGGATACACAAAAGCTGGCTATATGCAAAACCAGGAAGCATGCCCTCATCGATAAGACACTGAACTGGCTGGCTACTGTATTTTGGACATTACAGGTTCCAGAAATGTGAGAAATGAGCTTAACTGTTTAATCCACCCACTCTCTGTTCTTTTTTATAACAGACCGACCTAAAACAGTCACCTTGACGTTCTCAATAACAAAATACAAAAGAACGTAATTTATAAAAGCATAGTCCATGTGTGTTTTATTAGAGATTTTAAAAATTGTAAATAAAGATATAGTCTCATGATTATCATCACTGTGACCATTATCATCATCTGCTTATTGAACATCTAGTTTGTATAAATTACTTAAAAATATTAGCTGAAACAAAAATACTAAAAGGGCACAAAACTGCAGGATGTAAGTTATTTCCCTCATTCTACAGAGAAGGAATCTGAGACTCACAGAGATTGTGAATCATATTGAAGTTTATACACTGAGTGGCCAGATTATTATGATCTCTGAATGCATAATAATCTGGGCACTCAGTGTTTTATGAGTGTTTGTGTGTGTGTGTGTGTGTGTGTGTGTGTGTATGAGGCCTGTTGCATGAATTCATGCATGGGTAAGATCCAGCCAGCTTGGCCAGGGGAAGAAACATGGACAGTTGGCCTGTTTGCCTGCTGGTTGAACTTCTGGTTGAGGGGACAATTTGCATATTAGCCTTTTATTATATAAGATATACATTGAGTGGACAGATTATTATATGTTCAGAGATCATAGTCATCTGGCCACTCAGTGTATATATAAAAGCTGGGAATAGAACCAAGACCATATTGAAAGCCCTGGCATTTGTACTCTTATATGTGCATGAGCTTCATAAATAGAAGATTAACTAAGAAAGATATTAAAATTACTAAAAAATTAAATTAGCCCTATATAGTAGTTATCCCAATAAAATTAAAAAAAAATCCAAAGCACACATGAAATGCTGTGGCATCCCTGAAAAGTATAAGATGGATTTTATCCATGGAAGAAAGTATTGATAGAAAATACCAGACACCTGGATTGAAACCAGAGCCAGGATGAACTGAAGTTTATAAAATATTACAACTAATTCACAGAAGTTTTATTTTTTGTTTGTTTTGTTTTGATTAATAACAAGTAGGAGAAAAGTTTAGGCCTATTATTTGGAAAAAAACAGCAACGTAATAGAATAAAATGAGAAGGTAGAATGATAGAACAACAACAACTTTAATCTTCTGCAAAAAAAATGCTAAAGGTTCAAAAGAGCAGAATATATAAAAAAAACTAAATTTAAATTCAAAGTAATTTAGATATTATAAGACAATTCCAACTATTTTTTAGTAGTCAGATTCTGTTAAAGTTGTGCCAGATTGCCAAATGAATTTAAAGCTAAAAAAATTAAAATACTATTTTTGTTTAGAGTAATGGAGGAAAAGTCAAATATGACAAAATATTTTATTTCTAAGCTTATAGAAATAGAAAGTAGTAAAAAACCTGGTATTTGGAAATGGGAAGATAAAGTGGAGACAAAAATAGTTTTTCAAATACCCGATAGATGGTTATATGAAAGGCTCAGTGAATTTTAAATGATTCTCCCAAATAGGAGGGAAAAAAAGAGAGAGAGATGAAATTTTTAGGAATGTACAATGTTTTGTCAATGCCTTTACCATATGAAAACTGAAAAAGTTTACACACCTAAATGGCATTCCTTCTGGAATGAGTGTGTATGTGTTTGGTGTGGATTTACACCTTTTTACTTTATATACTTCCAAGTTCTCTTTACTTATTTTTCGATAAAAATTAGGACTGGTAGTTTTTTATAATTGAATAATCAGAAAAAGCATGATAGATATGTAACATTTTATTATATATGGAATGCAATGGAACAACAATGAAGAGGGGTATAAAAATTGGGAGAAAGGTATTTCCAGGCAAAACAAAGAGCATGTATAAAGGCCCTGAGGTTGGAGGGGGTTTGGTTTGTTTAAGGAATAGCAAGGAAGACATTATGGCTAGAAGGGAGTGGTGGGAAGGGAAGGGTACTGGCAGGGGGAGGAGATGGGGGAGGCAGAAGGAAACAAAAAGCATGATTGTAAGCTATTAACTTTCACTTGGAGACTAGAAGCCATTGAAAGTATTTGAAAAGAGAATTGGCTTGAATCAAGACATTTTCCCATAGGCTTACTGAAGTATAATTGATAAACAAAAAAATCCATGTATTTAAAGTATATAACTTGATACTTTGAGACACATAAATATTGTGAAGCAATCACTAAAGTAAGCTCATTCAGGATGTTATGTGAAGAGTAGAGAGAAACTAAAAACAAAGGATCCATTTAATAGACTACCACAGTTGTCTGAATGAGAGAGCATAATGATATGGACCAGGAAGAAAGCATTAAAGGTATGACTAGTGACAGGATTTTGGATATTTCACTAATAACAAACAACAAGATTTACTAAAAATGGATGGAAGCCCTAAGATAAAGAAATAAAGCATCTTCAAGGATTTTTTTGGTCTAGAGAATGAGAAGTTTTATAGGGACAGAAAAAAAATGCAGAGAGAATCAAGAAATTCATATTAAGTCAGGAACATAACATGGTGTTAAATTGAAGAGGTCTATTAAAAGGAGGGGTGCTTTTGGCAGTTGATAATTTGATTCATGAATTGAAAAAAGAAGTCTAGGAATGAATGCAATTTGGAAAGTATTAGAGAATATGTGATATTTAAATCAATGGGACTAGAAGAAATCACACTGGAATGTAATTGGAGAAGTTCAGAGGCTGTGTTCTGGGCATACCAGTATATAGAGGCATACACTGCAGTATAAGAAAAAGTGAGTAACAAATGAGAAAGAAGGAAAATCAGGAGATTGTGTTTGCCTTCAGAAGCTACCTAAAAAAGTATTACAAACAAGTGAGAAAGATTACTACAGATAGGGCACACCAGGTGAAAAAAAATATATATATATATATATTAGGGGCCCAGTGGGGTGACATACTGGGGGGGGTGACATACTGAGGGCTCCCATTGGGAAGTGGACCTCAGCTGCCATCTGGCCTCCCTCTGTGGGAGGAATTCAGGCTGATCAAGGGAAGGCCCAGCCCCATCACCCCGCTGCTGCAACCACTGTCAGCCACCACAGCTGCCAAGTTGTTTTCATAAAAAGGTTTTCACCATGAAAAAATGACCACTTTCTTTAGGCATTTTCAAGATATGTCTTTCTTTCATAGGATATGAATTTCTTTTCTTCTTCTTCTTTTTCTCCTCCTCCTCCTCCTCCTCCTCCTCCTC
>JAAGEH010000041.1:17483174-17499414 GCA_011751065.1 Lasiurus cinereus | reverse complement strand
CCTCCTCCTCCTCCTCCTCCTCCTCCTCCTCCTCCTCCTTCTTCTTCTTCTTCTTCTTCTTCTTCTTCTTCATCTTCTTCTTCTTCTTCTTTTTTCATCCTCACTTGAGGATATGGTTCCATTGATTTTTAGAGAATGTGAGAGACAGAGAAAGACATCAGTGTGAGAGGAACAATTTGACTGGTTGTTTCCTACATGAGCCCTGACCTGGGCCCCAACAAGGGAGGACCCTGTAACCTAGGTACATGCCCTTGATCAGATCAAACCTGAACCCTGCAGTAAGCAGGCCTCAGCTCTATCTACTGAGCAAAACTGGCTAGGGCAGGATATGACATTTCTGAGCCCCTCCAGCAGTGGTCCTTCGCTTTTTCCTCTACAAAACATAATTTAAGTATGGTGGAAAAAAACCTAGATCACCTTCTTGGAGTCTTATTACCTAAGTTATCAAGAAAAATGCAAATACAGTGGTACCTCGAGATTTGAGTGCCCTAATATACAAGATTTTTGAGATACGAGCCATGGAGCTAGGGATTTTTTGCTTTGAAATTCGAGCAACATTTGAGATACGAGTAATCGCGGAGATCGGCCAGCTGCACACGACCCACCAGTTTACCACAACTCCAGAGTCTCATAGTTTCCCACGCCTCAGTCAGTGTGCTTGTTTACCTCGTTGTCAAAGCGTCTTTTGTGCATTTACATATTTTATCACATTTCTTTTTATAACCATGGGTCTGAAGAAAGTGAGTGGAAAGGTCAGTGCTCAGAAGAGGATGATGTCTATTAAATTAAAGGGTGAAATCATAGAAAAATATGAGCAAGGTGTGCGAGTGGCTGACTTGGCGAGGCAATACGGGCGTAGTACTTCAACCATATGCACTGTGCTTAAACAGAAGGAGTCGATAAAGGGTATAATGCCAGCTAAGGGCGTTACAATAATTTCTAAGCTCCATAGCTCTCTCCATGAAAAGATGAAGAATCTACTGATGGTGTGGGTGACGGAGAAGCAGCTTAAAGGAGATACATTAGCACAGGGCATCATATGCGAGAAGGCATGAGAGATTTCCGGTGATTTGCTGGAGCAGACCCCTTGCACTTGCACGGATGAAGCATCCAAAGATTCATTTAAAGCCAGTAGAGGCTGGTTTGATAACTTCAGGAAAAGGTCCGGCATTCACTCCATCGTCAGGCATGGTGAGGCAGCAAGTTCAGATGTAAAGGCAGTTGAGGATTACCTCAAAACTTTTTCCAAACTGATAGAAGCCAAAGGATATATCCCCCAGCAAGTCTTCAACTTTGATGAGACAGGGCTTTTCTGGAAGAAGATGCCGAATAGGACTTATATAATGGCAGAGGAGAAGGTGATGCCAGGCCACAAACCCATGAAGGATAGGCTAACTCTGGCACTGTGGGCCAATGTGAGTGGCGACTGCAAGATCAAGCCTCTGCTCGTATACCATTCGGAAAACCCCAGAGTCTTTAAGTCACATAAGATTTTAAAAGATAAACTGCAAGTTATGTGGAGGGCAAACCCGAAGGTATGGGTCACCAGGCAGTTCTTTGTAGAGTGAGTAAACCTGGTTTTTGGCCCTTCTGTTAAGAAATATCTACAGGAAAACAACCTAACCATGCAAGCCCTCCTCGTCCTCAACAATGCTCCTGCTCACCCACCGAACCTTGAAGATGAACTCCTCAAAGAGTTCAAATTTATAAAGGTTGTCTACCTACCTCCCACACCACTCCTATCTTGCAGCCCATGGATCAGGAGGTGATTTCTAATTTTAAAAAGCTGTACATCAAGCACCTGTTCCTGCGCTGCTTTGAGGTGACAGAGAACACAAACCTCACCCTTCGAGAGTTTTGGAAGAACCACTTTAACATCGTGCTATGCCTCAGAATTATTGATCAGGCCTGGCTGGGTGTTACAAAGAGGACTTTGACCTCTGCATGGAAGAAGCTGTGGACTGAGGCCGTAGCCGAAAGGACCTTCAAAGGATTCAAACCCGAGGTGCCAGTGGAGGAGGAGATAGTGTCTCTGGGAAAATCCATGGGCCTGGAGGTGGATGAGAGAGACGTGAATGAGCTCATTGAGGAGCACTCTCTGGAACTCACCATGTAGTCTCCCAACATGCAGAGGTCCTCCAAGAAATTGGTTTCGAGGAGGAGCCAGAGGTGGAGGAGATCTCTACAAGTGAGATAAAGGATATCTTAGGAATGTGGGAGAGGGTGTCACACTTCATGGAAAAGAAACACCCCAAAAAAGTTGCTACTGGTTGTGCATCGGAGCTGTTCAATGAAACTTGCCTCGCCCATTTCAGAAACATTCTGAAAGGGAGGAAGAGGCAAACCTCGTTGGACACATTTTTTTTTTTTTTGAAATTGGCCAAAAATGCAAAGACCAGTAGCAATTAAGTTCAGTGAAGATTAGTTAAGTTACATTCAGTTTAGGGATAAAGTGTAGCATTAAGAGTGTAAAAAGTAGGTAAATACACTTTATAAAAACCAGTTTATTCCTTTACATTCTCTTTTATTATGTTTTTATACAGTATTTGTCATTTATAAATACATTTTTCTTATTCAAAAACACGTAACAAGAACAACTGGGGTGGCATTTTGGGGGCTGGAACAAATTAATGGCACTTCAATTGATTTCAATGGGGAAATTTGCTTTGAAATACGAGCAACTTGATATACGAATTAAACTCGTATCTCGAGGTACCACTGTAATGGAGTACAGGGCGCTTAGCCAGTGAGTGGTCAGAAAAGATGTTTATGCTTGAGCTGGTTTGGGTCAGTGATTAGTGTCAGCCTGCAGACTGAAGGGTCCCAGGTTTGATTCCTGTTAAGGGCATGTGTGTTGATTGGGGGCACATCCCTAATGCAGAGTGTGTAGGAGGCAGCTGATCAATGTTTCTCTTTCATCGATGTTTCTGACAGTCTATCCCTCTCCACTCTTCTCTGTAAAAAATTAATAAAATATATTTTTTAATAAAGAAAAGAAAAGGTATTTCCTATGCAGCTGACGCATAGAGGAACTCCTGAGTTGTGTTCACTGAGCTAGGGGCATGTAACCAGCCACCAGGCTTGGGGGTGAAACAGGCTACACAGTGGCTGACCAGGGCATGCCCCTCAGCCTGGCAGCCCTGCATTATGTTTGCTAGGCTGGAGGCATAGACCCAGGCCACTTGGTGCCAGTGCATGCTCAAGTGGCTGTGTGGCAGCCCCCAGCTGCTTAGCACCTGCACCTGTAGGCCCAAAGTAGCTGGGGGCATTCTGGAACCCTGGCCACCCAGGGCCTACACACAGGCCTATAGGCTAGAAGAGGCCTGGGTCCTAAGGATGTTCCCAGAACCCAGGGCACTTGGCGTCTGTGTATGCAAATCAACCTGCCAGATTTGTTGGGTTAATTTGCATACTCACTCCTGATTGGCCGGTGGGTGTTGTGGATGTATAGTCAATTTGCATATTTCTATTTTATTAGTGTATGTGTGTGTGTGTGTTTAACCAAAGCAATACCATATGCTTTTAAAATAAACACCTAAAACAAAAAATTAGACCACTATGTGTGCCTGTTTCTTTTGATTTGTACCTGCATATTTATAAAGAATATACAAACATTGCTATCTCTTACTTTATTCAATACACACTGTTATCTATTTACTTTCTTTTGTAATAAATGATAATTATATCTATTTTCACATACCATCATCCCTCCATTCTCACAATGTAATTGTGAATTTTTTCTTCCTACATGTAGTATTTTGTTTTGAAAGCCTTCTTGAAATAGCCAAATGTTTAAGCAGACCTTGTTGACTATGAATATTATGAGCAGAGCCCAGGTTAAAAATGTTTATGAAGGAACATGTAAATATTTATATTTTTCTAGAGGTATTCAATATTTCACACAAGAACCTACCAATCTTCTGCCTCAGAGTTAGGTACGGTTGCCAGAGTTCTAAGAGCAGAGAACGGGAAATAAGCTTGGGAACAGGCAGCATTCATACACACACCCATCACATTTTTCTTACAGCTTTTACACTCACCTTTGTTAACTGCTGGGCTTTAGATGCCTGAATTCAGAGCATTTCCATTTCAGATTTTCTTGGGAATAAATTTTATTTTTCATTTTTGATTTTTGGAAGTTAAAGCCAGGGGTGTATTTTTGTTTGTAACCATGTATATCAGGTCTGAGGTACTCAATTTGTCCTTTTTAAATCATCAGGTATTCTTTATCTCCTAGAATTTTAATATGTAGTTTTATCTGCCCTGCTAAGTCTGTTATCCTAAGTTATCTGATTTCAGTCTTCTGAAAGTAATTGAAATGATGGTTAAACTTGCTCTTCTCATTTTCTTTGTCTTTACTCACTGAGAGCTATTCTTAGTAGGATTTGAGGAGAGGGAGAAAATAAAAGTTTGTGTAACATACAAAATAGTAAATCAAACTAATTAAAAAATTTCCTAAGCATGACACTGAAGGCAAGTTCTATAAAGTGAAAGATTCATAGACTGTACTTGAAAGGAAACAAAATTTGCCACTCCAAAATGTTCCTTTTGCAATGTAAATTTTAATTTGATTATTAAGAAATGAACGAATCAGGAAAAACATTTGACATCCTCTCTAACTGCTTACAGGATTTAGATAGAGGACCTACTCCAGCAAGAGAGATTGTCACAGACAACTATCATTTAATATAAACTCGCATGTGACAGACAGAGAGGGACCTGGCAAGGCCCCTTTGTTCAAAGTCCTCTCTGTGTCCCACTGTTAAAGATGGACCAGGAAACATTTATTTACTAAACATTTGCTTTTGCATCTCGATGTGAGTTTTCTTCCTGCCCTTTGAAGTCCCAAACCACCCTCATGCATTCATCCAAAATTAAACCATTTATAAATGTTGAAAATTATTAGTTGTAACTAATGTAATTATTTGGTAATGACAAAATAAGAGGTGCCTACCTACTAAAGGAAATGATTACAATTATAATTTATTCACACATTGTATAATCAGTAATGGAAAAGACAGCAGAATTCTATATATACTAATATCGAAAAATTGTTTTAAAAGATGAAAAGTCATATTATATATATTATGCACTAATTTCTTGAAGCAAACTTATATATATTGATATATATATGTGAATATATATATACATACATTCACATGCATTTTAAATAACTAGATGATAGATAAGAAATTACTGTAAGTTGTTGAAGAGTAGGAAGTTATGATGAGAGGTACAGCAGTAAATTTTGCACTTTATGTTCTTTTACATTTTTAAAAACGTGATTTAATGGAATACATATTTATAATTTATGTTTTAAATTTATTTTTTAAATGATGGGGAAAATGTTTGTGATAGTTAGCTAACAGTAAAAACAAAAATTCATAATCATGAACCCATTTTGTTTAAAACTATGTGCATAGATAAAAATGGTAAAAAGTTCGTAAATATAGCCAAAACCAGTTTGGCTCAGTGGATAGAGCGTTGGCCTGTGAAAGGCATGTATCTTGGTTGTAGGAAAATCCCCAGTAGGGGGCATGCAAGAGGCGGCTGATCAATGTCTCTCTCTCATTGATGTTTCTAACTCTCTATCCCTCTCCCTTCCTATCTGTAAAAAAAATCAATAAAATATGTTTTTAAAAAAGAGTTGGTAAATATGTATATTTTCTTAAAATATTATTTTATTTTATTTTTTTAATATTTTAACCCTGGCCGATTTTGCTCAGTGGCTAGAGTATCAACCAGTGATCTGAAAGGTCCCAAGTTCAATTCCAGTCAAGGGCACATGCCCGGGTTGCAGGTTCAATCACTAGTGGGGGGCATGCGGGAGGCAGCCGATCAAAGATTCTCTCTCATCATTGATGAGTCTATCTCCCTCTCCCTTCCTTTCTGAAATCAATAAAAATGTTTTTAAATATACTTTTATTTATTTCAGAGAGGAAGGGAGAGGAACTGGACACATCATTGTTGAGAGTTACTCATTGATGGGCTGTCTCCTGCATATTCCTCACTTGAAATAGAGCCTGCAACCCAGGCATGTGCCCCAACCAGGAATTGAACCATGACCACCTGGTTCATATATCTATGCTCAAGCACTGAGCCATACCAGCTGTGCAAAATATTATTTTCTTTATAAATCAATAAGACCACAAAATAAAAAAATAATGATTCAAATTTTTTTTTTTTAAAAAAAGAAGAGAATAAGCAGGGGAAGGAAGAAAGGGAGGAGCACCTTCTGCCAATAATGCTACAAAGGAATTTTCTGCACTGGAGTCGGGAGCTGAAGGAAATAACTTCTAAAATGTGATTATGTTCTAAATTGTTATGTTTAATTTATTCAATTATTGTGCATCTTCAGAGGCCGTCTTTAGGAGTTAGATGGGAGCAGGCAGTTTAGGGTAGAGGCAAATGGGAGAGAAGATGATAAAGATAAGATGAGCCACATGGTCAGGATATGAGATAGGCAGGATGTCAACCATAGAAATAAACTTTGCTTCCTTTTGCTTATCTCTTGCTTAACCGTGAATTCACTCTTCATCTGGAGACAATGAAACTAACAGCTCATACTTGCATCTCTGTGTTTCACGTTTACCATTAGGATTCATTCCACACTTAGTGTTATGCTGGACAAAAAAAAACCCAAACCACCCCCACTGGACACCTCTGCAGTCTCATCTTCCGCTCATCACCCGGATGCTAGCTATGGGGCAGCAAGGCACAGTTCACCTTTGCATTCCTCTGCCTTTGGCCATTTTTGCTGGGGCCTGAAATGTTTCTTTCCCTCTCCTTCCATTGGCCTCTACTCTACCTTGTCTTTCTGGTGAGGTTCTTTCCCTCACTCCAAACCACAAAGCTGTCACTTTAGATAGGATTATCCCTTGCATGAGCCCACTTCTCAGGACTAGCCGAAAAGTTAACTGTTCCCTCTTACCACTTCTTGAAATAGAAATATGCACTTCAAATACTTGTTGACATGGACATTTTTTGTAGAAGAGAATAATGTGGGTTTTTTTTAAAGTAGAGTCTATGATTATTTATTATTATATTAATTTTTCTTATCACACTTGTAGGCAAAAAGCAGGACTTTGTAAATATTAGCACATTTAATATAATAAAAGTTAATGACTCATTAGTATCTCATATAAACAAAGTCATTAGCTGAAATTCCTATCTTTATTTCCACAGGTATATATTATACTCTTTGGTTTCAGCTTATTAGCTTGTTTTCATTTTCTTTCTTGTAAATTCAAGAATCCAAATAGGAATTTAATATGAGTCTCTAGGACAGTTTTGATTGAACAGTTTATTAAATCCACAAATGTTATAACATAACAATTTTTGGTACCATCATTTGTATTCTGAAGCCAACTTAATTAGCATGCTGGAACTATTTCTTTTTTTTTAATTAAATATTTATTATTCAGATTATTACATTTGTTTCTCTTTTTTCCCCTCCATAGCTCCCCTCCACTCGGGCCCACCCTTCCCTCTACTCTTAGCTCCCTCCCGTTGACTTCATCCATAGGTGTATGATTTTTGTCCAGTCTCTCCCTGTACATCCCTCACCCCTTTCCCCCTGAGAATTATCAGTCCACTCCCTTTCTATTATAGTCTATTATATTCACCAGTTTATTCTGTTGATCAAATATTTAATTCACTTAATTTTCAGATTCACTTGTTGATAGATACGTATTAGTTATTCATAATTTTTTATCTTTTACCTTTTTCTTCTTCCTCTTCTAAAAGAGTACCTTTCAGCATTTCATATAATACTGGTTTGGAGTTGATGAACTCCTTTAGCTTTTTCTTATCTGTGAAGCTCTTTATCTGCCTTTCAATTCTGAATGATAGCTTTGCTGGATAGAGTATTCTTGGTTGTAGGTTCTTGCTGTTCATCACGTTGAATATTTCTTGCCACTCCCAACTGGCCTGCATTGTTTCTGTTGAGAAATCAGCTGACAGTCGTTTGGGTGCTCCCTTGTAGGTAATGAACTGTTTTTCTCTTGCTGCTTTTAATATTCTCTCTTTGTCTTTTGCTCTTGGTATTTTAATTATTATGTGTCTTGGTGTACTCCTCTTTGGATTCCTTTTATATGGGGATCTGTGTGCTTCCTGGACTTGTAAGTCTATTTCTTTTACCAGATGTGGGAAGTTTTCAGTCATTATTTCTTTAAGTAGGTTTTCAGTATCTTGCTCTCTAACTTCTTCTGGCACCCCCACAATTCTGATGTTGGTACGCTTGAAGCTGTCCCAGATGCTCCTTACATTATCTTCACATTTTTGGATTCTTTTTTCTTCTTGCTTTTCTACTTGAGTGTTCAATTTGAGGAGAAAGAAATGTGAAAATTATAAATGGTCAAAATTGTGTATTTAAAAAAATTTAATATAACACCACCACCATCAATGGTATTACAAAGATTAACAACAACAACAAATAATAATTGAAAACTTACATGTCTCTAACAATATTCTTATTGAGTGGCTTATTTAATGCTCGCAATAAATAACTGTCTGAAGTAAGAATTATTTTTAGCTCCCAGTTTTAGTAATCCAGTTTTAAAATGAGAAATATAAAGATGGAGAAAATTCTCCAAGGTCACACAGGTGGAAAATATTGCAGCCAGAATTAGAACACATCCCTCCAGAACACATACCCAATAACCACTGCACTACACTCTGCAAACAGATTCAGAATTGGGGCCAAAATACATGTTCTATTTTGGCTATTGTTTTATTTCAAAGAGGAATGGTAAAGAAAATCATGTGAAATACGATGAGTATCCACATTTCAAGTAAATGGGTGAGTAACAAGAGTAAAATTGCCCTAACTGGTTTGGCTCAGTGGGTAGAGTCTCAGCCTGCAAGTTTGATTTCAGTCAATGGCATGTACCTTAGTTATGAGCACATCCCCAGTAGGAGATGTACAAGAGGTAGCTGATCAATGTTTCTCTCTCATCGATGTTTCTAATTCTCTTTCTCTCTCCCTTCCTCTCTGTAAAAAAAATCAATAAAATAATTTTTTAAAAAGAGTAAAATTAACATTTAGGATTCAAAAGTTGAGTGTTTACATGGGAGTGGCAAGTTTCATTCATTTTCCTGGGTATTTAAAGTCAATTCTTACAAACTTCAACATATTAAAACAGGTAAGACAATTCAAGTTAAAAAAGAAACAAATTTCTGTAGAATTTTGGTCATATTCTCAGTGACAGAAATGCTTCACATTTAAAAAATCTGAATAATCCAAGATATTGCTCCAGATCTTTGAGCTTAATTTAATATCTGGGTATCCAAAGCCAAGAGAGATAACAGTGTACATTGCCTATACATTTTGTTCCTTCTCAGTCCAATCAAACATACAAATGATTCAATTATATAGATGCAACATATATAAGCATTAATTATATAGATGCTTGAGATTTTGTCCTAAATTTGTCTAAAAAAAGGAGCTCTATTGGTCAGCCAATTTGAACTGAAGGATTGACAACCCATTATAGATTCCATTTACTCAGTTAAAAGAATCTAAACATTCTCAAACTAGAACTTCACAATAGGAATAATTTTGGAGATTTGTTTTTGTTTTTGCTTTTTGGGGTGTTTTTTTTTTTCTGCCTTAAACTTTGCTTTCTTTTATGCCTGGTTAAAAAGTCAAAATGTATAGACAATTTTATCTGTTCAATTCATAGCCAAAATTGATTTCACTTTGGAAAGAATTGGGTAAGTTATTGATATTTGGACTGTTTAGAAATTATTACAGTTAACCTGCTCTGAAACCTAATAAAATGTCTTGTTCATGGGTAAATTGTACCAGTATATACAAAATAATTTTTGTGTTAAATAAACTTGAAGGTCAATTGATAAATAGCCACTGAAGCAGGTGAGGGGCTTATATTTTGTTTCTTCTTATATCTTTGCTATTTAAAAAAAGCCTTTGTATCTGTCAAAGTTAGTTTATTCTGAAGCTTGAAATTGAAAGGAAACTAAATTCAAAACACAATGAAAGAATACCCTGCACTTTCCTTGAACTTCTCTTCCCTCATCTGTTATAGTAATAATAATGATAAAATATAAATATAAAATAAGAATTGAGTGTAACATATTAAAAAGTGAAATGAAGTGTAAATGCCCTTAAAGTGATGTGCATGTAAGAAATAGATAAAGAAGTTTGTACCCCACATGTAAGACCAGATAGCAGAACTCCTGAGACCCATTGATAAGACACACTGAAGACACCCACTTGAGAGCACATAAAAGGAACAAGCCCTATGGAGATTAGAGCCGCTCACTCTGCCCCTCCACAGACGGTCACTCTCCGCTCCCCTTCCTGCACTTGCCCAGGCTCTGCCAGGCACCGAAGTCCAAAACGTGAGCCATAAGCTGAGGCCTCTATGAGACGCCAAGCCGTAGCTGCAATGTCCTACCATGTGTGTTTGTCAGTGCAGAACTCTGGGTGGCTTGCTAAGGTCTGGAAACCACCAGGACTCTGGTAAATAAACTGGGTGTGATTCGTGCATTGCAAGTTTGTCTCCTGTGTAATTTATGCTCTGCCAATATTTAATAAGTGCCTTGAGTCATCCATATAAGTCCAACCTATTGGTAGAGGATACTCTTGGCCACCTGTGCTTATGTCCTTAGAGGAGAAATTGGGACACCATCTCTACATGTTTTTATTTTGTCCATCAAGTATTTTTGATGCTTTTGAAGAATAATATGGGCTCCCTGTGGTGACTAACTTCACACCTAAACATTCACAGGGCAGCTAATAATGAGGCTGATATCTCTGGATGCTGTGCTTGTCTTATGCAGAGAAGTACATAAGGTTAGAGGCCCTCAAAGAAGATTTAAAAAAAAAAGAGAGAGAGTGTTCAGAATTAGTTCCCCATTGAATGCACAGAATAAGTTTTCATCATTTAACCAACTTCATCACATTGCATTTCCCTTCTGTGCTTTGCTTTTTTTGTTTGTTTTCTTTTTATTGTAGCTGCCATTATTTATCATGAAAATATCTTGACATTTTCAGGCAAAATATTTTTTAAATTCAAACAGAACTAAAATAATAAAAAAAGATAAGTGTATGTTTTCTTTTTAAAGTGCTTATGCACATAGAAAATGGACTTTAGTCAGGCCTTAGATGAAGGAATTCTTCATATCCAGTATGTTCAACTCTGACAACTCTTCATTACCTTAAAATAAACTAGATGAGTTCTCAGTACAATGTGGAAAATTTCAGGCTTCTTATTCAGCCCAACCTCATTTATTTTTTTCTTTCTTTCATTCTAAGAAATAAAATGTGTTCTAAGGAATATAATTAAAGCTTTCAATGTCATTATGTCCCCATTAGCATTCTTCTCTACTCAGCAATAATCATTTTGAAATTTCTATGTATCATTTACATCCAGGAGTCATATTTTCAACACATCTGTATGTCCACATAAACCATCTTGAAATTGAATTCGTTTTGTATCTAATTATAATTTACTTATGTTAATAACATTTTACATATATCTTCCAGCAACTGGTATCTTTATCCACCTCAGATTTTAGAGATTTGTATTTATTGATGTCTATAAATATAGTTCATTCTGCAATCAACTGTAATACTATAACATATATTTATGCAGGCTATTTATTATTACTATTGAAAGGAGTTTTTAGGGGTAAAAGAGGCAAGTTTAGGAAATTTTACGAATTAGGGGCTTTATGGGGAGAACCATAGGGCTACAAAGCTAGGAGCTGCAAAAGGTATACATTCACAGAATAAGGGGCCTGAGAGCCGCCATAAGGTATACATTTACAGAATAAAGGAGAGGAAGCCATTCATTTACAGAAGGCCAAAGAGAATAGAAAAACAATAAGGGAGGAGAAGAAGGGAACCTCTTGTGAGGTTTGAGCTCTGAGCTGCCATAGTGACCAATCTGAGGGGATATTAAGGCACAAAGAACTTCAGCCTTTATAAACCTTAGAAAAAAAGGATTTAGTGGGACTCTCCCTCCTCATAAGTGAGTCTGTGCTTGTTTCTCAATAAACTTCCATCTTTTCCTATACCAACTTTTGTTTGTGGTTTCATTCTTTGAATCCACCTGGATAAAGACCCAGGAAGCATCCTACCCAGAGATACACCACGTGTACCAGTTCAATTTTCGCTTTTCACTATTTAGGTTTTCATTTTTTTTTCCAATTTAAGGATTCAGAGCATTTAAGGGCCTTTTCTTCTTTTGCATATATGATGGTTTCTTAGGAACAAAGACCACAAGGTTGGATTAGTAAGTCTCGGTGGACACACATCTTTATCTCTATTTAATAATACAAAATTGTTCATTAAAGTGATTGTCCCAGTTTACTTTCAACCCACTTCCTATTTACTCTATGAGAACATTTTTTTCCTAGTAGATAAAAATAAGTTCTTGTTTACTTTCTGTTATTCTATGTAATAATTTAAAAACTAGTTTTCAATATATTTTTATTGATTTAAGAGAGAAAGGGAGAGGGAGAAAGATGGAAACAACATTGATGAGAGAGAATTTTTAACTGGTTGACTACATGCCCTGAACTGGATATGGAGCCCACAACCTGGGAATACAACCTGACTGGGAATCGAACCATGACCCACTGGTTCATAGGTCAATGCTCAACCACTGAGCCATGCTGGCTGGGCTTAAAACTGGTTTTCAAAACTAACTTCACTTATGAATAGTCTACCATTGTCACACTGTTCCCTTAGTCACCCGGTCCTTTTTATCTGATAAAACAAGTCTAAACACTGTCTAGCTCCCGTGTACCCTGATGTGGTAGGGAAAGAGAAAGATATTAAAGTCTATACCATTGTTACTTCTGGAAAAATGTTTCAACACCAAGTTTAAATGTTCCTTCTTTTGAAGTCCACAGCAGTTATTTAAACCACTTTATTCTCTTTTCTTAAAATCATCTAACACCAAGTCATTTCCCATTATTTTTGTCAGATCTGTCACTATGGTATTTTAGGATTTTTTTCCTCCTATAAGTTTTCTGTCAGCTCCTTTGGCAACAGATAAAAATAATGCCATATGAATTGTTTTACTATATCAGTGACCTTCAGATGAGTATTTCGGCAAACTTCATCTATTCCAAACACTTTTGAACTTTTTAAATTGTAAAGAGATTTAGCCCAGATAGACATTTTATTTTTATTTCCCTACACCAGAAACATTTTATCTAAATGCAATTGAAAGTAAAAATAGATAACCATGGCACACATCATTTTTAAGTATTAGTTTCAATTGAGCTTTACTGCTGCCCAGAAAGCCTACTCATTCTCCCTAATTCTTTTTCATATATTAGAAGCAATGATTTCTACTCTTTTCTCAAACTATAAAATATACTTTCCAAACTCTGACTCTTCACTGATGCCCATTGCACTAAAAATGCAGTATCAAAGCACAGATAATTTCCACCTACTCCTAAAGCTGTATCTACCATATTAGCTGGATCCATGCTATACTTGGCCTTTCTATTACGATGGTGAAATTATCCATCCCAGTGTCTTAGTCAAATCTCTCTATTTATATGCTGAATCTCATCAACTCCTGCTGTTATAGAATTTACCAGGTGACGGGAAAACACACAAAGGGCAATCAGAAGATCAGGAACAGCACTTTATTACAAGAAGCACTGGTGCTGAATGGCCCAGGGGATCTGGATCCCAAATCTGAGTACCAAATGCAGGGCGGAGGGTAGGATTGGGGGGAGGGAGGTATCCCTTTTATCACCTTAGTTTCTTTGCCTCCCAAATGTGGATTAGGCTTCTCCTCAATTCATATTTTCCCTTTTCCCAGTTTTTCTCAACTCATTAGATGGTAACTTTTGCCAAAGATATGAATCTTTAAAATATTCTGAACATCTCTCTTTAATTTATTCCTCATGTAATATATTGCTTTTACCTTCAGAACAACCCCAGCATCCATCTCCTCTCCCTAATCCTACTACTATTAGTTCAGAATAAGTCTTGCAAGCCTCTCATTATGTAGCACTTGAGAACAAACTGTGTTCTCATCAGTATAGTTTTTTGAACATCAGTCAGAATGGTACTATTGAAAGTATGCCAGATATCATATTACTTATTTTCTAAGATTCCTGCAATTTTTTCATGTAGCTAAAAAAAAAAAAAAAAGACAGACTTAATACCATGTCTACATTGATTTGCCTTTGGCTAATACACTCATATCCTATCTTCTTTCCCATTGCTTACTTCACTGAAGCTATTTGGTTTCTGTTGTATTCTTCAAGCAAAGCATCTATTTGTCTTAAGGGTCTTATATTCAATACTAGAGGCCCAGTGCATGAATTCCATGCACTCAGTGGGGGATGGGGGGGCCTTCAGCCCTGCCTGTGCCCTCTCGCAGTTTGGGAGCCTCACAATTGATTGCCCTGCAGAGGGAGGCCCTGCCTGCTGGCCGGGTAGCCTGGGCCTTCCTCTTTGGGGCAATCATGGAGCCCTCCAGCCAGTGGCCTGGGGCTCCCTCTGTGGGGCGATTGTGGGCCAATGGTGGGACATCCCAACCAATCGCATCACACCCATCTTGGTGCCAACAGTCAATACTGGGTGGCTGCAGTGCCTGTGACCCAGGAAAAACTGAAGGGTCAGCAGTTCAGCACACTTGCCAGTCCCCACCCACCCGAGCCTGCTGTGCACGCACCATGGTGTTCAATTGTTTTGGGTGTTATGAACCCTAACTCTTTATATATTAGAATTTCAATTTTTTGGAATCCTCTTTCCCAGAAATTTGTATAATTTTCAATATTGCATCATTTATTTACCCAATTAGAGAAGTCTGCTCTAGCCACCATTTATCATATAAAATATTCCACCACCATTTTCTAATTGCCACTGTCTTTACTTTTTACAGAACATATTATCACCTAACACATTTTATATTAATTATTAGTCATTAATTTTTTACTATGATATAATTAACCACAATGAATACAGGGGCTGTCTTTCTTTGCTACTGTATCCCCAGAATCATGAAGGAGGAGTTCAATAAATATTTGTTGAGTTAATGAATAATGTTGGGATTCCCTACCTACAACTTCTGTGTATTCACCTCTCCTAATATTCAAGTCATGAAAGCTGATTTTTTTTTTCTAAACAATACATGTCCTACCAAGACACTTTATGTTCACAATTAGCTTCCTTCTCACTTGGATTTGTGCCCTACTTCATGTAGACTTAATTATTTTCCACTTCCACTACATTCATAAGCATTCTTGATTATAACCATATTGTTATACTTCCTTTACAAATTTAGGTTAAAATTTTTTTTCAGTCTTAGTGCTACAATAAGTAATATTTTTATAAAAATAAGTATGTCATTTTAAGATTTTCTGTGGAGAAATTTAGACATTAAATCATAGTTTGTTGCAAGCAATGATTTATTATAATAACACTTGATAATAACTCTAATTTTTTTCCAAGGATGCTAGAGAGATGTCATGGTATCAAGTATTTTTATGGTGTGTGTGAAAACTCTATTTGTAAATTAGGGTTAAAATACAACACTTTTAATAGGGTAAAATACCAATAATATTACATTTAAAAGTGTGTTGTTGTTTTTTGTTTTATTTTTTTTGTTTTAAGTAGGGAGTCCAGCTTTAAAAAAATGTGTGGAAAGACAACACAGATTCAGGTCAGAGGATTCTTAGGTCAAATGACCTGTGATTGAGAATGAACATCCATCTCTTGACTATCCCTTCATGAATGAGAAACTAAAACTTTGAGTAACCCCCTCAAATATTCAAATATGAAGCAACTTCATGGATTATTTTCCACATTTTAATTCCGAGCAGAATATGCCCTACTTAAATGCTTATCCATTTCTAAGTCCCAGATACTCTTCAAACTTGTCGTATACTTATCTTTGAAACAAGAAGGAGAAAACAGACTTTTTTTTCTTCTCTCTTTTTCTCCTATGTTAGTGTTGTTGTTTTTTTTCCTTTGTATTGTTTATTGTTGCTATTTCTCTCTTGATATGGAATGAAAAACCATTTAAAAAGACCATTGAGCTGAAACCGGTTTGGCTCAGTGGATAGAGCATCGGCCTGCGGACGGAAAGGTCCCTGGTTCGATTCTAGTCAAGGGCATGTATCCTGGTTGCGGGCACATCCCCAGTGGGGAACGTGCAGGAGGCGGCTGATCGATGTCTCCCTCATCGATGTTTCTAACTCTCTATCCCTATCCCTTCCTCTCTGTAAAAAATCAATAATATAT
>JAAGEH010000041.1:17188900-17482774 GCA_011751065.1 Lasiurus cinereus | reverse complement strand
TTTATAATTCAGCTTTAGGCTAATCTTTTTCATTCATCCTAAGTAGCACAAATTCTTATTTATTAATTATTATTCCCCAAAGCAATGCTTTAAGTTTTGTTTTTTTTCTCTCAGATCTCAACTTTACTGCTACTCTTAATTAAGAGCTTTGCCTTTGCATTTTGCGGAAAATTAAGTCAATCTTCAATGGAGTTCCTTAATATGCTCTTTATCCATCCAAAATTATAGCAATCATTCATTTACATTTCATTATATTCTCATGACTCAAAATAAGATACAACATATTATATTCTTGCCAGTCTAGAAGAAAAAACATATCATTTTATAATGGTATAACAAATTTCTCAAATATGTTTCTCTGACCAAACAAAAGCAAACTCAATACAAAAGAAAATAAACTATCTTTTCTAGTAAAACAAGGCAGTTCTTTGAGCATTATTCTGAGATTGTCAAGTAAGTACCTATTTTTACTTTAACATACATGGAATATTTGTTTTGAATTTAAAAATTAAAAATATCTTTGGATTTATGCATTTCTTTCTCTCTTTCCAAATCATATTAATTCTCTAACTCTAAAGTACTCTAATGTACTTTGTTTTTTTTGTTTGTTTTTTGAGTGTTTTTTTGTTTTGTTTCTTTTGCCTTTGGGAAACTTTGGTATTAACTTTAAAATTCAAATAGTAAACTTAATTCCTTAATATTTTCATGGGGAAGACATTTTAATTATCTAGATCTAATTTATTTAACCATCATTTTCTCCTGTTTTTCAGACATCATGCATTTTCCCCAGAATTTTCTGTACTATTCAGTACCAAACTTATACTAATGTAAATGGGAAGAATAATTTGACAAGACACTGGACCAATATGAATCATGACAGTATTATGTCATAATATTATACTCTACCTTGAACTTCATTTTGATTGGAACTTAAAACAAAGTGGAATTAACAAACAGTAGGTTTACAGTTGTAAATATGGAAAGCACCAGAGTTTATTCTTGGATTATTTTTTAATTATTGTTTTGTCTTCCATACCAACAACTGTTAATCTACTTTTGCTTCAACCAGCATTGCCTTTATTACTAATAACCATTTTAACTAAGATTTTCTAATAAAACTATCTTTTCTAAAGTTCATATTTTGTGGAAACTCTAAATTAATGTTTTTAAGAACTCTAAAATATCCTGTGGAATGGTAGAGAAAATAATATTAGGAATAATTATGAAATATGTCATTTAATAGTAGTGTTTTAGGACAAAAAAATATATCCTAATGTGCCCATTATAATTGAGAGGAAGATATCACATTTATATTGATCAGGATAAGTTTAGACTTAGCTTAATCAAACATTTAGCATTAGCATTGTCTACTGCTTAGAATTCAGCATGATATATTTGTTTATTTTAGTTGACTTTCCTGAAAACTGACAATGATGTAGGCATTGGATATTACATTTTGGATATTAAATGCTAATATCTCAAACATTCCTCAGTACCCATCCCGATTCCAATAAATAAAGTGAACATAAGTTCATGCATTTTAAGTAGTTTGAATTTGTCTATATATGTATTGAAATAGTCTACGTGATTATCAAAGACTAGAAATTCTTCAAATCTCAAATATAAGTAACAAATTGTCTTTAAAATGAATATGAATATAGACACCTTTTTTTATAATATGAAAAAATAAAACAGTCTGCCCTGTCTAAGCAATGTGCCCATAAATGTAATTGGCAATACTATTTTAGTGTAGTTACAAAGTCACTCGATAGTTAATATTACAAGCTGAAAATTAGAAATCTTGATCAAATCTAAATAACTGGATCGTCCATGTTCATGAATTTGAAGACTCAATATTGCTCAAGTAGTAATTATTACCAACTTGACTTATAGATTCAATGTTATCACAGCAAACTGTTCTAAAACGTATATGGAAAGGCAAAAGACCTATATAGCCAACATGATACTGGAGAAAAAAAAACAAAGTTCAATGTCTTGTGATACCCAACTTCAAGACATTTATAAAGCAACAGTAGTTAGAAAAGTAGAGTATTGTTGAGATGAGAAATATAGATCAACAAAGCACAATAGAAAGCTAAAAATGAAATATAATAATTAAAATGATAATGCAAATCTACAAAACTTTGAAAAAAGGAGAAAAAAATTACATGACCTTGGATTTGGTAATGAAATTTTAAATAAAACGTTATTAGCATGATCTATGAAAGAAAGCAATTATAACTTGGATGCTATCAAATTTTAAAACTTCTGCTCTGTGACAGACACCAATAAGAGAACTTTTTGAAAAAATGAGCCCTGGACCATGTGACTCCTTGGCTTGCACACCAGAGTCTTTGGTTCAATTATCAGTCAAGGATATGTTCTTGGTTGCAGGTTCCATTCCTGGTCCTGGATAATGCGTATGCAGAAGAGAAAACATTTGCAAAACATTTATCTGAAAAAGAGCTTTTATCCAAAATACACAATAGGCAAATGGATCTAAGTTGTGGCACATTCTTAAAATAAAGCATTTCTCAGTAATAAAAGGAAAAGAGCAATTAAACCACATAAAGATGTGGAAGAAACTAAAATGCATATTGCTAAAAGAAAGAAGCCTGTATGAAAAGCTAACATACCATATAATTCCAATTATTTGACATTCTGAAAAAGGCAAACTTATAGAAAGCATTTTAAAAAAATCAGTATTTACTCAGAGTTTGGTTGGGACTACAGGGGGTGAAGGGTTAAATAAATACTATAGTACATGGAATTTATTTTTTAAGATGATGAAATAATTCTGTATGATATAATGATGACTATAAGCTATTTGTCAAAATCCATAGAAGTTTACAATACACAGTAAATCTTTGTGTATGCAAATTAAAAAATATAATTTATAGGTCATGGGATCCCAGGATGAAATGCAGAATATGACAAACAATTTAGGTATATTGCAAATGTATATGTCAACGTAAAGGGGGCAGGGTAATCATATGCTGATTTAAGTAACGTTTTTTTAAATTCTTTATTGTTTATGGTATTATATCTAGTATTACATATGACTCCTTTTTCCACCATTGACCTCTCCCCGGCCTTATATGACAAAAGGCAAATGGAATTGTACTAACACAGCACTCTAGTTAATAATGCTTGCTTCTTTGTGTATTTCCATGGGGAATTTTAAAAACCATTACATCTGTAGCCTCGGTCAGTGTTTCTAAGTGGTTATAGTCTTAGCCTGCATTGCAAATGGTCTCAGGTTCAATTCCCAGTCAAAAGTCCTGGGTTGCAGGTTTGATCCTCAAGTCTGGGAACATGTGGCGGGCAATCAATTGATATCTTTCCTACATTGACATTTTTCTCTCTCCCTACTTCTCTTCCACTCTCTAAAAACCGATAGAAAAAAAAATCCTCAGGTGAGGTTTAACAACAACAGCAATTAAACATTATACCTGTAGACTGTAATTGAACAATAAAGCAAATGAATTAAGGATGGCAGAAGTCAGTTATCACACTTTGTACCGGGAGTCTACAGATAAGCCAGAGAAGCAGTATGGAGTAATTGATACATAGTAGGAGACATCATTAAGAACTCTGTTATTTACATTTGCATTATAAAATGAACATAACCTGATGAACAAAAATAGATCCAGAGGCAGAGAAGTATCAAACATACTGTCAAATTTCAGAGAGAAAGCAAGGGAGGTGGAGGGAGGGGGCTTGAGGCAGCAAGAGATCAAGCAAAGGACTTGTATGCTTGTATATAAGCATAACCAATGGACACAGACACTATAGGGGTGAAGGTATGTGCTGGGATGGGAGTGGCCAGGGAGAGGTAAATAGAGGGAAAGGAGACATATGTAATACTTTAAACAATAAATATTATTTTAAAAAATAACTCTTTTATAACTTAATAGATATGCAAATGGTTACATATAGAAATGTACATAGATATCTATAAGTAGTTGGATTAACATACACACATATACCTTCTTGCTCTTTCCATTGAGAGGGCATGGAACAATGACACTTCAATAGCAATGAGCATATCTAGTGCCACAACATTGGTTTCTAATACTATTCTCCATTAAAAAAACAAAAATGGTTACTTAGAAAAATAACTTATTGGTAAGTAGTATACAAGATTAGTCTGGAGTGTCCTTAATGTCAAAAAGCAAGAAAATTCTAAAATAATTAAAGGTAATGCAATGATGGAAATATGTCCAAAGGATATAGATAATAACTGAAAGAGCCCCGATGCGACAATCTGAGCAAAAAGGGGAAAAAAGTAAACTTGTATTGGATTATAATCTCTAGAATAAAGTAAATATTAATGAGTCTATACTGAATAAGTAAATAATTGAATAAGTAATAAATGGAGGAGAATAGATAAATATCCCCATTTAGAACTCCAAGTAGTTGTTTTCAGATACTTCACCTTAAAAAAAGTTGAATATAACTCCTTAATTGTAGCCGGGCACAAAGGCTTTTTTCCAAAGAATACAGTAAGGAGAAAAGGGGAATTAAGAGTAACTTTATGGCCTTAACTTGTTTGGCTCAGGGGATAGAGCAGTGGTCAGCAAACTCATTAGTCAGCAGAGCCAAATATTAACAGTACAACGATGGAAATTTTTTTTGAGAGCCAAATTTTTAAACTTAATCTTTTTCTAACACCACTTCTTCAAGATAGACTCACCCAGGAAGTGGTATTTTGTGGAAGAGCCACACTCAAAGGGCCAAAGAGCTGCATGTGGCTTGCAAGCTGCAGTTTGCCAACCATGGAGATAGAGTATCAGCCTGCAGACTGAGGGGTCATAGATTTGATTCCAGTAAAGGGCACATTCCTGGGTTTTGGGCTTGATTTTCCAGTAGTGGGTGTGCAGGAGGCAGCCTATCAATGATTCTCTTTTATCATTGATGTTTCTCTCTCTACCTCTCCCTTCCTCTCTGAAATCAATAAAAATAAATTTTAAAAAAGAGTAACTTTATGCATTAAGAAACTGAGAAATACAATCTTAAGTTAGGTAATCACGACTTAGATCAATAGAAATAAGTCATATTGATATGTATCCTTGATATGATGTGATAAGAATAGCTCTTTACCCTGGTGGTCTACCTTTCCAGAGCATATTAACCACAGTTTAACCATAAGAAAAGCATCAGGCCAATCTTAGTTAAGTAACTTTCTACAAAATATTAGATCAGTATTCCTCAAAATTATGAAGGTCATCAAGAAACAAAGAAAGTGATCAAAGCCATCATAGTCTAGAGAAGCCTAAGGAATCATGGTGATTAATCATGGTGATTAATGAGGTATACTGAATGGGACTATAAAATATAAAAAGATTAGGGATAAACTAAGAAAATCTGAATAAATTATGGACTGTTAATAATATGATATCAGTAATTGTTCATTAATTGTGACAAATCCTATCTAATACAATAGCAATATGCAAATTAACCATCATTCCACTACACCCACAAGCCACACCCACCAGCCAATCTGGAGTGAGTATGCAAATTAATACAACCAAGATAGCTGTGGCCCTGGATTGAGCAGGAAGCTTGGGTTTCCCAGGCAATGGAGGAAGCCAAGCTTTCTGCACAACCAGGCCTCCACTCAAGGCTACCAAGTTTCAATTATAGAAGATAAATAAATCCTAGATCCCAAGGCCTCTGCTTGAGTCGTTGAGGGGAATGGCTTGCCTGCAAACCACCATAGGCACCTCGCCCAGACTGCCCCATGCCCCAAGGGAACTCCCACTCTGATCCAGGACACCCTTCAGGGCAAACAAGGTGGCCCCCACCCATGCACCAGGCCTCTATTCTAGCTAATAAAAGAGTAATATGCAAATTGACAATCACTCCAACACACAAGATGGCTGCCCCCATATGGACACAAGATGGCCTCCATAAGATGGCTAGCAGGGGAGGGCAGTTGGGAAAGACCAGGCTGGCAGAGGTGGGAAGTTGGGGGAGACCGGGCCTTCAGGAAAGGGCAGTTGTGGGGGACCCATGTCTGCAGGTAAGAGCAGTTAGGGGGGACCTGGCCTGCAAGGGAGAGCTATTAGGGATGACCAGCCCTGTAGGGGAGGGCAGTTGTGGGCAATCAGGCCAGTAGGGGAGGGCAACTGGAAGGAACCAGGCCTCCAAGGATGGGCACTTGGGGGTGATCAACCTTCAGAGGTGGGCAATTAGGGGCAAACAGGCTGGCAGGGGAGCAGTTAAGCTTCAATCAAGCTGGCAGGGGAGTGGTTAGGCAGTGATCATGCTGGCAGGGAGAAGAGATTAGGAGCAATCAGGAAGGCAGGCAGGCAGGCAAGCAGTTGGGAGCCAGCAGTCCTGTATTATGAGAGAGATGTCCAACTGCCTGTTAGGCCCAATCCTGGTAAGATTGGGCCTAAACAGACAGTTGGACATTCCTCAAAGGGTTCCAAATTGAAGAGGGTGAAGGCTGGGCTGAGGGGCACACCCTCCCATGCACAAATTTCATGCACTGGGCCTCTAGTATAACATAATAAAAGACTATTATTATTATGCAAGCAGACCAAATAGCAGAACGACAGGTCACTATAATGTGCATTGACCACCAGGGGGCAGATGTTCAATGCAGGAGCTGCCCCCTGGTGATGAGTGTACTCCCACAGGGGTAGAGCCTCTTAGTCAGAAGCTGGCTGAGTGCAGCCACAATGGCAGGACCCTCTCTCACCTCCCCAGCAGTTGGACATCCCCCAAGGGCTCCTAGACTGTGAGAGGGTGCAGGTTGGGCTGAGGGACACCGTCCCATCAGTGCACAAATTTTGTGCACCAGGCCTCAAGTACACTATATAAGATGCTAATAATAAGAGAAATTAGGGGTAGAGTATACAGAAACTCTATATACTATCTTTGCAATTTTTCTATGTTCCTAAAACTACTCTAAACGTTCATTAATATCAATTAGCTAATGATGTATTTTTCTAATCCTCATTGTAATGGTTAAATTGGGAACTGAGGAATCCCCTCACGGCTAGGCTTGCAACACTTCCTCTCCTAAAGCTAGGCCTGCACACTATTAAAGAAGGGGGAGGGGAAGGTTCAGAATCAGGGTTAAAAGTGTGAACCTGCCTCTGATTAACTGCAATCTTGAGCCTCTTATCTTCAGCTAGACCACAACACCTGAACCATAGCTTCCTGAGTCCGTTAGGCTAACTAGGTCAATCAGCCTTACTAGGAACCTCCTGGGTTAGCTGGTTCCTTGCTGCCTGAGAACCAATTAGAGATTGCCGAGTCAGCATCTATGAGCCAATAGGGGAAGGCAGAATGGGTATAAAAAGAGGGACTGCCCCTTTGTCGGTGCTCTTACCAGGCGAACCCCTGGCAGTCCAGTGTCCAGGCCCTGCCTGACATGACATCATCTTTAAACCCTGCATGGCAATCCCTGACACACCGCCATGATGCCCAGGGAAGACAGGGCGACCTGGAAGTATACAACTGGAAGAACCAGAACCCTCATTTCTCGCTCGCTTCGTCCAGAGAAGTAAGTTCTACCAGAGGAGCCAACATGTGATACTGTATGTGCGAACTTTGGAACTGTATGTGCGAATTTTGGAATATGAAGTCATTGCTTCTATTAAATTATCATCCTGAGGGTGAGGGTTCTCAGTTGGTTTGAAAAACACCAGCTGATGCTGTTTCTCTGCTCTGTGGGCCCAGGAGAGGCTGTCCGGGGCTGGGCCAGTGAGTGAGTGATGTTGGCTAATTCTGGTGAGCTGGGTTTGCTGTGCCGGAAGTACCCATGAACCCACCTGGGACGATTGCCAACAGCTGGTGTGGATTGCAAAGAGGACATCATCGTGAGCGGATCCAGGGACAGAACGGCCAAGGTATGGTCTTTGGCCTCAGGCCGGCTTGGCCAGTGCTTACACACCATCCAGACTGAAGACCGAGTCTGGTCCATTGCTATCAGCCCATTACTCAGCTCTTTTGTGACTGGGAAGCTTGTTGTGGGCACTTCTCACCCCTGAGAATCTGGGACCTCAACAGTGGGCAGCTGATGATGCACCTGGGCACTGACTTTCCCCCAGAGGCTGGGGTGCTGGACCTCATGTATGTCATGTTCCTGTCCTGTGGCTATGACACCTATGTTCGATACTGGGCTCTCTGAGCCAGCATAAGGAAGTGTGTCATGGAGTGGGAGGAGCCCCACGACAGCACCCTGTACTGCTTGCAGACAGATGGGAACCACTTGCTGACCACAGGTTCCTCCTACTACGGGGTTGTACGACTGTGGGATTGGCACCAAAGGGCCTGCCTACACGCCTTCCCTCTGACGTCGACACCCCTGAGCAGTCCAGTGTATTGCCTGCTCTTATAACCTTCACCTCCTGGACTTTAAAACCCATGACAGGCAGGGCCATCCCAGCTGTGGGCTAGGGAAGCCAGCTACTCAGGGACCTCTCTTGCTTGGAGGGTGCAGTGATGATGATCCCCACCTGCATCCACAGTACTTGTCTACCATAGTCACCCTAAACTCTGTCATCTGGGCATAACCCCTAGGACATGGGACCTCTGCCCAAAAGGCCTAGCTGATTGCCCTAACTCAGGCACTCCAATAGGGAAAAGGAACTAGGCTGCTGCGTCAGCTAAGGTTTGAGCCCAGATTCGAATCTGTAATAAATTTAGGTGAGCCCAGATTCAAATCTATAATAAACTTAGCCCTGTTTGAAATTGGTTGGTCTTTGTGGTCTGTCTTGTGGGGACTCGCTCCGTTACACTCATACGAGGATATGTTTATTGATTTTAGCAGTGAGAGGAAGGGAAAGAGAAAAATATCAATTTGTTGCCTGATGTATGCCATTTGTGCCACATGAATTAAATCTGCAACCCAGGAATGTGCCCTGACCAGGAATCCAACCCATAAAAATTTTTCAATATGAATTTTGGTTTATTTATTTTTAAAATATATGTTTTTATTTATTTTAGAGAGGAAGGGAGATGGAGAGAGATACATAAATATCAATCAGGAGAGTGAATAATTCGTTGCCTTCCTCTTGCATGTCCCCACACTGGGTATGGAACCTGTACCTGGCATGTATCCTGAGTAAAAATCAAACCATGACTTCCTGGTTCATAGGTCAGTGCTCCATAACTGAGCCATACCAGCAAGGCAATTTATTTATCTTATTAATGAGAGCCTTGGATCATAGTAGAGTCTTCAGATAAGTAAAAATTGGAACAGAAAATGAGTCACATCTCCATTACTATTTTTATTTAATCAGTTATTTTCATTTATATTAAAAAGTAAATACTTTCTGTGACTAAAGAGTTGGGCACTCACATTTCCCCTATATTCTTCTTTCTTGCTGCTCTATACCCATATTCTCTAGTGCATACAAATCTTTTTTTTTATTTTTCTTACACTGTAATGATCAATTCATATCCTCATTTGGGATAATATAAGAAAGGAATCTAAGCAGTGTCATCAGCTTATTTTATTCTATTGTGTGGAACAATCAGGCAATAGTGATTATGAGCCAGGTAAGACAATGTGTTCAATGTCGATGTGGGTTTAGACTGTAGTTGCCTTCAGAAGAAATGCCTGACCCTGGGAAAAGGGTGCATACATCTGATTTAATAAGTTCAACAAGAAAAAAATATATCTGTATCTTACTGTAATGAGACTATTGTAAAGAAGCACAGGAAAATGATCATTGTAAATTTTCTCTCCATTCTTCTATTCTTGGTCCACAACATGATTCTTTGAGGCTGTGAAGTAATGGACAAAACTGACCATCTTGCAAAAGATCCAAGCGTCATTCAGGGAGAATAATTGAGACATGAGAATATTTGAAGAAAGGGATGGAACAAGGAGGGAAAAAATGATTTGGAGAGCCAGAGTTCCTCTTGGAATAAAAATGAATATTATCCAAATAAGGTTTATGAAAGAGGGGGTCATACATATTAAGCTAGAAAAAAGGTACCCCTATGAGAGAGAAAGCTGTGAAAAGATGGTCATTCAGAGGTTTTCCTTTGGAATTAAATTTCACAAGACTTTCCCAAAAGTTTTTATTCTACTTTCCCAATTCTTCAAAAATAGTGTCATGTTTATTTGCAAACACTGGTGTGATAATTATCAAAAGGCTAAACAAAAATCTAGTTCAAGCAGTCAGAGTTTGTCTCCTCTATCTCCTTTTGGGAGCATGTAGAGGAGATCAATCTTCTTAAACTATTGTCTTGAGTTTTAGGAGTTAAAGGGAAGTGAGCTCAAGTGAGACTTAAAACTCAACAAGATGATTCGTTTTTTTAAAGTATTATTCTGTATTAGTTTCAGGTGTACAAAATAATGGTTAGAAAATCATATACTTTATAGAGTTGTCACATTGATATTTCAAGTACCCACCCGCCCTGGGCCCATACATAGTTATTACAGTATTTTTTTTTCCTTTCACTGACCTCTTCCAAGCCACTCCCACTCCCCAGCACACTCCCTCACCCCTCTAGTGTCTGTATCCATTGGTAATGCTTATATGTATGCATACAATTCCTTTGGTTGATCTCTTACCTCCCCCTTCCCTCCTTTCCCTCTGAGATTTGACAATTAATTGAACATTGGGGCTTGTCTTCATAGAACCCCCCTCCTGGAAGTTAGACAACATTCTGTAAAGAAGTTCAGACATGATTACTGAGCAATAAAAGCTGACACAAAAAGATAGAGAATTTGAAGGATGAAACACCATCTTAGAAATTGCAGCCTCGGTTGAGCTCATGCTTGAATATAACTGTGAGAGTGAATTCAGTGAAAAATGTGGAGCAGAGAACCACCTACAGAATTAGGATAATGGATAACTTTTTTGAAAGTTTTGGGGTACTATGTTTTGCTTCTATGTCTCTGGATCTCTCTTTGTTCATCAGTATATGTTGTTCACTATATTCCACAAATGAGTGAGATCATGTGGTATCTGATTACTTTTATACTAAAACTAGAGATCTGATGCTCAAAATTCATGCAAGGATTCAGCCCTCCCAGCCACCGTGGTTTGCCTCGGCCCTCACAGCCCCAGCTTTGTCCAGAAGGTCGTCCGGAAGGACATCCAGAAGGACATTCGGAAGGTCATTTGGCTATCCAGTCTAATTAACATATTATGCTTTTATTATTATAGATATATGACAGGAAGTCATCCATTTAAAGGTATAGTAGAAGCTGAAATGTGTGTTAATCTATAATGTTTGAATATTCATTAGTGTTCAATCTGTTGAAGCAAAACATAGTACCCCAAAACTTAGTGGCTTTCAGAGAGGTCATCCATAATCTTAATTCTGTAGATGGTTCTCTGCTCCACATTTTTCACTGAAGTCACTCTCACAGCTATATTCAATCATGAGCTCCACTGAGGCTGCAATTTCCAAGATGGTCTCTCATCCTTCAAGTTCTCTATTTTTCTGTGTCAGCTTCTATTATTCAGTAATCATGTCTGAACTTCTTTACAGAATGTTGTCTAACTTCTAGGAGGGGAGTTCTATGATAACAAGCCCCAATGTGCAATTAATTCTCAAGCCTCCTATTTTCATTGTCATGTTAACATCTCATTGATCAAAGCAAACTATGTAGCCAAGCCCAGAATTAATGTAAAAGTGGATTACATAAATGTCTGAATATTAGAAGGCATGGCTTAGAGGGAGTTACCAATTTAAGAACCTCTCATAATTAGAATTTCAAATTAACATCAAATTCCAACAAATTGAATTTAAATGAGTATGCCTTGGATGATGGAGAGGGTACATGGAAAATAGAGTTAGGCAATGTTCCAGATTTTTTTTTAAACTAAGAATATTGGGTTTTAGTAATTACCTTATGGGGTACAATTACCACTCTAATACAACAAATCAATAACTTTAGTTAAATGTTGTTCCTTAGTGTATTAACAACTGAATTTTGAAGAACTAATTGGTTTCCTATATATAGCTTTGGCTAATGTGGTTATTTCCAGACACAAAACTTCTTTTTTCTCACCCATCACACACAGTTTACTGGTAAACACAGTAAGCATGTAAGGACACACACACACACACACACACACACATACACACATACACACACACCTGAAATTAAATTGTAAAATAATATAAAATAATTGATTAAATATTTTATAGGTCTGCTTCCTGAATTTTATTTTCCTCATTATTTTAAAAGCGAAAGCATTTAAAAGTAGTTGAATGTCTTTTATATTTTAACAAAGTACTAATTACTGGTGGGAGAATACTAAGTAAGATCTGAGACATCATATTTTAATATGAATAATTCTTTTTAATTTCTATATTTCTTCATATATATAATGATTTTATTGAAACTTTAACTATATTAAAATATTTTTAGGAGAGATTTTGCATCCATGTTATTGCTAATGTAATTGAGGGTTAGTAAAAGAAAGTGGATGTCCAGAGCTGTACTTCTAGAAGGGCACTGAGTTCAGATTAGAATTATGATAGAGTAAAATTCCTGTGCTTTCTTATGACAGAATAAATGTGAGCTGTAGGGTTACAGATCTGGGTTTAATTTTTAACAGCAACACTTGAAGAAATTATATACATTGGGAAAATACAGATTCTGTGCTTTAAATAGTAAAGTAGTGATAAATACTATTATTAGCATGGTTACATTGATATAATTCTATCAATTTTCTTGATCTCTTTGAAAATATAACCACTGTCCTTAAAAGCTTCAAGCTAGTTAAAGAGTAAGGAATAATCAATAAAGGAATAGCAGTCAGTAGGTATTTAAAAGTATTAAAAAGAAGAACGAATAGAAAAAAATCATTAAATGGTAAATTGTTAGCAGTGAAGGAAGCAATATATAAATTCATTGAAGAGGAAGAGAAGTGGGGGCTGATGCAATCAGTGAGGACTTGATAGAGAAGGTGACTCTTGAATTTGGCCTTAAATTTATAATAATAATTGGTAGAAGTGTCTTTTGCCTCTAACCTCAGCAGAGTTCACATTTATTCTCTCTATAATGACAGCTCACAGACATGAAGTTCATTATCAATCACATCTCAACCATGAAGGGCTGACTCTTTTTGCCACATTGATTAGGCATTACATTGATCTGCTATGCATTATGTCAGTTCACCCCCCTCCCTGCTTCCTCCCTCTCTATTGTACAAATGTCTGCATTTTTCCCTTTCAGGGTCTAAGTACCCAATCTAGCTCTTCTTGTCTAGATTACTTATCTGGAAAGCACCAGTTTTTTTGTTTGTTTGTTTGTTTGTTTTATAATAAGCACTTACAATGGAAAAAATGCCCTCTCCAAAAATATGTGTGTGTACTCTAAGTACCTGAGTAAAAGAACAATTGTGAAATTTAATAAAGAAGAAATGAAATGTTCAATTGAAGACCAAAACTGCTTTACAGCAGTACAATAAAATCAAGCACAAAGCCGGTACCCTCAGCACCAAACTATTATTCACACACAGCAAAACAGGAAGTAGCCCTCAAGGTTGCTTGACCAAAAAATATGAGTGATGAGGGTTTCATTTCTTTCCTTTTAACCTCTGAGGAACAATAGAGCAGGGTAAGAAGACACACATTCAAGAAAATGGCAAAAGTACATTATTTTTTAGTCTTCTCCCATCTTTCTTGAAGTTTATTATGATAAATAGGTAATAGGTTGAATAGAATATCTGTCCTCTTTATTCCCTTAGAAAATGATGCCAATGAGGGATAGAAATTGACATTATCCGTCAGAAATGGCACAAATTCTTTCCCATGAAAAATTTAAAGGGAAAAATTGAATATTTTGCTTCATATTTCTACTTCAAAAGCTTTTATTGAATAAACAGACAAAAGCTATTTCTGTAGAGAGAGAATACAGTCTGAGTAGCAAATGAAGGCAAATCATGGAGTACTTTTCTTGACTCTGTTTGTTCAAGGAAGCACACTAACTTAGATAGTGTGTCTATTTGGGATGACTTAAGAAGATATCTGATAGAAAGTTATTTCTTGTCCTTCTGTCTAGTATACTTCCCTATGTCTTCAAAATTAATATACTATTTGCTCATCTTAGACCTAACCTTTTTTGGTGTTAATTCTCTTCTGACAATGTTTTTCCATTGATTTTTGAAAGTGTGGGAAGTAGGAGGAAAGAGAGAGAGAGAGAGAGAGAGAGAGAGAGAGAGAGAGATCTTTGTGAAATAAATACATCGATTGGTTTCCTCCCGTATTTGTCCTGACCAGGCCAAGGGATCAAGTCTGCAACCGAGGTACATGCCCTTGACTGAAATTGAACTCAGAACCCTTCAGTCTGGGCAACCAATGCTCTATTCAATGAACAAAACTGGCTAGGACTAGACCTGATCTTTTGACTGGTTGTGTTTTGCTAGAAAGGTAGATGAGAGAACGTTTATAGAAAAAAAATACATGAACTGTATTTGACTTATTATGGATCATGTTTATTGACACTAAAATTATTGGCTATCCGTCTATTAATATATACATGAAAGCTCGTTCTTGAATATAATTTTATAGGCCTTAGAAATTTCATCCTATTTTAAAATATTTTTTTTCTTTTTATCTTTCTCAGCCTCTAAATAAATCTCATGCATTGTTATGAGCAGGTAATATTCTCATAGTGTGCACTCTTCCTTTGCCCAAGCCCTTATTCTAATATTTTACAAATAATGACCAATAATTTAATTTGGAGGCAGCAGTGTCCCTCAACCTTTATTATATATATCATGCACAGACCTTCAGTAATTAGACAAATGCCATATAGGAGTCATGTTGGGAAAGAGGGAATATGGAAGTGAAAATAAGTGAAGATTCTCTATCCCCAACTTTCTGAGCCCTTAATTCCTCTACATAAGGTTTCAAAGGAAGAAAGTGTGGCTATTAAAGAAAACCTGAAAACTACTATTTTCTATAGCACACTAAATTGATGGATAAGAAAACTCTTCCCATAAAAATACTCATTTTAATTGTAACACAAGTCTTTTTTAAGGCAATGGTCCTGTGATTGGTACAGTAGAGATTTGGAAGGAAATAAAGTGAACACAAATGTAAGGCCAGTCAGAATAATGTTTTGAGGCAGAATCAAGAGCATCAAACCAACAGAATCTCCAAGAAATACCTAGTCACATAGAGCATCATTTATTGCACACTTGGGAAGAACTACTCAAAGCATCCATCCCACACCTGGCACCTGAGGCAGAGAGGAGGGAAGTGTCTCCCCAGTCATTACCTAGCCCAACATCACCCAGCCCTTAGGGAAACATGGGTCAAACTTTGTAAATACAATGTAGTCAGACTCATATGCTCCAAAGCACTTTTTATTTTCTGCTCTTGAGTGCAGTTTGGTTTCCTTCCTGATACTGATTTTCAAGTAATTTCAGACTTTTTCTTCTTCAATATTTAATCTGAACATCTTGACAGCGCCCATGCAGCAAGCAGACACCTGTGGGCTTCTGTGCTTTCTCAATTTGCTCCACAGGTGAAAAGTTTATTTCACTGGCCTGTGAAATCCAGCCAGTGCCCAAACATTTCCATTCATCTTTTATATTGCATCTCTCCACATCTTGATATTTTTCTCAGTCCTTCAAACTTGATTAACTGCCTCAATTTACTATTACAAGAGTAGCTGCCATAGATTTCTTCAAGTGGAGAACCAATGTCTATTTACTTATGAAATAAGTTTAAATTGATAATTCCTATGCCTTTTCCTTTTTAACCAATCTGTCATGGCAGCATTACCATCCCTGTCCTAGTGCTTGCTTAGTACTAGAAAATTCACTGCAGATGGAAATGTTAGCTCAACTTCTGAAGTGGATGGAAGGGAAAAGAGGAGGGATGATATTAACAATGGCATAGAAGCAGTGGTAAAGTTATAAAATAGTAATAATTTGAAATAATGAGTGACAATAAAGACAAAGAAAAGAGAAATACAGAAAGAGAGTTAAGGGGGCAATAAAAATCTAACCATGGTAAGCAGATAGAAAACAACACTTGTTTAGAATTTTTATCTGTCTAAAACAAAGCAAGAAACTATATTTGAACCAAGAATGATACCTGGCCATGGCTACTGAAAATGTTCTTCACCTCCTCCACAGTTTTGTCTAGTGTGGATCCTGTCCCTGCATAAGCCTGATAATTAAATACAAAATCTTCTCAATATCAAAGACATTTCTTTTTTTTATTTTATTTTATTGATTTTTTACAGAGAGAAAGGGAGAAGGATAGAGAGTTAGAAACATTGATGAGAGAGAGACATGATCAGCCTCCTCCTACACACCCCCCACTGGGGATGTGCCCGCAACCAAGATACATACATGCCCTTGACTGGATGGAACCAAGGACACTACAGTACGCAAGCAAGCCGACACTCTATCCACTGAGCAAACTGGTTTCAGCCAAAGACATTTCTAATGTAACTTAATTGTCAAGAAATTCAGAGCATTCACTTTTCAGCCTTTGTATACAGTCATATTGCTGGGAAGAGAAGAATAAAGGTATTTTTCCTGTTAAAAATAAAAAAAAATTTTTTTGAAGCACACAAAATTTTATGCATGATGACTACAGCAATAAAGAGATTTCTTTACCTGTATCTTTTAATACCTCTGGAAACTTCACAGTTGTTTCTCCTTATTTAGAAAGAATAAAATGAATAATTATTTTTATTTATTTAGAAAAAACTAACCTGTCTTGCTTTTAATAGTAACTCAACTCATGGCTACAAACAGTCCAGGATCAAACTCCATATAAAACATTCTATTTGCACTAAGAAGTTTTGATTCTTTTTAAATCTTTCTTACATTCTGTAACTCCAAAGAATAATTTATCAGGTTACATATTTATTATTATATATTATATCTACGGTCAGTATTATCTGAAAACTTATAAGTGAGCCCATCTGGTTTTATTTATTATGAAAATGTCCATCTATGAAAGTTCTAGTTTACAGAATGAATAAGTGAAATAGTGGTAAATTGTGTTAAAAAACAAGTTTTTCTGCCTTAACAGGTTTGCCTCAGTGGATAGAGTGTCGGTCTATGGACTGAAGGGTCCCAGGATTGATTCCAGTCAAGGACATGTACCTTGGTTGCGGGCACATCTCCATTGGGGGTGTGCAGGAGGCAGCTGTTCAATGTTTCTCTCTGATCAATGTTTCTAACTCTCTGTCCTTCTCACTCCTCTCTATAAAAAATCAATAAAATATATTTTTTAAAAAAGTCTTTTTCTTTACAAAAGACTTCAACTGGTATTCATCATGTAATGATTTTCTTTACTGTCATTGTTTATTCACACACATATAACTAAAGAAGATACTGAGAGACTGAGAGGCTAAGATAATTATATCTAAGCTGTATGATATATAATCACCCAAATGAAGATGAAGCCTTTTGAATACAAATTTTATCTCTGGTAAAATAGTACAATTGAATTATATATTGACTTACACAAAAACCTTTTTATCTTCTGAAATAAACCTGACTGCTAAAATGAAATCCACTTGACAATGACATGACCATTACCTGACAGTGTAATCATAAATATGCTGGGTAGAATGTTTAGGGAGTCCATAAGTGATCCTCTGCTTCCCTGACCCCTCACCCTTTATATTTATTATTTGAAATAAAGCATGAAGATATGGTATTCACAACTATTTTTAATTTTATCAGAGACTGAACTCAGAAATTCAAGCTCATCTTTTAGGTTCCTCTTCCACTTAGAATATGAGCCTAATATAGGTAGTGATTTTTCCTAATTTTTCCCTACTATATCAGTAGCACTGAGGACAATTTCTGGTTATATATTATATGTTGACATGTTTTATTTATGGAAAGCAGAATGAGTGAGCTACTATAAAACCAGCTGAAATCATGTTAATATGCTTTATGGATTAAAAACCCAAACAGTGTAATGAAGGCTCTTCCTGGCCCCTTCAGTATCTTGATTCTGCTTGATCTTGCCATTTTATTTCTAATTTACTCATATCTCTTTTATTGGTGGCTTTGTGTCCCATTGTGAAGTGAAAATATTCATTGGCAACTCATACACTTACCTTTCATTTGTGATCTAGCGAATGATCATCAAGTATAATGGGAGAACTCCAAATGGCTCCTTTGTGTCTCCTACCAACCCACAAACAAAGCCACTGGTTGGCAGGACCATCAGAAAGAACCACAGTGATTAGGGAAGGAACATTTGCTGGGGGTGAGAGGTGGAGGGAGATAAGTGCTGAGCAGATAAAAAAAGAAGTACACTATTTTTTTTTCTGGTTAGTATTCCAGTCAAAGTTAAGTCAAAGTAGGAGTTATCTCCTTGCCTCAAAACACAATTTACATTCTTATATCTACATTCCTATTCTGTTTAATAGTGGACTCAATTAATTTGATGTCTTATTTCCCATATGGATTAGTTCCCTTTGACCTTTCTTCTTTTCTTAAGTCTCTGCTAGTTAAGGGAAGAGCAAAACCTGTCATTACTTTCTCACTTTGAAATAAATACTCAACTAAAAGGGCACTCAAAATTTTTACCTTAAAAATAGAAAAAAAGGTCATTGTTTTGTTAATTTTTGTCTTTTCTCTGAAAACTATTTGCAGTATAATTAGGAAGAACCAATATTGCAAGCAAAGTTGAAAGGGTTAGATGTGATCTTTTTGTTCTATTCAGAACTTTAATTGACTTGGTGAAGCTTACCCACATTATGGAGGGAAATCCCTTTATCTCCAGTTCTACCTACTTGTTAATCTCATTCAAAAACACCTTCACAGAAACACCCAAAATAATGTTTGACAAATTATTTGAATACCATGTGGCTCATGGTAAAGTTGACACATAAAAGTTACAAGTCCTCTCCTTGTCAGATTGGCATCATACACATCTCCTTAAAACATACCTTACTTCTATGTAGGATCTCATGAACAAAATAAACTGACGAAGGAAATAGATTCTGAGACATAGAAGCATACAATAGACTGACAAATCTTGGAGCTTGGGTGGGAAAGTGAATTAACTATGAACTTATATGAATACTAGAGGCCCGATGTACAAAATTTGTGCACTCAAGTCGGGGGCAGAGCGGCCCTCAACCTGGCCTTCACCCTATCATAGTCCAGGACCCCTCAGGGAATGTCCACCTGCTGCATTAGGCCCACTCCCTGGCTGAGCAGCACTCCCCCTGTGGGAGTGCACTGACCACCAGGAGGTAGCTCCTGCCTTGAGTGTCTGCCCACTGGTGGTCAGTGCACATCACAGAGACTGGTCGTTCAACTGTTCGGTCAATTTGCATATTAGGATTTTATTATATAGGATATACATAACCTATGGATACAGGCAATAGTGTGGTGAAAGCCCAGAGAAAGGTCAAGAGCAGGATAGAGGGGATCAGTAGGGGGAAACAAAGGACATCTGTAATACTTTCAACAATAAAGATAAATGTAAAATAATAAAATAAATAAATAAAGCAACCATCAAAAGGATCCACTTACAGATTAGATGTGGGTTGCTCAGGAAAGTGAGGAGATCCACTAAAAAGTTTTACTCTTCATATGTTCATCTAAATGAAAAAAAAAACTTGATCTCCAAATAAAGACAATAAATCAATAAAACAAGTATATTCTTTCACCCAATAGGATGCAATTATCTTGTGTACAACCCAAAACATACAAAACATTTTTATAAAAGAGGTCATAAAGTCATTGAGTGATCTTTGCTCTCCTTGATAATATCCCTTAGCTTAAATACTGTGATATAAAATCAATACTTTTTATGTAAGATGCAAAAACTTATCTTTTACTTCCATTAGCAGTTGGAGTGCTGCTGTGCATGATCATTTTTATGGCTTAGTGGGTCATGCAACAGCCAGTTTATGATAGGCATAATAACTTGGTGGCTTATGGTCAAGTGTTCAATTTTTACCAGAAATCAATACCAGTCTAAACACTGTTTCCAAAAGAGAGAGTATGTATCTACAGGGAATGGTAGGGTATGCTTCAAAAATTTTAAACTTGTGCTGAATATCAATCATAGATACCCACCAAAGGCTTTAAATAGCATTAATTTCTCATGCTATCACTTGGTGTAGCATTGGATCTACTGGATCATATAGTCCAAGTGGCAGAGCAGCTTGCAGAGCCTTCTCTTATTTTTAGACCCATTCAATACATATAGCTTTTTGAGTCATGAAGTAAGAGGACTAGAATTACACACCCTGCTTCTTAGTCCCACTGCTAAATGCAAATAGGCCCTCTATCATTGTGCTTCTTTTTCACTTATATGAGGAACCAGATGCAACAGCTAATCCTTCATTTTAGAGATATCTTGACCTGTTCCACACTATGGAGCCTCTAGAAATCTCATTGAGATAGAAGGCTCCTTAAGTATAGTCAGATTTTTCCCCCATTCTCTGACATGCTAATTCATCTAAATTATTATTTTTCTTGATCACTATGTCCAATCAGTAAAGCATCATCAATGTACTGTACTAGTGTTATGTCCTGTGTAAGGGGAATACTAACAAGATCCCTGTAACTAGGTTATGAAATAGGGCTGGAGAGTTGCATAACTGAAAAGTAGGAGAGTGAAAATGCATTATTGGTCTTGCTAGCTGAAAGCAAACTGCTTTGGGTGGTTCTTATTGGTGGGTAGAAGGAAGTAATTTGCCAGATCAAAAGCTACATATCAGATAGTAAAATATTTATTAATTTGACCAAGTAATGAAACCACATCTGGCAGAGAAACAGTGTAGAAGATACTTTAGTTACTCATAGTTCCTGTTATTGATACAGTTACTACATGGTCATTATCCAAGAAAAAACTCTGTCTTCTTCAGAGGCCTAATAGGCCTGTTGCACAGGAACATGGCAACAATCACCACTCCTGCATCATTCAAATTTCTGACAGTGGCATTATTTTTTGTAATCCCTTGAATGAACTATTGCTTTTGGTTTAATATTGAAACAGATTTTTTGGGGGTGAAAAAGACAGGTTTTAGGAAAATTTAGAAAGTAAGGGGACCATGGAGGAAGCTCATGGTTCCAGAGCAGCAGGAGACACATTTCCATAGACTAGAGAAGGTGAAAATCTGCAACAGGTATATTTCCACAGAATGAGGGAGCTGGGAACAGCAAAAGGTCTATATTTACAAAATAAAGGGTAGGAATCCCTTCATCCAGAAGAAGAAGAAAGCCCAAAGGGAATAGGAAAACAATAAGGAAGAAGAGTCGAAGCTCCCATGTGAGGTTCAACCTTTGAGCCCATAAGTTACTATAGTCTAAGGAAATAGTAACCAATCAGAGGGGATATTAAGGCATCAGGTTCTGTAGCCTTTATAAGCCATAGGAAAAAAGAACTGAGTGGGATCCTATCCCCTTTCCCACGCGGGAGTCCATTTTGGAGGGCTCTTCCCCCTCCCTATGTGGGAGTCTGTACCTGTTCTTTAATAAATTTTCACCTTTGCTATACCATTCAATACATATAGCGTTTTGTCTATAGATTCATTCTTTGACTCTGGTGGACAAAGAATCAGGGTTACAGTCAAAAATTCTGTTTCACTATTAGGTCAATTTCATGGATAATGTGATCGGAATTACCATCCATGCATCTTTCTAGTTCTTAATGGAGGCAGTAATTTTTGCTATTCCTAAAAAAATGTGCTATTGCTTTAGCATTTTATTATTTTCCTCTTTAGAGGCAATTCTAGTGATGTTTTTATTTGGCTTTTTCTACCCTTTTGGCTTTCACTGCAACCTTTGGTGAATTAGTGTGAAGGTTCTGAAAGCTGTTGTATATTTCTATTCCAAATATTTAATCTGGAACTGGGGAAGTAAGCACAGAATCTATTTGGGATCCATTGAATGCATTTTAACATAGATTGTAGCTAAAATGTGATTGGTCATGTTACCTCCATTATCTTCTATTCTGACGTGAATTGCAGTGACATTTGAATCTTCTGGGATTAGAATGAATTCACACCTATATTACTTAGCTTCCAACATGTCTGATTATTTTATTTTCCTCAGTACAGGTACCTACTTAAAAGTCTGTAGATCCCTTTCCGAAAGATAGAAGAAATACTTTGGTGAATAATTTAGGCCCTGAACACACTTCCTCTCAAAGACTTCCAAATTATTTAAATTGTGCAAAATTATCCATGCATCTTTTTTTGTATATATTATCATCCAGACCTCACAGTTCTTGTCCTCTTAGACCTGCTTCAATAACTAGGATCTAACTAGAACTGACAATGGGGCTTATTTAAGTTTTTGACTCACTTTAATCTTAAATAGCACTGTGTAGTTAAAAAAGTGTCTTGGCATAATTTATCCCAGTAGATTAATGCAATATTTTGATAAAGAAGTTTGACTAGATATTAGCATTAACATGAGAAAAAACCTCATATGTGTCGTTAATATTACTCCATCCAAATAAAAAGACAAAGATAATATTATTTGAAGACACATATCATTGTTTATTTTTAGTTTTGTCTCATTGCTTTCTACTAAATTTACCACACTGAGAAATTTACAGTGTAATAATGAGAATGTCACATAAAATTACTTATATTTGTTGATTTCATGAAAAGTGAAAAATATGAAATATGTTGAATTAAGATTCATTAATATTTATTGAGACAAATTTTATAACTTCCTTTTTTTCTTTTTAAATAATTTTTAAAATATTTTTATTTCAGAGAGGAAGTGAAGGGAGAGCTAAAAATATCAATGATGAAAGAGAATCATTAATTGGCTTTCTCCTGCATGCCCTCTATTGGAGATCGAACCTACAACCTGGACATGTGCCCTTGACCAGAATCAAACCTGGAACCCTTCAGTCCTCAGGCCAATGCTCTATTCACTGAGCCAAATCAGCTAGAATGATAGCTTTCTTTATTTTATTTAGATTTTTTTAATGAAATTAACTAAAATCAATAATGAAATAGTTATAGACCATTATGAAAGCTAAATTAATTTACATAGCCCTATGTGAAGATAACAGTATTTGTACTGACCCTAATTTCAACATTGTATTGTTATTAACATAAAGAAAAAAGATACATGTTCATAACCTATTCTATAAAAAACTCTTATTCAAATATGTTGTAAACAAATAGAATATGCTATATGTCTTCTCTATCTTGAAATAATAAATGAACAAAAAAAATCTGCTTCTATACAGTTTAAGCTAATTAAAAAGCTCATTCTAAATAATACAAAGTAATCACATATTTAAATTTAATCAAATAACATAACAATCTGGGGAATTACATTGGTCTATTTCATTGAAATCAATAAATAGCTGGTTGAAATTTTAAAAGTTTATATAATCTGCCCTGTTGTATTGTACAAATGAGATAATATTCTCTAAGGGCATGCAACATGCTCAAGATCCTGACATAACTAAATTGTAAAGTTGAATTCCCAGTTTCCTTCCAGTGAAAAACATGTCACTTTTCATTTACAGTCTCTTGTTAAATTGAATGGTCTTGTTCTCACTTTTTAAATTTTATTTGAGAGAACATAACAGCTTAGGTTATATCCAGCTCACAGAAGGACTTGTATGTATAACTACAAATTATCTATTAACAATAATAATTCAACAACCAAAGCAAAAGCTATGTTCTCTGGAAAATCACATGTTTGGAATACACCTGATTTGATTCAATTTGATGGAATTATTATTAATATGGTCAAAGAAATAAAATGCATGCTTACCAAATTATTATGTGAAAATATATGATATCAATTTCATATCTGTTTATATATTATGTGTCTAACACATAAAGTGACACTTAAACCTTACAAGAAAATTTTATCTTTATTTTATGAATTAAGCAATTGATTTATATTTTTATGCTATTTGTGTAAAGTCAAACAACTAGTAAATAATAGAGAATTTGAATATGATTCTTTCTGACTGCAGAATTGATTTTAAATTATTACAGTTGTTGAAGCTTCAGGATAAAATTAATTTAAATGAGGAAAGATATTTTATAAAGATCTATGGGTTCTTAACTAATAATAAAGGATTATAGTGATTATTAAAATACAAAATATCTTCATTCTTAACCCATATAACATTTTAGCTTATATTTATTATTCCTTACATCATACTAAACAAAATAATAATTTAAAAATTGTGATTCAAATAAAATTGCTAAACTTCAATGGGCATTTATTTATTTTTTAGTTATTTAAGACTTTTCTGTTCTTAATTATTTTCCTTTTCTAGTTAGCTTTTAGATATTTTTACCATTCATCAATTTACTTTTGTAAAGAGATTTAAATTACCTTAATAAAAAATAGATATTCTTCCAGAGAATGACTTTCTGAAAATTGTCTATCCTTTTTTTAAAATATATATTTTTATTTATTTTAGAGAGGATGAGAGAGGGAGAGAGAAATAGAAAGATCAATGATAAGAGAGAATCACTGGTGAGCTTCCTCCTGCATATCCCACACTGGGGATCAAGTCTTCAACCCAGGCATGTGTCCTGACCTAGGATTAAACTATGATTTCCTGATTCATAGGTCAATGTTCAACCACTGTATCTTGCTTTGCCTCATAAAATATGAAACACATCGATTCCAGGTGGAAACACTTGAGAGCCAGTAAAGGGTTCTGTGTGTTCTTCTTTTCTGCCTAATGCCTCTTTTTACAGTGATGGAATCATGCTTTGCTGGACTCTCAGTCAGCAAATGTTCATGACTATAATGAATAGTCTTCTTGCCAAATGAGACTGGTCATACTCCTAAGAATCTGGAGTGTTTTTTTACTGCAACATAAAGTAAACTAACTTGAAGTTATACCTTATAAATGACCACTCCAGAGTGCTTACCATTATATCCAAATTTAAAATAAACATTTCTAATTAGACAATTCAAATCTCTATTAAATTCAATAGGACCCAAATGAGAGAATTTTTATTCCATCCTCCAAACATGACATTCTTCCTTCCATCAATGTTCCTAATTGCTGACAACATGCTTTGATATTCAACAGAAGCTCCTCACTTTGGATCCACATCTATATTAAGACCAGAGGCCTGGTGCATGAAATTCGTGCACAGGGGGTGGGAGGTGTTCCTCGGCTCAGCCTGAACCCTATCCAATCTGGGATCATTTGAGGGATATCTGAATGCCCGTTTAGGTCCCATCACTCAGACCTAAACGGGCAGTAGGACATCTCTCTCACAATCCAGGGTTGCTGGCTCCCAACTGTTCGCCTGCCTGCCTTCCTGATTGCTGCTAACCGATTTTGCCTGACAGCCTGATCACCCCCTAATCACTCCCCTGCTGGCCTGATTGATGCCTAACTGCTCCCCTTCCAGCCTATTTGCCTCTAACTGCCCTTCCCTGCAGGCCTAGTCATCCCCAACTTCCTTCCTCTGGTGGCCTGGTCACCCCTAAATGCCCTCCCCTGCAGGCTTGATTGTCCACAACTTCCCTGCTTTGCAGAACTGGTCCCTCCCAACTACCCTCCCTGCTGGCCATCTTGTGGTGGCCATCTTGTGTCCACATGGGGGAAGAAACATTGATCACATGAGGGCAGCCATCTTGTGTGTTGGAGTGATTGTCAATCTGCATATTACTCTTTTATTAAATAGAATAAGGGCCTGGTGCATGGGTGGGGGTCAATTGGTTTGCCCTAAAGGGAGTCCTGGATCAGGGTGGAGGTTCCTTTGGGAGAAGGGCTTATGGTGGTTTGCAGGCAAGCCATGCCCCTGGACAACCCAAGCAGAGGCCCTGAGATCTAGAATTTATTTATCTTCTACAATTGAAAGTTTGTAGCCTGAAGCAGAGCCAAGCCTCCTGCTTACTCCATAGCAGCAGCCATTTCTGTTGGAATTTATTTATCTTCTATAATTGAAACTTTGTATCCTTGAATGGAGGCCTGGGCCCACCAGGGTGTGTGGAAAGCTTGGCTTCCTCCATCACCAGGGAAACCCAACCAGCCCTCCTGCTTACTCTGTGGCCACAGCCATCTTGGTTGGGATTAATTTGCATACTTGCTCCTGATTGGCTGGTGGGCATGGCTTGTGGGTGTAGTTGAATGATGGTTAATTTGCATATTACTATTTTATTAGATAGGGTATAGTCTGTATTAAGCTAAATACACCAATTGTGACAAAAAGACTAGTGTCATATTGTATTATCTAATATTCATTTTGAAATAAAGCATATTCTTTCCATTATTAGTAGTATCCTTTATTTATGCTATATTTCCAAGACTAATTTGAAAGAAACTGTGCTTTCCTGTGTTCATTATAGTGTTATTTATAATAACCAAGATGTGGAAGCAATCTAAGTGCCCATCAATAGAGGAGTAGATGAAAAAGCTGTGGTATATTTACATAGTGGAATACTACTCAGCCATAAAAAGAAAATCTTAGCTTTTGCACCAGCATGGATGGACCTACAAGGTATTATGTTAAGGGAAATAAGTCAGTCTGAGAAAGACAAACACCATATTATTTCACTTATATGTGGAATCCCAATATAGACAAACAAAACAAACTCATAGATACAGGGGATAGATTTATGGATGCCACAGGGAAGGAGATTTGGTTGAAAAGATGAAGGGTTTGAGAGGTAGAGATTGATTATTACAGAATAGTCACAGAGATTTAAAGTACCACATAGGGGCTATAATGAATAATATTGTAATTACTATTTGTGGTGCCAAATGGATACTGGAAATATTGGGGAAACTCATTGTAAAGTACAGGATTATCTAACCACTATGCTGTATATATGAAACTAATACAAAATAATATTGAATATAAAAATATACTTTTGATTAAGTAAAAAATATAGAACATAAACACCAAAATATGATATATATCCAAATCCAGAATTACTAAAGAATACCATGATACCACATTTTTTTCCATAGAATTTAAAACTATGGGAAAATATCTTGATTTTCTATTATTAATGTTTTTATACCAAGCATCAGATTATAATTTTAATGAAATTAATTACCTTAGTTTCCATATTTCTCATCCTTTAATCCATACCACTTAGAAAAGTAACAAGCTCATTTGCCCAATAAAGTTTAAATAAATAAGTGACACTGTGCTTTTGTTTATTATCCAATATTTTTACCTTAAGGACTATTCAAAATTATTCATTCATAAAAATGTATTGTTTTTCAGTTACTTTTCTAAAGATATCAAGACTATTTCATTTATTTTATAAATTCCAAGTAATATGAACCAAAAATAACCAATTTAATTGGAAAATGGCTCTCCACAAGAATATGTTAAAATTTAAGGAGGTAATTGATAAGGTCAAATAATTAAAATAAAATAAAGACCTATTGCTCTTCAATCAGAAGTATAAGAATTGCTTGGCAGGTGTGGCTCAGAGTTTGAGTGTTGACCTATGAACCAGTAAGTCAAAGTATTATTCCCAGTCAGAGCACATGCCTGGGTTTTGGGCTCAATCCTGGTGAAGGGCATGCAGGAGGCAACCAATCAATTAGTCTCATCACTGATGTTTCTATTTCTCTCTCCCTCTTTGAAATAAATAAAAATATATTTTAAAAAAGAATTATAAGAACTAACCTTATTTTAGAATAAAATTTCTGCCCTGGGATAATTAAATATTAACCCTTGCTGAAACACACTGTCTTATTCTTCAAAACTTTTTAATTATTTATTTTACTAGATTATCAAGGAAAAAATAATTGTCATGTCAGTTTGGGTTGCCATAACAAAATACCAAAGACTAGATGACTTATAAACAACTAACTTTGAAAATTGGGTTTCCAGAAACATCTAGTTTATATTTGAAACATTTAGTTGATATTTATTACATTTACTTTAAGATCAAGAACAAGAGAGGGTTGTTTGCTTTCACTACTCTTATTCAACATAGTACTGGATGGTCTAACCACAGCAATCAGACAAGAAGGAAAAATAAAGGCAGCCATCCATATTGCAAAGGAAGGAAGTAAATATGTTTCATCAAGATCTTTTATTTTGTTATATTTTTTAATCATATTCCCACAAGATATCCTGCATAGTTTATACATCCTGCACATCATACACAAAATCTTACGCTAATCAGCAAAACAACATTCTTGATTAAAAACACAATTTGCTCATCTGGTGTGGTTAAATGGTCATATTTCAATTCCAAGTTAGGGCACATGTCAGGGTTGTGGGTTCAATCCCAGTAGGGTGAATATAGACTTGGGGATTAGGCATAGGAGAATTATGTCTCAGAGTTGATTAGTGATGTTTCTCTCTATGCCTCTCCCTTTCACTCTCTCTAAAAAAAATCAATAAAAAACAAGATTTTTTATATGCCTTTAAACAAAAGCCCAGTTAATGGTGCTTGCCATTAATCTCTAATAGCTTTTTTTTTTTTTTTAGAATATTGCATAAACCAGGAGTCCTGAATCCTGCCTGGGCCTGGGATGGCTTGACCACAGACTTTGACTGACATTAAAGATTTATATCCAGGCAAGCATGAACACTGACTGTTTGCATGTCCACAGCCTCTCCCCCTGATTTCTTTGTTCTGATTTCTCTCTCTTGATAATCCATCCTGTCTACACAGAAATGTTAAGATGGACTTTGGGACAAGACTTCTCTATCTTCTCAGATGGCCAGCACTTGAATAAACTTCTCTCACCAACACCTGCCTAATATGTTTGGCTTGTGTTGCAACAGGCAGCTGAACCCGAGTTCTATTATATTTTCTCTGGGATAAGATAGTTAAAGCTTACATTGATTGCAAATCTGAGGGATCTAGCCACCAACAGGGAGAGTGGTTTCCTGAACTGCAAGTTGGAAATTTTTAACTGTAGAAAATGGGGCTATCTTAGAATCCTGAAAATAGTAGTAAAAAAATTGCTTTAGATCTCTTTATGTTCTATGTATTTTGGTAGCCTTACTCATTGAGGTAACATGTTTTATGGGGGAAATTATTAATAACAAAAAATAAAATTTTAGCCCTGAGTGGCATGGCTAAATGTTTAGAGTGTTGGTCTGTGCACCAAAGGATTGAGGGTTCAATTCTCAGTCAAGGGCACATACTTGTTTTGCAGGTTTGATCCCCACTCCCAGTTGGGGTGCATGTGGGAGGCAACCAAAAGATATCTCCCTCTCTCTCTCTCTCTCTCTCTCTCCTTCTCTTTCTCTCTTGGTGCTCTCTCTCTCCCTTCTCCCTCTCTCTAAAATAAATTTTAAAAAATTAATGGAAAAAATAGACTCAGGTGAGAATTAATAAAACAAATAAACAAAAAAGTTTTAATTACTTCCTGTGAATTTCCAAATAGTCAAGTAAAAACAGAACATAGTAAAACCAGGTTTAGATATAGAGATGTCATTTTTTGTAGTGTTATTTCAGTAAGGCAAACTCAGTGGAAATTATGAGGATGCCTTATTTTCTTATTTTCAATTATTAAAAAAAGGTATTTTTAATTATTTTTTCCTCACAGACACTAGATTGCCTCAAACAGTATCAAGTATACAATAGGTTATAGAAACCATTAGGATTTTTAATGGATTCCCAGGTTTGCTACAAATTCTGAAATTTTAATAACATTTAATGCAAAGATTATTCTTACTGGGTGTATTTACTTCATGAATGTTATTTATCTTACTTGTTTACACTTGTTTGTTATGGAATTCAATATCAGAAACTGTGAATTACACACACAGGGTTCTTCTCACAGAAAAGCCTCAATGAATTATCCATACTTCATTTCCCCTCAAGAGTCAGGAAACATAATACTATATATGCCATGACTCCTTTGCTAAGAATTTCCAACTCTGAGAGTCATTTCCTTAGTGCCACTCCATCTTTTGGATTCAAGAATATAGACCTGCTAGAGTACATTGGATAGAAACTGATACACACAAGACTTTTCTCAATTGTGGATGCCTGAGAAAAAATCTACCAATCTCTTTTTTCTTTCATCCTTTTATCTTCTCTTTCTGTCTCTTTATTCCTTTCTTCTCTCCATATTTATTTCTTAAATATCCTTAATAGTCCTAGCCAGTTTGACTCAGTAGATAGAACATTGGCCTGCAGACTGAAGGGTCCTGGGTTCGGTTCTGATCAAGAGCACATGTCTAGGTTGCTGCTCAATCCCCAGCAGGGGGGCATGCAGGAGGTAGTCTTTCTCAACATTGATATTTCTGTCTCTCTCTTTCTCTTTGAAATCAATAAAAATATTTTTACTTTTTTGAAAATATCTACATTAATAAAAGAGAAAGATACAAATTGACCATACCTCCATAATGCCCACCAACCAATCAAGAGTGAATATGCAAATTAACCCAGCAAAGATGGCTGATTAATTTGCATATGCAGGTAGCAAGCAGCCTGGCTCCCGGGAACATTCTCGAGACCCAGGCCAAATCTGAGCCTGTAGGCCCACATGTAGGCCCTGAGCAGCCAGGCTCCCAGAGCGCCCCAGCCAAGAGTGGCCTATGGACACCAGCGCCAAGCACCCTGAGTTCACCTTGCCAAGGCCGTGGACACAGCTAACACAGAGCAAGAACTTTTTCCATGTGGCATGTCGCCATGGCAATGTGGCAGAAGTTCCTACCCCATGGCCACTTGCACATGAGCCTGCGCCAAGTGGCCCAGGTCCACGCTGCCCAGACCGGTGGACACAGCAAACGCAAGGGTGAGGGCTATGCCCCCAGTGGCTGGGAACATGCCCCTAGCCCAGTGGACACAACACAGGGGATCCTCTGAGCATGGGCTGCAGAGGAAACACCTTTTAAAAAACATATATATATATATATATATATTTTTTTTTTTTAATTTTTACAAAGAAGAGTGGAGAGGGATAGACTGTCAGAAACATCAATGAGAGAGAAACATTGATCAGCTGCTTCCTGCATACTCCCCACTGGGAATGTTCCCCCAGCCGCAGTGCAAACCCCTAACAGGAATCAAACCTGGGACCCTTCACTCTGCAGACCAATGCTCTATTCACTGACACAAACCAATTTGAGTGTAAACACCTTTCTGACTGCTCATTGTCTAAGCTCTCTGTATGCCACTACTTGCAATGTTCTTGGTAACTTGGGTAATGAGAATCCAAGAAGGTGATCTAGGGTTTTTCCACTACACTCTTGGAGAAAAGAACGAAGATCGCTGCTGGAGGAGCTAAGAAATGTGATATCCTGCCCTAGCCAGTTCGGTTCAGTAGATAGAGCCTAGGCCTGCCTACCGCAGGGTACAGGTTCAATTTTGATCAAGGACATGTGCCTAGGTTACAAGCTCCTCCCTGCCCAGTGGCCAAGTCAGGGCTTATGAAGGAGGCAACCAATCAGAGGGTCCCTCTCACACTGATGTTTTTCTGTCTCTTCCTCTCTCTTACACACTCTCTAAAAATCAATGGAAACATATCCTCAAGTGAGGATAAAAAAAAAGAAGAAGAAAGAAAAAAATAAAAAAATGTCATATCCTATGAAAGACCCATCTTGAAAATGCCTAAAGAAAGTTATTTTTTCATGTTGAAGGGACTGCAGTCCTTGTTGATGAAAACACCTTAGTGGCTGCGGTGGCTGACAGTGGCTGCAACAGTGAGGAGATGGGGCTGGTGCCTTCCCCTGATCAGCCAGGTTGCCTCCCGCAGAGGGAGGCCAGACTGCAGCTTAAGCTGGCTCCCCAGAAAAAGTGAGCCTAAGCATCCTCTGAGGGCTCCCAGTCTGTGAGAGGGGGCAGGCTAGGCTGATGTACTCCCCCTCCCCCAACAAGTGCACAAATTTCATGCACTGGACCCCTAGTTATTAATATTTACTCATGGCAAGCACTCTAGACATTGGGTATATGGCAGTGAACAAAACTTTAAGTCTTACATCATGAAGAAGAGACAATAATATACATTAAAAGATACAAATATACATATGCTTATGTTATATATAAATGTTGTTCTGTGATCCTATGCCAAAATAAATTCAGAAAACCTGACAATTACAGAGTAAATGGATTTAATTATAAATATCCAATGGGGAAAATTTTAAATGAGTTACATTTTGACATAATGGAGTTAAAACTAACTTGCCAACTAATTTAAGCAAAATAATTCACTTTACACAAAAACATAATAAGTCACTAAATCACTTGAATTGTGTTTTTACATTGATCAGGATAATTAAATTTCAAATTAGAGCTTTATTCTATTTTAATTCAGAAGACCTGAAATATTCTCTAAATTGAAGCTAAGTTTATCATTTCAAATATGCTTCCTACTCCTGTATGTAATTCAAATAAATCAATCACCGCTCACATATCAATGAGTGAGAAAAAATTCAAGCTTAAAATTCATATATACACTCGCGAGTTTTCTGGCAAAAAATATTATATGAATTAGAATATGTTCCTATTTTTATTTATTTTAGTTCACTGAATGATGAGATTGTTTACACATTGAAATTTTAAAACCTTACAAAGTTTTCATTTAAGTATATCTTACCAAACTTGTAATATTATTATAGTCCTAAAGGAAAAGATAAATAAAAACTGGGAAATAATTCTGTAGAATGTCTTGCTAGTGTTTATTTCACAATACATGAAAGTCTGTAACATTACACAATGGAAGAGAAATCATTTATATGTTTTAATACTTTTTCAGTGCTTGCTCTAAGTAGGCTTCTCAATCTTATTTTATCTGGTATTACTTTAGATAAAAAGAATCATTTTAAAAACTATATTTGATTCCTTCAATTTCAACAAAAACAAAATAATAATCAGTGCAAAAAATACTTGTTTTTTTAATATACACAGAATAAAATATGGGATTTAAAACAGAATCTGTATTAACTTACCAGTATTGTATACTGAAAATATATTTCCTTTTGTGGTACATGGTAGGTTTTATTAGGTCAGGTCTTTATCTCATGTACCTGTTACTTTTAGGAACATAGAGTATTCAATATGTTTTTATTGAAATAAGTTATAATGGAAAATCTGTGTAGGCAAGAGTTTATTTAACCATTGGATTCTTAGTGGGAAAGAAAAAGAGAAACATTCAGTCCATCACAAGATAATGAACGGGAAGACTATAGGTGGTACAAACTGGATTTCCTAAATTTACAATTTTTCTCAAGACCTCTCTGGTTTGATTTACTTGAAATAGTAGTAGAAAGGAAGTATTTTAGTTCATACCAGATACAACTAACCAGATGGGAGAAGAGCTTAATTTTAACAGTCTCTTCATTAGTGATGAACATGGACAAACACCTGTTTGTTTTTTTTTGTCAATACACATTTTGTAAGCCTACAAAAATATATGTTGGACCTCTTGCACTCTAAACTTTTTTCTTTAGCAGTAAAATAGTTTGAAAACTGAGTAAAGCAATGGCTCTTTCTAGTTTTCACAAACATGATATATAGGGAGATGAATAAGAGAGGTGCCTGAAAGAGTTCATGAGTTTATATATTGCAGGGAGATTGAATTTTATTTGAAAGCATTGTGGAAGTCATTACAAGAGAAGTAAAATGAGTTTCAGAGCTTTAATGCTGTATATATAAATTCTATTTTTTTTCCAAGAAATAGAATTTGGCATAAGAAAAAAAAGAGTTTTACAATATACTTGCTTTTTTGAATTTGTAGTAATTATTGTCTGAGAGTGTTATAGGAGCAATAAAGCAAAGGAAACATCACAGGCATATTCATTTAAAAGTGTCACTTATATTGATGAAGATATTTGGGGAAAATGCCTGATAAAAATCTAAATTATGACTGGAAGAAGTCAAACACAAAAGGTGAGCAAAAGCAGATATTATCCTTACCTTTTATCACTTGAATCTTTCTTTTTCTTTGGTTTTATTAGAAACCACATAAAAGGAGTCTTTTGGTATGTCTCTTTAAGAATTAATGATCAATTTTAATTAAGCCATTTTAGTATTTGTAGTTGGCTTGTTCTGACCCTTTCAGTGTCTGAATAATCCATAATAGTGCACATTAAATAGCCAATATGTTTGAACAATGTCATTTTTTTTACCTAAAATTATCTCGTCTACTTAAAAAAGATACTTTTATATGTAAAGTTTATACACTAAATAAAAATACTCTATCTCTCTCTCTCTCAAATTGTCTCTCCCCCACTTGCTATATATATATACTCCCTAAACAACTTAATTATGTCCAGATACAAGTTAATTTTCAGAGATTCAAAATAACTTTTTATTTACTAGTATTTATTTATTTATTTATTTATTTATTTATTAAAATCTTTATTGTTGAAAGTCTTACATATGACCCCTTTTCCCCCCATTGACTTCTTTAAGAATAACATTTTTGTTTGAGAAGGAAAGTATATTAAAATACATATTTAAAGATATTCAGCTATATCTACAAGGTCAAAAACACACACACAGACTCTGAAACTATGGCAGCTTCAATATATAATAAATTTTTCTATCATAGCTTTTGGTATATATTCAATAGAAGTTTTAGACAATTGTTCCATTCCCAAATACATAAGTATGATGCATATGGATTAACCTGGAAAGCAGGTTTTTGCTTGACATTACAGAGGGCACATTCTGAAAATTCACAAGTGTATTCAAAAGTGAAATCTTTAGAGAGATTGGAATGTGAACTGTTGTTTTAATACATTAAGTGTATCATATGTTTATTTCAACATCACCACCTCATCAATCTCTTCTTTATTTAAATTTCCTTTGAAATTGTAGGAACATAATCTCCCAAACTCTCTAATAGGAAGAAAGGAGTGGGGACTGGTCCAAAATTCATAATCCTTCAGGCTAAGTAGGCACTGTGTTTAGTTTTGTTTGGTGTGCTGAGCTGCAGAATCTTAGGGATATGGAGTATCTTAAATGCAGCCAGACTATATTCAGTCAAAATAGTAAAAAGAGAAAGTAAACTTACTTATATAGTTAAAAGACCAAATTAAAATAACAGAAAAAATACATTTTGAAGTGGCAGAAGACATTGGATTGCATATCTGTCCAACATTTCTTTGAAGAGCCAGGTCTCCCTCAATCATAGTTTGAATGCTGTGCTGGTTTTGATTCTTTCTTCTCACTATATGACTATATTAGTTGACTGAGGGTAACCTCTCTACATTCAATCTCTTGGATATAGTGACTGGTAAAGGGATGGTCATGTGATCCAAACAGATCCTGGCAGAGTCCTATTTCTCTACATTTTCTATTAAGGACAGCAGAAAATATAACCTCTTTTAATGATGTTGATATGCTAGAAGTATATTAAACTAAGAAACAAGTATGCAGTAGGAGGGAGTTGATGCCAATGTATCAGGGGAAATTGAGCTAAGACAGAAGAACAAAATCATACAAGCCACATAAGGAGTATTCTCTGGGATCAGACCTATTGACATTTTTTCAGTTAGAATTCATTACTGTTTCATGTGTATGGAATTGCACATGCTAAAAAATAGGCAGATAAGAAGTTTTATGTACTTTGAAGAATTATGAGCATCCTTGCCTCCATAGTGTTTATTTTTTGTTTTCTGAGTGCTCTAGAAAAACAAAAATGCGGATTTTAAAATACAAATACGCACATTTTAAAGGACAATTTTGAAGGTTTTGAGACAAGAGGAAACCCTTGACTACCTACCTTGTAAGTGAGTGCAACATCTGCTCGTGGGAGTCCATTAGAAAACAGCTTCCCTGCTACAGGGCAAGGGAGCATCGCCGTGCATCCCTATTGAGGTGTGAAGCTAGAAAGTGGAGATTTCAGGCCCTAGAAAGACATCTGGGGCCTGAAATTTATCAAAATTATACCTATTTTTTTTGTCAGATCAGCAAAAAAGTACAATACAGGTTTTGGTGTGCTACAGAGTTTTAGCAATTAGTTTGTGTGTCATAAGATGGTAAAGGTTGGGAATTGCTTGTCTAAAGTAATCTGGTGGAGTATACTTTGCAAAAGTGACCTCACAAGTATGTATCTGATCCTATACCTGATTCTTACTGTGTGATATTGAAACCTGCATTGAAAACTGGAGTCCATATTTTCTTACTTTGAATTTGTGGGGGCCTGTTGTAGATGCATGATTTCTGAAGCTGGGTTAAGAAAAAGCTATAGAGTTTCTGCCTAGTTCTGTTTCTTGAGACACCCATTCTTCAGCCAACTAAACGTGCTGAGAGGAAGACCTAAACCGGCCTGTGCAGAGAAACCTCACTGAGTTCCTCATGGAGAGAAAATGATTCACATTATGTACAGTCACCCTGGATCCCCAGAGAAGTGTAAGTTGTCTGCAGGCTTTAAACTGTTCCCGATGGCAAGTAAAGCAGAGTTGAGGTTTTCCTGCCCAGCCATTCCAACATACCATATTCTGGAGGAAAGCTAATGTTTTAAGCTACTTAGTTTTGGGGTGGCTTTCTCATGCAGCCTGAGGTGAACAAAACAGATGGCTTCACTCATATGTCGAGCAGTTTTCATGCTATTGACTGAGGAGCTTCAATTTTACTCAAAGTGGTTTCTCAGAGTAGAGTCTAGGTTTGACGTATTCATATTTTGGTTTCATGTTTCTAAGCACAGAGAAAGAGGGCAAGCCTCAAATGCACAGGTTCTTTTTAAGCCACAATTTGTATCACATCATCTAATGTTTCATTGACCAAGGCAACCTTCCTCAGAATGTATATTATAGTACAGTGTCTTGGTCATAGGTTCAGCAAGATACAATACACATTCTGAAGGCATCTGACACCAGATCCAATTTAACATTTAATTACTGCACATGCAATTTTTTTCCTAAGTACCACAATTTTTTTGGGGGACACTGGAGATAAGAGTAGCTATAAATTTGGAAAATTTTAATGGATATAATCAGTTTTGGCAATTTAAATGTGATATAATATAAAAATCAGATATTTCAGGATATCATCAGATTACATATTGCCATCTAGTATAGGTCTAAGGAGTCTAATGCAAAGTAGCAGCTTGTTGATATTTTTTATATTCATAAAGTTTTAAGGGATTTGTCCTAGAGTAGGACACTATCAATGCCATTCTCTAAGACTTGAACTAAGACATAGTTTGCTACTTATTTTCATAATATTTTCTTTTCTAGGATTCAGGGAAGTTATTAGCAATTTATATAACAAGGGATGTGGAAAACTCCTTCTGGAGACTGAAAACTCAAGTGCAAATTAAGTTTCTCCCAAAGAGGAATGAATTTCATATAGATCTAGGTATCTGTGCAGTAAAAGCCCTTTAACTATAAATGCAGGGTCACCAAACTTGGCTTACAAAACCTAAGTTGTTTTCTTTGGAGCATTTTAAAAAATGAGATTTTGAAATAGATATTTACAGCTGTGAGTTGAATCTGATTTATCTTAGGCTGGGAGTTGAGCCTCACAGAGGTAAAATCAGGATGGTATTCTATTCACCACAAGAGATCTGGTGAAAGAGCATTTTATCAGAGGAGGATAAGGAAGCCCCAATCAATTTGTGAAAATGTAGGGGAAATAAAAGCTCTGGAGCTTAAAAAAAAAATCACCATAATATGTGCTGAGCTTTGAGAGTATAACCAATGAATAATGTATCAGACCACACAAAGTTACCATTTTTGTATGATAAAATATGTGATTTTTCTGCATGGTTAAATTTAATTAGGAAAAAATGTAGGTATAAATATAGTTTTTCCTTCATCTTAATTATATGACTGACAATTCTCCCCAACATCTGTGGAGTTGCACTGTTTTCTTTTTAATCTTTCCAGTGTATTCATGTGAGTTGCTAGGCAGATCCCGGGGTGTCTACTTATAATACATACCTATCTAATGATAAATCCTTAGCCAAAACAAGTTTACATTTCCTGCCTAATACAAATGAGTGCAAAATAATTTTGAACTCTGATGAATTAAGCAATCAAAAATCTTGACAGCTGCCAAATGTTCTAGAAATATTCCTGCAATAGGAACTTGGTGTACTTCAGATCATGGCAAGCAGGTCCTAACATTATATAAATTTTCACTGCAGGGTATTGGAAAAAGTTATGACAGGCATGAGAAGAAAATATTTGGAGGAAATAAAAGACATAGATTCATAATGAAAGGCAGAGAAGGTTTTGATTAGAAATCCATTCAGTCTCTGCAACACACACACACACACACACACATATATATGCTTCTGTATAGCATTGGAATATAAATCAATGCATTGTGTTCAGGATGGATCTGATCGCCAGGAACACACAAGCTCCTGGAATGTATATGAACATAACTGATGGAGACTGTTCTGCACTGAAGCTTTCCACATATTAATGGAAAACAGAATGGCATATCATCAGAGGAGGGAAAAGAAAATACAGATGTTCTTTGAAAATTTCTATAAAAATTTGAAGAAACCTAGGATAATTTGTTTCTCACATGATTACATCAAAGCAAATATATGTGTTTATATGTTTGAGCAGCACATATTGTAGATAGTAAAAATCAGTTATAACCCAAAAGTGCTGAACTATACTTTACAAAGTTTATTGCTACTTAAGCCTGTGTTACTATTATAGAAAGAAGAAAATATTTTTTTCTAATTCTGGATGATCATATAATAATAATTGAGCCATATCACAGGCCTTTAATTTTCTACCAGTGTTTGGCGTAATTGATTTCATCATCACACATTGTGAGAGTGCTATATCAGAGAAAAAGTACTTGAATTATTAGATGGATGAATACACTGTGCTCTATCAATAACAGGAACTATGAGTAACTAATGTACCTTCTACATTTTCATTAATATTGATATAGAACAATGAAGAACAGCATTTTTAAAATAGGAAAAATTTCATTCCAACACAGCATCTGACTTGTTTACAGAAAGGACCATATCAGGTCATGATCAACATCCCAACTACAAAACTGAGTGGTTCTCAAACTTTCTCATGTTAATCACCCTCCATGGATCTGCATTTATTGAATGTCTGCTCTGTTCTGTTCACTATTCATCACATAGGAATGACCAATGTACCCATCAGAGCTTTCAATCTAGTGGGGACTCCAAAATCATCTATGACTAAGAGAATTTAAGAATGAATCCTATAGGTGTCTGAAGAACAATGACAAAAATGGCAACATGAAGGATACTGAGTATTGCAATCATATTTACAAAGAAGTCATTCTTTTCATTGTAAAGAGAATATAGTTTTCATTAAAGATTGTAGAATAAAATCTTGACAAAAATAGAATTTAGCTGTATGTTATCAGATTGTTAAAAATAAATAAGCATAAATGTGTAATGGAAAGTGTGATCTCAATTCCTCTTGAAATGGCATTTGTATATTTTATTCTGTATATTATCTCAAGGAAATAAGTACTAAAGGTTTACTATCTAATGCAAGAAGTTAGACTTTTATTTGTGTTAAAATTTCCATCTTTGAATACCACCAGTTTTCAAATGAAAACACCTGGATAGGATATACTGAGCGAATCTCTAAGGACCCACATTATCTCTGTCCTGGTAATGAAGTCCATTATTCTCTTGGTTTCAATTCTGCAGAAGAATAAAATACATTTTTACTCTCGTCTCCCTATTTTCTCTTCTATATCCTCACTCACTGACCACAATCACTATTTGCCATACAACACATTTAAAAACATAATTTTTTAAATATACCAACCAGAGAACAAAACCAGGTGATCTCTATTAAAATAGATAAATGAAATCCACCTGTACAAAGCAAGTGTTTTTCTACTTCTTGCAGAGCATAGCAACTTTTTCATGTCTATATTCCCTTCCGGAACACCTAATTCTTCAATGATTTCTTGTTGAATTCAGCTGATTGTCATCATTCTTTTTACAAAAGGTTTTATTACAAGTAACATGCCCTCTCATCATAAATAGTAATTTTCAAAAACAATTTATATACTGATATTCAGGTGTATGTCTACTATGAAAAGAAAACCTTTGTGTATAACTCCTCCTCACTAACAATATGTAAAATTCATAAATCTCATGAAACAAATAAATTGCTATTTATAGTTGTGTTTTAATCATATGCTGCTTACTTTTCCCTCAGTTTATTTATTATTCAGGGCACTCTCTTTAAACTGCCTCTACTCATATTTTCTTTCTTAAATCCCATCTCTCCTTAAAATCCCAGTTAAGGATGTTGCAACTGAAAGGAAATGAACTCCCCTCCATCTTGTCCTATAGGGCTGGGCCCCCTGCCTAAACCCCCTCTCTTTTCTGGGAGGGGCCACAGGTGTGCCAGCAATGTCCTAGCTTCCCCCACCCCCACCCGAATGGACCAATGAAGCTCCAGGAACACAGCGAGGGTCCTAATAAGGCTAAACCACAGAAAGACCCTAATTCAAGTGAACAATCTCTGTAACCCTTGTCACTTTCCTAAGCCCTCCCAATTATCCTACCCCATAAAACTCATTGTTCCCACCCAGCTCGCTCTCTAGCCTCTCTGCTGCACCAGAAAGAGGCTGAGAGCCAAACCTGGGTTTGAATAAAGACTCTTTGCTTTTGCATATGAAAAGGCTCCTTAGTGGTGGATTATTGGGGACCCCGAACTCTAGGTATAACACAACCTCCTTAATACCTTCTTTGACTCCCTTGCCAAAAATAATTTATCTGCCTAATCTTCTAGCACACTTCAAATGCATGTTTGTATTCATTTAATTCTTTATTATTTTGTGCATTGATTAATAAATTTGTAACAATAACCCTGCAAGTTTTGAAAATAAAGAGATTAGTAAGACCCTAGGAAATTTACAAACCAGTTTTAAAAATAGAATTAAAAAAAATCATTATAAAGAAATGTGAAGAAAAAATCAATAAGGATGTGAACTAGATCTGTTCTTATCTGTGTGTATATGTTTCTTTCTATTCTAAATAATTACTTGAAAGCTTTATCTAGACCTTATATCCCTGTAGTTTGAAACACATATACCAATATTTTAACATTTTACTGTTTAATAGAACAGCACAAAAACTCACAGTTTAAAATATTGAAAAGCAAACACCTGTATAGTATCTACCCAGTGGAGAAGAAGAGGAGGAGGAAGAGGAGGAGGAGGAGGAGGAAGAAGAAGAAAGAGAAGAAAATTGTCAGTAAGTATTCCAGGATCCTTTGGTCCCCCCTTCCTGATCACTTCCTACTTGAAGCTACTAATAACCTGACATATATGTTATCGGCTTTGGTTTTCTTTATAGCATTCTATACCTTATTATATATTCCCAAAAAATCGATTATTTTTCCATACTAAATGAATGAATAATAGAAAATACATTCTTGTTTGCCTCACTTCTTTTGCACGGCATTATATTTTTAAGAGTTACCAAGTTATTCTAGGTATTTTATTTTCATTGATGAATAGTATTCTACCATGTGAGCCTAACAAAATGTATTTACTTCATTTTTTAATAAAAATCTAAGTTGTAATAAGTTTTTGTTTATTAATTTGAATAATGCTTAAAATATTCAGAAACATAAGTAAACATTTATATACAGTGAATACATAGGAATGAAATTGTGGGTCATCCTGTATAATAAAAGTGTAATATGCAAATAGACCAAATGACAGATCAAACAGTCACTCTGATGTGAATTAATCACCAGGGGGCAGATGCACAATGTAGGAGTTTCTCCCTGGTGGTCAGTGTGCTAGAAGCTGGGCTCAGAGCTGGCAAATGCAGTGTTGGTCATGGGAGCCCCTCCCACCTCTGTGGCAGTACTTAGGATGTCCGATTGATAACTTAGGTCTGCTCCCCATGGGACATTCCCCGAGGGCTCCTGGACTATGAGAGGGTGCAGGCTGGGCTGAGGGACCATGCAAGGGCATGAATTTTGTGCACCGGGCTTCTAGTAGAGTAACATTATGAATAATTTTACTGATAATTAACATGTTTTTCCAACATGATTTAATCAATTTAAATCTCTACCAGCAAAAATAGGAGAGCTATTTTCCTATTGCACTGTCATTTTAAGATTGACTTTTGAAATTTTGTCATATATTTTATAAATTAGCACCTTTTTGTTACATATTTGGCAAATATAATTTCTTTTGCTATGTTATGGCTTATTTTTTATTAATAATATAGTTTTTAAATAGATAGTCTTAAATTTAGTAAAGTACAGTTTATTAATAGGTGTTTTAGCTGGATTAAAATATCTTTGTAAGCCTACAAAGAACCACTGATTTTGACCTGATCTATTGAATATCACACTGTATCCCATAGAATAGGAAGGTGAGGGTGACATCAAGGAATCAGCCTCATCTTGAGCAGTTACCTTTAGGGAGCATGTGGATAGGAGAAGGCACAAGTCAAGGTATGGAGAAAAAATGAGGGGCATTGTGATTTTAAAACACACACACAATGGCATAGCTTTAACTTTGATTGGAGATAGAAAACATTTTCCTCAAGATAAATCCACTCCTATATTCCTTGATACTTTTCTTTGCATATTTTTTAGTATATCTTATTGATTTTTTACAGAGAGGAAGGGAGAAAGATAGAGTTAGAAACATCAATCAGCTGCCTCCTCCACACTGCCTACTGGGGATGTGCCCACAACCAATGTACATGCCCTTGATCAGAATCAAGCCTGTGACCCTTCAGTCAACAGTCCAACATTTTATTAACAGAGCCAAATTGGTTAGGGCTCTTTGTAGTTTTTTTGTTACCTAAATAAAGAGTGAGTGACAGTTGAATAATTGCTATATTCAGCATCTCCTTTACTCCATTGCTTGAGCCATTAACATTGACATCATGATTTTCCTTGACTGGAGCTCAAAGTTATATCATGAATACATTTGTTAATTCTGGAGACAGTAGAACTATAATATAATATTGTACAAACACACAGACACACCTATGAACTAAATTGTCCCTACCAAACTGAACTACAATGTTTGAACCCAAGTTTAAGGAAAAGGAGATGCAAAGATTCAGCAGCTTTATTGCACAGTTTCATTGGGGAGGATTAGAAATGCATGCCAGGCATATTAATACTTTCTAACTATAAAAATATATATTTACCAAGTGTGTTTTTTACAAGTTTAGATGTGTTTTTGGAGAGATAAGAGAGTGAAAAAATTGATAAGAGCATTCTTCACCTTTCTTTCTCTGTCTTGATTCTTGTATAACCATTTATATCTGTGTTTGTTAATATTTCCCTTTTTCTTCCAAAGCACTACTAACAAAATTTCTGACTTAATTTATTTTATCTTATTTTTTAAAATATATTTTATTGATTTTTCACAGAGAGGAAAGGAGAAGGATTGAGAGTTAGAAACATTGATGAGAGAGAGACATGGATCAGCTGCCTCTTGCACACCCCTTACTGGGGATATGCCCACAACCAAGGTACATGCCCTTGACTAGAATCGAACCTGGGACCCTTCAGTCCACAGACCAACACTCTATCCACTTAGCCAAACCGGTTGTGGCAATTTCTGACTTTATTAGCAACATTTATCAGACATTAAAACTTGCATGAAGTTCAATAAAATACATTGTTAACTAGGGAGTGAAGTAAAGCAAATGTTCATTCCCATTGTAATGGTTTTATTAAGACAGAGATATTTAAGTTAAAATTAGTTATTTAAAAAACCATTGGGTTTAAATAAAATTATTTACTTAATAAAATCTTAATTGTTTCCCAAATATAATCTCCAATATAGGTAAAATATTTCAGGGAAAGATGCTATTTGGAACTATATATAAAGACATTTATTAAAAAAATAACTTTGACCCAGTGATTCTGCTTTGAGAATTTTAACCTATTCTGAGACACGTGTATGTTATTTTATGTATGATTATTCAGTTTTTACTTTTAATACCTAAAAATATGAGGCAATCTAAATTTTTTAAATTTTTAGCTATTGATGAAACATCTATTAGAAACTATGTGAGAGTACAGCAATGATGCTGATGAAAGTTGTAAGCTAGGATATCAATTTTATTTTTTAGAATATGTCACAGTAAAATTAACTTGGATTTCCAAAGATAATGAAGGTAGAAATATAACTTATATACATGTAGGACTAATAGTGAAATTTCGTATGAATTAAAAATGTTTCTATATATTACCATTAAATACTGATAAAAATTAACTATATTTATTTAAAATTTAATTAAAAGAATATTTAACTGGAGATCTAACAATATATTTAACCTTTTGTGTTCCCTAATTAACTTGCCATATTGATCATTGAAACTTCTAATATAGATAGAATCCCATGATGAGACATTAATTATGAAAAGTATCCTAGGCAAGAGAAAATCAACTAAAGAAAATTTTATATCAAATTCATTGATATACATTACCATAACAACAAATGAACTTAGCTCGTCTGCTATTGGCCTTGTAGTCCTAGAAATATTTATTATAACTGTGACATTTCCCCTCATCAAATGATGCTAGTAGTAATAATCATGTCAAAATCATACAGCTATAGTATTTTATGGGCAACAAAGTAGTTACATGAATCATTGATTGTTAGCCTCATTAAACTACTTGGAAACAATCAAGGTTGACAGCACTGTCCCCATTTTGCAGATGAATTAAATGAGGCCCAGAATACATAATCAGCATTCCAATGTCATAAAAATAACAAATGGCAAAAATGACATTTTTTCAACCATTTTTTTTCTAGTCCTGACCCCATTCATTGTGCAGTCCTTTTGAAGATAAGTGCATGTGGATTTATCACTTGTTGCTTTGTAAAATAAATTAATTGATAAGAATATTTCTGCACGTGTGTGTATACTATAGTTAGTTGCTGGTAAGTACTTAAGTAGTTTAATTCAATGTATTACAAATTTTAATGAACATACAAATCACTTAGAAATTTTGTTAATATGAGTAATTTGTTCAGAAGTCCTGGGATGGGGTATGAGATTTCACATTTGTAGCAAGCTCATTGCCTGTTCATGGGCCACACTTTAAAAAGCAAGATCTTAATTCTAATACCTGAGCTTTTATTTATTTATTTATTTATTTTCAAAAATGTAAACTTAAGAAAGGGTAACATCTTTAATGTGACCATTTATGCTCTTGTTTCTTTTCAACTCACAACAAGAACAAAAAATCATTCTTTATATTACAATTTGAACAGAAAAAGGTATGTTTAAGTATTTAGTTTATTTTATTTACTATAACAATGTCATATCTGAGAAATATATAGAAATCCCCCAGTAAAAAAAAAATAATAATTACTTAAGATGTAATTATGTTCAGATTTTTACATCTGCTATCACAGCTCTTCAAGTTATTCCCCTATTCATCTTCACCTAGGAAGTGTTTAGCACCTTGATTTTTCCCTAGTCTAGCTTGTAAGACTAAAGTTGGCAATGGTTGTTGAAAACTATTTTGTAACTAGAATATATGCTTAAATATGTGATTCCTTCCTCCAGGAGAAAAAATTGTTGCAATTTTCCCTCGTCTTAGAGTGAGCTTAGCTGAATTCTAAATATTATATTTGGATCATGTGATAAGATTTAAAAAAAAATGGAAGCCCATAATGCAAGCAACATCCTATATAATAAATGCCTAAAATGCAAATCAACTGGATGGCAGAACAACCAGTCAATATGATGTTCACTGACCATCAGTGGGCAGATGATCAATGCGGGAGCTGCCTCCAGCCTACAGATCAGCTAAGGTGGGTGCCAGCAGGGCCCCCCTCCCAATCACCCCACTGATCACCCTGCTTGTCACCCCGCAGAGGAAGGCAACCAGCAGTGGCAGTGGGGAGTGGGGCTGGTGAGCAGGCGGCACCAGGCTAGCCAAGGCGGGTTTTCAGTGGGGGCCCCCAGATCAACCCTGATCACTGGCCAAGCCTAGGGACCCCCATGCACAGATTTCATGCATCAGGCCTCTAGTTGTTATATAGGAAACTTCCTTTCTACTTAAGGACATTTGTACTTTATTACTAACTTCCTGACAGAATTATTTTTTGTTATTTTATTTTTCTACTAAGTGTTTTGACTTTAGGATAGTTTTAGATTTATGGAATAATTATAAAGATAAGCAAGGAGTTCTCATACATACCACACCAGGTTTTCTCTTTTAACATCTTATATTAGTGTGATATATTTGTCACATTAACAATTCAATATTAATACATCATTACTAACTAAATTCTATACTTTAAGTGGATTTTCTTAGTTTTTGCTCTATAAAATCCTTTATCTATTTCGGGGATCTCATTTAGAAAACCACATTATATTGAGCATTTTTGTCTCCTTATGATGCTGCTGGCTCTGACTGTTTCTTACTCTTTTTTTTTTCATGTTCTTGAACAAGGTTTTGAGGATTGCAGATATTTGTACAAAATTACATGTACTTGTACCCAATCAGATGTTTTACCCATAATGAGACTGAGGTTAAGAGTTATCATAAAAAGGAACCCTCATGCACTGCTGGTGGGAATTCAGACTGATGCAGCAATAGCAGATGGGCTAAGTTCACTTGTTGCTATGGTAATGTATATCAGATAGATGAATTTAATATAAATTTTTTTAGTTGATTTCCTCTTGCCTAGAATATTTTTCATAATTAGTGTCTCATCATGGGATTTTATCTGTTATAGAAGTTTCAATAATCAATATGGCAAAGTTAATTAGGCACACAAAAGGTTAAAATATATTGTTAGATCTCCAGTTAAATATTCTTTTAATTAAATTTTAAATAAATATAAATACAGTTAATTTTTATCAGTATTTAATGGTAATATATAGAAACACTTTTAATTCATACCAAATTTTACTATTAGCCTACATGTATATAAGTTATATTTCTACCTTCATTATCTTTGGAAATCCAAGTTAATTTTACTGCTGGTAGGTGCAGCCACTGTGGAGAGCACTATGGAGGTTTCTCAAAAAAATAAAAATGTAACTCTCATTTGACCCACTTCTAGGAATATATCCCAAGAAGCTAGAAACACCAGTCAGAAAGGTTATATGCATTCCTATGTTCATAACAGCATAATTTACCATAGCTAAGATTTGGAAACAGCCTAAGTGCCCATCAGCAGATGAGTGGATTAAAAAACTGTGGTACATCTACACAATGGAATACTACTCTGTGGTAAAAATAAATGAATGAATGAATGAATGAATGAATGAATAAATAAATAAATAAATAAATAATAAAAGAAATTCTTACCATTTGCAACAGCATTGATGTAACTGGAGAGCATTATACTAAGCGACATAAGCCAGTAAGAGAAAGATAAATATCACATGATCTCACTCATACATGGAATATAATGAACAACATAAACTGATTAACAAAAACAGATCCAGAGACAGAGAAGCATTGATCAAACCATCAAATCTCAGAGGGAAGGTAGGCATATAAAGGGGAGAGATCAACCAAAGGACTTGTATGCATGCATATAAGCCTAATCAATGGACACAGACACCAGGGGGGTGAGGGCATATGTGTGTATGGGGGGGGATGGGAGGACAGTGGGTGATAAGTACACATATGTAATACCTTAATCAATAAACATAAATAAATAAATAAATAAATAGTTATCATAGTACTAGAGGCACGATGCACAAAATTCATGCAAGGGGCTCAGCCCTCACAGCCCCAGCTTCCTCGGCCCTCACAACCCTGGCTTCATCCAGAAGGTCATCTGCATGGTCGTCCAGATGGTCATTCTTCTGTTCAGTCTAATTAGTATATTAGCTTTTTATTATATAGGATATTATTCTGAACATTGTAAAATTATCTTAAGCCAAACTAAAATTGCATTAGTTATGTATTTATATTTTATAATAATGATGTCTCAATATGACCATGACATTAGATACATAGGTGTATTGTCCCTTAAAGCTATCATGAAATTGTATTAGATCAAGTCAATAGTATAGATAATTATTTACCCATCCAGATACTAGCCCCCATGAATTAAGCAGATAGGCTCCATGGTTTAGTTTCTACTGGAGATTGGATGCTACTAAGATTACTGAACTAGGTTAAATGGGTTAAGCCAATGGAAGAATTTTATATGTTGAACCTTCAAATGAAATGTGATTTCACATCATTCTATAAATATGAGCTGCATTCTTCCTTTACAACTAATTTTCCTTTGTTTGTTTTGCTGCTTTGTTGTTAATTAAAGAGAAGAGTGGAAATAATGAATGATAAAAAGCTAATTTATACTCCTATGGCATTTGGATATTATTTTATATCAAGAGGAATATATTCCTGTATTTTTATATGGATTAGTGGCACATTTTGTCAGTCCCTGGTGGGTCCTGACTTGCTCAAATGAGAGTCAATTATCTGCATATTTGTTAACTTAGTCATTTTTAGCCTGTGAGTCAAATACATTGAGGTTTGCCTTAGCCTATTTGGTTTAGTGGATAGAGTGTCAGCTTGCAGACTGAAGGGTCCTGGATTCAATTCCAATTAAGGGTACATACCTGGGTTGCCAGCTTCATCCATCCTCAGCCCTGGTTGGGGTGCATGTGGTTAGCAACCAGTCGATGTTTCTCTCTCACAGGGACATTTCTCTCTCTTTCTCTGTCTCTCCCTCCCCATCCTTCCACTCTCTCTAAAAATCAGTGAAAAAATATCCTCATGTGAGGATGAACAAAAATAAGTAAATAAATAAAGGCTATATAGTATATTATTGCTTTTCCTCAAAACATGAATAGGTATTTCATTAGCCATATGCTTGTAGCATGTTATTTGGGACAATTCAAGTGATATTTGAATCAGAGGATCCTATAGCAAATGAGCAATTGTATCAGTGGGGGCAGTTTCCATGTGAATCAGCTAATTTGGTTCTGTAGAGTCATTCTCAAAGAGATTTGGTCAGAGTCAGTTTCTTTGGCCCTTCAAATAGTCCTGACAGTACCTAATTCACCAGAGATTTAATTGACTATTTCTGAATAATGATGCATAACAAAGAACCAAAATTCCCCCTTGTATTCAACAACAAGCATTTAATTTTTCACGTGTTATGGATAGTTGGAGGTATGCTGCTTTGTGATGGAGCTTAGCTTGGCAGCACACTTCCAGATAAATCATATTCTCCTAGGAGTGGCAGGCTGGATAAAGAATGCTTTTACTCATGGCAATGGCAGAGATGAGAAACCAAGCTTAATTGCCCAAGCATCATTCCACCCAATGCTTCTATTATATATGATTAGTGGACTGGTGCACAAAATTTATTCAAAGGGGCAGAGGGATGTCCCTCAGCCCAGCCTGCAACTTCTCCAACCTGGGACCCCTCAAAGGATGTCCTACTGCCAGTTTACAGGGATTGGGCCTAAATCAGCACCTAGACATCCCTTTCACAATCTGTTGGCTCCTAACCACTCACCTGTCTGACTGCCTGATTGCCCCTAAACACTCTGCCTGCTGGTCTGCTTACCCCAAACTGGCCTGATCAGCCCCAAAAACCCTCTACTGGCCTGATCACCCATAACTGCCATCCCATCCTGGCCTGATTATCCAAAACTGACCTCCCCTATTGGCCTCTAACTGCCTCTACCTCAACCCTGCCACCATGGCTTAGTCCAGAAGAAGATCCAGAAGATCTCCCATTATAATTAGCATATTACCCTTTTATTAGTATAGAGGCATGGTGCATGGATGGAAGCTGGCTGGTTTGCCCTGAAGGGTGTCCTCGAGCAAGGTGGGGGTTCCCTTGGGGTGTGGGGCAGCCTGAGTGAGGGGCTGACAGCTATTTGCAGGCTGCTCACTACATGGAGGCATGGACAGCCTGGGTGAGGGGCTAAGGGCTGTTTTCAGGATGGCCACACCCCCTTCAGGGTGGGGGTCCCTACTGGGGTGTCTGGCCAGCCTAGGTGAGGGGCTGATGGCTGTTTGCAGGCTGGCCAAGACCCCCAGTGGGGAACCTCACCCATAGGGGTATGGCCAGCTTGGGTAAGAGTTTGAAGGCCCTTCAGCGGAATCCAGGTCAGGTGGGATGCTTGGCTTCCTCCATTGCTGTGGGCAACCCAAGCCTTCTGCTCACGCCAGCTCTGTGGCCATGGCCATCTTTGTTGGGATAATTTGCATACCCACTCTTGATTGGCTTGTGGGCGTAGCAGAGTGATGATAAATTTGCATGCTTTTCTTTTATTAGTGTAGATAATATCCCATTGGCTAAACCAAGTCACATGATAAGTCCAATATCAAAGATTGTGAAATTAATACCTACTTAGCATGTCAGAAAATGAGACTGCATAATTCCATTATGAAGCAGGGAGAGAATGGCTGAGAATATAGCCCAGTCCATCATATTCTATGAATCTCTTTCCAATAAAATAGAGCAGTTTAAGTCATCTGTAAAAGGATACTCAATATGAAGAACTTTTTTTGTAAACTCAGTATATATTTAAGGTCTTTTTAACTCCATCCTCATTAACTTACATGAAAGGTGACATACTTCCTTGCACACAAGATAAAAGAGTGGATTGAACATCAAAAGAAGAAACATACTTGCAAGTGCATTTTACATTTGGAAAGTGTGAGCCCTTTAATCAGGACACTTGGGGTAACTCTGAGGCAGGAGCAAGCTCAGTTATTAAGGTTCCTTCCTTGATAATTTTAACTATTAACCCCTAACACTTGGCACAAAAACTTTGAGCAGCAAAATCAGTTTTCTCCACCCCTAATTCTATCTGGCTTTGGTTGTTTCCAATCTCTGAGCAGGAATACAAACAGCACACTAGGCAGTCTGGAAAGTGCTGATTAAGGCAGGCTAATTAAGTAGCAAAATGTTAAAGGCCATTTAAATGTCAGTTTTTATGCCTTTTGGAGTTTGCAAACTGCCAGTATTGATACAATTTATTGCTTGTCACAGGGTGAGGGGTTTAGTAGTGAGACAGGAGCAATTACTTTCAGGGAAAATGGTATTATCTTTCTGTACATAAAAATGTGTGAACAGAGTGGCAAAGAAAAATAATATAATGGATGTAAACAAAACAAAAATAGTGAGATTTTTTGTTTTGCTATGGAGTACACAGAAATGTAATCGATCATCATTCCTTCTCATCTCTGTTTCTAAGGCTTTTTTCTTTCCAATTTTAAAAAGACATTATGCTGAATGATAAAAGCTGTTGAACATCAAAATACATAAATCTCTAAATGTTCTAATCATTTTGCTCTCTGAAGTTACTTTTACTAAATTATTTCAATTCTTGAAGAAACTGAATGTATATTTCTAAATAATACTTATTCATTAATATTATTGAATAATTTAATTTTTATATATTTTTTCTTTTTGTATTTTTTAATTATGTTTATCTTAAAGGTTTAAAATATTTTCCTGTAAAATCATTTCATATTTTTTTATTTCTGTGTCCTTTCTTCACCTTGTCTTCCTTTTGTTCCTAAAGAGTAGAAATAAGCAGTATATTGTGTGTCTTTATTTCCTACTTAATTATGGATTATTGCATACTTTATTAATTGATAAGATGTTTAGAGGGTCTTTGATTATTTTATCTACAAAAGCGTTTTGACAATTTTTCCCCTTGATTAATCCTCATCCAAAGATATTTTCCCATTGATTTTTTTTTTAATTCTTTGTTGTTTATATATGACTTCTTTTCTCCCATTGATCTCTCCCGGCCATTTCCACCCCAGCACATTGATTTTTTAGAGAGTATGAAAGGAAAGTGAGAAACAGAGAGAAACATCAATATGAGAGAGACACATTGATTGGTAGCCTCTTGCACTTACACTGACCAGGGCCACAGAATGTGCAATCAAGGTACATGTCTTGGAAAGAATCGAACCTAGGACTCTTCAGTCCACAGTTGATTCTCTATCCACTAAGCCAAATTGGATATGATGATTTTTTCAAATATATTTTTTATTGACTTCAAGGAAGAAGGGAGTGGAATAAAGATAGAAACATTAACGATGAGAGAGAATCATTAACATAGTGCCTCCTACATGCCCCCTACTGAAGATGGAGCCTGTAACCCAGGCATGTGCCCTAACCAGGAATCAAATGGTGACCGCCTGGTTCATGGGTTGATGCTCAACCACTGAGCAACACTAGGCAAGCCAGATTATTTGTTTCTTATCATCAATGCATCTCCAAGAAGCATTTTCACCTCTAAAAAAATTTACAACTTGTCTCTTATTTATTCTTATCACTTTATTTTTTATTATTTTGATATTCATAAAGAGATGAGGCACAGCCTGATATATTAGATTACTGTTTTTTTATAATTTAATTGGATTACACTAATTTAATTGTCTTCAAATCAACTAAATTCTTATTTGAATAGCATAAATAGTACTAGAAGGAAATAAATTTATATATGAAGAGAGAATTTGAGGTTAATAGTCTGTTTAACTACATTGTGTGTGTGTGTGTGTGTGTGTGTGTGTGTGTTTGACATTTTTAGCTAACAAGTCCACTTTGAGCTACTTACACCAGTTGTCTTTCCACTAAGACTTAACAACATAAAGATGTCTGTGAGTAACATTATTTTTTATCTTCCTTACCAGTGTCAAACATAAATGGAATCAGAGAAGACAATATTGAGCAATCTTCTTATTTAATATCCTAAGCTATTTTCCAGATTTTTTTATTCTGAATGCATAAGAATTTAAGCATGATCTAGCCAAAGTCTCAAACACTTTGTTTCTGTGATTCCATTTAAAAATAGAACACATATCATGAAAAGCAAGACTAATTGCAGTGAAAGAAAAATAGCTAATATGAGAATAGAAATTAAATAGTATTGTAACAGTAGGAAAGTGTAACCCACTCCACCATTCCTTAGACATTGCTTCTGTAAATGCAGACACAGACTAATGTGTCCCTTTAGATTATCAGCATGTTTGTCTAAGAATCCGTGGGAATAACTGCACAAGATGCAGATTCTGACCTTCAGTTATCCCAGTATTGGGGGAGGTTTGCTGACCTTCAGCTACAGAACCAGGACGATGAGGACCAGGATGATGCACACCAGATGATCACTTGACCTATTTTGGGATCCTTATTGGAATGGACTGCATATAGAGAAGTTTTCAACCCCCTCCTTTTGATCTCTTTGTTCTGCTTTCCCTCTCCCTCCTTATACAAACCTCTACCTGTACTAAGCTGTTGAGATAGGCTTTTCCACAAGAATCCCCCATCTTTTCAGGTGACCAACACTTGAAAATAAACCTCTTTCACCCTAACCGGTTTGGCTTAGTGGATTGAGCATCGGCCTGTGGACTGAAAGGTCAGGGGTTCAATTCTGGTCAAGGGCATATGCCCAGATTGTGGGCTCAATCCCCATTGGGAGGTATGCAGGAGGCAGCCAATTAATGATTCTCTCTCTTCATTGATGTTTGTATCTCTCTCTCCCCTTCTCCCTTCCTCTCTGAAATCAATAAAAATATATTAAAAAAACAAACAAACAAAAACAACCCTCTCTGTTTTATCCAGCTTCTGTCTCACGAGTTTGGTTTTTGAGGAGACAGGCAGCCAAGCATGGGCTCCAGTTATAGTATTGACACTAATGACAACCACCATTTATGCAGTGCAAACTCTGTCAGACATCATGCTCACATCATCTCATTTAACCATCATAACCAGCCCATGAATGGTCCTCTCTACTTTACATATGAGAAGATTAAGGCTTAATTGACTTACACTTCTAATAAGTATTATATCAAGGTGTAAACAAGAAATATTTTATTCCAAAGCATATGCTCTTACCCAGGCTAGGATGCAAGTCCTTAACTGTAATCCACAGAGCTTCTGCATTTATTCCTAAATCATGGTTTTTCTATCACCCTGTGATATCACTTCCTAATTCCAGTTACTAAGGTTGGAATACAAACAGATCAACATATTTGTTGCTATTTATCCAATACGTATATTTCCTTAAGGGCAAAAGGAATTTTTTTTTTTAGAGCAACACTTTAGGAAGCTATACTATTTAGTCCCAGGTTTTAATTATCTACACATTATTTAATAGATAAACCTAAGGGAAAATTAATAAATGAAAACAGGTTATAGTCTGTCTAATTAAAATCCCTCTCTGGTGCTAAGAGAGCTTTATGACAAATATACTGGGGCATTAGATCACTATATAAACAGTACAATAACTGAACTAATAAAGTGTATTTTATCCTGTCAGCACAGGTTTAGTGCAGGCAAGGATGTCTCATGCAGGCCTTCATTTAGTAAAAATGTCTGCTACTTCTCCAAAAACTTAACTAACCAGAGAATGAACTTTCTCTTTTCCTGCTGGGATCATGGATTGCAAATAAGTTTCCTCTGACCAAAAGCAATCACCTAAGCCAATGGTTATGTGAGACTAGGGTAAAAGCAAAGAGCAATAAAAATTAATGAGCCTACCTGATGGCCAGGCTTTCAGACTATAATTCTGGGCATGAGAGAACTGAAGTCTTATTTGGTGCTGGCTCAAATGAGTGCAGACTGCAGTGTATGCTAATGATTTTGGAACTTTTGCTGTCAATAGACTACCTCTTACTGCAACTACAAAAGCAAAACTTAACAAAAACAAAAAAGGCCTCATTAGCAGAGTTTTAGTATACAAGTGAGGGGTCTTTTGGATATAAATAATAGAAGACTTTCTCAAACTGGTTCAGAAAATAATATTGGCTTTTGTAACTATAAAGTCAAGTAGTAGGAATCACTTAACTTAGATTTGATGCAGAGTTGATGGAAGGCTAAAAACTGTTGAACAAAGTGCATACAGAGACATAGAAACATGGAACAGACTGTTGAATCTCAAAGGGAAGGCTGAGGTGGGTAGGTGTGTGGGAAGAAATCAACCAAAGAACTTGTACACATATATGCATAACAAATTGACACAGACAATAGGATGGTGAAGACATAGGATGAAAGAAGGGGTGAATGGGGGGAAAAGGAGGAACATCCATGATACTTTCAATAATAAAGATTAAAACTACATTAATAAAAGAAAGATGCAAATTTACCATATCTTTGTGATGTCCACCAGCCAATCAGGAGTGAGTATGCAAATTAACCCAACAAAGCTGGAAGGTTAATTTGCATATGCAGGCACCAAATGGCTGGGAGCAGGGAAGGACACCTGTGTCATCATGGTGTTCCATACCACCCCAGCTGTTCCAGGCCTCTGGGCAGTGTGGGAAGGCAGAAAGGTGGCTCTGGCTGGAGCAAAGGCAGTGAAAACAGCCAAGGGAAGGAAGGCTCATTCTTGCACTAATCTTCATGCATTGGACCTCTAGTAAATAAATAATAAATACATAAATAAATACCTGGATTTTTTTTTAATGTCAACATTTTTTTTTCCTCTATCCCATATCCCTTTGTCCTTTTTGCCCCACTCCTTCACTCTCCCCCTTTTTTTCCTATGTTCTTTTCTGACTTTCATGGTACAGTGGTACCTCGCAATACGAGTGCCCTAACATATGAGATTTTTGAGATATGAGCCGTCCAGCGAGTGGTTTTTGCTTTGAAATACAAGCAACATTTGAGATAGGAGTAATGGCATGGATCGGCCAGCTGCACACGACCCCACCAGTTTACCGCGACTCGAGCCTAGAGGCATGGGAAACTATGAGAAGCTCGAGTCGCAGTAAACTGGTGGGTCATCTGCAGCCAGCCAATCCACGCCATTAATCTTATCTCAAATGTTGCTCGTATTTCAAAGCAAAAACCGCTCATATCTCAAAAATCTCGTATGTTAGGGCATTCTTACCTCGAGGGACCACTGTACTTGTGTTACCAGAAGGCAGGCTGGATTGCCTTGAAAGATGATTGCCAGTAATTTCTAGGCATCACATGTTTATAAACTTTCTCTCTCCCAGTTGTCTTTTTTTTTAATGACAGTGGAGTTTCTCTTTTCAAAACAATTACACTCATCCATAGATCACATGTGCTGAATATGCAGGTTTCTATTTCCTGAAGCTAAACACCATCCTTCCTAGGGAGTGGGTTACACATGGTTCATAGTGGCCATAATGATGGAAGTGTGAATGTCCTAAGGGAAAGCAAACTACTAGTACTATGGATAAGCTAAAAAGGCTATAGATGATAAATGGTCAAAAATGGTCAACATCCACCAGAAACTGAAAGACAAATTGTTTTTCAAACTAACCATTGATAAGTGTTATACTAGTAGTTGCAAAATTTTCTGCCATATTTTATGGCTTTGCTATTGCATTAACATCCACTTGGCAGCAAATAGAAACCACCTATTTCAATTTCTCCTGAAAATCAAGGGAATAAGAAATATGTCATTGAATGTTTACTTTAATACCTTTAAGCCACAAAATTAGATTTTAAGTTGATCATTTCTTATGTAATACAAAATATTTAGTGGGATTAGAAAATGTGTAGTTTTTTAAACATGAGCAGCCTTTCCATCACTCCTGCCAGAACTGATACAATTCCACTGAAGTCAGAACATTTCTAAAATTCATACTTCACATTTAATTAGTTAATCTATAAAATGCTAATATGCAAATAGATTAAATGGTGGAATAATCAAACAACGGCACAACTGGTCACTATGATGTGGTTGACCACAGGGGTGTGTGCAGAACATGGAGGGTGTTGGCCATGGCAGTATGGTGGAACAAGTGAGCAGGGCCACCAGACCAAGGCAGGGTGCTGGTTGCTGTCACTGGGCTCAACCTCTAGTGGTTACTGAAAATTATTTGCTCTCACACACCATGGTCTCACCTGGCACTCGCACCTGCTGCCAGTGCCAGCCCCACTAGCTCTTGCTGCCAGTACCTGGTACTGGCCCCAATCACTTGGTGCCATCACAGATGCAAGCAGCTTCTCCAACTCCTCCTGCTTCCTGAGGGGCAATTAGGACCAGCAGCCACCACTTGCACCCACCTCCATAGACAGTCCCACTCATACCAGCAATGGAACCACCACTTGCACCTGCAGCTGGCACCAACCCCAATTGCTCCACGACATCCACAGGTGCCAGTGGGGCTGGTGCCTTCAGTGTGTGGGAGCAAGGGCAACAGAAGTGGGGCTGCCAGCAGATGAGACAGGGGATCATGGTGGGAGTGTTGGGAGGGGGCATGGAGGATGGGCCAAGAACTGCCCCTGTGCCCACTACAGCCTTGCAGCCCACAGTTTCTTTCAAGGTGCACAAATTCATGCACTGGGCCCCTAGTCTTGTATAATAAAAGCCTAATATGCTAAATGTCCAGTCATATGGTCATCTATTCAACCAATCAAAGCATAATATGCTAATGACTAGTGGCCTGGTACATGAAATTTATGCACGGGGGGTAGAGTGGTCCTCAGCCCAGCTTGCATCCTCTCCAATCTGTGACCCCTGTGAGATAGGGCCTAAAATGGCAGTCAGACAATCTCCTTGCAATCTGAGACTGCTTGCTCTTAACTGGTCACCTGCCTGCCTGCTTGATTGCCCCTGGTCCCCTCTGCCAGGCCTGATTGCCCCCAACTGCCCTCCCCTTCTGGCTTGATCAACCCTAACTGCCTCTGCCTCAGCCCCAGAAGGACATCTGGCAGGTCTCATGGTCTAATTAGCATATTACCCTTTTATTAATATAGATATGATATGACATACTGCCATATGTACTTTATATGGTAGGAAGGCATATAGTACATTACGTTATATATGTTGTATGTAGTGGTAAATACTGTATTCATAGCAATAATATACACCCTGTGACTTCTTTTCCTGTTTTGTGAATGGTTCCCCAGTTCTTTGAACATTTCCTGGCCCCTAATGTATTTTTTTTTTTTGGTCATACAGTGTTACTTTATTTACTATTTATTGCACATAATTTGAGGTCTTTAATTTCTAACCAACAAAGACTCAAAGGACTATTTTTTACATAAAATTTAACATTAACATTAGTGAATTCATGTATCCATGTGTTTTTATTGTAAACGTCTGAATTATTCACACTGTCATAGATCCTGAACTCATAAGCCTGGATCATGCACAGGCTGGCAGCAGGCTAGGAAGCCATTCTGCAAGAAAATAGATACTCTGCCTAAGGAGAAAAGTCATAGCACAACATTTAATATCCAACCTGAGTCACCTCAGAATGTTATATATATTGACTTCTTAATTCTTATAGTATTGGGAACTCAACTGCTTGGTGATAGGGTTGACCTGGTTTCAGGAGGATTATTCCTGAAATAATTATTGAAAGGGGGACTCAATATTTCTTCTTGGTTGCTTGCTTTTTCCCAGCACCTTCATCTTTCTTCTCACCCTCAGCTTCTTGGGCACCTTCTTCTTCACCTTCACCTCCTTCTTTCTCCTTTTCATCCTCAAATTTTTCCTTGGCACCTTTTTATTCTTCTTCTCCTTCCTCTTCCTTAGCCACTTCCTTCTCCTTCTCCTCTTCAGCTTCTCCTTCAGAAGGGGGTTCATCCTTAGCTTCCTTGGCTTTTTCAGCCTCAATATTCTACTCTATCTTGATCTGCTCCTTCACCTCGATCTGCTCCTCCTGGACATGGCTGGTGTATTAAGAAGGGAAGGAGTGAGCGGCATCAAGTAGGAGCTAGTCTGTAAACCAAGGTAGGCAGATAGACCAAAGACCTGGGAACTCTGGGAGTAGCTGCTGGCTATGCTTCCCATGCTGGTAAAACTGAGCCGGGCCTCCTCACCTTCCAAGAGTTTCCTGTAAACTGCAATATCAATGTCCAAAGCCATCTTCACATTGAGGAGGTCCCGGTATTCTTTTAAATATCGTACCATTTCACTCTGTAGTTCTCAACTCATTTTCTAACTTGTTGATTGTGTCCTGAATAGCACTAACATCTGCATTCTGCTTATCCTCCAGCTCTTGCAGCTTCTTTCCCAGCGCTTTATTCATGCCCCAGCTTGCTCCAGGGTCTTGGCCTTGAGCAGGCAGCGGCTCTCGGACACTCATCCTTGGTGGTATGCACCGCATCAGTGTTCTTAGCAGTTCTCTCAGTCAGTATGGTGAGGTGGCTCTTGTACCATTCTTCAGCCTTCTGCATGTTCTTGGAAGCCAGCTTCTCGTACTGGGCACAGATGTCCTTGAGCATGGTCGAGTGGTCGGACTTGGAGAACATGTCAATCTCCACAAAGACCTGAACATACTAGATCTGCTCCTGCAGCTAGGCAATCTCTTCTTCCTGCACCGTCTTCAGAAAGGTGATTTAATCCATCAGGCTGTAGAAGCACTTTTCCAGCTCAGCACTGGCCACCTCTGCACCTTTGTGCACCTCCATTAGCCAGCCTTCGGTGTACTACAGGTTCAGCACCTCTTCTTGGTAGCACACCACAGGTTTCTCCTAGTCCCTTCTGAGCCCTGTTGCCTCCTAACTGCCCACTGTCCACTCCTCGCCACAGAGGGGGCATAATGGGGCAGGGCACAGGCATCCCATTTTCATTAAAATGTTCAACCCAGGCTTGCTCCACCAGTGTCCTCAGGCAGCCCAGGGGCAGACAGTGATCCCAGAGACACTGGCCACCCCCAACTATCTGATCCCTCTCACGGCCTGGACCTTGTGGGTGGTGTCAGGCACTGCCTGCTCTGCCTGGTCCCGATTGCGGCCTGGACCCCCACAGGTGGTGTCTGGAGCTGCTGGCCTCACCTGCCTGGTCCCTGATCATAACCTGGACCCCACAGGTCACATCTAGCACTGCCTGCCCTACCTGTATATGCAAATGTATCTGCCATCTTCGTTGGGTTAATTTGCATATCACTCCTGATTGGCTGTGAGTGTAGCAGAGGTATGGTCAATTAGCATCTTTCTCTTTTATTAGTAGATATGCTAAAGCCACTCAACAGCTCACTATGATGTGCACTGACCACCAAGGACAGATGCTCCAACTGGTAGGTTAGCTTGCTGCTGGGGTCTGGCAGATTGGGACTGAGCAAGATGGGCTGGGCACAACCTGCAGCCTCCTGTGGCCCCTCCCTAGTTGACCAACCTCCCAAGTCCCTCCGCAGGCCCTATCATGCATCAGTAGGATCCCTCCTTCTAGCCTGAGTCCTCTCACAATCTGGGATCCCTTGGAGGATGTCTCAGAGGCAGTTTCAGCCCAGGCGGAGGGACCCCACTGGTGCACTGGGTCTTTAGTAATATAATAAAAGCTCAAATGCAAAATCAAATTGATTTATCATATCTGAGAATTTACTGTATAGGCAATATGTCAATTTTTGTGAGAGACACACATCTTTAGGTCACGTCCTTCAAGAACACATATTTATTTGGACAGAAAATTTATTATGAATCTGATGTGATATTTGTAAGAGAAGTCTTGTAGAAGTCACTAATTCTCTTTTGACAATACAGATTCATAGAAGGCAAAATATGAACTGCCTTCAGAAACAAGCATGCTTGCCTATATATACAACCCTGAATCCCCTCTTCAGATATTGGTAGTGAGCATAGTAACGAGAAGAAAAACAATAATAGACTTATTATAATAGGCTCACTGTTCATATGTAATTTCACCATCTGCTCATGTTTTAGAAAGCCTTCTCCTTCTTTAGGTAATTCATTTCATATCTTGTTTTGATTTTCCATTACTGGAGAGATATTTGACAAAGTGATAAGACAAATATCTGACAAAGTTAACTTTCCATATTTTTGTATTATGAAGGTCAAGTAATGGTAAATACTATGTAATTTAACAATCATGCAGAAATTGGATATATATAAATCTTATGAGTTCTCCTAAAAATTTATTTATGCTTCTCATTTCCATCTGAAGACCTTATATAATACTTTCTTCTGTCTTTAGCCTCCTAGCTTCCCAGAACTTCATACACTGAATCTGAGAAAAGCCTAGGAATTCTTTACTGTATTTACTTAGCTAGAAATTTTATATTTCCTCTTTCTATCATTTTAGAGTTCCAAATGTTGTTTTGAAAACATCATCATTATTTAATTGACAGTAAATATGTTGCAATCCTCTTTGCATCCTTCTCTCCCTTGTTCTGGAGACAAATTGTTAGTGTCTACTGACTGAATCTTTCTCACTCATAATAAATATATGTGAGGTACACAGGCATGGCTTTTTAAACATCATCAAATAAAAAATTAATCTCATAATGTTTACTATTTTAACTAGAAGCCTGGTGCACAAAATCTGTGCAAGGGTAGGGTCCCTTGGCCAGACTGGCGATCAGGAGTGGCCAGGGCCTTCCTTACAGTTGCTGGCTGGGGCGCTCCTCAACTTCCCACTGCTGGCCGGGGTCTTTCTTCATTCTGTACTGCCCCTGGTGGTTAGCACACATCATAGGGATTGATCAAACTCCCAGGTTTCTTGTCTAACTCTCAACAGGACAATTTGCATATTACCTTTTATATATATAGTTATGTTTCTCTATAATATTTATATTCAATACATGTGAGAACAAACTGCATCAATAGCATTTTGTGCATAGCTTAGATCCCTGTTCATTAATGAAGAGGGAGGTGCTATTACAATTTTGTTCTTAAAAAATAATTATCAGTTCTTTAATATTTCTGTCTATACAGTTTTTCATGATTCTTTTAATCTTATTTTTGAGCCTTAAATAGCAGAATAATTTGAGGTGCTTTTTTAAATATGCAATTATCCAGCCCTATTCTCCAGAAATTCTCACTTAGAAAGAGTCAAAACTATGAAAGCTACACATATGACTCCTGAAAAACCACTGTGTGTCTCTCTGTACATGGTGTGGGCCTTTTGTGAAGAACCTCATCTGATTTTCTTTGTTTGGTCAGAAGCCATATTACCAGTCTTCTTTCTCACAGGAAAATGTATCTCACGTTTGACAATTGGGTCCAAGATTCACTTAAAGGAGACAGTGCTTTGATTTGGAAAGACTGCTTGAGGCTAAAAGAAACTATAATACAATACGCAGGTTGATAGGTTTTACATAACATTTGGCATTTGATTCTACCTGAAAATGAGGAAAAGAGAATTAAAGGGTACTAGAGACCCTAGAGATAAGATTAGTTTCAGTCTTAAAATATTCATTCTGACAGAGAATGGCACATTTTTCAGAAGAGTAGCTAGTGTTGAAAATTGGTATTTTAGAAATATAAAGCGAATAGCAATTTCATCTTGAAATTAATGATTTCTGTGTTCACTTTTCCTTTGTCATTTTAGGTAGGATGTTATTCTGTTGATTAATTAAAAGCCAACTTCTTTTTCTTTTCTTTATATCTTGATTGTTTTGAATTTCCTTAATTACTGTTCTTTATTATTTCCTTTCTTTTACTTGTTTTAACCACACATCTTTTTCAGCTTAATTAAAATTATTTAATTTTAGCTCATTAAAATTAAATCCATGCTTCTTTCTAGCAATCATTCAGCTCTAAATTTTCCTCTAACTTCTATTTTAACTATACCCCATAGATGATGAAAGGTTGAAAGTTAGTTCCTTTTAGTTAAAATATGTTTTCACTTCTTTTTTTGTATTTCTTTGTTGATCTATGGATTCTTTAGAAGTGTGTTGTTTAATTTCCATTTTATGTGTTTCCTGTGTTATTGATATTAATTTTACATATATTTTTGGGAACATAATTGTTAGATTTTAATAGTTTCAAATTTAATGAAACTTTTATTTATTTGTTTGTTTGTTCTCTTATTTATTTTGGCTAAACCTAAAATCTGCCTTGGTGAATAATTCCTAGAAATTGAAAGTTAAAAAAAAGAGAATTGAAAGTTTACTGCCAGTTTTGGGCATAGTGCTTTTTAAATGTTAATTTTTTTATAATGTTTTTATTCAGATTGCATATTTTTTCTTTTTTTCTTAAATCTCTATTATTCAGATTATTACATTTGTTTCTCTTTTTCCCCCTCCATATCTCCCTCCCACCCAGTTCCCACACCTCCCTCTACCCTTACCTCCTTCCCATTGACCTCATTCAAAGGTGTATGATTTTTGTCCAGTCTCTTCCTGCACACCCCTCACCCTTTTCTCCTGAGAATTATCAGTCCACTCCCTTGCTGTGCTCTTGATTCTATTATATTCATCAGTTTATTGTGATGGTAAAATTTTTAATTCACCTAATTTTTATATTCACTGTTGATAGATATGTATTTGTTGTTCATACTTTTTACGTTTACTGTTTTCTTCTTTCTCTTTTAAAGAGTACCCTTTAGCATTTCATATAATACTGGTTTGGAGTTGATGAACTCCTTTAGCTTTTTCTTATCTGTGAAGCTCTTTATCTGCCCTTCAATTCTGAATGATAGCTTTGCTGGATTAAGTATTCTTGGATGTAGGTTCTTGCTATACATCACGTTGAATATTTCTTGCCACTCCCCTCTGACCTGCATCGTTTCTGTTGAGAAATCAGCTGACAGTCCTATAGGTGCTCCCTTGTAGGTAATGAACTGTTTTTCTCTTGCTACTTTTAATATTCTCTCTTTGTCTTTTGCTCTTGGTATTTTAAGTATGATGTGTCTTGGTGTGGTCCTCTTTGGATTCCTTTTATACGAGGTTCTGTGTGCTTTCTGGACTTGTAAGTCTATTTCTTTTACTAGATGTGGGAAGTTTTCAGTCATCATTTCTTCAAATAGGTTTTCAGTATCTTCCTCTCTCTCTTCTTCTGGCACTGCCACAATTCTGATGTTGGTACGCTTGAAGCTGTCCCAGAGGCTCCTTACATTATCTTCACATTTTTGGTTTATTTTTTCTTCTTCCTTTTCCTGCTGAGTGTTTTCTGATTCTTTATATTTCAAATTTTTGACTTGATTCTTGCCTTCCTCTAGTCTGCTGTGAGGTCTGTGTATAATATTTTTTATTTCAGTCAGTGTATATGAGGTCAGTGTATATGAGGTCTGTGTATAATATGTTTTATTTCAGTCAGTGTATGTTTAATTTCTAGTTGGTCCTTTTCCATCTCTAGTGGGTCTTTTTCCATCTCTAGTTTGTTCTTTTTCATCTTCTCTTGGGTCTTGCTAACTTTATCCAACTTTTCTAGGAAATTCTTGAAAAACCTTATAACTGTGGTTTTGAATTCTATATCCAGTCATTTGTTTTCCTCCATTTCTTTTGTTTGTGATTTCTTCCTTTATCTACGCATTTTCACTATGCTGGGAGAACTTCTGTTTTGCATTCAGCCTTATGATATGACTTGCAAAACTGCAAAAGCCTCTCTGTTGAGCTTGGGATGGGTGGAGTCTCAGGACTTAACGGACCGCCTTGCCTTCCAGTCAGCCCTGCCCTCCAAGGCCCCTGAGTCTCACTTGACTGGGTAATCACTGGAGCAATCCCTGTGTGCATGTGCATGCTCTCGCAGTGCCTCTAGCCAGCTGTCTTTCCAGCTCCCTGGCACTCCATATGAATCTGGGTCCCCAGGGTTTCGCCCGAAACTGGGGTTTAGTGGAATTAGAAGTGGCGCAGCAGGGAGGCTCTGTCTCCCGCCCACTTAGGAAAGCCAGCGGCACAATCAACAGTTGGTCTTCTGTGTGCAGTGCTGTGCACACCACCAGACTTCTGGCTTTTTGAGACTCCCCTAAATTTCCGTGCACTTCTCCCTTTTCACAGTCCAAACTCCCCCCTTCACCACCCCCAGTATGAGCTTCTGTTGGACCTGTGGTTTAGTGTCCTAGGAGAACGGGTTCAATGCCGTTGGGAGTCTCTGTCTCCCTCCAGCCAGAGAAAGCCAGCCAGGTACTCTGGCACCCTCTCTCTCCACGCGCGCACAACCGTACCTCAGCTTTTTGCAGCTTCTGTAGGTCTCTGTGAGCCCCTCTCTTTCCTTCTAGTTGTAGAATTTCCACTCAGCCAGCTTTCCTTTGGTTCTGAATGACGTCCATTCTGTCTTTTAGTTGTAGTTTTGAAATTATTTTGCGAGGCAGCAGTGTAGGTGTTTACCTATGCCACCATCTTGGATCTCCCACATATTGTTTCCAGTCAGTGTATGTTTAATTTCTAGTTGATCCTTTTTCATCTCTAGTTGGTCCTTTTCCATCTCCAGTTGGTTCTTTTTCATCTCCTCTTGGGTCTCGCTAACTTTACCCATCTTTTCTAGGATATTCTTGAAAAACTTTATAACTGTGTTTTTGAACTCTATATCCAGTCATTTGTTTTCCTCCATTTCTTTTGTTTGTGATTTCTTCCTTTGTCTCCACATTTTCACTCTGCCAGGAGAACTTCTGTTTTGAATTCAGCTTTATGATACAAGATTTGCAAAACCACAAAACCCTCTCTGTTGAGGTTGGGATGCATGTAGTCTCAGGACTTAACGGACCGCCCTGCCTTCCAGTTGGCCCGACCCTCCATGGCTCCTGAGTGTCACGTGACTGCGTAGTCGCTGGAGCAATCCCTGTGCCCTCGTGCTCTCTCTCGCAGTGCCTCTAGACTGCTGCCTTTCTGGCTCCCCTGTGCTCTGGGACCATATGAGTCTGGGTCCCCATGGTTTCACCCGAAACTGGGGTTTAGTGGAATTAGAAGTGGTGCAGCTGGAGGCTCTGTCTCCTGCCCACTCGTGGAAGCCAGTGGCACCACCAGCAGTGGGTCTTCTGCACGCAGTGCTGTGCGCGCCACCAGATTTCTCCCTTTTGCGATTCCCCTAAATTTCCGTGCACTTCTTCTTTTTCACAGCCCCCCATAAGAGTTTCTGCTAGATCTGGGGTTTAATGTCATAGAATAAGGGATTCAATGCAATTGAAAGCCAGAGAAAGCCAGCCAAGTACTCCGGCACCTGCTCTCTCCACGCGAGCGTCTCCATACTTCAGATTTTTGCAGCTCCTCTGGATCACTGTGAGCCCCTCTCTTTCCTTCTAGTTGTAGAATTTCCTCTCAGCCAGCTTTCCTGTGGTTTTGGATGCTGTCCGTTCTGTCTTTTAGCTGTAGTTTTGAAATTGTTGTGCAAGGCAGCAGTGTAGGGGTTAAGCTATGCCGCCATCTTGGATTCTCCCCTAAATGTTAATTAGATCAAAGTGTTTCCTGGTGTTGACCTAGTTCTATCCATTGCTTAATGACTAATTTTATCTTCGGTAGAGAAAGTTTTAAAAATGTCTTATTCATTTGTAATACTTTATGTTTTTTTCTTCAATTCTGTCTACTTTTTCTTCATGTGTTGTGGGTATGGTATAAGAAAAATATATATGTATAACTTTTATATTTCTCTAGTGAATAGAGCATATTATCACTATAAAATGTCTTTATTTAATTTTGGTAACAGTCTTTGTTTTGAAGTATTTCTTAATTGATACTAATATATTCAGATTGGTTTTTTATTAGTTGTTTGCATGAAATATGTTTTCTACCAATTTACTTAAGCCCATCTGCATCTGTGTCTTTTAGATAAAGTATACTTCCTGTAGACAATATCCCATTGGATTTTGCTCTTTTTTTTTCTGATCATATCTATATTTTAATTGCAGTATTTCACTGATGTTACTATTGATATGGTTAGAATTAAGTATATAACTTTATAATTTGTTTCATTTTCCCTTCTTTTCTGTGTATACATATTTTCACTTTTTCATACATTTCTTAGATTATTTGCATATTTTACAATTCCATTTCAATGTATTTATCGCTTTTTTTTAACAATTCCTTACTTTGTTTTTTGTTCCCTACTCTTAGTATTGAAACTTTAACTTTTTAAAGTGTGTTTAATATTAATATTGTACCAATTTATGGAAAATTTGCAACCATATGGATCTATTTACCATACCATCTGCCATCCTTTTTACTATAATTATCATATGCATTGCATCTGATAATAAGAAATATATAACATATCACAATAATGTTATGTTTTCTTATTAATAATTATGCATATTTAAAATAAATTAGTGGAAAATAAAGAATTTCATATGAAGTGATATATAAGCCATTTTCAATATACAGATTCTTGGTAGTGTCAATTTTCATGAACCTAAAAAACTTCCTTGAGCACTTCTTGTAGTGGCAGGCAATAAAGTCCTTTAGTTTTCTTTCATGTAAAATTGTTACTTTGCCTTGAAGCATGTTTCTATCAAATGTAGAATTCTGGTTTGATGATTTTTCCTTTTTTCATAACTTGAAAGATGTCTCATTATCTTCTGGCCTCAATTGTTTCTAGTGTGATAGTACCCTATTTTTTATGTGCTCTTTTTCTTTGACTACATTTAAAGTATTCTGTGTTTGCTTTTAAGTACAGTGGTACCTCGAGATATGAGTTTAATTTGTTCCGTAACCTTGAGGCATGGGAAACTATGAGACACTCGAGTTGCGGTAAACTGGTGGGTCGTGTGCAGCCAGCCGATCCGCGTGATTACTCTTATCTCAAATGTTGCTCATATTTCAAAGCAAAAATCGCTCGCTCGACGGCTCGTATCTCAAAAATCTCGTATGTCAGGGCACTCGTATCTCAAGGTACCACTGTACTAGAATCCACAGCCACCAGTTTCAAATCAGCCTGTCATGCACCCCCCATTCTCTGCTCCCCGTAACTTGTCACCTAATCCTCAGCCTCCAATTCAGAAAGAAGACTCTGCACTGAATTGTCCAGATGTCCCAGTGATCGGCCTCCGCCCAGGATCCAACCACCCAGGGAGTCGCTGTGTTTTCTGATCTGCTGGGCACTCATATCTCGAGGTACCACTGTAGTTATACATGGCTTTTTTTCTTTTCTTCTTCTTGTAATAAATCTTTATTTTTGGAAGTATTACATATGTCCCTTTTTTCCCCCATCCTTCTCCCCATCCCAAGCTTTCACCCCCCACTGTCTGTGTCCTTGTATTATGCAAATATTCATACTTATCCTCTTGAGGTTTGTTGCATTAACCTATAAACTCATATATTCTGTGAAATTTTTAAAATATTTGTCATTATTTAAAATTTTTTTCACTCTTTTTTTTCTGTTTCTATCTGTTCCTCTGTCCATCTTTCTCTCTTCTCCAACTTCTTCTGAAATTCCTTAAAATTTTACCACATTTTCCTGATGCTCTCTCTCTTTTATAATTAACTAGAGTCCCGTTGTACAAAGATTCATGCAATAGGACTTCCTTCTCCTGGCTGCCGGCACCAATTTTCATCTGGCACCTGGGACCCAGGCCTTCACTCTGGCCAACACCTTCCATCTTCAATCTGGCTGGATCCTACTGTCTTCACTCCAACCAGAGCACCACTTTTGTAGCTCCCTCCACCCCCTGACCTCTCCCTCATAGCAGGCATTCCGCCCTGCCCAGCTACTCTGCGCCTATATGCATGCTGCCCAGAGGCCTGGAATGGCTGAGAGGCTGGGCTACCTTCATCTTTGTTGGGTTAATTTGCATACTCAATCCTGATTGGCTGGTGGGCATCACAAAGTGATGGTCAACTTGCATATTTCTTTTTTATTAGTATAGATATATTTTTCTTTGTTATTCAGTTTGTATCATTTGAATTTATCTTTCTTCAAGTTTATAATAAGCTTTTAATATCTATAATCCAACCTAGAAAGTACATAGTTTTCTGCAGCAGAGATAAGTTAATGTAATTATTGATATGGTTACAATTAAGTATATAACTTTATGATTTGTTTCTTTTTAGTTTTGTCTAGTTCTATCAATTTCTTATAACACTTACAGCAAAAACCACATTGCTTCCCTTTGTCCAATCTCCCCTTTCTAAGAATATTATTACATATACTTAGAGAGGGTAGATAATTGTATTGAAAACATCCTTGTATGGAGGTCATACCATTGTAATGTGAATTTAGATATATTCTCTCCCCTCTTTTCCCTATAAGAAAGAGAAATTTTTATCTCCCTATTTCTCCTAGGAGTTAAAAGTGGAGAAGCTTGGTTTCTTACCATTTGAAATATAAATAAATATCTGAAGTTTAGGGTATAAAATAATGTACTCTAATTTACGACACCTGAACTATACTCATTTCCCTGAAATGTAAATCCCTGACTTCTGGACAGTCTTTCAGCATTTGAATTATATCTGAAGTTCCTAATCATGTCCATTGGTACAACTCCAATAAAAGGTTTCCAGAAATCCCTAAGCATGAAGAAACATAATAGTCACTGACTTTTTTCACTGTTATGTATATTTGGCTATGAAATCATTTTGATTATTTTTATTTCATTATTTCCTTTCTTATAGATAGGTATAGAGCTATATATTTATTTATTTATTCTTCTACGGAGATTTTGTTTTTTTAATTCATGTTTTTCTTTACTGTATTGCTTTATAATTTAGATCTGATAATTCCAACATCTGGATCATCTTGGGGTAAACCCATTTTATTTTCTTTGCTAGAATGGTTAATATATTCCTGTTTCTTTTATGTTGAGTATATATGAATTGTATTCAAGACCCTGTGAATGGTATGTTGCCAGGTTTCTGGTTCCACTTACATTTCTCTAAATAATGTCTTTGATATGTTTTAGCATAAACATTGTTTGCACAATATTCCATGCAAGATGAGCAAGACTTAGGTAGAAGTTTTCACGAAATCTGGTTATCTTTTTTTTTTTCAGCAAGTTCCCACACTTTTTAATATCTGTGGTTTCCCTAGGCTAGAAAGGCAGCATGTTTCCATTAGGTTTCAGCTGTTCTACACCATGCTCAACTATAGCCTTTCCCAGACCAGTGCTATGAGGACAAGGAATTGAACTGTACTAGACCTTTCCTTCAAGACTCCACCTCCTTCAAATATGCCACCCACATTCTTCAGCTCTTTTATACAATTTTAAGTTTTAGAGTGAGTTTAACTTTATATATATATGGGAGAATCAGTTTGCTGGCAACTTTATATGCCATACCAGAGATAAAACTCACACTTGGGGAAAGCTTGACATGTTTCTATATAAATATCTTTTACAACTTTCATTAGATTCATTCTTAGACACTTGATAATTTTAATTGAAGGCTAATTTATATAAAATGAAGTACAATTACTCCTTAGACCCAAGATTGCCAGATTGTTGGTAACCATGGCATTCTTTTTTTTAAATATTTTATTGATTTTTCAAGAGAGAAAGGGAGAGAGATAGAGAGTCAGAAACACCGATGAGAGAGAAACATCAATCAGCTGCCTCCTGCACACACCCCACTGGGGATGTGCCCATAACCAAGGTACATGCTCCCTACTGGAATAGAACCTGGGACCCTTCATTCCACAAGCCGACACTCTATCCACTGGGCCAAACAGGTTTTGGCAACCATGGCATTCTTTGTATGCTCCTCAAGAACAGAGTCTCTGTCTTATTTAGAACTATACTCCAAGTGAAGATTTAATTCCTGAATTATATCAGTATTCCAAAGATAGTTTTGAATGCATTGTTGATGCTGATGTAATTAGTTGCTAAGTTTTCCTCTCATGTGTTACCTGTCTTTGGATTCAATCAAGACTAACTTCACACTAAGGCACATAGCTCACAGGTACCTACTTTTTCTTGTTCTTGCTTTAGTAGTTTTCAACTTTCACTGTATAATAAACCACCCAGAGATGATAAATAATATTATTGCTCATTCTGCACCACAGATCAATTAATAAGTCTTTGGGTAGGACTCAGGTATCAACATTTAAAAATATATATATATCTCCAGACAATTATAACATGCACTCAGGTTCTGGACCTAAGTTTGATTTAAAGACAATTTGACAGGTCTGGTTTGCTTAAAGAATTTGAAGTGTACTCACTGTGCAAAAAAATGGCCAAACAATGGTAAAAAGAGCAAGCCTAAGCAATTTTATATTCTTCTAGAATTTTATAGTTTTTACATACATTGATACTGCTTCCTGCTTTCTGTCTCATTCCTTTAGGGAGGTCCAAACATTGGAGTTATCAAATAATAGTGGGAGAGAGGAGGAAATGCAAATATAACATACAATATTCTTATCTTGATTTTTAGACCAACTAGACTGTGAAGTGACTGAAAGATTCTGATCAGAATCTCTCTCTCGCACACACACACACACACACACACACACACACACACACACACACAAGTTCACAGATTGCCAATAGGTTGACTTTTAGACCAAAAACTTTCTAAGCTGGTCATAAGATGAGAGTAGTTTATTCTCTGGAGTTTTAATATAATTCTGAGTATTTATTCTACAATGTATCAACTTAGACAGCAACTTGACATCGCCCTTCTTTCCTGAAAATAGCCTTTGGCACATCTCTTCCTTATTTTAGAAAGGCTATCAAGTCAACTTAATCCCCAGACAATTGATCTCAAGGTTAGAAACACTGTGAGGTAGTTGAAGAGTTGCTTAGGTATATTAAAGTCATCTTGGAAGAGAATTTACCTTCTCCTTTCACAATTAAAAACATTATTGTAAATCCTATGGGTATAATATGAGAATCTGTTCCAAAGCTTATATCTTTAATTATTTACCAAGGACATTGCCTATTTTGGTTAAAGGCATATGTTGCCAGGAGGTGCTATATTTTACCTGTAATTGCTATAGGTTTTTAAATAAGTTCTCATCATGTCAAATTTAATCATGTTGGTATTCTGTCTTAAAGTTTTCTGTGGTTCTCAGGTTAAAAAATAAAAAAACAACCTCTTTGACTAGTAAGAAAATATTTAATTTAACTTCTCTTGCCTAAAATTCTGCCAACTCACTTGCCCCACCGCACCTCCTGCCTCCTAATACATGGATAGCCATACCTATCTTCTTTATAATATTTTACACATAAGTGTTTTGTAACACAGGTATCGTCTGCATCTGGAATCAACTTCCACTTTTTTTTTCTACCCATTCTTCACAAAAACATTGCAAATCATCCTACTGACGGAAAGATTTTCTACATTTTTATGCCATTTTGCATCCATAATCCCCTCTGAGCATAATAAGCATAGTAATGATTGTGAGGTTACTTAGTTCTCATTTTTTACTTCCTGCATTCAACCACATGCTCCTTGAAAAGAGACAATATAACTGATTTTTCTCCTCTCAAGCCAGCAAAATGCTACTATAAGACACCATTAAAATATTTTAAATTACTTATTCATAAATTTTAATTATTTATATATTTAGCAAAAAATGAGTTCAGTTTCTATGGGAAGTAGATAGAGGAATGGTGAATGGTGGTATCAAATATGGATCTGAGTTAGAATATCAAAACCAATCCTACCAGTGTTATCATTTTGCTGGGGACTATCTGAAAGATAGTCATGTAATGAATGACAGGTTAAGCTACCATGAGCCTATAAAAGAGAAAAATGAAGATAAAAAATGTTACTTGCCATAGGGCACAATTTAAATTAGTGGAGTAACTATAATAATCCAATTGTTTGGTTAAATTTATATAAGCCAGGTTTCCAATAAAAATGTTATGCCTCTTTCTCTCAGTTATTTCTGAGAATTTCCAATGAATGGAGTTGTGGTGTTTATTCTTGCCTTAGGCCTTTGAAGTAAGGATCAATCTTTTTCCCAGAGAACTTATACAGACACAGATTTTTTATGAGTGACTTACAACTAAAAGAAGTCATTGTGACTGCAGTGTCTGGAATCAGATGACATACATTATGCCTGGAGGCCATTTTCCCCAAATCTGTACAGAACACAGTGATTCTGTGGTATTTCCTAAGAAAGGAATTCTCATGGCCATCAGTGACAATACTGATACTCAACTAAGTGGAATTCTTGGTGGCAAAGGACTGACTTTGTCACAAAGAATAGAGTCAGTGTTCTTTAGTGACAGCCACTCATTGGTTCTAGTGGGAACTATGGGGGACATCTTAGTAGAGATTTCCAGACATCAATGTGTGTGTAGTGGTGGGGGGATACCTGGGATGGGAAGTTTATAAACTTTTTTTTAAATTTTTTTATTAATGTATTACATTTATACATATCTTCCCATTGTCCCCGCTCCCATGCATACCCTAACCCTCCAGAGTCTTGTGTCCATTGGTTATGCTTATATGCATGCATATAAGTCTTTCGGTTGATCTATTATCTACTCCAACTCTCCCTAAGCTTCCCACTGTAATTTGATAGTCTATTTGATGCTTTACTGCCTCTGTATCTATCTTTTTGTTTATCAGTTTAAATGTACTTTATTATCCATAAATGAGTAAAATCATGTGGTATTTTTCTTTCATTGACTGGCTTATTTCACTAAACATAATGCTCTCCAGTTCTATCCAGGTTGCTGCAAATGGTAAGAATTCCTTATTTTTTATGGCAGCATAGTATTCCATTATGTAGATGTACCACAGTTTTCTGATTCAGGCATCTGCTGACTGGCACCTAGGCTGTTTCCAAATTGTGGCTATTGTAAATTGTGCTGCTATGAACATCGGGTGCATAAATCCTTTCTGATTGGTGTTTCTAGTTTCTTAGGATATATTCCTAAGAGTGGGATTTCTGGGTCAAATGGGAGTTCATTTTTAATTATTTGAGGAAGCTCCATACTGTTCTCCACAGTGGCTGCACTACTCGGCCTTCCCACCAGCAGTGCATAAGGATTCCTTTTTCTCCGCATCCTCGCCAACACTTGTCATTTGTTGATTTATTGATGACTGGCATTCTAACAAGTGTGAGAAGGTACTGTATTGTCAATTATGATTTGCATCTCTTGGATAATTAGAGACTTTGAGGATGTTTTCATGTGTCTCTTGGCTTTCTTTCTGTCTTCTTTTGAAAAGATTCTATTTAGGTCCGTTGCCCATTTTTTTATTGGATCATTTATCTTTCTTTTATTAAGTTGTATAAGTTGGCTGTAGATGTTGAAGATTAACCCTTTATCAGTGCTAACATTTGCAAATATGTTCTCCCATACAGTGGGCTTTTTTGTTGTTTTGTTGATGGTTTCTTTTGCTGTGCAAAAGATTTTTATTTTGATGTAGTCACATTTGTTTATTTTCTCTTTACCTTCCATTACCCTTAGAGCAGTATCAGTGAAGAAGTTCCTTTGTCATATGTGTGAGATTGTGCTGCCTATGAATTCCTCTAGTATTTTTATGGTTTCCCATATTATGTTTAAATCCAGTATCCATACAGAGTTTATTTTTGTGTATGGTGTATGCTGGTGGTCTAGTTTCATTTTTTTGCATGTAAATGGTTTTCCAAACATTATTTATTGAAGCGACTTTGACTACATTGTATGTTCATGCATCCTTTGTCAAATATTGAGCATGGGGTTTGGGTTGATATCTGGATTCTCTATTCTATTCCATTGGTCTATATGTCTGTTCTTGTACCAGTACCAGACTGTTTTGAGAACAGTTGCTTTGTAATACAGCTTGAGATCTGGTATTGATATCCTGTACCAGTACCAGACTGTTTTGAGAACAGTTGCTTTGTAATACAGCTTGAGATCTGGTATTGATATCCCACCTACTTTATTCTTCTTTCTTAGGATTTTTGTGGATATTAGGGGTCTTTTATTATTTCAGATGAATCTTTGGAGAGTTCTTTCTAGGTCTGTGAAATAATGTCATTGGTATTTTAATGGGTAGTGCATTGAATCTATAGATTGTTTTGGGTAGTATGGATATTTTAATGATGTTGATTCTCCCAATCCATGAGCATGGTATTCTCTTCCATCTGTTTATGTCTTCCTCTGTCTCTTTTTTCAGTGTCCTGCATATATATCTTTTACCTCCTTAGTTAGGTCTATTCCTAGGTATCTTAATTTTTTTTGGTGCGATGGTAAATGGGATTGCTTTTTTAGACTCTCTTTCTGTAATTTCACTATTAGTGTATAGAAATGCCATAGATTTCTTGGCATTAACTTTGTATCCTGCTACATTGCCAAATTCATTTATTAAGTCTATTAGTTTTTTGATGGAATCTCTCGGGTTTTTTTATATACAGTATCATGTCATTTGCAAATAAGAACAGTTTTACTTACTCTTTTCAAATTTGGATGCTTTTTATTTTTTCTTCTTGTCTAATTTCAATAGTTAATACTTCCAGTACTATGTCAAACTGGAGTGGTGAGAAAGGGTATCCCTGTCTTGTTCCTGTTCTTATGGGAAATGGTTTTAGTTTCTGCCCCCTGAGTATGATGTTAGCTGTGGGTTTATCATATATGGCTTTGATGATGTTGAGGTATGAACCTTCTATTTCCACTTTGCTGAGAGTTTTTATCAAGAAAGGATGTTGGATTTTGTCAAATGCTTTTTCTGCATCAATTGATATGACTATGTGATTTTTATCTTTTAATTTGTTTATGTGATATATCACATTTATTGATTTGTGGATATTGTACCATCCTTGCATTCCTGAGATTAAATCCCACTTGGTCATTGTGTATGATCTTTCTGATGTACTGCTGGATCCTATTTCCTAGAATTGTTTGGAGAATTTTGGCATCTATGTTCATGAGAAATATTGGCCTGTAATTCTCTTTCTTTGTGTTGTCTTTATCTGCTTTTGGTATTAGCGTGATGCTGGCTTCATAGAAGGTGTTTGGAAGTGTTCCTTCTTCTTGAATTTTTTTGATATTCTGAGGATAGGTTTTAATTTTTCCTTGAATGTTTGGTAAAACTCTCCTGGGTAGCTATCTGGTCCTGGGCTTTTATTTGCTGGAGGCTTTTTGATGACTGCTTCAATTTCTTCCATATTTATTGCCCTATTTGGATGTTTAGATTCTTCCTTATTGAGTTTTGGAAGGTAATATTTTTCTAAGAATATGTCCATTTTCTCCAGGTTGTCCAGTTTGTTGGAATAGAGTTGTTCATAGTATTTTTTAACAATCCTTTTTATTTCTGTGGGGTCTCTTGTTATTTCTCCTCTTTCATTTTGATTTTGGTTATTTGTTTTCTCTCTCTTTGCTTCTGGGTGAGTCTGGCTTCAGGTCCATCAATCTTCTTTATCCTTTCAATAAACCAGCTGTTGTTGATTTTTTGTATTGATTCTTTGGTCTCTATATCATCTATCTCCACTCTGATCTTTACTATTTCTTTCCTTCTGCTTATACTGGGCTTTTCCTGTTGCTCTCTTTCCAGCTCTTTGAGTTGTAGAGTTAGGAAATTTATTACCATTGTTTCTTATTTTTTACTGTAGGTTTGTAGAGCTATAAACTTCCCTCTCAAGACTGCTTTCACTATGTGCCATAGATTTTGTTTGTTGTATTGTCATTGTCATTTGTTGCCATAATGTTTTTTATTTCTTTCTTGATTTCTCTGGTAACTTATTCATTGTTTAATGCATGCTGTTTAGTCTCCATGTGTTTGATTTCTGTGGATTGTTTTTATTGTATTTGATTTCCAGTGATGCCACTGTAATCTGAGAAGATGCTTGATATAATTTCTATCTTCTTGAATTTGAAGACATTTTGCCTATGACCCAACATATGGTTTATTTTTGAAAATGACCCATGCCCATGTGCACTGGACAAGAATGTATATTCTGTGGCTTTGGGGTGAAATTTTCTGAAGAGGTCAATTAATTACATCTGGTCTAGTGAGTCATTTCATATTGATGTCTTTTTGCTAATTTTTTGTTTAGAGGATTTGTCCAATGGTGATAGTGGGGTATTAAAGTCTCCTACTATAATTGTATTGCTCTCAATTTCTCCCTTCATATCCTCCAAGAGTTTGTTTGTTGTTTTTTTTTTATGTATTCGGGTGCATATATGTTTACCAGAGTTATTTCTTCCTGTTGGATTGCTCACTTTAGTATTATGAAGTGGCCTTCCTTATCTCTTGTTATGTCCTTCAGTTTGATATCTACTATGATATAAGTATTGCTAGCCCAGCTTTTTTTTCATTTCCATTTTCTTGAAAAACTGTTTTCAATCCCTTCACCCTCAGTCTGTATGCATTTTTTTTTCTGAGGTGGGTTTCTTATAGACAGCAGATATATGGGTCATGTTTTCTTATCTAATCCGTTATCCTATGTCTTTTGATTGGAGCATTTTATCCATTTACATTTAAAGTTATTATTGATAGGTACTCATCCATCGTCATTTTTATTCTTTACCCCTGTGTATCTTCTTCACTTCCTATTTCTTTGTTTTATGGTGTGTTTTTTTACAGCAGACCCTTTAGAATTTCTTGCATTGCTGGTTTGGTTGTAATAACCTCCCTTAATCCTTTTTTTGTCTGTGAAGCTCCTAATTTCACCTTCAATTTTGATTGATAGCCTTGCTGGGAACAGTATTCTTAGATTCAGACCCTTCCTTTGCATAACTGTATATTTCATTCCATCCCCTTCTGGCCTGATGAGTTTTTTTTGAGAAATTAGTTGCTAGTCTGATGGTGATTCCTTTGTAGGTAACTTTCTGTCACTCTCTGGCCACTTTTAAGATTCCTACTTTGCCATTGGTGTTTGCCAATTTAATTATAATGTTCCTTGGTGTTGGTCTTTTGGGGTTCATTTTGCTTCGTACTCTGTGAACTTCTTAGATTGGTGTGGTTTTGTTTTGGTTTTTTTTCCCCTATATCAGGGAAGTTTTCTGTCATTATTTCTTCAAACATGTTTCCTATTTCTTACTCAGGTTTCACTCTTTCTGGAACCCCTATTATGTCGATGTTGTTTTGTTTTTGTTATCCCAAAGTTCCCTTATGCTCTCCTCTTGCTTTTTAATTTTTCTTTTCTAGAAGCTGCCATACTTGGGTATTTTTAATTACCTTGTCTTCTAGCTCGCTGATGCAGTCCTCTGCTTCTTGTAGTCTACTTTTGATGCTTTCTATTGAATTATTTACAGCAGTGATACCATTTTAGATTTCTTCTTGGTTCTTCTTCATTTCCTCTTTGTTCTTACTCATATTGTCAAATTTGTCTTCCATTCTTTTCAGCCACCTTATGACCATTTCTCTGAATTCTCTCTTTGGGTGGTTGCTTGCCTCCATTTCATTTACTTCTTTTTCCGTTGATAGCTGCTTTTCTTTCATATGCAGGCTGTTTCTTTGTCTGTCCATGATCTCTCTTCTCTCCTTGTCTGGTTATGTAGTTCTCTCTCTCCTGTGTTGATTTAAAAAACAACACAGCCAGGTACCACACACAAAGCACTGAACAGAAATGTATTCACAGTATTAATAACCACAAATAAAAGTCACCACCAGAGAGAGACAAATTAGAGTATAGGAGAGAAAGAAGAAGAGAGAAAAGAAGAAGAAAAAGAGAAGAAAATAAAAGGAAAGAAAAGAAAAGAAAAGAATGCCAAAATGAAATTGGAAGAAGGGAGAAAAAAAAGAAAATAAAGAATAAGAGAGAAAAGAAATAGAGTAAGAAAGAGGGGGAACAAATTATATATATGGAGAAAAAACTACAACAGAACAGCCCTAATCCCTACAAATGCCAGCTACAAGTACCTATAGATTAATGCCAACTACAAACATCATCTAATATCTAGGGAAGGAAGGGAAAACCGAAGTAAAAAAACAAACAAAATCAAAGCAAAAAAAAACCAAAATGAAATAAAAAGAATAAGCAAACCAATCTCACAAAAATGTGTAAAAAATTGATACACTCAACAATCAAGCAAACAACAACAAAAGGACAGAGAGAAAAACAATTATTTGGATAGTGAAGACAGAGAAGATAGAGGTTGTCTAAGGACTTGGAGCAGGGAATTGGAAATTAGATGATAAGTGGGGTGAAATTTTTATAGGAGGTAAAAAGGAAGAATAGGAAAAATCTAAAGTAGAAAATGGGTAAGAGAAACAGGACAAAATAGATGAAAAGTTAGGAAGAGAGTGAAGGCACAAAGGTAGAGTTGAGATAGAATAAAATGATGTTAAAGTAAAGATGAAAATAGAACATAGAACTCTAATACCAAAGTAAAATAAAGAGAAAATAAAATGAAATTTTTTTCCCAAAAAGGTACAATAATAGTAGTAATAATACTGATTGAAAATAAAAATGTAATGATGAAAAAGGTAAAATCAAGTGAGAAAAAAAGAAACAAAAAGTTTCTTAAGTAACAGATGAAAAAATAAGAAATTAAAAAATAAAGAAAAAAATAGTCTGTAGTAGTGAAAATCATTCACTTCCTCTATTGATCTGTTTGGCATGCCTCTTTCCCAGTGGGGACAATATTGCAGTTCCCTGTGTTCCACTAAGTTTTAAGCTGGCAGGTATGTCTTAATCACTTTATTCTTTTCTGATTAGACAAGAGTCAATTTGTGAGTCAGCCCCTGGGTGGCACTGTTTTGGAATTGACCTCTGAGAGCATAGTTCCTCTCTATCCTGTACTTAGATCCTGCTTTCTCTTAGGCATTCAATAGCGGTTTGTGTGAGTGGGCTGCCCAAAAGCTGGTTCTCTGATGGTCACTCCCAGCTCTGATCCCCAGGCTCCCAAAAAATAACTTTCCCCTGCAGTCTCCCAGACTGTCCCCAACTGGGTGTGCCTTTGTATTTTACTTAGCAATCAGAAGCAAGGATCTGAAGAGGAAAGTGCACCAGTCTGCACATTCCCCTTTCCCCATTTCTGTCCAAGCAGCTGACACACTTTAATAACCCCCAGGCTGTCCTTCTGTGTCAGATCAAGATGGGTTCTTTCTAGAGATCCCCTCTGTTAACAGCTCTGAGGGCCCCCTTCCACATGCAGGGATCACGTTCTGCCCAGTAGCCACAGATTTCTCTAGGTAGAGATTTCTCCCAGTCCTACAGTTCCCAGTGTGCGCATCTTTCTGTTCTGCGTGACCAGATATCTTACCTTATCCTAGGCAAAATCTGACCTTTCCATGAGGTGTGTGGAGCTCCTCTGAATCTGAGTGTTTGTGCCAATTGGGGAGTGGTGTTCTGGGGCTTGGAGCTGTTTGGTGAGTGTTGCAGCTGTAGATTTTCAGGCTGCTGTAAACATCCACTTCCTCCTTCAAGATGGTGTGGTCTTCATGTCCAAGCTGGCGGCTCAGGTAGGAAACCCGGCAGCAGTGGGAGTTGCCCAGTCAGGGGACCCCCATCCAGCAGTCCCCCACTTTCTACTGGAGTATAGTTTCCCTTAAATTACCAACAAACACTCCCTGTGCAACCCTCAGCTGTTCTCTCTGTCTGCTCAGGGAGAAGGCTCAGGACACGTCTCTCTATTCCACAACCATTTTTCCCCCCTATAAACTATTTTTATTGCTAATCCTCGCCAGAGGATATTTTTCCATTAATTTTTAGAGAAAGAAGAAGGAATGGGTAGAGACACAGAGAGAGAAATAGGGTTGTGAGAGAAACAGATGGATTGGTTCCCTCCAGCATGTGCTTCAACCAGGGGCTGTTGGGGACAGAGATTGAACCTGCAACCAAGTTTTGTGCTCTTGGCTGTAATTAAATCCAGAACCTTTCAGTCTGTGAGTTGATGCTCTGTCCACTGAGCTAAACTATCTAGGGCTTTTATAAACTATTTTTAGCAGTTATTCTAAGGATAGTAGAAGCTATCAAAACTTATCATTAAAAATATATTGTGGGTTAACATAGTGAGAAGACTAACTCCTATTTTGTAAAACTACTGTTTGGAATTCTCTGCTATTTTTTTAGACAGCTTCTTATCCTAAAAAAATAATAAATAAATAAATAAATAAATAAATAAATAAATAAATAAATAAATGCTTTCTAGCCTGCTTAAATAATAAGGAAGATAAACTTAGCTGCCTGTCCTTATAGGCCAGAAACTAGATACACCCACACTCTCAATGCCATGCTAACGGTATTTTTTAATTGGATAGAACTGTGTTGTTTTCAAGAGAGCAGGGGGATAACCACTAAACTAATAAAAAGGGAAGTTCTGCTTGTAGCTTTGCTTAGAATTTGAATTCATTTTCTCTGAGCCCACCAGTGCATAAAGTGTGACTCCAAACTCTGAGCATTGCTTGATTTAATCTGATTTCCTGTAACAATAGGAGGAATGACCATGTGAGAGATCTTATTGGTCTCTCCTCTTGAAGTTTCAACAACTGAGCAGCTATCACTCAAAAAAGGATTCCCCACTCAATGCACATAAATTCCTCGAAGATCTTCACATTGAAACATCCAAAGGTGAGTAAGTAGAACAAATGGGTTGGCAATAATAGTGAGTGGCTGATACCAGCTAGGAACACAGGGCTCTGCCAGAGAGGCTGGAATCTGTTATGGCTGATACTCCTTTCAGCTGGGAGGAGTAAAGAGACTTTGTGGTCACTCATGCAAGAGTGAGCAGAATTCAACAAAGAGCTTGTTCTTTGGAAAGATGAATAAAATGAGAGACCACTAGCTAGACTAAGGACAAAGGAGAAATTACTCACGTAAACAAAATCAGAAATGAAAAAGAAGTTACTAAAGACATTAAAGATATACTAGTACTAGAAATACTAGAAATACTATGAAGGATTGTGTGCCACCAAATTCAATAACCTAGACCAGTGGTCAGCAAACTCATGAGCCACATGCAGCAATTTGGTCCTTTGAGTGTGGCTCTTCCACAAAATACCACGGCCTGAGTCTATTTTGAAGAAATGGTGTTAGAAGAAGTTTAAGTTTAAAAATTTGGCTCTCAAAAGAAATTTCAATTGTTGTACTGTTGATATTTGGCTCTGTTGACTAATGCGTTTGCCGACCACTGACCTAGACAAAATAGATTTGTTTCTTGAAATATATAATCTTCCTAGACTTAATTTTGAAGAAATGGAAAATCTAAATAGACTAAGAAGCAGGGAGAAAATTAAAACAACTATCGAAACTTTCCCCAACTATAAATGTCCAGGAGCAGATGGCTTCACTAGAGAATTCTACCAAATACTTAAAGAAGATTTAATAATGCTCCTCTCAAATTCTTCCAAAAAAATTGAAGAGCAGAAAATACTTTCTAACACATTTTATGAGGTCATAACCTTACTACCAAAATCTGGCAAGGATAGCACTAAAAAAGAAAACTACAGATCAATATCTCTCATGAATATTAATGCAAAAATCCTAAACAAAATAGTAGTAAATCAAATACAATAATGCATTGAAAAAATAGTACATCACAATCAATTGGTATTCATCCCAAAGGCAAATCTGTCAGTGTAATACATTCTATTAACAAAGCAAAGCATAAAGATAACATGAACTTATCAATAGGTATAGTAAAACATTTGGTAAGTTACAGCATCCATTTATAATTAAAACTCTCAATGTAATTTATATAGAAGGAAAGTATCTCATATAATAAGGGCAATATATGACAAACCCTCAACCAATAACATACTCAATGATGAAGAAATGAAAGTATTTCTTCTAAAATCAGGAACAAGACAATAATGCCCACTCTGACTACTCTTATTTGACATAATTATAGAAGTCCTAGCAGATGACATGATTCTGTATATAGAGAACTCTAAAGACCACCAAAAAACTATTAGAAGCAATAAACAAATACAATAAAGTTGCAGGATACAAAAGTTAATATATAAAAACCCACTGCTTTCCTATATACTAAGATGAAATTTCAGAAGTAAAAATTAAAACAAAAACAAAAAACGCCACACAATTTCTTCTGCAATAAAACCAAATAAAATTCCTAGGAATAAACTTAGCAAAGGATGTGAAGTACCTATATACTTAAAACTACAAAGTATTATTAAAAAGATGAAAAAAGACACAATGAAATGGAAAGCTAGTCTGTATGTATTCATGGATGGGAAGAATCCACACATTTAAAATGGCCACATTAACCAAAGCAAGTATATAGATTTACTGCAATCCTGATCAAAATCCAAATGTCTTTTGTTGTTGTTGTTGTTAATCCTCACCCAAGGATATTTTTTTCTATTTTTTTTAGAGATAGAAAGATAGAGAATGATAGAGAAAGAGATATAGAGATAGAGAAATGAAAGAGATAGAGATATAAAAAAGATGAGAGAGAGAGAGAGAAAGAGAGAGAGAGAGAAGAGATTGGTTGTCTGCTTCACATGCCCCAGGGCAGAGATTGAACCTGCAACCCATGTATGTGCCCTTGACCAGGCTTTGAATCTGTGACCCTTCTGTGCATGGGATGATACTCTAAACAGTGAGCACACTGGCCAGGGCTGCCTTTTTTTTTTTTAATCCTCTTCTGAGAATATGTTTTTTTATTGATGTTAGGGAGAGGGGAAAGAGGAAAGGGAAACATCTATATAAGAAGGACATGGATTTGTTGATTTCTGTATGCACCCCAACTGTTCCTGGGCTCTTTGTCCATCAGAGTTGAAGAATGGAACCATGGAAGAAGGTGGTATAGTAAAAGTAGAAATTTATTGAAGAACAAGTACAGACTCCCATGTGGGGAGAGAGAAAGAGTCCCATTGGGTCCCTTTTACCTATGGTTTATAAAGGCTGCAAATCTTTGTACTCTGATATCCCCTCTGAGTGGTTACTATTCCCCTTTGATTTGGTCCCAATAGCAACTCCAGAGTTCAAAGGTCAACCTCACATGGGACAGGTGAGGCTCTCCTCCTCTCCTCCCTTATTGTTGCCCTATTCCCTCTGGGCTTTCCTCTTCTCTCTGTGAATGAGGGGCTTCCTTCCCTTTATTCTGTAAATGTACAGCCTTTTGCATCTCCCAGTTCCCTTATTCTATGTAAATGTGCCTTCTGCTGTTTCCAGCTCCCTTATTTTATGGAAATGTACCCTTTGCAGCTCTATAGACCTGTGTTTTTTTCCATAAACCCTTCATGTTTTAAAGTTTCCTAAACCTGCATGTTTTACTCCTCCCCCTGAAATTCCTATTTTAACCCAAAAACTCCTTTCAAGGTGAAGCAGCATAGAGCAGAGAAAACAAGGCAAGTAGAATAGAGTACCTGAGTAAACTATTAAGCACAAATCGCACCATGGATTTTTGTCTTATTTTTCTTGTTAGGTTTTTGAAAAATAGCTTTATTTAAGTATAATTACATAAAAAAAGCTTTATTAGGTAAATAGCTTTATTTAGGTACAAAAATTGCACACATTGAATGTGTACATCTTGCTAAGTTTGGGTATATGCATATACCTATGATACGCTGTTACATAGAACCATAATAATGCTCGGAGAGTTTGGAGTTACATTTATTTCACGCAGGTTCAGAGGAAAATGTTTCTCAAGTCTGGGCCCCAATATGCAGAAATTTTCCCAATTTATATGTTTTTACCTTCTTTATCTCTTAAATATGGGATTTTCCCCATACTTTGCAAATTCTTAAAGGGTAGTTTGCTACCCATAATAGATGTAGCAGCAGTATGTGCTGAGGCCTTGAGACCTCAACCAAAGGCCTGGACTGGTGCAAGCACTAATAATTTTGTCCAGGGAAGGTTTAATGGCCTCTCTGAAGTGATAATAGTCTCATTTTCCTTATTATTTAAGCAAGTAAACATTTACAGAAGCCAAATAGCAAGATTAAAATTTCAAACAGAAGTTTTTATATAAGATGGATGCTTCAACACTACAATTAAGCATATTTATCACTCCCCAAAATGTTCTTATATGAGTGTATGTGTTTGCATGTGTGTCTTCTCCATCGAGTTAGTCCTGAGGCTAGAGGGCCAGCCTTTTATACTCTTTTGCAGTTAGAAGTTACTCATCAGCATGTAAGGCAGATGGGGTAGAGATCAGGCAGGACACAGACATCCACTGAAACCCTATAGGCAACTACTTCCTTCCTGACTTGTCCTTACCTGTCTACCTATCCCTACTTTGAATTCTGTCACTTGGGATCATGGGAAGGGAGGGAGTAAAAGGATCTAGCAATGCTGGTTATTGGTTGGCACCAAACCCTAATGTTCTATATTTAAACACTTTCATTAGAAACTTTTACAAAATGGTCACCAAATATCCTCAATGCTGCCACCAGAAAGACCATGTTAAATAATTAAACTTTGGAATCTTGTAAACAGGTTAGAATGAATTAAATTGGATACTGTTAGCTCTTTACTCAGACTTTTGCAATACTTACTAGTGTTTCACTACCATTTAGAACAGTTCAGTTAACCAGGAAAGGGGTGGTTTTAATTAAAATAAGTCAGCTCTGTGTTATTTTGTCATTGTTGCGCATGCCAAGCATGCTTTATTTTATGATCAACTATTTAATTCACACTTTCATGGTCAATTTCACTGACAGTAATACAATATGATAATAAATAACTGAGCAAACCAATCAAACCACCCTTTTCAAAAATTGACCTAGGGAGGAGTGTAGAATTAGAAATGTTATAACTGCACATAAAATGCACTGTATAAAGGAATATCTAAATGTTGATTGAAGGTTTTAGCCTTCAAAGAATTGTTTCTCACTTCATAATAGATGTAGCAGCAGGGGCAGTTGGGAAAGGGAGGGACTGCTCAAGTGTTTGAAATTCACATACCAGTAATATTTTGCTAGTTGAATGCCAGTGATATTTTAAAACAAAAATAAAAACAACCTCCTCCCTCCTCTAATCTAGGGAAGTGCACAGAATAAGGGAAATGCAAAGCAACCAGAGTTTCCTCTAAAACAGAAGCCTAAGGATTGTGCATGTAGTAGACCTTACTGCACCTTCTTCAGGAAATAGCTCACATGCAAGGACATGCTGAAGTAAGCAAATCTTTATTTACATTCCTTTGGGATGACCAGGGATGTGGTGCTTTGTAACTAAAAGTTTCTTAATAATAATTGTTGTAAATTGTCCCGGTTAAAACACACACACACACACACACACACACACACACACACACACACAAACCATGTTTCATTGGATTTAGAGACAAAGAAAGAGGGAAAGAGAGAAAAATTCATCTGCTGTCTCCTGCATGCCCCCTACTGGGGATGGAGCAGACAAGCCAGGCATGTGTCCTGACAAGAATCAAGCTGGTGATCACTTGGTGCATGGGACATTACTCAACTGAGCCACACCAGCCAGGACTTGTCCCATAAGATAAATATTTTTACTGCAGAGTTGCAAAAACAGTGCGAGTGCAATACTTTAAATTATGGTGCTGATTCTGGATATCTTTCATTCTCAAGAAGCTAAGCAATCAGAGTTCATTTCAAAATGATTTTACTGCTGAGCAAGTGGCTGTGTAACAGTATTCCCAAATAACATGGGAATCCTCATCACTTCTTACTCAAAACCAGCACAACCCTGTGATGGTTGGTCATACACAGGAATCTGCAAGACTATCAGTCTTCATCTGGCCCTCAAATCTCTGTCTTCATTTTTCTATAATAATAACAACAACAATATTAGTGAACATATTTTAGTGAACATATTTTAGTGTCTATTTACACTAATAAAAGAGAAATATGCAAACTGGCTGTACCTCCATGATGCCTACCAGCCAATCAGGAGTGAGTATGCAAATTAACCCAACAAAGATGGGTTAATTTGCACACACAAGTGTGGTGCTAAGACTAAAGACTGAAGAGGCTTGGCTTCTCTGCTGTGGCCCCAGGGCAGGCCTAGATCCTGGGTGCCAGAGGAAAACAAGTGCTAGCAGCCAAGGGAAGGAAGGCCTATTGCACAAATCTTTGTTCAACGGACCTCTAGTCCTATCTAATAAAAGAGTATTATTCAAACTGACCATACCTCTGCTACACCTATCAGGCACGCCCACCAGTGATGCCCAACAGCCAATCAGAGCAAGTATTCACATTAACCAAACCAAGATGGCTATGGCCACAGAGAGAACAGAAGAAAGGCTTGGGTTGCCCTTAGCGATGGAGAAAGCAAAGCTCCCAGGTTTTTGCTTAAGGCAACAAAGTTTCAATGGCTGTGCAACAGAAGGCTTTGCTGCACTCCAGGCTACAAAGTTTCAATTGTAGAAGATAAATAAATCCCAGATATGAGGACTTCCTCTTGGGTTGCCGGGGGTGTGGCAAGCCTGCAAACCACCATAGGCCCCTCAACCAGGCCACCTCATGCCCCGAGGGAACACCCACCCTGATCCAGGACATCCTTCAGAGCAAACCAGCTGGCCTCCACCCGTGCAGCAGACCTCTATTCTATCTAATAAAAGAGTAATGTGCAGATTGAACACATAAGCTGACTGCCCCCATGTGGTCAAAATATCCTGTCCCCATGTGGACACAAAATGGCCACTATAAGATGGTCAGCAGGGTAGGGCAGTTGGCAGGGACCAAGCCTACAAGGGAGGGAAGTTGGGGGTGATCAAGCTTGCAGGGGAAGGCAGTTAGAGGCAAACAAGCTGGCAGGGAGCAGTTAGACATCAATAAGGCTGGTAGGGGAGTGGTTAGGGGGTGATCAGGCTGACAGGCAGAAGCAGTTAGGGACAATCAGGAAGGCATGAAGGTGAGCAGTTGGGAGCCAGCAGTCCTGGATTGTGAGAGGGAAGTCCAAATGCCAGGTAGGATCAAGCCTAAACAGGCATTTGGACATCCCTCAAGAAGGTGTCTGAGATTAGAAAGGGAGCAGACTGGGCTGAAGGACACCCCCTTCCATGGCCCGTGCACAAATTTTGTGCACTGGGTCTCTAGTATATATCTAAAAACCTAAATTCCCAAATGACCAATGACCAGTCAGCTGATTGTGATGACACACACTTACCACCAGGGGGCAGATGCTCAATGTACAGGATCAAGTTCTCTCCTGTTCAGATTGGGCCAGCAGGGATAGGGCTGAAACTGACTATCCAACATCTCCTGAGGGGGTCCCAGATTGAAAGAGAATGCAGGCCAAGATCCCCCCGCCTCGCCCTACTTCCCCACTTCCCCCCTTGCACAAATCCATGCACCAGGCTTCTGGTATATTTTAACAGGCACTAGGATTAATATTTTATAGATATCATTCTATTTGATCAAGCACTTCCTTGAGATAATGTTGGTCTTTTACAGATGAGAAAATACCTTTTCAAAGTTGTTAGACAGGGAATGAATGCCAAAGTCATATTTCTAAACTCCCTCAAACCTAAACCTTTCTATTATACCTTTTGCTCTCCTGTTTGCTGCCTTAGTTTTCCGTCTTGTTTAATATTCCCTCTGTTGCCAAGCTGGTGCTGCTCAGTGGTTGAGCATTGATCTATGAACCAGGAGATCATGATTCAATTCCCAATCAGGGCATATGCCCAGGTTGCAGGCTCAATCCCTAGTGTGTGCATGCAAGTGTTAGCCAATCAAAGATTCTCTCTCATCATTGACGTTTCTCTCTCTCTCTCTCCTTCTCCTTTCTTCTCTGAAATAAATAATATATATATATATATATATATATATATATATATATATATATTTTAAAAAATGTTCCCTTTGTTAGAGAAATTAATTGGGTTATTTCTGGCACTGTGGCTCATTCATTCCTATGTAGAATCTCCTCTTATTGTCTTAAAAAAAAATAACTTAGGGCACTCATTGGCATCACCTCAGTGTCTCTAATATGCTATAATGAATATGTATGAGTGAACCTATGTAATAATGGCCTATTCTTCCTCTCCAATTCACACCATCAAGCATGTTATTTTGCCAGCTAATTGAGATGCTTCCCCTTAAACTCTGACATAAGGAAAGACAAAGCTGATTAAATATCCAGGTCTGTGTTAGATTGGGCTATATTATAAGCACCCTGTTTAGACATCAGTATGACTATCCACAAAGCCAGAACTGGATGAAAAGCCAGAACTGGATGAGAAGCCAATGCATAAAGCCTGTCATGTGATAGAGATCAACCTCCACTGACCTCCAATGTGCCCCTGGGCACCAACTGCAAGGACTGGGTGGATGTCTACTTAATTTCTTATAATCTAGAGACAAATGCTGGCATTTACGACTTGTATCAACACATAATAAGGCTACCAATGGAGCATCCCCATGTGATTGATGTAAACACTTATCAAGCTTCCATGATTTGTAGAAGAAAGGAACTGTTGAGCTATGAGCTATCAAGATTAGTTTGTACTATCATTCTTTATCTTAATCTCTGTAGTAGGTTACAAGAGTAAACTCTTTTCTCCATGTGTTTGAAGCATTGATTCAAGCATGGAAATTCAAGAAATACATATTTTTACTTTCATTGCAAAGAAAATACATTGATATAATTGATTATGCATAAATTACTTAAAGGTGTTCCCTGCAAAAAATCCTGTAATCAATCGAATGGGTTAGAGGTCAAATGTAAAAATTACTTGAAAATCAGGTAACTCTTATAAAAATATTGACATAAATATAACCTTATTTGTGTTATTGTCAGTAGTATGTATTATTGTCAGGAGTATGTGAAAGCATAGGTCAAATCTAAGTAATAAATTTATTAATTGTTATTCCATAGACATGTCCTTTGAAATATATAAAGATAAAAATAAAAAATGAACATCAATTACAATTAAAATTACAATTACAGTCTGTCTTACATAATCTCACATAAAGGTGAATTCCTGTGCAACCTAGTAGTATTTTTCAATTTTCCAGCATGAAAGTATATGCCATTTTCCAGAAAGTAAGACATCCCCCAAAAATAAGACCTACTTCCAGTTTTGCCCCTCGCTGTAATATAAGGCATCCCCCTGAAAATAAGACCTCCCTGATAATAAGACCTCCCTGAAATATAAGGTCCCTGAAGCTACCGTAAGGCATCTGACTCCTAATTTAAAGAGACCTCGCACTGCCTGAACAGCTCTGGCTGCGCTCTGGCCAATCAGTGAGGTGGTTTGTGATGACAACTACTACCATACAGGTAATAAATGGTTTGTCCTGAAGGTAATAAATTTCCCTTTTTCTGTTCAACAATAAATGTGTACCATATTCTTCATGGAAAAATAAGACATCCCCTGAAAATAAGACCTAGCGCATCTTTGGGAGCAAAAATTAATACAAAACACTGTCTTATTTTGGGGAAAACAGGTATATATATAAATTATATGTAATTGAATGTCATATATCAGCTTAGGGCTCATATCTTCTGTAATAGCTTTCAAATCTCTAGTAACCCAAAGCAAATCTTTCACTCTTGTTAAATTTAGTTTTCAAATATGGTATCTTATAGTTTAAAAGTGTTTCAATTAGTTCTGAATTTGGACAGAAGTAATTTCCATTAGATAAGAATAAATAATCTAATGTTTTCAAATTATTCACTCCAATCTCAATTCAAAAATATCCTTAAAACTATGATCATTATATAACTTATCATCCAAACCAGAGGATTTTTGAAAGTAAAAATAGGCATAAAAATTTAAAAAGAGGCAGTATCATTAAGTCAGAAAAATAAATTGTAAACCTAGACTGTTCTGAGAAAACTAGATCACAGGGGCCTGTACTATATGAGACATGCCAGACTCTAGGGTTTGAAATGTAAAGAGACATTCACTTTCAGGGACTTGCGCAATTTCTGATCATAATGTCACACCCAACATGTATTAAACAACTCATATCCTATCTAATAAAAGAGCAATATGCAAATTGACCATACCTCCACTACACCTACAAAGCCATGCCCACCAGCCAATCAGAGTGAGTATGCAAACAAATGGCTAAGGCAACAGAGAGAGCAAGCGGGAGGCTTGGGTTGCCCTTAGCGATGGAGGAAGCCAAGTTTTCTGCAAACCCTGGCCTCTGCTTAAGGCAACAAAGTTTCAATGGCTGCTGCCACTGAGGGAGCAGAAGGCTTGGCTCAGCTCTTGGATACAAAGTTTCAATTGTAGAAGATAAATAAATCCCAGATACCAGGGCCTCCACTTGAGTCTCCGGGGGCATGGCCAGCCTACAAACCACCACAGGCCCCTCCCATACCCCAAGGGAACTCCCATCCTGATACAGGACACCCTTCAGGGCAAACCAGCTGGCCCTTGCCTGTGCACAAGGCATCTATTCTATCTAATAAAAAAGTAATATGCAGATTGACCATCACTCCAACACACAAGATGGCTGCCCCCATTTGGTCAAAAGATCCTGCCCCTATGTGGACACAAGATGGCCCCCACAAAATGGTCAGCAGGGAGGACAGTTAGAGGTGATCAGGCCAGCAGTGGAGGGAAGTTGAGGGTGATCAGGCCTGCAGGAAAGAGCAGTTGGGAGAACCCAGGCCTGCAGGGGAGGGCAGTTAGGGGGACCAGATTGGCAGGGGAGCAGTTAGGCATCAATCAGGCTGGCAGGGAAGTCTTTAGGGCGTAATCAGGCTGGTAGGCAGGAGCGATTAGGGGCAATCAGGAAGGCAGGCAGTTGAGCAGTTGGGAGCTAGCAGTCCTGGACTTATGAGAGGGATGTCCCAGATTGAAATGGGATGGTTTTTCCCTTAGCATCTTCAGGAGGAACCAACAGAAAAATTTGATTTCCCACTTCTGGTGACCTATACCATGAGAAAATAAAATTATTTTATGCTACCCTGATTGGGATATTTGTTATGGTACTCATAGGAAACTAATATTACAATTAATAAAGTACCAATCATTCAGTTAGCATATATGGGGCTGATATGTTTAAGGGCAACTCTTCAAACTATAATGGTCATATGAACCTGGGAAGCTTGTTTCTGGAAAATTCTGATTCAGTGGCTCTTGGGTGGGCTCTGAGATGGCACATTTCTAAGAAGTTACCCAGTGATACCTATTAGCTGATTCTAAAACAACATTTTTAGTACTAAAGCCATAATACAGTTTGTACATTCAGACTCAGGGGAAAGCCATGAGAATGAAAATTTATCTCCATAACAGAGAGCAGGGAAAAACCAAAGAAAGAAGTTGGCTACTCCAGTCTAGTAATTAATAGAATACATTAAGAGACTTTTATATGCAGGATACATATAGGGCAACTCAAAGACAAAATAAATCCCCACACTGCTTGGAAGGAGCCAGAGAATTATTCAGGGTAAAGGGATGGGGAGTGGGGTAGATAATTACAGGTACTAGTACATTAATGCTATTAGTGTGGAACTTTCTTTATATGCCTGACCAAGTCTGGGAAACAACCTTTCCAGGAACCATCACATAGCTGGAGTCATAAGAGGGATGTTGATTTATGTTAGAATGAACATCATTTACAATTATAATTAGAACTAGAAATTTGTGCACAGGGGGAGGTAATGTCCCTCAGCTCAGCCTGCTCCCTCTCCAATCTGGGATTCCTCTCACAATCCAGGACTGCTGGCTCCCAAATGGTCACCTTCTTGCCTTCCTGATTGCAACTAACCACTTCAGCCTTCCAACCTGATCACCCCCTAAACACTCCTCTGCCAGCCTGTTTGCCTCTAACTGTCCTCCCCTGTGGGCCTGGTCAGCCCTAAATGCCCTCCTCTGGAGGCCTGGGTCCCCCCCACCTCAACTGCCCTCCCCTGCAGGCCCGGTCACTGCCAACTTCCCTCCTCTGCCAGCCTAGTCACCCCTAACTGCCCTCCCCTTCAGGATTGATCACCCTCAACTGCCCTTCCTTACAGGCAACTGCCTTCCCCTGCTGGCCTGATTGCCCACAACAGCCCTCCTTTGCAGGCCTTGTTCCTGCCCTCTGCCTTCCCCTGCTAGCCATCTTGTGGTGGCCATCTTGTGTCCACATGGGGGCAGGATCTTTTGACCGTGTGGGCCAGCCATCTTGTGTGTTGGAGTGATGGTCAATCTGCACATTATTCTTTTATTAGATGGGATTAGAGGCCTGTTGCACAGGTGGGGGACAGCTGGTTCATGAAGGGTGTCCTGGATCATGGTGGGTGTTCCCTTGGGGTGTGGAGTGGCCTGGGTGAGGGCCCTGTGGTGGTTTGCAGGCTGGCCACACCTCCTGGCCACACAAGTGGAGGCTCTGGTATCTGGGATTTATTTGTCTTCTACAATTGAAACTTTGTAGCCTGGAGCAGAGTCAAGCCTTCTGCTTGCTGCCCAGCAGCAGCCATTGAAACTTTGTTGCCTTAAGCAGAGGCCTGGATGGCCAGGGTTTGTGGAAAACTTGGCTTCCTCCATTGCCAGGGCAATCCAAGCCTCCTTCCTCCTTCTCTGAGGCCGTAGTCATCTTGGTTGGTTAATTTGCATACTTTCTCTGATTGGCTGGTGGACGTGGCTTTGTGGTCTAGTGGAGGTATGGTCAATTTGCATATTACTCTTTTATTAGATGGGATTATAGTCTTTAAGTGGGATTTGCAGAAAGCCACCTTTCTTCTGGCCTGGGCCCAATCACAGGACAGAGTGTTCATGTCATGGGATATCTTTTTACACTGCTATTGAAACCTGGAAGGCTGGAGACCTTGAGCTCTGAAAGGTCACAGCTCTGCACCCACTGTTTAGTTGAGTCAATGGTAGCTGAAGCAACTTCCAACGTTTAGTTTTACATAAATCCTTACTGATTGGCTATTACTGCAATTGCCTGCCTAAGGGCTATGTGTGTATCCTAAAACCTGAATAAAAGGGATAGCAAGGCCAGAGCAAAGCAGAGTTCTTCCTCTTGAGCTGGGCTCCCGCCTGGCCCCCAATTCCCAAATTTATATTTTCTTGTATAGTCTCTTTCATTTATATGCAGCCTCCTCCAAATCACGAACCCTGAGCCTGAATCCTGAACCGTACGGGAACTGGGGGGTAGGAGCCACTCACACACTGCCACATCAAAGAACTCTATTCCATGAACCTCATTCTGTAGAGCTTTCAACTAGGCTAATGGTAAATCATATTGATGTGAAGTTATGAACAGCCAGTTATCAATATAACATATATAAATTTAAATAATATTAAAACACTTAAGAAAATCAAGTTATCAGTGACAGTTAAAGTAATTATGGAAAATTTTGATAAAAAAGACAGGTTTGGGTAAGGAATTTAAGACAAAGAGAATGAGCAACATTAAGACCAGACCAGTTAGTGCAATTCCATAAGACAACACCAGCGAATGATATAAGAAAGACAACACCAGAGAATGATATGAGAAAGATTGAATAGTGCATTACAGCAATGTAATTATCATTTAACTACCATATTTGCTATGGATAGAAGTTTATGGTAACGAAAAACTAATGAAAATGTGACTATGTTTAATACTTCCAGGGTTCAATACTCTCTTCCAGTTTACAATGTAAGAAACAAAGGGCATAATATACTTTTCTATAAATAAAATTATTATTTCTATATAAAAATATCTAGGCGGTGTGAAAGCCTTTGGATTTGTTACCATGGAAACAATGTATGTTCTTCTTGTTTCTTTTTATTTTATTTCTACTATTATCATTATTACTGTCAATTGTGAGACTACAGTTTCAATAGCTAGAGTCTTTGGATCTTACACTAAAAAATAGATTATAGATTCTAATTTAGTGTATAGGCCCATAGGGGTTTTCCCAAATATCATGATATCTGCATATAAAGCTAACAATACTTGCAACATACTCTAAGAAATGCATTTAGACCAAAAGGTATGTAAGTAACAAAAGAGATTCCTCTGAACAATTTTTCATAATCCTTGTATATTTTCTATTCTTATCAATGCTTTCATGACAAATAGCAACGACATTATCATGGGATATGAAAAGAAGAACTTCACTCTAAATTTAGTTTTGGAGTTTTTATCTTCTGATGAATTTTCAGCAGGCTATAATACACTGACATAATCAATGAGATTTAAAAATAAATCTCATGGAGGTGAGCCTTATATACTCCACTACAGTGATTACCAATAGTACTACCCACATATAAAATGAACCAAGAGCAGTGATGAGTTCTGGCCAAAAATTAATGTGAGGTATTATTATTAATAAAAAGCACTTTTTAAAAGATAAATACAAATTGATAGAGGTCAGCAATTCTACCTAATAAAATAGCAGCATGCAAATTAACCATCACTTTGTTACAAGCCACACCCACCAGCCATGCCAACCAGCCCATCAGGATAGAGTATGCAAATTAACCCAAACAAGATGGCTGCAGCCACAGAGAGAGCAGGAGGGAGGCTTGGGTTTTCCCGACGATGGAGAAAGCCAAGCTTCCTGCACGCCCTGGCCTGCCCATGCCTCCACTCCAGGCTACAAAGTTTCAATTATAGAAGATAAATAAATCTTTCTCTCTAGAATCAATGAAAACAACACATCTTTAGAGAATATGAACCTAACCAGGAATTTTTGTTTCCTTTTTAAGTCAAAAAAAAAAAAAAATGCTGGTTAGGTTCAGTGGATAGTGCTTCTGCAGACGGACTAAAGGGTACCAGGTTGGATTCTGATCAAGAGCACACTCAATCCGGGTCCTTGGTTGGTGATCTAGTAAGAGGCAACCAATTGATGTCTCTCACATTAGTTTCTGTCTTTCTCTCTCATTTCATTTCCACTCTCAATAAAAAAAAAAAATCAATGGAAAAATATCCTCACATAATGATTAACCAAAAAAAACAAACATTCATCCCCAGTGTGATTATTGAAGGAGTATATGAAGTATTTGTTGAATGAACCAGAAGGGATGAGACTTCATTTTCTAACTGTTTTAGCAACTCTGCAAGTCAGAGGGTTTATTTTTTATTTTAATTTTTATTGATTGATTATTTTAGAGACAGGAAGGGAGAAAGAGAAACACCAGTGTATTGTTCCACTTATTATGCATTCTTTGGTTGCTTCTTGTCTGTGCCCTGACCAGGGATCCAACCCACATCCTTGCTGTATCAGGAGGAGGTTCCAACCCACTGCACTGTGGGCTGCCTATCAGGGCACCTCAACAAAACCCTCTGGCATGCCCTTGCCCTTGCCATGGGCCGGAGCTCCTCTGCCACCCCAAAAGCTTAGGCTCCATTCTATCAGGGCACTTACAATCAGGGTTGACGTCTGCTCAGGAAGTGACTGAGGACCACTGAGGTCATTCAGCAGGGAGCCGGGGTTCCATATTGTTGACATGGCTGACTCTGATCCCTGCTATCTCCACTCCTCCATCAAGGAGGACTTCAACTATGGCAGCTGTGTGGCCTCCACAAGCATACACAATTGCATGGATAGGTTGATCTTTCCATGGCTCTCTCAGCCTGGCTGCTGTGCAGTCACCCAGGGAGGAGGATTTCTGGGTTCCCAGGGAAAGCACCCTCTGTGCCCAACTCCCAGGGAGAGCAGAGTCCCAGAGGGAAAGCGCTTTTTGCTCCGCCTCCCTTTGGTCTCCCAGGCCAGAGCACTGGTCCTGTACACGGCTCAGAAGGGAGGCCTCTTAGCTGAATGCTGAGAAAATGAAATTGGAGCCCTTTCTCCTTGAACCCTGTTGTCTTCGGTATAGAAAGGCACAAATGAAAGCCTCAGCAGCCTTAATGGAGCATGCTGTGAGCACAGCCTGCTGATTGGTTGTTATGTGACGGCATCCCAGACAATTTGCACATTCCTTCATTATCAATGAGAGAAAAATATGGATCAACTGCCTTCTGAATGCCCCTTATTGGGGATCAAGCCCACAACCTGGACATGTGTCTTTACAGGGAACCCAACTGGTGACCTTTTGGTTCATGGGTTGATACTCAGCCACTGAGCAACACCAGCTGGGATTTTCTTTTTCTTATTTTTTTTTAATTATAATTATCCTAGTGGTTGTAAAGTGGTATCAAACTTTGATTTATATTTCCCTGATAGCTAAAAACAGTTAGCATCTCTGAATTGTCATGAAAAGAAGGGACTCTTGCCTTTTGCAACAGCATGGATGGACCCAGAGAGTATTATGCTAAGTGAAATAAGTCAGTCAGAGAAAAATAAATACTATACAATTTCACTTAAATGTGGAATCTAACCAACAAAATAAAATAACAGAGAACATACTATCAGCTGTTGGGGGGGGGGGCATTGAGGAGACTAGGTAAAAATGATGAAAGAATTAAGCAAAAAATAAAATTCATAGACACAGACAACAGTACGGTGATTACCAGAGGGAAAATAACATGGAGAAAGGTAGAAAACAGTAAAGAGGGAATAAATAGTGATGGAAGGAGACTTGACTTTGGGTGGTGAACACACAATACACCTGATGTATTATAGAATTATACATTTGAAACCTATATGCTTTTATTAACCAATGTCACCCCAATAATTTAAATAATTTTTAAAATCAATTGATTGTACATGAGGTTTATTTTTGGACTCTCAATTCAATATTTTGATCGATATGTATATCCTTTGGCCAATACCATGCAACCTTATTAATGTAGCACTGTAGTTACGTTTTGAAATCAGGCAGCATTAATCCTCTAACTTTGTTCTACTTATTCAAGCCTGTTTTGGCTATTTTGGACCTCTTGCACTTCCATATGAACCGTAGAATCAGTTTTTCAATTTCTATAAAGAGGCCAGCTGGGGTTTAGATAAAATTTGCATAAAACTATAGATTATTTGGGGATTATCCTATCTTAATAGTAGTGTCTTCTGATCCATGATTATAGCTAGGCCTTCTGTTTATTTAGATACTAATTTATTTGAACAATGGTTTATAGTTTTAGACTTCTTTTGTTAAATTTCTTCCTAAGTATTTTTGCTTTTTTATGCAACTAGAAAGATTTTTCCAAAAACATTAGCTGAGATTGCCTTTAATTAGTGAAGAGAAAGACTTTTACTTTTGTATATTTATCATGTTTCCCACATTTTTGCTGCACTAATAAATTAGTTATCAATGTTTATAAGTTGATTCCTTAGAATTTTCTATGTACAACAACATAGAATTTTCCAGGGAGATAGTTTTGCCCTCTTTGCAATTGATGTGTGTTTTATTTATTTTTCTTGCTTACTTTATTGCCCTTGAAAGCACCTTTAATACATGATCAGTTTAGATATGAAGGGAATACATCCTTTTTTTTTTCTTAATTTCTGAGGGGAAGCACATGTCTGACGATTAAAGATGATGTGGGTTGTTTGTAGATGCTGTATTAGGTTGTGAAAATCCCCTTCTATTTCTGTAATGCTTAGTGTTTCCCATAAAAGAATTTTTAATTTTGACATCCTTTATTTCTTGGGTAATTTTTATACAAATTTTCTCTATAGTCCTTCTTATACTGTTATTCTATGTTTGCTTGTACACTTAGTGTCACTCTACAGTTCATTCAGGATCTTTTTATTCTTTTGTTTCCTTTTATTAGACTGCATAAGCTCTAACAATCTTTAAGTTTACAATTATTTATTCTACCCAAATATGCTGCTGATCCCCTTTAATTTTTCATTATAGTTATTCTACTTTTCAACTGAACAATTTCCACTGGCTCCTTTTTAAAAATTATTTTGGCCAAGATACTGATATTCATTATTTGATGAGACATTGCTATTATTTCATCCTTTATATTCGTAATAATGGTTTTATTCAGTTCTTTGAGCATATTTAAAATAAATGCTTTAAAGTCTATCATCTGTGCTCTCTCTCATAGACTATTTTAGTTATGTACTTTTTATTCCTATGTGTAGGTCATACTTTCTGTTTTTTTGAATTCTTCTATGTTTTGTTGTTGTTGTTGTTGAAAACTAGATATTTAAGATAATATAGGAACTCTACTTATTATTTCCCTAATACCCAAAGTAAGTCATTGTCTTTTTTTATTATTTTGTTTATTTGTTTAGTGACTTGGTGGGTGACTTTAGTGACATTTATTTCTTGTGCAGCATGAAGCCTTCCATGTCACTCCTCAGAGTATGTTTGGGGCATTCCCACTTGTGCCTTAGGGTAACAGTGATTTTAGCAAGACACTTGTGAGAGTCTCTTTCCCTGTCTCTCTGTGAAGCTGTCTGACTGTTGGTTTCACACTAGCTCCAAAGCTTTCCTAATTGTTGGCTAATTGTTTAGAGTTTTTGACAATGACCTAGGGCAGTGGTCTTTTGCCACTTTGTTGACTAATGAGTTTTCCGACCACTGGGAAAGGGGCTTAATCATAAGGAACAACAGCCTGTAATTATTGAAATCTAAAGTCTAGATCCTAGGGCATACATTGTTCCACAGCCTCATTCAATTAAAATTAAAAGGTATAGTTTTCAAGATTCATGTTCTGACACAAGAGGTGTTCTTAGCTGTCTTTTTCTTTGTACATTAGTTCTTACAGTCTACATTGTTACTTTCATGGAGCTTAAACAATCATCTGATTACTCATCATCAAACTCTCCTTTGTTTATGTGAGCGCTTTATGCTCAAACTTCCCTACACTCTATTCTAAATAAAGTCAGTTCCTTTGGAGGAAAACTGTGGAGCTTTTTATGATTATGGCCTGCCTCTCCTGTACAAAATGTCTGAGTCTCTACTCCAGAGATAGCTCACAGGCATGTCCTTTTTCTCTCACATTGACACTCCTGCTTTATGAGTAGGTTACTGGGATGAGCAGTAAGCTTCAGTCTTCTTGGATTGAGTCTCTTGGCATTGAACCACTACCTAATGAGCAAGAAAGATTGAGGACATTCAGGGATCTATTATTTGAGAATTGCTTATTTGCCACTTGCTGTGCCAAGGAGCAGCTGAGTGGAAGAAACACTTACCTGAAATTTAGATTCTACAACATGGAGCTTAGAGTATGAGAAACTCCACACCCCTGATACTGCAGCTCTTGATTGGGAGCTGAGACTAGAGAATATGTATCTTTTGACACATCTTTAGAGAAGATCTTAGGCCATGCTGCAAAAGGAAAGGGTGAGGAGGGAGTGAATAGTGGTCAGGTGCTATAGACTCCTGCTTTTCTTACTGAGTTTTTAGTAGATTTTTTGTAATTTTTTTCCCATTTCATCAAAATGCATGAAATTTTGGCATGCGAGGTGGGATGTCCCTCAGCCCAACCTGCACACTCTCCAATCTGGGACACTTGAGGGATGTCCGATGGCCTGATCCCACTGGGATGAGGCCTAAATGGACAGTTGGACATTCCTCTCACAATCCAGGATTGCTGGATCCCAAATGTTCATTTGCCTGCCTGATTGCCCCTAATTGTTTCTGCCTGCCAGCCTGATCACCCCCTAACCACTCCCCTGCCAGCCCAATCATTGCCAACTGCCCTCCCCTGCTGGCCTGGTTGCTCCTAACTGTCCTCTCCTATAGGCCCAATCAACCCTAACTTCCATCCCTGGCCAGCCTAGTCTCCCCTAACTGCCCTACACTGCTGGACTGGTCACCCCTAACTTCCCTCCCTTGAAGGCCTGGTTGCCCCTAACTGCCCTCACTTGCAGGCCTGATCACCCCTAACTGCCCTCCCCTGCACACATGAATCCCTTCTAACTGCCCTCTCTTGCAGGCCTAGTCCCCCTAACTGCTCTCCCCTGTAGGCCTGACACCCTTTCCCCAACAGCCCTCCCCTGCAAGCCATCTTGTGGTGACCATCTTATGTCCACATGGGGGAAGCCATCTTTGACCACATTGGGGTGGCCATCTCTGTGTTGGAGTGATGGTCAATTTGCATATCAGCTCTTTATTATATAGGCTACTTTTACCAGTTAGGATCATTTCACTAGAGAACCATTCTGCAGAGCTTCTCTCACCACTATATATTATAGTGAATCTCTAATCACTGATGGATTTTCTTCCAGTGCTTGCTTTTAGCCTAGAAACAACTTTCATTAAAATTAGTTCACAAAGCCTTACATGTGCAGAAATATAAAAATGACTTTTTATAATCTTATACTGGTTAACCCTATTTATCTACATAATCTAAAATCAAGTGTCATTTTCATCACAGGATATTTTTTCTGACTTCCCAGGATCAGTTAAATTGCTAGAATGTATATACTTTTAAGACCTATTATAGTGATAATTTTTCAATTTCTTGTCATTATTATTAAATATATTCATCCTCCAGTAAATTTAAATTTCATAAAGATAGGATCTCAGGAGATTGGGATCCACTTGGTTTCAGTTTTCATGTGTTTTCCTGCTGGTGGTGTATTGGTGCTATCATCCTCCTATCTAATAAAAGAGTAATATGCAAATTGACCATACCTCTGCTATACTCACAAGCCATGCCCACTAGCCAATCAGAGCAAGTATGCAAATTAATTCAACCAAGATTGCTACACCCACACAGAGAGCAGGTGGCTTAGGTTGCCCTTGGTGATAGAGGAAGCCAAGCTTTCTGCAAAGCCTGGTGGGCCCAGGCCTCCACTTAAGGCAGGCTTGGCTCCACTCCAGTCTACAAAGTTTCAATTGTAGAAGATAAAAAAAATCCCAGATACTAGGGCCTCCACTTGGGTCGCTGGGGGATGTGGCTAGCCTGAAAACCACCACAGACCCCTCAACCAGGCCACCCCCCTGTCCCAAGGAACACCAACCCTGATCTGGGACACCCTCAGGACAAACCAGCTGTCCCCCACCCAAGCAACAGGCCTCTATCTTATCTAATAAAAAGTAATGTGCAGATTGACCATCACTCCAACACACCCCCATGTCAAAAGATCCTGTCCCCATGTGGACATAAGATGGCCACTACAAGATGGCCAGCAGGGGAGGGCAGTTGCAGGGGCCAAGCCTTCAAGGGAGTACAGTTAGGGGTGACCAGGCCCACAGGAGAAGGCAGTTAGAGGCAAATAGGCTGACAGAGGAGCAATTAGGAATCCATCAGGCTGGCAGGGGAGGATCAGGCCTAAATGAGCAGTCGGACATCTTTCTTGGGGTCCCAGATTGGAGAGGGATCAGGCTGGGCTGAAGGACATCCCTGCCCCCATGCATGAATTTCCTGCACTGGGTCTCTAGTATTATATTTTAACATGAGAAAAATGTTTGGAGTCTAAAAATCTCTCAATAAATATTTATTGAAAGAGTGAGTTTGGAAAATTTTTCTAATAGTTTTTTAAAACTAGTCCTATATGATAGTTCCTTTTCTCTACCTTCAAAGTCTTTTTAAGCAATTTAAAAATCCCAAAAGTCAAAATCAAATCCTAGCAAGGAACTATTAAATGGATCTCTCTGTCTCTCCCTTTCTCTTTCTCTCTTTCTCCCTCCCTCCTCTCTTTTATTTTTCTTTCTTTCTCTCTCTCTTTCTGTTTTTCTTTCTTTTTTCTTTTTTTATTTGTTTGTTTCTACAGTCATCTTCAACCTGGACTCAAGAGAAGTTGCACTGTATGTGTGCAATCAGGATACATGTGAAGGAGGGTGAATTTCAATACAAGATTTTCTCAGATTGTTCAGGTCTGTATCTATGCATTCCCATTTAAGGTTTATTGTAATAGTGTGTGTGATGTAGCTTTTAAGTGTGTTGGAGAGAAAATAAATAGAAAGAACACAGTAATGAACTCTCAATCAGGATAGTGTTATTAAGGATTGAAGAGAAGCATCAGATGTGAGGAATATTTGAATTTGATTGGCTAACTATATATTGTATGGGTATGCTAATTTTGAGGACCATTTTTAAGATACCCTGCCTAAGAAAGAGGTAGCTTGGGTTTTCAGATCAAAAAACAATACTCAATGTTTGAAGTTTGTTTCAGTATATTTATACTAGTGGCCCACTGCACAAATTTGAAAGGAAATTAATTAGAATAAATATTTTAATATCGCTATTCACCCTTTATCTGTAATAGAAGTGTCAACCAAATTCATGGTCAACAATGACAGATTGAAACACATGTGCAGTTGGCACCACCAATAGCTTTATATATATTGTGCATGCATGAGTCAACTTAGCCTTTTATAGATATACAAAAGGTTGCTTATTAGTCCTGCTTTCTGATGTAGCTAAACTTTATCCAGCCCAGTGAAGCACCCCACCTTCTCTTTCAGGTAATTGTCAGCAACACAGCATTAAATATCAATCAATATGAAGCAGATTATTATTGTAGATCATGCAGGGAGAACAAAGGGTAAAATATTTAACTGCAGCAGTGTTTGACTATATTCCGCATAGTGAGACAACCTGAAGTCATTTTCAAGCTCCACCATTTCTTACTTCTTTTCAGTCAGGTCAAATTTCTAAGCTTTCTAAATCTCAATTTTCTGACTAATTAAAAAAAAAATAAGATTGCACTGAGTCCCTTATCTACCAACTCCAGGACTTCTGTGAGGGTCAAATGAGATGAGGTACAAAAAAATGCTTCACAGACATTTGGTTAAAGTGTAAAATGTTTCCACCTGGCTATAAAGCAAGTCGTATTCCTGGGCTGAAGAAACTTCAAGGAGGCTAGTTGCTAGAGAGAGGAAGCCAGGCACTGCTACATGACATCATTACCTGGAACCCACAAAGACTGCTTCCGTGCAGGGCTGGGCTGTAGGCCACATTTTGCAACATGGGGTTTCAGCAGCATCAACTGTGATTTGGTGGGCTGTTACTCTGGGGTGGTGGCAGGGCCTGTGCCCCACCTGAGGGAAGCTGAGTGAACAGCAGGTCCATGATGCCATTGCTCTGTAAATGGCCAGTGTGTGTAATGACAGCTCCTGCATTAAACGTCTTCCCCCTGGTGGTCAGTGCGTGTCATAGTGACTGCTCCAACAGTCAGACACTTAGCATATTAGCCTTTATATATACCGATGCTCAAGATAAAAGTGTTATTGTTTTATATTTAGATACTCAGTGGTTTATTAAGAACAATAGTTGTTTCTTTGCTTAGCCTTTTTTGCTATTTTCTTTTAAATTGCTTTAAACTATCTCTCCAGAATGTGCTTATTTATTACTTATTTTTTCTACAAAGTTTTGCTCTACAATTGACTAAAATATTTCTTGGGGAAGAAGGGTGATCTATAATTTTTAAAAATTAGATTTTTGTTGTAGAAGTATTAGCTATTTTCTCTTAACTTTGAAAAGAACAGAAAATCAACAGAAATGAGAAACAGGGTGCTGGCCTCTGAATAATTATGCTGTGATTCTATGTCTCCCCAATTAAGAAACCACACTGAGGAACAGAATAAAAATTAACAAGCAGGTTGTTATTTCTTCATCTGGATTGACAACTTTAAAAAATTTCTTAGGGGGCAATCATTGCTACTTTCATTAAAAGATCCCTTGTTAGAAAAAGAAGGGCATTGATTTTCCTTTTATTCCTAATGGAATATAGAAACATGCAGAATGAAAGCACAAATATAATGGGTACAATCCTGAATTCTTTCAGAGTAACTATAACATCCTAATATTGTTATCCATCAAAGACAAAATGTTTTGAGATGTTTCCATGATAGTTTTCACATCTTAAAATTAGCTAAAAACTCATCATATCATACCATAATAATTCCCTATGGAGATAAATTGAACATTTTTCGTGATCTCTACTAAACGCAGGACCATCTTTTATTTCACTATCCATAAGCAAGAGACAATGTCTTCACAGCATAATATAATTACCTCGGTTAAATCTCATGTTTGTACAGGCTACCTTGATAATTTAAGCCTAAAGTTTGTTCAGTCTCTTCTTTTTCTGAGCCATTATTTAATGAAATTAACCTCAGAGGGACATCTTTTAACCAATCCTTAATTGCTTTGAAATTTATAGGGATACATTTCAAAATAACTAGCACTAAAGAATTAATAAATTCCTAGGAATAGCGTAATTACATTGGCATATCTCTTTTTTAAAACCTGCAGCATGAATTGCAAACTACACATACAAGCCAAATATTTATTAAAATACAAAGAAGTTAGCAATTTAGGTTAAGACATTATCCCATGTTTAGAAATTACATGTGTCAAAAGCAGCAGTTTATCTGTATAGTTTTTCTCCTGATCAGAATCACTCGGAGATTTTCCTAAATATTTAGGTTGGCAAACTCTTCCTGAAGATTGTGATTCAATGCAATTTTTATGAATCTTCAGGTTTACAGTGCAAGAAGAATGCCACAGATCACTTCCTGTCAGACAAGATGGCATAAGTCCATTTTCCTACGATCCTCCCCAGTAAATACAATTACAACTCCTCGTCCTCCCCCTGCCCTTCCCCTCACGTCCCCCCAAAAAAGAAAATGATACAAGGAACAACTGAAGAAAAAAACCTGAAATGTGGTAAGAAGTGACACTGGAGGAATAGTGAAGTAGCAGGTAACTTGCATCCAGCCCACCCAAAAGGGGATGGCTACTTAGACCCAGCATTTCCTGATGTTTAACAAAGCAGCAGAAGAGGGCTAAAAATACAATCATTTATCTCCCAGATTGAATGGAAATCCCTCTGAACACATTAGATTATATTTACACACCAGATAAGGGACAGATATTGGGAAGCTAGCCTAAAGGAATCATACAGGGAAGCACTCTGCCAAACCTAAGACTTCCGTTCCCTCCCCACCCTGCAAAGAAACTAAGATTGTTGGTATTACTGCCAGAAGAGACTCAGATGCAGTGTGAGATTTGGTGCAGGGAGCTTCTTTATTCTTGTGGGTCTAGAATTCTACTCCTGTCCTCGGAAAAATCTGGACAAGCAGGAAGAACTTGAAAGAGGAATTTAATCACAGCAAGAAGGGTGATTTCATAGGATCAGTGACAATGTCTAACCATCCCAAGTGACCCAGTCTGGGAAGCCCCACAGGCTGTGACTTCCCTCTCAATTTGAAGATACTGAAGCAGCCAGAGGCATTGGTAGGAATATCCTACCATACCCCTTCTTCACTGAGAGTTACCCAGCCTTGGGATACCTCTTATACTCCAGAATACTTCCCAATGTCACCCTTTATCCTATGAACCAAGAGAATCACATTAGTGAAATGATAGACAACTGAGAACCATAAGTTGAACCATATGTTGAAATTACAGGACAAGAATTTTAAAGCAAATGTCTAAAAACTATTCAATGCTTAAATACACATTTCATTGAAACAAAAAAATTCTCAATAAAGGTATAGAGTTTATTTTTATAAACACATAAAATTTATAGCACTTGAGGACATTATATAACATCAAATTATACAAAACCCCTTTGAACAGCTTAAATAATAAAGTGGAGATGACAGGGGATAGAATCAGTAAACTTAGAAAAATTAACATAGTCTGCAAAACAGACAAAATAAATTGGAAAAAAAAAAAGCAAAGAACAGAAATCTGGTGTTTGGTTCTACCTACAAGGTGTTTTAGAAGTTGTTGCTCCTAATGAGCTGAAGAGACTGAAATATCAACGACTCTTTTAGGAGCTGTAAGAAAGGGGAGGACACAGAACAAAACACTGTACCCAGATTGGAGACACAGACAAGCAAATTCAGAGTTAAGGCTTAGCAGACCAGAGGCTCATTCATAGGAATAGCCATGGGAAGTGGTTCCAGGGGAGAAAACCTGAATTATAAATGACAAATTCCTATAATTTAAATGTGAAAAACTCTGAAGGAATAAAAGCTCTAAGAGGACACTGTTATGAATTATGAGACGTATCTCTAGGAGCTGAATCAGATTCCCTCTACTTATATCAAAAAAATCACCACATCTTTGTGGATGATAGAGATGAAAAGGAAACATCTTGAAATGCATGGCAGCAAGCAGTTCTTTTCAATAAGGGCAGCCCTTTTATGAAACTAGTTGACCAGAGCTTAATGTACAAGCCAAACTATTGGGGCAAGAGTAATTCCCAAATCCGTTCAGCTCTAGCCTTCCAAATGAGAGAGGAGAAATGGGTAACTCCAGCCAACTCAACCTAAAAACAGAAAAACACTGAGAAACATTTGGGAAGTTCACAACCTAGAGGCATTGACTCACTAAAACATGGAAACCTGGATAAACACCTACACTGCTGCGTCGCACAACAATTTCAAAATTACAACTAAAAGACAGAATGGACATCATCCAGAACCACAGGAAAGCTGGCTGAGTGGAAGTTCTACAACTGGAAGGAAAGAGAGGTGCTCACAGAAATCCAGAGGAGCTGCAAAAAGCTGAGGTACGGAGACGCGCATGTGGAGAGAGCGGGTGCCGAGAAACTGGGTGGCTTTCTCTGGTAGGAGGGAGATGGAGACTCTCAACGGCATTGAACCCCCTTATCCTATGACACTAAACCCCAGATCCAGCCGAAATTCATACGGAGGGAGTTTGGACTGTGAAAAGGGAGAAGTGCACGGAAATTTGGGGGAGTTGCAAGAGGGCAGAAGTCAGGAGGCACGCACAGCACTGCGCACAGAAGACTGATTGCTGATTGTGCAACTGGCTTTCACAAGAGGGCGGGAGATAAAACATCCCAGCTGCATCACTAACTCCACTAAATCCCAGATTCGGGCAAAACCCTGGGACCCATATTCATATGGTCCCAGAGCGCAGAGGAGCCGGAAAGGCAGCAGTCTAGAGGCACTGAGAGAGAGAGCGCATGTGTGCACGCGCGTGCACACAAGGACCATGCCAGAGATTACCCAGTCAGGTGAGACAGGGGCCCTGGAGGGCAGGGGCGACTGGAAGGCAAGGCGGTCCATTAAGCCCTGAGACTCCACTCATCCCAAACTCAACAGAGGCTTTTGCAGTTTTGCAAATCTGGTATCATAAGGCTGAATCCAACACAGAAGTTCTCCTGGCATAATGAAAATGCCAACACAAGGGAAGGGATCACAAACAAAAGAAATGGAGGAAAACAAATGACTGGATATAGAGATCAAAACCACGCTTATAAGGTTTTTCAAGAATATCCTAGAAAAGTTGGATAAAGTTAGCGAGACCCAAGAGGAGATGAAAAAGAACCAACTGGAGATGAAGAAGAACCAACTAGAGATGGAAAAGAACCACCTAGAGATGGAAAAGGACCAAGTAGAAATTAAACATACACTGACTGAAATAAAAAATATTGTACCGAGCCAAGACCGGTTTGGCTCAGTGGATGGAGCATCCCCTTGCGGACTGAAAGATCCCAGGTTCGATTCCTGTTGGGAGCATGTACCTTGCTTGCGGGCACATCTCCACTGTGGGGCATGCAGGATGTGGCTGATCGATGTCTCTCTCTGATCGTTGTTTCTGACTTTTATCTCTCTCCCTTCCTCTCTGTAAAAAATCAATAAAATATATTAAAATATATATATATGTGTGTGTGTGTATATATATATATAAATATATATGTATATATGTGTGTATATGTATATGTGTGTATATATATATGTGTGTATATATATATACATATATATATATGTGTGTATATGTATATGTGTGTATATATATATATATAAATATAAATATGTATATATATGTGTGTATATGTATGTGTGTGTATATATATATATTATACAGAGACCTAACAGCAGACTAGAGGAAAGCAAGAATCAAGTCAAAAATTTGAAATATAAAGAATCAGAAAACACTCAACTGGAAAAGCAAGAAGAAAAAAATAAATCAAAAGATGTGAAGATAATGTAAGGAGGCTCTGGGACAGCTTCAAACATACCAACATCAGAATTGTGGGGGTGCCAGAAGAAGAGAGAGAGCAAGAGAACAAGATACTGAAAACCTACTTAAAGAAATAATGACTGAAAACTTCCCACATCTGCTAAAAGAAATAGACTTACAAGTCCAGGAAGCATACAGAACCCCATATAAAAGGAATCCAAAGAGGTAACACCAAGACACATCATAATTAAAATACCAAAAGCAAAATACAAAAAGAGAATATTAAAAGCAGCAAGAGAAAAAGAGTTAATTACTTATAAGGGAGCACCCATACAACTGTCAGCTGATTCTCAACAGAAACGATGCAGGCCTGACGGGAATGGCAAGAAATATTCAACATGATGAATAGCAAGAACCTACAACCAAGAATACTCTATCCAGCAAAGCTATCATTCAGAATTGAAGGTCAGATAACGAGCTCCACAGATAAGAAAAAGCTAAAGGAGTTCATCAACTCCAAACCAGTATTATATGAAATGCTGAAAGGTACTCCTTTAGAAGAGGAAGAAGAAAAAGGTAAAAGATAAAAAATTATGAACAACAAATACGTATCTATCAAGTGAATTAAAAATTTTATCAACAGAATCAACTGGTGAATATAATAGAATTAAGTGAATTAAAAATTTTATCAACAGAATCAACTGGTGAATATAATAGAATCAGGAGCACAGAAAGGGAGTGGACTGATAATTCTCAGGGGGAAAGGGGTGAGGGATGTACAGGGAGAGACTGGACAAAAATCATACACCTATGGATGAGGTAAACGGGAGGGAGGTAAGGGTAGAGGGAGGGTTGGGAACCAGGTGGAGGGGAGCTATGGAAGGGAAAAAAGAGAAACAAATGTAATAATCTGAATAATAAAGATTTAATTTAAAAAAAAGAAAATTTTCCAATTACAATTGACATATAATGTTATATTCATAAGTTCAATAAATGTCCAATCATTAGGTTACACACCTGAGATAAATAAATAAATAAATAAATAAATAAATAAATAAATAAACCACTGAAACCTAATTATGGGACTACAGAATGCTTCCCCACCCCCACTTACCTGCACACTCCATCACCTCATTTACCAAAGGCCTAATTACAGCAGTTCTTATTACTGGTACATGCCTGGTTATCAGGAAAAATAAAAAGGCTAAAAACAAAACAAACAAAAACACACACACTTACACACAATTTGAAGGTACAGAACATGTATCAGAACCAAAGAGGGCAGGAATGTTATGATTATCATACTTGGAAATTAAAACTGTTGCTAATATACTTGACTCAATAAATTACATGGAAAAAAACATAGGTACTAAATTTATGGATCTTGGTCTTAGAGAACACTTTCAGAACTTGACTCCAAAGGCAAGGGAAGCAAATGTAAAAAATAATAATAAATGAATGGGACTCCCTTAAATTAAAAAGCTTCTACACAGCAAAATAAACTGCCAACCTACAGGTTGGGTGAAGTTATTTGCTAAAAGGGCAGAGCAGGACTGACTCCATTTTGTACTGTGTCCTCCATCTTGTGTGACTATGTCCCTGACATGATCCCTTCTCCAAGAAAAACCACAGAATGTGTCAGTTACCCAGCTTACCCTTAAATCAGCCAATGGGAATACAAAAGGAGCTAACGTAAGGCCAAAAGTATGCTGACCGAATACTATCTTTGTGTAACCAGACCCTAGCCACATCCTGTCTTTGTGTCACTGGACCCTAACCCTCACCCAACCAATCAGGGTCGGCCAACTCAGTGGTCTGAGCATCACCCCACCACCCCCTATAAAATTGCTGTGCTTCTGAAACTCGGGGTTCTTTGCATCCTGCTGCTGCGTTGGTGGAGGCAGAGAGACCGAGTTCGAGCTTGAATAAAGGCTCTTTGCTTCTGCATCAGACTCGGCTTCCTGGTGGTCTTTGGGGATCTTGAAATCTTAACATAACATTTACAAACAACAGTTCTGACAAGGGCTAGATCCAAAATACAAAAAGAATCCATACAACTCAAAACTAAACAGACCCACAATCCAATTAAAAATGGACAGAGGATCTGAGCAAACACTTCTCCCAAGGAAATACACAAATGGGCAACAGATATGAGACAAAAGTGTTCACCTGCACTAGCTATTAGGGAAATGCAAAACAAAACTACAATGAATATCGCCTCACACCTGTTAGAATGGCTATTATGAACAAGAAAAGTAATAATAAATGTTGGAGATCTTATTGAGAAAAATGAACCCTCATTTATCACTGGTGGGAATGTAAACTGGTAAAGCAACTATGGAGGATAGTATGAAGATTCCTCAAAAAATTAAGAATAAAGTTATCATATGACTCAGCAATTCACCTTCAGGATATATATCTGAAAAACTTGAAAACATTTATTTGCAAGAATGTATGTATCCCAATGTTCATTGCAGCCTTATTTATGGTGGCTAGGACATGGAAGCAACCAGTTTCCTTCAATAAATCATTGGATAAAGATGATGTGGTACATATGTACAATGGAATCCTATTCAGCCATAAGAAAACATGAAATACTGCCATTCATGGCAACATGATGGACCTTGAGAAAATCATGCTAAGCAAAATAAGCCAGATAGGAAAAGTTAAAAACCATATGATTTCACTCATATATGGAATATAAAACTGAAAGCGACAAATGAGTAAAAAAGAAAAAAAAACTTATAGATACAAATACCAGTATGATAGTTACCAGAGGAAAGAAGGGCAGTAGGGATAGTAAAGGGTAAATGAGGTCAAACACATGGTAACAGAAGATGATTTGACTTTGGTTGGTGAGCACACAGTGCAATATACAGATCATGTGCTATAAAAATGTACACTTGAAACCTATAGAAACTTATAACCGGTATTACCTCAATAACTTTAATAAAAAGGGGAATGCCAAGGTCCATTTGGATTTTTATAACACCATTCAAGGGCCATATAAAATTACCAACTTAAAAAATTACCCTGCTATATTTAGTCAGACATTTAATTAACTCACCCATAATGCCTTGCAGGGCTAGAACAAACAATTTCGTTGGCCTTATAAGTTCTGAGGGCTGGATGTTCCCCATTCCTGCTTTAAAAGTTAAGAAGAAATACTTTCTCATATCAACTAAAATTGAGAAAATTTGTTGCCAATATACTGCCTTGTGAGGTATGTTCAAAAAGACTATATTAGAGAGATTAAAAATGATATAGGTCAGAAACTCCAGATGTACATAAAGAAAGATAAAGATGATATGAAGGCATATGTGAATGTAAAATAAAAACTTTTATTTATCATTTATAATTAATGTCACAAATAACAGTTTGTCTAAATAATAATACCAATATATGTATTATGTTACATATACATATATGCAAATATATACATATAGATATATATATTAGCAAAATGAGTGACAATAATGATACACTGGACAACAAGAAGAAAATATTATTATTGCTTAAAAGTTCAGTTGCTAATTTGTTTTATTATTGCATGTTTATTTTTTAGAGAAACTGCCATATTCCAGTGTGTGTGTGTTTGCAGAAAATTTTTTTAAAATACATAAAAGAAATAAAGATTATTATTAAAATTATAGATAACCCAGATAAAAAACATATCTTAGGGTGGGGATGGATAAATAAATAAATAAATAAATAAATAAATAAATAAATAAAATTATATATATAAAACCCTAAGCTACCAGCCAACTTTTTGATTTGTTAATATGATGCACACTAACCACCAGGGGCAGTTCAATGCAGTAGTAGGAGCCCAGCTCAACTGATAGATGCCAGACACTAGGCTCACAGCCAGTGAGAACCGCTATGGTGGTAGAAGTCTTTCCTACCTATGCAGGAGGTGTACCAAGCAGCAGTCAAAATGGGGCAGGATGAGTGGGTGTGGCTCCGTACCTGTTGGGCTAGGGCGCCTCCCCCATGGCTGCCTGATACTTCCCAAACTACTGCATCCCTTGGGGGATGTCTGAGCCAGTTTTGTCTCCATCCCTGCCTGGCCTGTGGGGATTAGGCCAAATCCAGAAGTCCAACATCCTCTGAGGTGTCCTGGATTGTGAGAGGGTGCAGGCCAGGCTGAGGGAGCACCGGGCCTCTAGGGAAGAAAGGCTCTAGGGAAGAAAGAAACAAAGAAAGAAGAAGGAAGGAAGGAAGGAAGGAAGGAAGGAAGGAAGGAAGGAAGGAAGGAAGGAAGGAAGGAAGGGAGTTAGAATTCTTGTCTGTGTTAGATTTAAGGCCAAGGTGAGTATTTAGATTAGGCTAAGGATCATTTTTTATCATTTTATTGTATCTTCTTTATTTATTTGTTAGTCATGACTGTTTCTCATTATTTAATCGGTGCTGTAGGATATACAGTATAAATATTTTAACTTATTAAAGTCTACCTTTCATAAAATAATATCCACTCTCTGTACCATATCAGATCTTACAAAGATATACTTGCATTTCTTTCCTCTCAAACTGTGTACTTTTACTTTTTCACATGCTATACATTCACACTGAGATATAATTTTTTATCAATCACAATCACAAAATTTTAAAGTGATTTAAATAATAAGGAAAAGAAGTATGTTTTCCTGTAAAGTTATTTCTAATGGCTTTTCTTCTTTTGTGAAGATCCAGATACCTTCTACATGAAAAGCTTCTTTAACATTCTTTGTAGTGTGGTATCTGATAATGAATACAGTCAGCATTTTTATGGCTAAACCATCTTTATTTTTTCTTTATTTTTTTATTTTTCTAGAATATATTTTTTTCTTAGTGTAAGATTCTAGGTTTATTTTATTTTTTTAAGTAGTTCCTCTGTTTTTCACTTCAATGATGACAAGAAATCTGCTGCCTCTTATGTTTGTTCTCCTTAGTTTGATCTTTTGAATACATCTGTCTTTTCTCATTAGATATTTTTAAGATCTTCATGTTAACACAGATTTTAAATAATTTAATGTTCATTTTTGTTGGAGTTTTCTCCATGTTTCTTATACTTTGGGTTTTTAAATCTTCTTGGATCTCTAGATTTGTTGTTTCCATCACATGTGAAAAAAATTGACCATTATTCCTTCAAATATTTTTTCTATTTGATCTTAGCCTACCCTGTGACTTTAATTGCATGTATAATATAACTCTTGAGATTGCTGTTTTTATTTTTATGAATAATGTCAGTGTTTTATTTTAGATAGTTTTTATTATAGTATTTCCTATTATGCTGCAGTTCATCTTATCTTAGAAGGTGCTTCAATGATTAATGTTATAATAAATATTGTTTTCCTCTGTACATAATTTCCCTAATGTACTTAAGAACTATGCATTTCATGTCTATTTTTGTGTTATTACTTTAACAATATAGTCAATTATTCCTTATAATATAATATGCTATAGATTAGTCATATATTTAATTTGTTTTCTTTCTGTGGAATGACTATATTTTAAAGGAAACACAAAGGACAAAGACTTACAATAAATTCATCTTTGTAAATCCAAAATACAATCTTATTTAGAAATACCTCAGTGAGCTAAACTTAAGCTCCTGTTCTCTCCTCTCTTAAATTAAAATTTCTATTACTTCTTGTTTATGACAGGTTTCCAGAGATATAGAAGCAATGGAGATAGATGATATATATCTACATATATATTTTTCTATGCATATACATATATAATATATATAATGTATATAATATACATTATATATAATATATATAATATATAATATATAATATATAATATATATAATATATATAATATATATGATATATTGTTTATATTTTCTATTGGCTAATCTTTCTCTCTCCTCTCTCCCAACCTTTTTTAGATTCTCTCTTGCTGGCAGAATTTGATGCTGCTGCAATATTGAAGCACACTTTATTCTTCTCTAGGAAACCTCATTGTTTACTACTTTTTTTTAAAATAAGGCCTCAATTGATTAGATGAGGCCCACATTATGGACAATAATCTTCATTACTTAAAAGCCTCTCATGCCAGGACCGGTTTGGCTCAGTGGATAGAGCGTCGACCTTTGGACTGAAGGGTCCCAGGTTCGATTCTGATCGGGGGCATGTACCTTGGTTGCGGGCAAATCTCTAGGTGGGGGGCGTGCTGGAGGCAGCTGATCGATGTCTCTCTTTCATTGATGTTTCTAACTTTCTATCCTTCTCCTTCTGTCTGTAAAAAATCAATAAAATATATTTTTAAAAAAGCCTCTCATTATAATACCTTCATAGTAATACCTAGGTAAGAATTTGATCAAATCACTGGATAGTCTAGGAATATTAGGTTACATATGTTACCTCCAAATTGAATTCCACTCAAAACCTATCAATATAATCTTATTTGAAAACTAGAGGCCCTATTCACAAAGATTTGTGCAAGAATGGGTCTTTCTTCCCCTGGCTGCTGGCACTGCCTTCACTCTGGCTAGAGCTGTCTTTCTGCCTCCCCACACTGCCCAAAAACCCAGAGTTGCTGGATGGTACAGAAAGCCTATGTTGTTGCCCCACCCCCAGTTGCTTGGCACTTGCATATGCAAATCAATCCACCAGCTTTGTCACATTGATTTGCATACTCACTCCTGATTGGCTAGTGGGCATCATGAAGGTACAGTCAATTAGCATGTCACTCTCTTATTAGTATAGATAGGGTCTAGCCTAGCCAGTATGGCTCAGGGTTTGAGAATTGACCCTTGCACTGATAGGTCACTGGTTAGATTCCTTGTTGGGTCAATTCTGGTTCAGAGCACATGCTGGGTTTACAGGCTTGATCCCCAGTGGGTGACATGCAAGAGGCAGCTGATCAATGATCCCTCTCATCATTGATGATTCTCTCTTTCCCTCTACCTCCTCTCTCTGAAATCACTAAAAATATATTTTAAAGAAAAAAAATGACAGAAGCAAACAACTTAGGTATAGAATATGTCCATCTGACCTTAACTTATCCTGTGACAGAAAGCTTTAAGAAACCTCTCTGTTCACCATAATTTGTAGTTTTTCAACTTCATTATCTTGCTTTCAAGATACAAAGACTCCCACACCAAATACGTTTTCTCCATTTTATCATATAATTTGCCAACTCTTTACTAAACCTGCAGACTCATATATTTGCTGAAGTATAATGTAGAAATAAGAGCAGTATTTTGAATCTTGCCCTTAATAAACTATCTGGTTTTAATCTCGATTCCTCCCTTACTTACAGGATACATTTAGTGAAGCTGCAGTAAGTTGTCTTTTGCTACAGGGAGGATCATTATCTCCTAGGCATTGCTTAAGGTCAGATGAGATTATACATACAAATGCTCACAAATCTGAGGACTGAGTTTTCTTCAGAACTGGTATTACAAAGCAGTCAGAAAAAAACATACATTTTAATAAACTGTACTGTGACCATTAATGTTTCATATTGAATAAAATGAAATGGGACTTAGGAAAGGCTTGGTATGTACTAGTAACAAACAGTACCAACTTCCCCATGTCTTATAATTAAAGATTTATTTATTAAATTACATTAGATATTCATTGGAAAGTGTCTATGCTCAAGTGCCATTCTAGGAGAGGTCATCTAAAATAAATGTGGGCATGCATGTGGGGAAGTATGTGTGTGTGTGTGTGTATGTGTGTGTTTGTGCATATGTTGTGGTTCTTTGCAATTAATAGTGATAACTGTTAAAAAGAAAATAAAACAAAAAGTAAATAGAAGGAGTAAGACAACATTAGATGGTGTGATATTCTGGAAAGTCATTCAAGGAAACTGGCCCAAGTCAAGAGTGGCTCACAATGGTACTATTGTGTGTTGACAGAAAGTATTTCTCCATTGTTATTGGTGTTGCTGATGATGTCTCCAAAGAGCAGGTCATTCAGAAACAGGCCATGAGAATATATGGGGACATATGACAGCAGAGAATATATGCTAATAGAAAGAGGAATTGAACGCTGTAATGTGCTTACTTTATTCAAGGATTGTCAAGAAAGCCAATGTGGCTAAAACTTAGTTAGAAAGGTAAAGGGTAGATAGGGAAAGATCAAAAAATAAAAGTGTCCAGATAATATAGGATCATGTAGATTGAAGTTTCTACAAAGGACCAGAGTTTTATTTCTTTGTGAAAGTGTTGAGAATCTATGAAAAATTTTGATCAGGAAATAAATATTGTATAATTAAAGGTTTAAAATTCTTTTTTTTTTTTCTGTCCCTAGGAATAATTTTCATGCTGAAAGGAAAATTGACCTATCTTATTCTCTGGGTTTTCAGTCAAACATGATTCTCTTTTTAAAGCCCCACCATCATCACCAGAAAAAAAAAGTGTGTAGAAAATAATGCTGATCCTGTGAAGAAAACAGCAGTATTTGCAGTTGCTTAGTTCAAATCTGTCAAAATCATTTCACACATTTACAAGCTCTCCAATTGGGTTGATTCACAAATTCCTAAGACTAAGGGGAAAGTGATTATCCTCTAAATAGCACTTGTCAGTATATGCTATATACTGGAATTTAGGAATAACAATAACCAGTCAAATATTTCTAATAACTAATGGCTGATGGGCAAAAGCCTGTTGAACTTGAATCAACACCTAGTTCTGGTGATTTAAATTGAAAATGACATCAAAATTTTAATTACAATCAAAGTTAAGACCAAAGAACAGCCAGTAGAACTGGAGCATTACTTAGGCAATTAAAGATTGCTTCCAGATTTATTAAATTTAACTAAGAAATTAGCCAAAGCATTTTGTTGTCTTGTCTTTTTCTTTACCTATAGCTCATGTTACAAGGAATGTTGTTTCCCTTAACTTTTCTGACTCTCTAGCAATGTCAACAAAGCAAAACTGTGGATAATTAAAAAGATTTAAGAACAGGTTCTTGATTTTCTCAAAGTTGGCTAGTTTATGTACATTCATCTGAGAGTACATAGATCCAGGATTATGCCAAACCAGTTTTTTAAAATTAATATATATACATTATGCAACTTCCTATTGATGTTTGTGAATATTTTAGTATATATATTTTTATTTTTAACACTGACACTGATACCTCAACTGAAAGTATGATGAAGCATAATTTTTTTTCTATATTTCATTGACTACATATTTTTATCCATTATTATGAAAATGATAATATAAAAATTACACTAGATGCTTGCTTTTTTGAAGAGTAAAGTGACTATTATGAAAAAATTCACCTATAAAATTTAAAAAATTTTGAAAGATATTTAACCCATTTGTAAATTTTTCTGAATAATGTATTATATAATCTGTGGATAAGCTATTGTAGTAGAAGATTGATGTACCATTTGATTTTTTGGGGAGAAAAAACTACAATTAGAAATTCAATTTGAATAGGCTTTGTCATTGCTTTATTTGTTATTGTGATTATTGCAGTTGCTTACTCTATTAGATATATATTTTTTTAATGAGTAGAAGTAGAAAAGTTTGAAATAAATTAAGAATTCTCACAGGCCTCTGGGGAGTTCAGTTACTTTTTTTTAATATATTTTATTGATTTTTCACAGAGAGGAAGGGAGAGGGATAGAAAGCTAGAAACATCGATGAGAGACATCGATCAGCTGCCTCCTGCACGCCCCCCACTGGGGATGCGCCCGCAACCAATGTACATGCCCTTGACCAGGATCGAACCTGGGACCTTTCAGTCTGCAGGCCGATGCTCTATCCACTGAGCCAAACCGGTTTGGGCATCAGTTACTTTTTTAAAGAAGTGTTCTTATCTTGCAAATCTTGAAAATTTACACATTTTATTTTTCTCCTAGAGAAAGTTATAATCAATCCGATAAAATGTTACTTTAGTCAGCTAAATATTAGTAAAGAGGAAGCAAAGGGAATCAGACACTGTTGAGCCTAATGGGCTGGAGAGTGTGAGCTTGTTTATTTCACACATGCTCCAGGGGTCTGCTGCAAGGAGACTTATCCTGGGAACAGATAGGAAATCTACTCAGGAACACTGTCCACCAACCAATAATGGATTGTCAGGAGTAGAGGGGGTCAGGGAGGTTTGTGCATGTGGAATAAAAGTCTAAATAATGCAGGAGGAGGTGCTTGACCATAATGGCCTGCCAGTCTAACCTGGGAAAGGGGTCATTGGTCAGTGTCGGACCCATCAGAAGCCCATGAAAGCTCAGGAAATTGAAAAAGCTCCTGGTACACTCCAAGCTCAATAATATGTAAACCCAGCTTAATAAAGAAGCATATTCCATCCCTGTACTCTCTCTCTTCTCTCTCCCACCTGGTAAAGAATTCACCCATTTGTTTGAGAATCCTCTCTGGCCCAGAAATATGTGAATATACAGGTCTAGCAGCTAACTGAAACCTCAGCAAACCACACAGGCTCCTAAGGACTTCATTTTACTATAAAACAGGAACTGTAGACAATGGTCTCTGTTTTGGCAGTGTGGAAGACATGGTTGGACTTTTTCCATGTTGGGACTGAGGGATAAAATAAACTTTCCACAGCACAATTTCTGTGCTCTTGTCCTTGGAAGGTTTTCCTAGTGATCCCATGGAAAAGCCCTATTTCCACTGACAACATTTCCACTGTTAAATCCCCTATATTTTAAAAAGAAATTAAATAAATTTATAAATTAATCTGGAGAGAATTGACAGGTTTAGAACAAATATTCATATTCATGAAAATGGAACATCTTAACTTTTATAAGTATTCAGTTGGGGTATATCTTTAAAAATGAACAGATTTTTTTTCAGAGTTCCTTCACCTTTGTAATTAACATTATCTCAAGTGCTAATATGTCACGTGCATTTGAATCTCCATAAAGATAGGTATATCCTATCTAATAAAAGAATAATATGCAAATTGACCATCACTCCAACATAAAAGATGGCTGCCCCCATGTGGACACAAGACGGTGGCCACAAGATGGCCATCAGGGGAGGGCATTTAAGGGTGACCAGGCCTAAAAGGAAGGGCAGTTAAGGGTGACCAGACCAGCAGGGGAAGGCATTGGGGGTTACCAGGCCTGCAGGAGAGGGCAGTTGGGGGCAACCAGGCCAGGAGGGGAGGACAGTTACGGGTGACCAGGCCAGCAGAGGAGGGCAGTTAGGGGCAATAGGGCCAGCAGGGGATCAGTTAGGCGACAATCAGGCTGGCAGTGGAGTAGTTGGGGGTAATCAGGTTGGCATTCAGAAGTGGTTAGGGGTAATCAGACAGGCAGGCAGGTGAGCAGTTGGGAACCAAAACTCCTGTATTATGAAGGGGATGTCTGACTGTCTGGTGGGATTGGGCCTAAACAGGCAGTTGGATATCCCTCAAGGGATCCCAGATTGGAGAAGGTCCAGGCTGGGCTGAGGGAAACTATTCCCATGCATGAATTTTGTGCACTAGGCCTCTAGTTTACATGTAAAGATATAAATTCTATATAGATAGGTACATTTGTACATTCATATAATAAATCTTATTTTGCCAGAATCAATTAATTTCTTAATGTCATATGTCTTTCAATGTAATCAGTATTTTTATAAATCCAATTCCATGTGAGACTGGTCCATAGTAGAAATTGGCAAACTTGTCCATTGCAGTATTATTTACAATAGCCAAGATTTTGAAGCAACCCAAGTGTCCACCAGTAGATGAGCGGATAAAAAAGCTGTGAAATATTTACATATTGGAATACTACTGGGCCATATAAAGGAAAAAAAATATCCTGTGTGATAGCATAGATAGGTCTGGAACATTATGCTAAGTGAAATAAGCCAGTCAGAAAAGGACAACAAGTACATATTATTTCTATCATATGTGGAATCTAATGAACAAAATGAATTAGCAAACAAAATAGAGACAGACTCATAGATAGGGGACCAGGATGCTGAGTGGGATTGAGCAAAAAAGAAAAAAAACAAAAGAGAAAAAACTCATAGATGTAAATAAAATTGTGGTGATTGGTGGTGAGGGAAGTGGGTGGAGGTGGAGAAAGGTATAAGAGGGATAAATAGTGATAGAAAAAAATCTACTCTAATAATAGACAAATATGTAAATTGACCATACCTACACAATGCCCACATCCAATCAGAAGTGAATATGCAAATTAACCCAACAAAGATGATGGGCATATAGGCAGTGTGGACACACAAAGGCATTGAGTGGCTGGGGCAGGGAGGGATGCCCACCCACCCTCCACACAGCAGGAGCAATGCAGTGAGTTTCCTTGGGGCTCTGCCCACTTCAAGCCTATGGCCAGTGCGCTTGCACACCTACACCAAGCAACTAGGATCCCACGGACACTACTGGAGTGTCTGGTCCTGTCAGCCTGGCCTGGAAGCAGCTGCAGTTTGCAGTCCTTTTGTGCAGACCCTGGACCAGAAGTGCAAGCCCAAAATGCAGGGAGCACCAGGAATGCTAAGAATCATAGTTCAGTTGGCACACATGTTGCGGGATATCCTACACATCAGAGCAAAGTGAGCCTGGAGCAAGTTACTGTTGCGGATGGGGGATGGAGGGAAAGCAAAGGTAATAGACATAAGTAAAATCAGTGTCTAGAAAAAATTAAAGGGAAAATATCTCAAAATTTCTAGGAAGTCTCTACCTATGAAGCAAGAAAATAAAAATGCCTCTATTATTCTATGAGCACCAAACCAAACTGGGTTGGGACCTCAGATAATTTGCTCAATATGATTGCAAAGACAGAGAGAAACTCACAGATTGGAGAGGGTGCAGGTTGGGTTGAGGTACGCACCCCACGTGCATGAATCTTTGTGCACCAAGCCCCTAGTAAATAAATAAAAATAAAAAATACACACAAAGTAGTATCTATAATAATGAAAAGTGTAATATGCTAATTAGACCAGACATCCTTCCAAACAACCTTCCAGACAAAGTAGCAGCAGTGGAGTCCAAACCCCTTTCATGAATTTCATGCATTTGTCCTCTAGTATAGAAATATTATTGTGCTTAGTACATGACAATTTTTGTAATAATTTGAAAGATTAACTACAGAATATGTTACATTAAAAAAATAAGAACTCTGACCAACAACCTTTTTATCAATCAGTTCAAGAAGTCAAACTGCAGATTCTGTAGCAATCACTCGAAATAGATGAATTGATTAATAACTGACAGTTCCATAATTTTGTCCTTCCTCATTCACTTCCAGCCAGGACCAAAGCCAAAAATACAGTGGTACCTCAAGATACAAGTGCCCTAACATACGAGATTTTTGAGATACGAGCCGTGGAGCTAGTGATTTTTGCTTTGAAATACGAGCAACATATGAGATAGGAGTAATCGCATGGATCGGCCGGCTGCACACAACCCACCAGTTTACCGCAACTCAAGCGTCTCATAGTTTCCCACGCCTCAAGGTTACAGAACAAATTAAACTCGTATCTCGAGGTACCACTGTACTCCCCTAAACCACCACAGTGTATATATACCCCACTGTTGGTTGGTCCACCTCCAGCTTCCCCATGCCAAAAGGGTCCAACCACAATATATTTACCTGAAACCTTTGCTTTTTTTCCACTATAAGGCTTTCCCTGTTCTCTGCCCAACTTTGAATCTCTGCCATTCACAAATGGCAGCTGACTTCTTTGTTATATCAAGCTCTGAAAAAATAATCTTTGCTTATTTTCATTTGGGTGGTCTCCATTGATTTTTACAAATTCAGTAGATATTTGTTAAAAGGACTTTTCTCTCCATTGTAATGTTAATGTTCAATAACCATAGATTCATTTATGCATATAAACACACACACATAACAATCATATGCACACATTAAGTGCAAGTATGTATTCATATTCAAAAACTTTTAACTATGTGTAGAAAAGGAGGCCATCTGTATCACTCTGTCTCATAGGACATAGGTAAGGATGTTTGAAATCTTAATTATATGGTCTAAAGAATCTCCATTCCTCCTCTAGACCTCTGGAATTTGCAGGAGAATCTATTATCTGATGTGATAGGCCAAGTTGTCTCTTGTACATTATTTAAAACTTTTCATATAAGGTTATTAGTGAGACATGGAAGTTTCCTGATGAGTTTGTAGATTATGTGGGGGGAGACGGGGGGAATTTTTATCACATACTGCAGAGTGAGATAATTTATAACTTTGCATTTGATATTTATTTCCTTCAATTTTCTATTTAGGTATTCTTTTATATAGCATTTCTTTTTTTCCTTTCCTTCTACATCCCCACGCCTCTCCTGGCTCTTCTGTTCTTTAACAGATTTCCTCTCAAAATCCCTAATTTCACTCAATCAAATTCCTTTTCATGCACACGTGCATGTGTGTTTATTTCAATATGAACAAAACCTATAAGCTGTTGGTACTGAGACAGAAGGGAAGGTGCACAAATGCACATGTTACATATAATCAAGTAGTTGTGTTATTCAAATCCCCTATTAGATCTGTCAAATTCTACGTATAATACATATTTTCAACTGGATTACCGTTCTGTCAAATGGTTCTTTTATGTCCTCTCCTCGTTTTTTATTCTATTTTTAAGTAATAAATCATGCTCAAGGGCTCAGGATCATATCAGAAGAGGATGTTGATATGTCTGTCTTATTACTGCTAATATTAACTTTCATCTCTTTAGATGTCTTTTTAATTAACCAGTATTAGAAGACATATACTTTGAGACTATGTGAGTCTTTGTTTCTCCATGAACTTTCATCCACTGTTTTTTATTCACTAATAAATATGAATCTTGCCTGCAAAAAATATTGACTGTTAGTTACTTAATTGCAGGATTTATATATTTTTAATTAATTTTGTTAATTAATTGGGACTCTTCTATAAAGAATAGCTTCCTCTTATCCTTTATTAAATTATTGCATTTAATTATTTATATCAGTATTGACTCATGAAAATTTATTTTTGGGAATTTTAGGGCAATACATCATTATGTCATTAATTATTTAATTAACACATTTTTCCATCTATGGCCATTTAGCACTTTAAATTTCCATCTGTGTAAATATCCTATCTAATAAAAGAGCAATATGCAAATTAATCACCATTCTGATATACCCACAAGCCACACCCACCAGCCAATCAGGAGTGAATATGCAAATTAACCCAACCAAGATGGCTGCAGCCACAGAGAGAGCAGGAGGCTTGGATTTCCCCAGCAATGGAGAAAGCCAAGCTTTCCACATAGCCTGGCAGGCCCAGGCCTCCACTCAAGGTTACAAAGTTTCAATTATAGAAGATAAATAAATCCCAGATACCAGAGCCTCCACTGAAGTTGCTGGTTGCATGGTTGGCCTGCAAACCATCACAGGGCCCTTGCCCAGGCCATCCTATGTCCCAAGGGAACCCCCAACCTGGTCCAGGACCTCCTTCAGGGCAAACCAGCTAGCCCCCACATGTGCACCAGGCCTCCCTCTATCCTATCTAATAAAAGAGTAATATGCAAATTGAATGCCACTCCAACACACAAGATGGCTGCCCCCATGTGGTCAAACATGGCTGCCCCCATATGGACAGAATATGGCCACCACAAGATGGTCAGCAGGCGAGGGCAGTTGGGAGGAATCAGGCCTGCAGGGGAGGGCAGTTAGGGGTAAACAGGCTGGCAGGGGAGCAATTAAGCATCAATCAAGGTGGTATGCAGAAGTGGATAGGGGCAATCAGGAAGGCAGGCAGGTGAGCAGTTGGGAGCCAGCAGTCCTGGATTGTGAGAAGGATATCTGATTGCCCATTTATGCCTGATCCTGGTAGGGAGTCCTAGATTGAAGAGGGTGTAAGCTGGGCTGAGAGATACACATCCCTGTGCACAAATTTCATGCACTGGGTATCTAATATATATATATAATATCACACATAAACATATCTCTAGCTATTTATGTATATATTAAAACCATGAGTTCATTCCAATACCTATAATTTCAATTGAAACCACAGGTGTGATTTAGCATTCTCAATTCCCTTATCTGTATCTACTTTTGTCCAAATCTGAGAAATAGCTCTCATTACAGATGTTCTTATTTTTTTCAATCTTACAAAACATCTAAATTAGCTTCAGAATTGCTATATAATTCTCCTTGGAGAAGCAAATTTGCTAACTGATGTAGAGTTTGTTACAGCTTATTTTGTTTTTATTCCTATAACAAATCACATTTTCCAAGTTACTTTATTTCTTTCCTCACCCATTCCCTTCAAGGTAGCTAGATTATTCATATAGCTAAGTCCATGTGTTACAGTGTGAATTCTGCTTTAGGTTTCTAAACACAATGATTGATTTTAATTGATTCTGTTTGGGTTAAGGGAAAAATCACCATGATTATTAGAGACAAAGCTATACAAAAAAGGCTTATTCGGAGAAATGTCACTTTCTCCTCATTCCTATTACACAATTCTCATTCCTTCTTTTTCTCTATTCCATTTCTACCCACTTTATAGTGGATAACTGATTTCATTAATATCTACATTGTCTTCCTTTATATTCATTGTCTTCCTTTTCAGTGCCCTGGAATAATTTACAGAGGATTGGCATAAATCTAGTCTTTGAAGGTTTTATTGATAATCACTGTGAAATTTTCTGGGATTGTCTGTCATTTTGTCTTTTATGACTTATAAAAATCTCTTATTTCTATTGTTGTTTTCTCTGTCATTTCTTATCATCTGTATGTATACCTTCTGCTCTTTATTTCACCAGAGTAGCTAATAGATTATGTATTATTTTTTCATAGAAAATAAAATTTTAATTAATATTCTAAACTATATTGTATACCTCATTAATTTCTGATTTCCTCTTACATTTCTCATTGTGGATAGTCTTTTAATTTACTTTGGTGTTATTTTATTAGTTTTCTGTACTGGAAATTTAAATACTCTTATTTTCATTCTTTTATTTATTATAAGTATCCCATGTTAATACTTTATATATAATTCATAGATTCTAATATAGAGTACTTTTTTATCATTGTGTTTTTTGAAATATATGAAATTTGAGTTTATATTTCTTATTTAACTGGACTTTTTCTATAAGATGCATATAATTTCATACATGTATATGAAGTTATGAGTAAATATATGAAAATACAAATATATATATTTATTTTTTACACTTACATTTTTAAATTACCTCAGACTCCAGTTTTTTAACTTAACCTCTTACTATTTGACTTATCAATTTTTTAAAAACATATTTTTTTTATTGATTTTAGAGAGGAAGAGAAAGGGATAAAGAGATAAAAACATCAATGATGAGAGAGAATCATTGATCAGCTGGCTCCTCCATGCCTCACCCTGGGAATCAAGCCCACAACCTGGGCATATGCCTTCACCTGGGATCATACCGTGACCTGCTGGCTCATAGGTCGAGGTTCAACCACTGAGCCATGCTGGCTGGGCTAACTTATCAATTGTTATCAGTATTCTTTAACACCCATTTTCAATACAATGAACTTACTGTTTTCTTTTGGTCAACTCCATTTGCCCTTGCATTTTTTGCCTATATGATTTCTTTGTTACAAAGCTAACATTTGCACTTTTGCACCTTTCTTTAAGTGTGAAATGTGCATTTTATATTTTCAAAAGCTTACTTAATCCATTTGCTGAAGTTTTCAGTTATTACTTTGCTGGATAAAGTTCATCTCTAGGTGACACATCCCTCCAGAAGAGCTATGAATAGCGCCTTCATAACTCTATTTCTTCCTCTCTTTCTTCTCTTCTCCACCCCTCCTCCTTCTCTCTCTTTGTAATTTATTTAGAGTAAAGTGGATTGTCTTGTAAACATGTTCACAGTTTGATTCTAATGATCTCCTCTCCCTATGGTAGAGTTCAAAAGTCCTTCTGCCCTCTGTATTTCCTGTAAATTGAGAGTTAAATAGACAAAGAAAGAATCTTGGTCAGATTTGAATCCATTTTTAAAATATTGGCCTCTGCTTAATGTTCACTGGTGAATCATTGCTGATGTGATGCATGAACATTGACCCACTAAAGTGGTTTTATGGTAATTTTGGCAAGAATATCTATTTATTCACTGGTAATGCATGAGTAAATAAATAAAGTATATCTGTGATAGTGTAAAGATTATTATTTATTATGCTGTAGCATTATTTTATCTCATTTAATTTAGTATGAACTCAGGACAAAAATATTAAATTACTGACTCTGGGTGATCAGATGGATGGGAAAGAAACCCAGGTGACTTGCTGGTGCCACATAATGAATCACTGTGCTACCCTACTCTTTCCATTTCAAAGTTATTGGCATAATATTCATATTGCATCCAGCAAGATTCATATTCTATCTACTCTCAACCCAATTTATAGGAACATAAAATATGTGTCAAATGAAAAGTGATTTTATGGTTTCTTAAGTCTTTGGTATTAGCAGCTGCCTCTCTTCCAAAAAGAAGCAATGTCCCTTTATTTTTGGCCAAATGTGTTAGAAAAACTCAGTGGGATATTATACCTCAGGAAGAGTAATATGCATGCTAGTGGAATGAAGGTTAGGGCTAGAATTAGGCTAATAGGTCAAAAATTAAAACCAAGTCTTAAGCAAAACACAACATATTAAATTTATAACTTTATAGATCAAGAAATTGTCTAATCCTTGAATCCTATAAATACTGTTAAATCACTGATTTTAAGAATAAAGAAGGAAAGATTTATTTGAAATATAGAAATTGAGACCTAAATGAAATTGTAGGTTTTTATCAGATGACTAGAAAATGAGGGAGAATTCATCTTTCTGTGACAAGGCTCTGACAATGAACAGACTGTGGTATGCCTAAAATCAAACACAACTTTACCATATGAGGGACTCTCATGTGGATATCGAGGAGAGATGATAGACCCAGAAGGAATTTACTTGCAGCAGACATCTCTATGTTCAGACATGGTCGGTTCAGATAATTTTTAATCTACAACCCACTTGGTGACTACAGAGAGGATAATTTTTAATCTACAACTCACTTGGTGACTAAGAGATTTCATTTGATGCCAGAAAAGTTGTCTGTTATGAAAAACTTATTTAAAGCAGGTTGTTATTAATTTGACAAAAGTAAACAAATGCTCTTAGAAATGGATGACAAATGGTATTAATTCATTTGACCATCTTCCCCTTTTATGGGGACTCTTATATTTAGTCTATTTACAATGAATTGATCCAGTCTTTTAGGATGTAGAAACCTGAGAGGTTCTGCTTATTATTTCACATGAGTTCAAAGTTGGGCTTTGAATTTATGTTTCAGACACCAAACAAATTTATGGAAAATTTATTTTATCATTATTTTTTAAACTATAACCGCAAAATGAAAAGCATTTCTGAATTCAACGATTGTTTAAAAATACCCTAGCCGAGACTGGTTTGGCTCAGTGGATAGAGCGTCGGCTTGTGGACTGAAAGGTCCCAGGTTCGATTCCGGTTGGGGGCATGTACCTTGCTTGCGGGCACATCTCAACTGTGGGGCGTGCAGGAGGCGGCTGATCGATGTCTCTCTCTCATCGATGTTTCTGACTTTCTATCTCTCTCCCTTCCTCTCTGTAAAAAATCAATAAAATATATTAAAAAATAAAAATAAAAATAAAAATAAAAATAAAAATACCCTAAAGTAATTTGAATGCCTACTGTGGGAAAGGTTGTTTTGTATTTTTTTTTTTTTAAGTTGACCTGCCAAATGTGTATTTGAATTCCAGAAAAGTTAAGTTTCATTCTGGAAACGAGGCTATTGTATTTTTGATGTTTTTAGGTGTTTCTGTTTTGCAAATAAGATGTGTATTATGATGAGAACAGTAAAGGGAATTGTGCCTTGTTCCTGATATAATTTGAATAAATTGGTGGGCCTTCTGAAAGTTTATTGTTCATTTCTAGTAAGAGTTTTGTGAGTTATAGATCCTAGAAAATGTAGACAGAAAATAACTATGTTCTGGGGCGTTTATTTCCTTCTTATTGTTTCCTATGTCCTTTGTGGAAGTCAGTATAAGAAATTATTTCTAATCATTCCTTTTTTGGAACAAATTATTATGTTACAGAGAAGTGGAATAATAAAACAATGTTCGGAGAGTTTGGAGTTACATTTATTACGTTCAGGTCCAGAGGAAAATGTTTCTCAAATTCTGGGCCCCAACATGCAGGAATTTTCCCTATTTATATGTTTTTACCTTCTTTGTCTCCCAAATATGGAATGTTTTCCACTCCTTTTGCAAGTTCTTAAAGAGCCCCTTTGTGCTGGGGTCTTGAGACCTCAACCAAAGGCCTAACCTGATAATTGTCAGCACTTATAATTTTGTCTGGATAAGGTTTAATGGCCTCTCTGGAGTGACAATAGTCTCATTTTCCTTATTACTTAAGCAAGCAAACATTTACAGAAGCCAAATAGCAAGGTTAAAATTTCACACAGCAGTTTTTATATAAGATGAATGCTTCAATTATGCTTTCATGACACATAAGTTAAATTTTATTTAGGGGTTCAGGGAATCTCAAAAAATTCTCCAAGTCATGTGTTATGAGAAAATTGGTTTCAAATGTAAGCCATATGGATTAGAAAATATATAATACCTTGAGAATTTTTAGATTACATTCTAAAGGCATAATTAATTATGATCTATTGAACTGGTGTAAAGAGCTAAGAAAACAATATAAAAGTACCAAAATAAATGTAAGTTAATTTAAGCTAATTGCTGCTCTCTCTGACATAGCCAATAATGTAACAAAAATTTAAAAAGCAATAAAAGCTGAAAACAAAAAAAAATTCCAAAATATTTTCTTTAGAGAAAATTTATTTTTCTCTAATTACAAAAGATATAAAGTTGAACAGGTATTCTTAATATCAAATATATTCCCCTATTATTTTTTTTTCTATTTCTACTTCATCATTATTCAATCACTCAACTTTGTAATTTGGATCTTACTGCTTATTCAAGCAAGGTTTTGATGTTCCTCAACTCTAAATTTCAACTAAATTACACTGGATTATGACTGCTTATTGGTTGCTAAAAAAATATCAGAGATGCACATGACACACAATCTTATTCTAATTATGGAATTCATATATTTCTTGTCTCTGAAAGGAAATTAAATCCCCTCCATCTTGTCCTATAGGGCTAGGCCCCCTGCCTCAACCCCCTCCCTTTTCTGGGAGGGGCCACAGGTGTGCCAGCAATGTCCTAGCTTCCCCGACCACCACCCAAATGGACCAATGAAGCTCCAGGAACACAGCGAGGGTCCTAATAAGGCTAAACCACAGAAAGACCCTAATTCAAGTGACCAATCTCTGTAACCCTCGTCACTTTCCTAAGCCCTCCCAATTATCCTACCCCATATAACTCATTGTTCCCTCCCGGCTCTCTCTCTCGTCTCACTGCTGCCCCAGAAAGAGGCTGAGAGCCAAACCCGGTTTTGAATAAAGACTCTTTGCTTTTGCATCGGAAAAGGCTCCTTAGTGGTTGATTATTGGGGACCCTGAACTCTGGACATAACAGTCTCCAGTGAGTATTTACCTCTCTCTAAGTGGTGTTAAAGTTAAACCCATTCTCAGTCCTTCCTAATGGCTTCTATTATATGTCTTTAAATAGGTTCTCTTCCGCTTAAGTCCACAGTGACTATTATTAATATTAAAATCCAGCAACCTGTGGATATTAATCACAACTTTTTTTTTCTTTTCTTGAGCTGCTTTTAGATTTCATTCACTTTTCCTCTCTAGATATTCTTAATCTTTGTTTTTTTGCACATGTAAAGTTATGATGGGCTTCATGTCTAGAACATAACAGGCTGTCATAAATGCTGTCTAATGCTTCATTTGAAGTTTGTGAAGGATAAAAAGTCTTGCAACCAACTTGGTGTGTGCTTTATTCTGTATCTTAGTTTTTGTTAGATCAGGTCTTATGGTTTTCTCAAATGTCTAATTTTATATCAAGTGAATGGTTTTACTCAGTAACTGTGAACCTACCATTAGGATTGTGGAAATAATCTAATTTGCTGTTTTTGTTTTAAAATAATAATGAAATTACCACCAAATATCTCAAATGATAATATAGTTTAGGGGTTATATTATTTTATTCCAGCTTCAAGAAATGCTGTGAGCCAAAACCGTTTTGGCTCAGTGGATAGAGCTTCGGCCTGCGGACTGAAAGGTCCCAGGTTAGATTCCGGTCAAGGGCATGTACTGAAAGGAAATGGACTCCCCTCCATCTTGTCCTATAAGGGCTGGGACCTTTGCCTAAACCCCCCTCCCTTTTCTGGGAGTGGCCACAGGTGTGCCAGCAATGTCTTAACTTCCCCGACCCTCACCTTAAAGGACCAGTGAAGCTCCAGGGACACAGCTAAGGTCCTAATTAGGTTTAACCACAGAAAGACCCCAATTCAAGTGACCAATCTCTGTAACCCCCATCACATTCCCAAGCCGTAATTATCCTACCCCATAAAACTCATTGTTCCCACCTGGTCCGCTCTCTCACCTTGCTGCTGCCTCAGAAAGAGGCTGAGAGCCAAACCCGGGTTTGAATAAAGACTCTTTGCTTTTGCATCGGAAAAGGCTCCTTAGTGGTGGATTATTGGGGACCCCGAACTCTGGGCACAACAGTACATTGGTTGCGGGCACATCTCCAGTGTGGGGTGTGCAGGAGGCGGCTGATTGATGTCTCTCTCTCATCGATGTTTCTAACTTTCTATCCCTCTTCCTTTCTCTCTATGAAAAATCAATAAAATATATTAAAAAAAGGAAATGCTGTGAAGCAAGAAGGCTCATTATTATAAGCCATTCTGCACCTCATTTTACTCATGAGAACACTGTAACTCGGAGGTATGAACTGATTTGCTCAAGATCAGTCAGCCAAGGAGTAGCAGAGACAAAACTCCAGCTCAAGAGTTTTAGCCTCTGGCCTGTATTTATACTAGAGCACACATTCTCCTGGATCACCAGCCCATGATCTTTAAAAAACACTGGCCTAAGTTATACTCACCTTCTGCCCACTGTATTCTGGCTTAGATTCCTGTAATTGAGAACTTCAAAAATGATGATTCATCTAGTCCAAGTTCAGAGGCTAGAATTTTGGCAAATCAAAGCTCTTCAGCAGAAGATTAAGGAATCAGTAAAAGGACAATCTGTTTGTTTCAAGTTTCTCATGGAAAAGAGAATAAACAAATGAAACACAGTCATAAGGCAAATTACCTTTTGATAACAATCCTCACAGTGAAATGGAATTTTTGGACTGGAACTCGGATTCTTTGTCCACAGGCAATCAAAGAATGAATCCAAGGACAGAAAGTTGTATAACAATGATGGAGATTTATTGAAGAACAAGTACAGACTCCCAAGTAGGGAGGGGGAAAAAGGTCCCACTGAGTTCCTTTTCTCTATGGCTGCAGATCCTGATGCCTTGATAATCCACTATTCCCTCAGATTAGTAACTCCCAAACTCCAAGATCAAACCTCACATGGGAAAGGTGAGGTTCTCCCCTGCCCCTTCCTTATTGTTTTTCTATTCCCTCTGGTCTTTCTTCCTCTCCTTCTGGATGAAGGGCTTCCTTCCCTTTATTTTGTAAATATAGACCTTTGGCTGTTTCCAGCTTCCTCATTCTATGAAAATGTACTTGTTGCAGCTTTCCAGCTCCCCCATTCTATGGAAATATACCTTCTGCTACTCTGCAGCCCTGTGCTTCCTCCAAATTCCCTTAATATCCAAAATTTCTAAAATTTTCTAAATCTGTCTTACTTTACCCCTAAAATTCCCATTTCAACAGTATTAATGAACCATGAAGTATGATTGAAGGGGGCATTTGAGGTCAAATAAATTAATTAAACTTCTACATCTTGAGACAAATTCTAAATGTTAATTGGCAGTAACTGTGGACTTAAAATTTATTAATTCCAGACTTATCTGGTTATATTAGGAATGCATTCAGATAAAATACAAAGATACTTCTGGGTGTGAGGGAGTGAGAGGGGAGCCTTAAATCCAGAAATCAAAGGAGAGGAACTCTTGCAACTGAGACCACTCCAGTCATAGAATGTTCCATTAAGATCACCCATTCTAATGTTTTCATTGAATTTATAATAAAGCCAAAGGCTGCAGAAGGAAATGCCTACAGGCCAAAAATAAAGACATGCATGACAGAAATAGGAATAAAACTCTGACATCTGCTGCTTTAAAACAAAACTTCTAAAATAAAATACCATGCTGCCTCTAAATGTCACTCCTTCAGAGAATCCTCCAAAATCAATGAAAAATAAAAAAAATTCTGCTGCTAACTTGCAGCACCCAATTGAGCATTAATTGATAATTCAGTCAAAAATCATTTATTGAGTACTTTGGAAATAAAGATAGCACAAAGGAGAAGCAAAGCTTATTTATTCAGAGCTGGCCATATTACAGAGAACCAGAACAATCAAACAATGCCAGAGAGTTTGGAGTTACACTTTATTCACCGTGGTGGGCTTAGAGAAAATGAATTCAAATTCTAAGAAAAGCTATAAGCAGAACTTTCCTTTTTATTATGTGCACTTAGTGGTTATCTCGCTGCTGGCCTTGAAAACAACATATTTCTATCCAATTAAAAATGCAACTGTCATGGTATTGAAATTATGGGCATATCTAGTCTCTGGCCTACAAGGTCAGACAGCTAAGGTTATCTTCCTCATTATTCAAGCAGGTTAAAGCAGGCTAGAAAGCAAAGTGTTTTTAGAATAAGAGGCCATCTAAGAAAAACAGCAGAGAATTCCAAAGAGTAGTTTTATAAAATAGGGGTTAGCCTTCTCAGCCATAGCAAAAGAGTCAGCCACCACTCTTGTGTTTTGTCAGTGTCAAAGGTAGAGAAGGGAGAATGCTTAATAGTAGAGGAAAATGTCCAGGACACTTAAGGTATGATTGAAGACTATCATCATGAGGAAGCGGGATACCGGCTATTTTAGAAGTAAGACATCCTATGATTTTGGTTAGGAGTGTTAGAGAAGATCAAAGAAATACCAAGGATGCTTCCTAGAGAAAGGGAGGGATCCCCTTTATTAATTACTAGTAGACTCTGGGAATGATTTTCAAATCAGAGTGGAGAAACACGCAGAGGGCTTTACTTTTTTATTTTATTTTATTGATTTTTCACAGAGAGGAAGGGAGAGGGATAGAAAGTTAGAAACATCGAAAGAGAGAGACATCGATCAGCAGCCTCCTGCATGCCCCCACCTGGGGTTGTGTCCGCAACCAAGGTACATGCCCTTGACCGGAATCGAACCTAGGACCTTTCAGTCCGCAGGCTGAAGCTCTATCCACTGAGCCAAACCGGTTTCAGTGGGGCTTTACTTTTTACAACAGTCTAGGTCTTTGTCTTGCAGATATGGTTCCACCACCTTTCCTGGGTTTACAGAAAAGACCCCAGAACATATCCAATGACCTGTCCTGGCACCAGCCTAACAACCCCCCAGGGCAGTGCATTGTTCACAGTTCATGGCCTCCGCATTTAAATAAGAAGTTCTGCAAGACCAGTATCCTCCTGGGGGTTACATCTTTTTTTTTTTCTTTAATTAGTCCTAAATTGAAAGTGGGTGAATATTAGGGAAACTGTCAATTATTAATCAAGTCCTGGCCATTTGAGGTTTGTTGCTCTATGAATTACTCTTTGGCTTCATGGACTTGTTGCTATAGATAGTAACCTGACTATATGTTTACATAGATAATAGGTTGATTTCCTGGGCTGATTCCTATAGATTGTGAGTCAGAGTTCTCTACTTATATAACAGCTGACCATTGATTTAAAATATATATATATATTTTGTCTTTGTTCCCCCTTTGATCAATTGCTACCTTGCAAAAGGTTGAATAAGTTTAGGAGTGCTGGAGAACCATACCTTCAACACTCAGAGATTGTTCAGTCATCTTTGTAGCCAACTGACCTACAAGATCTTTTTTGACTTCTTTATTATTAGATTATCATGGTGATCACCTGATGAGAGAATGCCTGCATAGAAACATTTAAGACACTGGATAGCATGCAACAGACCAGCATTCTGGCCACTATGACAGGAACAAGAACAACTAATAGTCTCTGTAACTTGCTTCCAATATTATTTGCTCAGTCCAAGTCAAATAAACAAATCCCATAGGCCACGAGGATAAGCCTTATAAAGTCCAATGACATTTTTCTTGAACCTGTTTCATTGATTCAAATATAATAAAAGTGATAGATCCTCTCTTCCCCCAACTGGTGAGCGAGTATGATGTAGCCCACGTAGGCCACTGGGACATCCCAAAGACATTGAAACACCAATCAGTGCTTGCTGAGTGCCCTGGGTCCCACCCCTTCCTGTTCCGCTCTAAGCCCAACTTCTTCCTGTTCCTCCCCTCAAAAGGCGTGTTTACCACTGCACGTGTTGCTGCTTTCCCAATCTTCGAGTTAGCCCCTCTGGGTCCCTTCTTCTTCTCCTCCCTCTCCTCTAATCCTGGTCTTTCTACCCTTTGTAATGAATCTTGCTTGTTAGTGTGAAATAAACCTCCTCTTTAACATGCCTTGGTCTGTGATCCCTATTTCCTGTGCCTCGAACCTTACAAAAAGTATTAGCAATGGAATAGGAGCACCATGACCAGTCAACAAGTAACTTAGAGTTATATGATTATTCACTACTACTGGTATCAGTGAATTGAGATTGACCTATATTTCATATAGGGCAGAGATGGTCATTAATAACTTCATGAGAGTTAGTGATAGGTGTCTTACAGTCATTTCTATATGTATGATTTTCATCAATAGAAATACTGCTCTGATTATTTGCATAAACCATGAGTAATTTCTTCAGGCAGCATGTCTGAGTAACCAAGAGTGGTATCGTTTTTCAGCTACTGTCTAAATTGTAATTTGTACTGAAGCAGGAATTTTAGGGGGACCTAGGCAAGCTTAAGGATTTTTAGAATTGGGTCATGGGGAAAAGCATGGGGCTAAAGACTGGGAGAAGGTACATTTCCATAACACAAGGAAGCCAGCTGCAGTTACATCTCCATAAGACAAGGAGGCAGCAACTAATATATTTAAGTAAGACAAGGGAACTGAGAGTAGCCAAGAAAGGTCCATATTTGCAAAATAAAGAGAAGAGAGCCCTTCATTCAGAAAGGGATGAAGAAAGCCCAAAGGGAATAGGAAAACAATAAGGAAGGAGGTAGGGAGAACCTTACATGTTTCATGTGAGGTTCAACCTTTGAGCCCAGGAGTTACTATGGTAACCAGTCTAAGGGAATAATGAACAATCAGAAGGGATATCAAGGCACCAGGATCTGCAGCCTTTATAAGCAGTTGGGAAGAAGAATCCAGTGGGACTCTTTCCTCTCCCCACATAGGAGTCTGTACTTGTTCTTTAATAAATCTCCACCTTTGCTATATCACTTTCTGTCCGGTGACAAAGAATCTGGAGTGTAGTTCAAAAATTTGGTATCAGTACTTCAAATGATTGATGGACTTAGAATTAAGGTCTGTGGATATAGATAAAGTCTCAGAATATTATTCCTAAAATATATGACATGGTAGTCTGAGGTAAACTAGACCAGGTATTCTTCCAGCAAAAGAAGTAGTATTCCTGGGGGGCATGTGGAGATCCAGAAAAATAGGTGTTGTTTACAACATGAATCTAGAACCTTGTTTGTACATTTAGCAGGGTTGCATTGTTGTATCTCCATTAGTCTCTTCTAGGTGGTATTTAGCCCATTACACTATGAAGATTGTTTAATTAAAATTTAGAATTATAGTTTGAGCGATAGATTTAATAATAGTTTTTTTTTTTATTTTTTTGCTGGGAAAGGCAGACACTATTGTGCACAGATTGATTTAATTAAATTAAATTGCCTTCACAGACTCAAATGGAAACACCTTCAGCTATAATTTTCTGTGTTTTTATTTGATGAAAGGAATTGACTAAAAGTTCCTATCATGGTGATCTGGTGCTAAATAGAAAATCCAACACTCAGTAAGATTGAGGTAAGTGCTACTGATTGGGATTAGAATGATTTGACATACATACCAGGTATTTATAAGGATGGTATTAGAATAATTATATTCTTACTAATGATTATAATAAAGAATAAAAAGGAAAAAGAGCAATTAAGGGTGAGCAACAACAAGGAGTCTATAGAAAATGAGATGAAGGATTATAAGAAACAGATTTTAAAAATAAAATAAATAGACACATAAAAATTAGATAGGAATTTTGGCCTGACATGTTAGGTAAAAGTTGTCCACTATCCATCTTCATTTTCTTGTTCCAAAGGTCCAGGCTGAGCTCTATGCTTCTTCTTGTTTTTTTTTTTTTAATTGATTTTTTACAGAGAGGAAGGGAGAGGGATAGAGAGTTAGAAACATCGATGAGACAGAGACATTGATCAGCTGCCTCCTGCACGTCCCACACTGGAGATGTGCCTGCAACAAAGGCACATGCCCCCGACCAGAATCGAACCTGGGACCCTTAAGTCCACAGGCCAACGCTCCATCCACTGAGCCAAACCAGTTTGGCTGAGCTCTATGCTTCTTGAAATCAGATCCTATTGAGAATTTCTGAGAATCTTCAGTTTGAGGTACTCTATTGGGGCCATCTTCTGATTATGTGGAATTCTAAACTTTCCAAGTTGTGAAATGTTAATTCAAAGATTGATTCCTAGAGTTTCACTAGAGTATTCATTATTAGTAATACCTGACATTCACCTCTTCCAATGAAGTTCAAGAACAGGTTTTCCCTAGTGTTTATCACAATGTATACAATCTTCTGATTAGACATCATGAACTGGTTGTTAGGAATATGTTTAGGCAGGTGGGCTCAACCAGTTAATAATAGGATTGAATGTAGCACATGAGTCATTTACAATATTTTTCATGTGTGCATTAAATAGGGAAAGTCTAAAATAAGAGGCATGTTCATATTTCATAGTAAACAGATCTTTCCATTTGGCTATGAGGACTAGTGAGAGTATTTTTGGCAAAGGAAGCTTAAAGCTTTCTGGAAGTTTCACTAATTTTTATTATTGTGCCGTTGGTTCTTTAATTCTTTGCAGAAAAGTGTGAAGGTGTGAAGAGTGTAGTTTGTGACTAAGGGATAAGGTCTTACAGATATTTTTTTTAATAATGGTTCTTATAAAGTATCTGCCTCAATCACCTGATATAAAATTTAAGATGGAGGAGAAACCAAGATGGCAGCATAAGTGAACACCTAAACTGCTGCCTTGCTCAACAATTTCAAAACTACAGCTAAAAGACAGAACAGACATCACCCAGAACCAAAGCTGGCTGAGTGGAAATTCTACAACTAGAAGGAAAGAGAGGGGTACACAGAGACTCAGAGGAGCTGCAAAAGCTGAGGTACAAAGACACACTCATGGAGAAGATGGGAGGATGAGTGCCTGGCTGGCTTTCTCTAGCAGGAGGGAGATGAAAACTCCAAATGCACTGAATCCAAGTTCCGAGTGCACTGAACCCCAGTTCTGGGTGAGACCCTGGGGTCCCAAACACATATTGGGGGAGTCTGGACTGTCGGGAAAAGAGATCACACAGAAACTCAGGGGAGCCACAAAAGTAGAGGTCTAGAGGCACATGTGCAAGTGTGCACAGAGAGCATTGACTGCTGATTGCCTGGCTGGCTTTCTCTAGTGGGAGGAAGATGAAACCTCCCAACTGCGCTGAACTCCAGTTCTGACTACACTGAACCTCAGTTTTGGATGACAATCTGGGGACCCACACTCATTCAGGGGGAGTTTGGACTGTTGGGAAAAGAGAGGAGTGCATGGAAACTCAGGGGAGCCGCAAAAGTTGGAGGTCTGGAGGCAAGTGCGCACAGAGAGGATTACCGAGGGACATTGACATCTAGGGGCCTCATAGGGCAGGGCTAACATGAAGCCAAGGCTGTATGCTCAGCCCTGAGACTCCACCTCATCCAAACTGAGCACAGAGTCTTTTGCAAATCTTGTCTCATAAGGCTGTCTCCAGCACAGGAGTTCTCCTTGCGTAGACACAGCTGATCCCCACAGTAAATTGGCCTTGAGGTCAATTCCCCTCAGTGCTACCAACAACAATAAACACTTAACAAAAACAAGGCTATACACACAGTCCACAAAGGAGTGCACCAAGAGTGTCCATCTCAGCTAACGGGAGGCTGAGCACTGGACCATAAAGGACATCTACCACACAAAACTACTCTACCAACTCAGGGAAGCAGTGAAAAGGAGGAGACAAAGTAACAGATCACAAACAAAAGAAATGGAGGAAAACAAACTACCAGATATAGAGTTCAAAACCATGGTTATAAGGCTTTTCAAGAATTTCCTAGAAAAGGCCAATAAATTTAGTGAGATGCTCAAGGATATAAAAAAAGACCAACTAGAAATTAAACATACACTGACTGAAATAAAAAAAATATTATACAGAGACCAAACAGCAGACTAGAGGAACACAAGAATCAAGTCAAAGATTTGAAATACAAAGAAGCAAAAAACATTAAAACAGAAAAGCAAAAAGAATCCAAAAAATTGAAGATAATGTAAGGAGCCTCTGGGACAACTTCAAGCATACTAACATCAGAATTATGCCAGTGCTAGAAGAAGAGAGAGAGCAATATATCGAAACCTATTTAAAGAAATAATGACTGAAAACTACCCCACTCCACTGGTGAAATAAATAGACTTACAAATCCAGGAAGTGCACAGAATCCCAAACAAAGCAAATCCAAAGAGGACCACACCAAGACACATCATAATTAAAATGCCAAGAGCAAAAGACAAAGAGATGATATTAAAAGCAGCAAGAGAAAAACAGTTAATTAGCTACAAAGGAGCACCCATACAATTGTCAGCTGACTTTTCACCAGAAACTATGCAGGTAAGAAGGGAATGGCAAGAAATATTCAGAGTGATGAATAGCAGGAACCTACAGCCAAGATTACTCTACCTAGCAAAGCTATCATTCAGAATTGAAAGTCAGATAACGAGCTTCACAGATAACAAAAAGCTAAAGGAGTTCATCACCACCAAACCAGTACTATATAAAATGCTGAAAGGTATTCTTTAAGAAGAGGAAGAAGAAGAAAAAGATAAAGGTAAAAATTATGAACAACAAATACATATCTATCAACAAGTGAATCAAAAAATCAAATGAATAAAAGTCTGATGAACAGAATAAACTAGTGAATATAATAGAATCAGGGACATAGAAAGGGAGTAGACTGACAATTCTGAGGGAAAAAGGGGGTGGGGGATATGGGAAAAGACTGGAAAAAATCTTACAACTATGGATGAGGACAGTGGGGGGAGGGTAAAGGCAGAGGGTGGGATGGGAACCAGGTGGAGGGAAGCTGGGGGGGAGGGAGAGGAATAATTGTAATAATCTGAACAATAAGGTTTTATTAAATTAAAAAAAATACTCCTTAAAGTTTCCTAGAAAAAAAAAAAGTTAAAGGTTAAAGATAAAAAGATAATCTTAAATGCAGCAAAAGAAAAGCAGTTAATTATTAACAGGGAACACCCATGAGATTGTCAACTGATTTTTCAACAGAAACTTTGCAGGCCAGAATGGATTAGCAAGAAATATTCAAAGTGATAAATAGCAAAAACCTATAATCAAGATTACTCTACCCAGCAAAGCTCTCATTTAGAATTGAAGGACAGCTAAATATCTTCCCAGACAAGAGGATGCTAAAGAAGTTCATCACCACCAAGCCACCATTATAAGAAGAAATGTTAACTAGTCATTTTTAAAATGAGGGGTGGTGGGGAGGGTGGTAGAACAATGGACAAAAATATGAAGGTATTAAGTAAAAAGGACAAATTGGTAGTCATAGAATAGTAACGGATGTAAAATAAAGCATAGTGAACATAATTAGTAACATTATAATAGCTATGTATGATATTAGATGAGTATTCAATTTATTGTGGCATAAACTTAGTAAGTTTATATCTAATCACTATACAACTGAAACTGATTTTATATTGTATGTCAGCTAAAATAAATAAATAAATAAATAAATAAATAAATAAATATTTAAAGTCTAAAAGTAAAAGAAAAAAAGAGCATTTCTTACTAAAATACTTTTAATATTAGAAGTATATGTTATCAAAGAGAAATATAGCATAAGATGATTTTCAAATATGAATAAATGTGTATTTATGTATATGCCTAGCATATCTAATTATTTAAAGAAAAAGGAACAAGTGTCTATCACGACAAGGCATACACAAATAGATGAAATTTTTTATTTTATTTTTTAGTTTTTATCTCTTGTCAGGATTTCTGAGATAGTTCATTACATGTGTCAACTTTCCTGGACCATAAGATGCCTAGATGTTTGGTCAAACATTATCTCTGGCATTTCTGTGACAGTGTTTTTACATGAGATTAACATCTAAATCAGTAAAATGAGTAAAGGAGATTTCTTCCATATATGGCACTTTCCATATAATCAGTTGAAGCCCTAACCAGATCAAGTTGACTCTCTCTAGAAAGAGAATAGTCTCCTACCTGAAAGTCTTCAAACTGGAACATTAGCTCTTTCTGCCTGATGTCTTTCAAATAGTGACATGAGCTTTTTCTGGTTCTACACAGCCTTCTTGCCTTCCTGCTCAAAATGGGCATGGTTTCTGAAAAATATAGTCAGATTCTATAATCTTCTAAATCATTGGTCAGCAAACTCATTAGTCAACAGAGCCAAATATCAACAGTACAGTGACTGAAATTTCTTTTGAGAACCAAATTTTTTAAACATAAACTATATAGGTTGGTACATTGTTATTAACTTAACTAGAGGCCTGGTGCATGAAATTCATGCATGGGGGGAGGGGTGTCCCTCAAGGGATGTCCAACTGCCCGTGTAGTCCCAATCCTAACAGGATTGGACCAAAACAGGCAGATGGACATCCCTCTCACAGTTCAGAATTGCTGGCTCCCAACTGCTCACCTGCCTGCCTTCCTGATTGCCCCTAAGCACTTTTGCATGCCAGCCTGATCAGCCCCTAACCACTAACCTGCCAGCCTGATTTATGCCTAACTGATCTCCTGCCAGCCTGTTTGCTCCTAACTGCCCGCCCCTGTAGGCCTGGTCCCCTCATCCCCAACTGCTTTCCCCTGCAGGCCTGGGTCCCCTTCCCTGCAGGCCTGGCCACCCTCAACTTTTCTTTTCTGCTGGCCTGGTCACACCTAACTGCCCTCCCCTATAGGCTTAATTACCTCCAATTGCCCTCCCTTGCAGACCTGGTCCCTTCCAACTTCCCTCCTCTGCTGGCCTGACTACCCACAACTTCCCTCCCTTGCAGACCATCTTGTGGTGGCCATCTTGTGTCTACATGGAGGCAGAATCTTTGACCATAAGGGGGCTGCCATTTTGTGTGTTGGAATGATGGTCAATCTGCATATTACTCTTTTATTAGATAGGATGCATGGTGCATGGGTGGGGGCCAGTTGGTTTGCCCTGAAGGATATCCCAGGTCTTAGTGGGGTTTTCTTTAGGGTGTGGGGCGGCCTGGGCTAGGGGCCTGTGTTGTTTTGCAGGCAAGCCACACCTCCAGCAATACAAGCAGAGGCCCTGGTATCTCCCCAAGGGAGGGCAATTGGAGGCAATTAAGCCTATTTATTTATCTTCTACAATTGAAACTTTATATCCTGGAGTGGAGCCAAGCCTCCTGCTTGCTCTGTGGCAGCAGCCATTTCTGTTGGCATTTATTTAACTTCTCTAGTTGAAACTTTATAGCCTTAAGTGAAGGCCAAGGCAGGCCAGGATTGTGGAAAGCTCGACTTCCTCCATTACCAGGGCAACCCTAACCTTCTACTCTCCAGCTCTGTGGCTGCTGCCATTTTTGTTGGAATTTATTTAACTAGTATAATTGAAACTTCGTAGCATTGAATGGAGGTCTGGGCTGGCCAAGGTGTGTGGAAAGCTTGGATTCCTCCATTGCCCGGGAAACCCAAGCCTCCCTCCTGCTTGTTCAGTGGCCGTAATCATCTTGGTTGGGGTTGATTTGCATACTCACTTCTGACTGGCCGGTGGGCATGGCTTGTGGTGTGGTGGAGGTATGGTCAATTTGCATATTACTCTTTTATCAGATAGGATTAGGATACTCCTAAACTGGCTTTGCAAAAAACGTCCTCAATCTGATTGAGGTATGTTCGTTGAGATGGACTCCTTCCAACTCTCCCATCCACACTTGTCTTGTATACTTGTTTTGTCTATCTTCTTTCATTCATCCTTTCTATATGTCCAAACCATCTCAACATACCTTTCTCAATCCTCGGCACTATATCTTCTTTCACTCCACAACATTTCCTAAAATTAACTTAATACACTTTACTTAAAGTTTTAAGTCTTAGTTAAACTATAAGTATGTTGAATAAAACTTAATATCATAATTAATAGCAATATGATTTATTGGTAAAATTAAATTCCTTACAATTTATCTTACAATATCCATAAAATTAAATCATGACAATGACTGACAAACACTAAAGTGAACAATGACCTTGCATCTCCTTGGAAAGTTTGGGTAAGTCAGGTTTGTATGTTGTTGTTTTTAATTTTAGGCACATTTCCAGGTTCTCATCAATAAGATGACTTCTCAATTACTCTTAATAAGATTCATACTTGAAAATGATTGTTCCCATAAATATGTAGACCCAAATAAGAAAGAACAGCAAACACTGGTTTTCAGTTGATTATATGAGTCAGGAATACTATTCCAGGTGTTAAAAATCAACATATCTTCCTTCTTTTTGTCTTTCAAACAGACCACTTGTGCTGTGAACTAGGTTCACATGTGTTTTTCTCCAATATTTCTATATCAGCACAAAGACATTCAAATTTCAAGCTCCACAATTCTTTGTTTTCAAAATCCAGCAGTTGCATTTCAAAATTGCCAATGTCAATATTAAAGGGAGAAAAATTTAATTCTGTAACAGCAGCATTAAGAAGTTTTTTAACAAAGGCTAATGTTGCTTTGTTGTTTCTGAATTCCAAAATCTGTTGAGAAAAGCTTCCCTCATATTTAAAAGTGTTGTTTTGAAATAGCAAATGTCAATAACAGAATTATTTTCTTGGCGATGTTTCAACAGGCTTGGAAAGTGAATCAAAGTTTCTCTTCTCTTTCAAAATCTTGAGCAAAAAGAGATCATTTGTTTTCTAATGAAATAACTTCTTCTAACATTGAAAAATGTGTTACCTTTCCCCTGTAGTTTACAATTAAGCTGATTTAGATGAGAGGTAACATCTACCATGAAATAAAATTTTTGGATCCACTGATCATTAGTTAGTTCTGGATAGTGAACACCCTTATCAAGGAGAAATGCTTTAATTTCTGTTAATAAGGAAGTGAAACATTTCAAAACATTTCCTCTTGATAACCAAGTACGTTGTTATGCAGCAGAAGATCTGCATACTCACCATTTAAACTAAAATATATTTAAATTGGTGATGATTAAGAGCATTAGCAATAATGGAGTTGATAATGTTAATCACCAATTACATAATTTTACAAATTTCTTCTGGAAATGTCTGCACACAAAGCACTTCTTGATGAATGATGCAATGGTAAGTAAGTATCTCGTGATTAATTATTTTTTCTTTCAAAATAGCAACATTTTGAAAGAGAAAATTAAGCCAGTCATAATTTTTGCCCCATCTGTTGAAATTGAGACAATTTTATCCAGTGGAATATGATGTTTTTCAATGCACTCAATTACAGCATTTGCTATTTCCTTTCCAGGTGTTTGACCTTTGAGTGACAATAATCCAAAAAGTTCTTCTTTAGGACCTGTAGATGAAATAAATTGTACAAAAAGTGAAACTTGTGCTATATCATTTATGTCACAAGACTCGTGAACTGCTATTGATAAAGCCGAAACCAATTTAAAATTTTCAACTTGCTGGTCGGTTATATTTGAAGAAATTTTGACTGTTCTATCTTTCACTGTTTTAGAAAACAATGGTAACTCTTTAATTTTTTTTTTTTTTTTAGAATACCTGCTTTGTTCTTAAAATCCTGAAATAGCTCTTCGGATGCATTTATAAAAAAACTTTTTATGTATTCATCATCGCTATATGGTTTTCCTCTCTTAGCAATCTCTTGACCAACCATAGAACTTGCGATATTAACATTGTTGGAAGATTGCATCCAGTAATTAAATACAGAACTTGATTTTTCTTGACTCTTCTGAAGTTCCTCAACTGCTTTCTTCCTTGCATCACCAACTGGATATTTAGTACTAAATGACAGATGTTTAGATAAAATGTCTCTCCAAATTTAATCTCTTGTTATGCACCTTTTTTCCCTGACAAATAAGACAGAAGGCCATTTAAGATTTGAATAAATGGAAGTCTTGGTCCATTCAACTTTAAATTCATGGTTTTCATCTTCCATTTTTCTTTGCTTCTTCTTTGTAGCCATGTCAAACAGGGCACCTAAAAAAGTTTCATTTATAATAATAAATTCTCCAACACAAAATAATTACAATTCTTAAATTGATGACAAAAATATCTGTAGGATTTGCAGTTGCTTGAAAAAATACAGATAACTTTATGCTTCAGGTAGATATTTTTGTCACCTGGGCAAGATTTGTGGGCATGACTAGCACTAACCACTGCACAATGATACTGCTGACTGACTGGTTCACTCAATCTGTGCATGAATCACACACGCCTCCCTTGCGCTGCATTTTCCATAGCCCGACCAACCGATATCCCCACTTCTTCCAATGCCACTTCTTCAAAACAGACTGACCCAGGCTGACAACCGACTTCTGTGCATGGGCCATGAAGTTTCAATCTCAATGTACATGCATGCCCACATGTGGTATTTTGTGGAAGAGCCACGCTCAAGGGGTCAAAGAGCCACATGTGGCTCACAAGCCATGGTTTGCCGACCACTGTTGTAAACTAATGTATTATAATAAATCTCTGTCACTTCATGTATATCTCTCTCTGGTCTCTCTCTCTCTCTCTCTCTCTCTCTCTCTCTCTCTCTCTCTGTGTGTGTGTGTGTGTGTGTGTGTGTGTGTACGCACACACACATAAACACATATACATATACATATACCTGTACATACTACTACATATATATCCCATTGGCTCTGTTTTTCTGAGTAACTCTACTTATACAGATTTTAGTACCAAGAGTAGTTCTAGAAGAACAGGATCTTAAAGATTAATTATCTAAATTTATTTAGGGATTTCTGGAATGAGCTTTCTAGTCTGTATAGATTTAATGACATCAATTATTCTATTTCTACTAATAAAGAGAGAACTTAGAATCCCTAGCTAAATCTGTCAATAAGGAACACAAAATATCTCCATTGATTATTACTATAGTTGAGAGGAACATTTGAGAGGAAGAATCTAGGCAACCATTTACATGATATTTTTGAAACCTGTCGAACTAATGAGTATAAAGGGATTATCTGGTTGTTCCTAATGTTGTAAAGAAATTGAAGAAAGAAAGAAAAATGAGCTTAGTGATTTAAATCCCCTGTTCCAATGACAAATAAATGACCTAAAAGCTTCTATGTCTGCCTTAAAAAACATCCTTATCTCCTATAGCTGAAGGTAGAGCTGAGATTGTTGAAACCAAGCCAAGCATCTCATTTTACAAATGGTTGAATTACAATAGAAATTGAATTCCTAGCTTCACATAGTGTGTATTGTTAAAAATGTTGATTGGGAAGAGATTGGATGCTAAAAGTTAGAATTGTGTTATATTGGAAGACCCTGAGGGAGATGAGCAAATTTAGCCCCCAAATTCTGGTGAATCTTTTTTGCCTGTAGAGGCAATCTCTCCACCCCCAGTTGAACTTTCTCTACCTTCATCTGAAGGGATTATCTCTGTATTGTCTGTGGAAACTGTAATGGCCGCCCCTAAGTTAGTTGCTTATGAAGACAAATAACCAATTCTCCTAAGAACCCCTACAACCTCTTTTTGCTTCTGTACCTATAACTAGACTCAAGTCAGTATGCTCTTAAAGGTGAGGTACAAAAGTAATCCATGAAGGGTGCACTATTGTAATAATAATAATAATAATAATAATAATAATAATAATAATAATAATAAACTACTTGAGTTATTTGTTTATGCAGACAGAAATATTAATAATATATGTGAGAATGAATATTCATGGTATGGATACTGGTGGAAAAAATATAAAATTGGGTCAAGCTGAGATTATTGATACAGCCCACTAAACAGAAACTCAGCATTTACTGTGGCAGCTCATAAAGTTAGAAACTGATCTATCAATGTGTTTGTTTGGTTGGCTGAAATGTGAACAAAAAGGTGACCTACAATGTATACCTTAGGAAAACCATACCTGCTTTGGTTCAACAGATTTAAATACTTTGGGAGATTGGAAAGGTAGAGTAGATTTGTCAAGACCTACTCATCACCCTGGAAGGGTCCAGAAGCATATATTTTTTTTCACCACAAAAGTGAGAAATTAATTTGTGAGTGAAGCCCAATCAACTTTGAAGAGCTCACTGATCACTGTTCTCTATAGGCCAGATATTACAGGAAGAATTATGGTTGAACTGGAAAATCTAAATATCAAGGAAGCAATGAGGTCCTAGAATATCAGGGGCCAATTGGTGACTTTCAATCACCAAAGGTAATGTGAGCATGGTTACCATAATGGACAACATATTCAAAGCAAAAGTCAAAGTAGACTTATTCTTGCAGACATATGCACTGGCTAGTTGATCATGGTTTTTCTAGAAGTAAAACATATAGGAAGCATACTAAATTCTTTATCTATAAAATTTTAAAAGTTCTAGGTCAAGGGAACTGAATGATTAGAACAAGGAATCATGGTGCCTTAATTAATTCCCAGACTTGAGTCAGTTTACAAACTCAGAATGAAGAGATGTCTAGGTCTTCTTGAGGAAGGACTCAGGTACACTATTTAAAAAAAATTTAAATAATGTACCTGAGTACACTAAAAATTAAACTATTAATATTTCTCCTAGACTTCTCCAAAAGGAACAGGTTTTAGAATTATATCTGTGCATTAAAGAAAATAAAATAATGATAAAATATCAGTGTCTATTGGTCTGAAACAGATTCTAGGAGACTCAACATGTCCTCATGCTCTACTGGTCAAAGTAGATTCTCAGAAGGTCAGATGAACTGTCAAGGTTTAGCTTATATCTGTGTCAAAACAGGTTCAGGTGTTCCCTAAACACATTTTGAAGTTTTTTCCCAGACCTGGAATGCATACATGGGCTAAACATAATCAACAGCAGGCAGAATCTCAACATTGGTTTCTTGATCTTTGAAGTGAGAGCCATCATGAATGGAAGGCTATGTGGAAATCACTAGAACCACCACTAAGTAGGAAAATAACCAAAAAAATTCTGGATACCTGGAAAGATTGCAGAGATTGGAGTTCAGTCGATGGCTTGAAAGAAATAGTAGTGATTATTCTCACCACTTCTCCATGGTCTGTAGAAAGATAGGCAGATCTTAGAGAAAGATAATGGCTTATCATAAGTTTAACCAGATAGTGATTCTTAACACAACTGTTATGGCAGATTTGATTTAATTGCTTGAGCAAATTAACACATACTCTGGCACCCACTATGCAGCTATTAATCGTAAAAATGTTCTTTTCTCCATATTTTTAAATAAAGTCCACCATAACTAGTTTGCTTTCAGCTGACAGTCATAATAAATTTCCAGTGTTCTACCTCAGGGGTATATTAGTTCACCATATCTATGAAATAATTTAGTTTGTAGAAAAATTGTCTTCCATTCTACTAGCTATTACAGTGACCCATTGGTCAATATGGTGACCAAGAAGTAACAACTATTATGGATTTTTTAGATTTCCCTGTCATAACCTAATGAAGTCATGAACAAAATTGCCTTAGTGGTAGGGGTAAATGTTAAATTTGAACTAAGTTACATGGATTTTCACTATTAAGGCTGACTGGGTAACATCAAGGATGACTAGCTAAGGGCAATTCAGAATGCCAATATCCCGGCAACAGAGATGATCACTGAATCCTTGATATGGCCCGAGTCTCCAAGTGGGTCAGCCATCTACCTGGTGGCAGGTTGATTACATTGGATCACTTTATTTATGGAGAAGGCAGTGTTTTGTTATTCCTGAAATAGATACATACTGTGGGTACAGATTTGACTTTTTTATACACAATGCTTTTACTATATTTTTTGTAGACTTGCAGAATGCCTTATCTATCATTATGGTATCCCACACAACATTGCTTTTAATCAAGGAACTTACTTCACAGCAAGACAGAAAGAGAAGGAATAGGCCCAGGACCATTGAGTTCATTAATCTTACCAAGTTCTGCAACATTCTGAAGCTGCTGGCTTGATAAAACCTTTGAATGGCCTTTTGAATACTCAAAGACAGTGCCAACTAGACAACAGTACCTTGCAGGATGGGATAAGGTTCTACAGAAGGCTGTATGAGTTCTGAATCTGTGTCAATATACTAATAAAGCTCTGTTTCTCCTATGACTGGAATTCACAGTTCTAGGAATCCATAGATGAAAATCAAAGTTACAACATTTATTTTCCCTAGTAACTCACTAGCAAAAATTTTGCTTTCTCTTCCCATGATGTTATGCTCTGCTTGCTTGGAAATCTTAATTCTAAAGGGAATACTTCCAGCAGGAGACCCAACAATGATTCTATTGGACTAAATGTTAAAACTGCAGTACAGCCATTAGGGTTTCCCATAATTCTGAACAAAGAAGGAAACACTTATACTGTACTAGCCAAGGTGATTGATTATGACTCCCAAGGGGAAAATGAACCAGTACTTCACAATGATTCCTTAAGTTGCCTCTTTGCTTACTGTGTCCTCTGATGAATATCAATGGAAAACAACAACAACACAATTCAGGCCAGACTACTATGACACAGACCATTTAAGAATAAAGATTTGCATCAATTATTGTAGCAGGGAAGTGAACGTGACCAGCTGAGGCGCTTGCTGAAGGCAAAGGGAATATAGAATAGCTAGTGAAAGAACATTACTGTGTATACCAGCTATAACTATATGACCAATTACACAAAAAATATAATTGTGATGAGTATTTATGTCTTATTTTGTTATTAATGTTTGTGTAATATCTCTATCATCTATCTATATATGTATCCATCTAACTGTTTTTCCCTCTCTTATTCCCTTTATATATTACATGTTGAGTTTATATCATAGTGTTTAAGTACTGTTAAATTTACATCAGAGCATTAAGGTTATAAACTATCAAAGAGAAGAAAAAACACCACTTTAACCTCTTCTCAGAAAGGGCCTATTGTAGCCAAGACCGGTTTGGCTCAGTGGATAGAGCATCGGCCTGCAGACTGAAAGGTCCCGGATTTGAGGGAGCATGTACCTTGCTTGCGGGCATATCTCCAGTGTGGGGGGTGCAGGAGGTGACTGATTGATGTCTCTCTCTCCTCGGTGTTTCTGACTTTCTATCCCTCTCCCTTCCTTTCTGTGAAAAATCAATAAAATATATTTTTAAAAAAGGGCCTATTGTATTTTCAGTTGTATAAAGGAAGTTTGTATCATATTGTTCAGGTGTATGTTTAATATTACAATTCCATTTACAGAGTAAGTAGCTCTTTATAAATTTGCAGGAGGTGTATTTGCAGAACAGGAAGGATTATGTTTCTGTCAATGGCACAAGAAAATGGTTAAAGGGCTAGGGGAAAGGAAAAAAAAACACAACAACAAAACAAAATACCTGTGCATTATTTGAAATACTGACTACCAGAATAAATTTTTTCTCCCAGGAAGAGGTTGAGAAAATGTGGCAGGAATCAATGTAGAGAAAGTTGCACCTGCATATTACAGGAACTGGTGAGAATAACCACCCATATTTATGTATAGTTATTTCACCTTGAGTGTTTAAGTTTATGAGGATAATGGATGCTTTTTTCCTTTCAGGGCATCCTCACTGATATAAACTAAGAAATTTTTTTCTTTGTCTTGATTTTTCTTTCATAAGATAGGATGATCTTATTTCCAGTTTCTTTTCTCTTTATGATATTTACAAGTGTTCTTGCCAATAGGAGTTGGTGAGAATGTGGGCTGCCTAGCTTTTTTAATTGAGGGCCACAACTTTGTGTTCTGTCTCATTTTTGTTCTAAAATCCTTTCTAAATGTTCCACTCACTGTTGCAGTTCAGCTAACGGGATGATTTTTAATTATAATTTCTGTTTTGTTTTTTTTAATTAAGTCTCTATTTCAGGCTTAACTTCATTTACAATCTGAGATGAAAGGGCTGCTGTTACATCAATACTCTATTTAACTTCATAATATAATTGAAGGTATTGTTGTTTTTTAGTCTATTCTGAATACCTCCTGTAATTATCTTTTTTAAAAGTTGTTTTTATGTTAAAATTACAGTTTAATTTATTAGTTTTAAAAATATTTTAGGCATTTTATTTGTTTTTCTTCTCTTCTATACTGTATTTATTTGACTCGTGTTTATTGTAGAAAGTTAGATCTTTTGTGGTCAGTCCAATCAGCTTTGTCATTCTGGAGTTAGCATCTACAGTTTTGACCAACAAATATACACAGGTCAAGTAACTGAGGTATATACATCCAAAAGGATATTAAATACTTCTTTGAATGTTTTCTGGTCTTATTTACGTTCAGGAGAATTTTAATTATAGCTATTAATTTAGTTTGAATCCATGGTTTAGATTCTACAGTTAACTTTATACCTATATCATGGGAGGGACAATTTTCAGAGGCAATTTGCATTTTTAATTTTAGGAGAGGTGTTTGGAATAAGGTAGGGGATCTGGACAGAGAGAAGAAAAGGATGGGGTGCACAGAGCTGGAGAAGACCAGAAGGATAAGGGGGACTAGGAAAAGATCAGAAGGATAAGGGGCACTAAGGGGCACTAGGAAGGAGTACACATAGAGGCATAATTGGAAGGCAAGGATAAGGATGCATACCAGGAGAATGAACCTAGTTTATTTTTGCTTAAACTAATTATTAGCTTTGACCAAAGAATATTTTAGTGAAGCTATTTTTTATTCAGTGTGTTTGGTGCCTTTGCAAACCAATAAAAATTTTTTTCTACCTTGGGTGTGCGAAATCTTTCCTCTTAATTTTTCTAAGGTACCTCTAAAACAAATAATTTCGTTTACATGAAATGCTCCTCACTGAGGTCCCAAATTATCTTTGATTAACTTGTACCATTTGTAAATACAAGAGTGGGTTTATAATTCTTCATATGGAAAATAATATAATAAATAATAATACAAGATTAAACTTATGTTATGAATACTCATGACTGTAAACTTACTTGTGCCAATTTCTGTATAGTTGTAAGACTGGGATTATAATTAGAGTAGATATAAAAGCAGAAATATTTCCAGAAAGAGAAGATTATTTATATCCTATCTAATAAAAGAGTAATAGGCAAATTAATCATCACTCTGTTATACCAACAAGCCATGTCCACTATCCAATCAGGAGTGAGTATGCAAATTAATCCTAACCAAGATGGCTGTAGCCATGGAGTGAGCAGGAGGGAGGCATGAATTTCTCCAGCAATGGAGGAAGCCAAGCTTTCCACATACCCTGGCTGGCCCAGGCCTCCACTCAAGGCTATAAAGTTTCAATTATAGAAGATAAATAAATCCCAACAGAAATGACTGCTGCCACAGAGCGAGCAGGAGGCTTGGCTCCACTCCAGGCTACAAAGTTTCAATTGTAGAAGATAAATAAATCCCAGGTCCCAAGATCTCCGCTTTGGTCCTGGGGGGCATGGCCAGCCTAAAAACCACCACAGGCCACTCTCCCAGGCCACTCCATGCCCCAAGGCAACCCCCACCCTGATCTGGGACACCAGCTGCCCCCCATTCATATACCAGGCCTCTTTCCCATCTAATAAGAGTAATATGCAGATTGACCATCACTCTAACACACAAGATGGTTACCCCCATGTGGTCAAAGATCTTTCCTCCATGTGGACACAAGATGGCCACCACAAGATGGAGGGCAGTTGGGAAGGACCAGGATGGCAGAGAAGGGAAGTTGGGTGCGACCAGGCCTATAGGAAAGGACAACTGGGGGTGACCGAGGCCTGCAGGGAAGGACAGTTAGGAGTGACCATGCCTGCAAGGAAGGGCAGTTAGGGGTGACCAGGCCTGCAGGTCAGAGAAGTTAGAGGCAAACAGGCTGGCAGGAGAGTTAGGCATCAATTAGGCTGGCAGGGGAATAGTTAAGGCATAATCAGATTGGCAGGCAGAATCGGTTAGGGGCAATCAGGAAGGCAGGTAGGCGAGCATTTGGGTGCTAGCAGTCCTGGACTATGAGAGGGATGTCTCAGATTGGAGAGGGTGCAGTTGGGCTGAGGGACACCCCTCTTCCCTGTGCATGAATTTCATGCACCGGCCTCTAATCTTGACATAAAGATATAAAGCTAGCAATAGTAAATAGGAATATCATATTTATGCACCTTGTATCACAGAACCCCCAATTTGATGATTAATCACCTCAAAACACAGACCCAGAAATTTGGCATGGGGGAAAATTTGAGAGAATTTAAAATAAAAATGAGATAAAAAAAGAACTTCATCATGCTTTATTGGTCCCATAGCAGTCTGTCCAAATATATATCATATCTGTCTGGTGAAAGCCTGAAACCCACTAGCGAGGCCCAGCTTGTTATAGGGCCTATAACTATGTTCTAGTCTATGTTTTTCCTTCTTATGACAAATAACACTTTTAACAGTAACATGAAAGGGAACACAAAAGGAAAGGATCTAAGTTTATAATATAATTATAATATATATTGTTATATATGCTATTATATTCCTAACTTCCTCCCCAAAAGATTTTTGTTCATTTATCTCTTCCAATAGAGTAGATTCACCATCTACTTGAAAGATAACAAAAACACTAGTACCATAAAATCTTTCATTTTTATAAGAGTAGCCAGTTCTTTTTGTAAAAATATCTTCAAGCACACAGAGCTCTTCTTTCCTAGTTCCATAAATGGCATGTAAAATACCTGACCTAAGAGGACTTCCCACTAAGTTCTTTATAAAGGCATATTTTTCCAAACTTTGAGTAAAAAGTGGAGTTAAAGTAATAGGCCCTTGATCTCCTCAAAATGTTGTCTAGCAATTGTGCTACTCCACAAAAAGTAATTTAAAATTGATCAGACAGCCTAAAGAGGAAAATAGGAATCAAGCCAAACCAAAATCAAAGAACCCAGCATAAAACTAATCTGAAATAAGAAAAATCTTTTAATGTAGCCTAACATCTAGGTATTTGTGAATATAATAATGCTTTCCAATAAACATATTCTACACAAAAACAAAATTTTAAATTAATATTAAAAATAATGTATGATCTTACTAGTTAATGTTACAAAATTAGAATATTCTTGCATAAAGAGCAAAACTGCATTTATGGATCTAGTGGAGCCAGAGATTTAATAAAGTCTTCACCAACAATTATATAATTAGTACCATAGGATGCAAAAGCAAATTAACCCAAGAGGGGGTTCCACACAGCTAAAATCTCCTCTTCCAGAAAAGCTTGATTGCCTCCCTTATTTAATGTTACCCAATGCTGTGTATTTAGCAGTTTATGAATATTCATTTTTAATGTCATGTTTGTATATTTCTTTCACTGTCTGCTAACTACACATTGTCTGCAGTGGGTGCTATTTTGTTTATTTTGGAACCTAATATTTGTATTGTCATTGGGATATATTAAACAATCAAAATCAATTGACTCAATGAGGAGTTTTCCTGCCATAATCACAGTCTTCAATGACCATTTCTTGTTCGAGTCCAATGAAGTGAACTATTTCTGTTAGTTCATTTGAAATTCAAATCTACTGCATGAGGTAGGTCAGTGAAAGTTTTTGGATCCATTTGATATGCCAAAAGACAGACCTAAGCATTAAACTACTTTTTCAAGTTAGCATTACAAGGAAGTGAATTTCTAAAGTAAAATAAATGTTATTTAATTCCTGATGGGCTTCTTTCTATCACTTTACTAGGTAGAAACTGGACAGCACAACATTACGAGTGTTGTATCTCTTTTTGTCTTACACAATCAATAATGTTATACTATCAGTTCAGCACTGAAACCACTAAGGGTAAATATTCAAAGGTAAACTAAATCTCTTGCTCTGATGAGTTTGTACAACTTCTAATATTAGCACAGATGTTTATCCCCTTGTAATTATATAATTCTTAATAATGTACTATTATCATGAACTGTATAAGTCTCTGAGGGAGGAGGCCATCTAATCTCCACATTATCTTGTCGAATAACTAAGACTAGAAAACTAAGACTATATCTTCCTATAACAAGACCCTTGGAGAGAAGAATATAGATTTGTCACCAAGCTACTTCAAGGCACCACAGCATTTAGGTCATGGCCTTTTTGTTTTATATTCTACCATGCAATAAAAACTTTACATTCTTTATTAGTGGTTTATCAGGATTTTCACATATCTCTCTTCTGATTAAAATTCTCTGGTAGATCCCTCCCCTAGTATAACATCCTCTTATTATCTTACTAGAGACCCAGTGCATGAAATTTGTCCATGGGCGGGGGTGTGTATTTCTCAGCCCAGCCTGAACACTCTCCAATCTGGGACCTCTAGAGGGATGACCAACTGCCCATTTAGGAAGTTGGATATCCCTCTCACAATCGAGGACTGCTGGATCACAACCGCTCAACTGTCTGCCTGATTGCCCCTAACTGCTTCTGTCTGCCAGCCTGATTGACACCTAACTGCTCCCCTGCTGGTCCGATTGCCACCCCTAACTTCCTGCCCCTGCAGGCCTGGTCTCCCCTTCCAACTGTCCTAACCTGCAGGCCTGGTTATCCCCAACTACCCTCCTCTGCCAAATTGGTCACCCCTAACTGCCCTCCCTTGAAGGCCTGGGCCCTTCCAACTGTCCTTCCCTGATGGCCATCTTGTGGTGGCCATCTTGTGTCCACCTGGGGGTGGCCATCTTTGAACACATAGGGGCGGCCATCTTGTGTGCTGTAGTGATGGTCAATTTGCATATTACCTCTTTATTAGATAGGATCCTAACTTCACTACTAGGCCTCAAACCCCAAATTTCTTCCATCTACAAACTCTGGTGTTCATTTAGAACAGTCTATTCATTCTCCTTTTGGTTTCTAATCTTATTCCGCTCTAATACTTTTACTCACCTTTTTCTATTAGTAGCTGATCTATCTCATGAAGACTATCTCCTTTCCTACTTCTATGAACAGTACAGGGCTACAGTTTTGCACTTCCACTGCTGACTTCACAGTTCCTTCAGACACTAACATTTCCTTCTAGTACTTTAATGAATCTCACCATGAAAAGACTATGAGAAGTTGGCTTGTGTTTTATTTGTCTTTTCTCTCAAGGACCTTAAATGGTTACTGAAATTAGGAAACACAAACATGTATTTTTTTCAGTGAATTAATTGATATTCCCATTTTCCAAAAGGTAGCAGGTTAGCCACATAAAGTAAAAGGACTAGCAGTCTGTTGCACTAAGGTTAAGTCATGGGCTTTAGACCCAGATGTCCCAAGTTTAAATTCTGCCTCTGCAGCTACCAGCTGTGTTTGGATTTAATTAATCTTTTCATGCCTCAGTTTCTTTAGTTCTAAAGCAGACAATATTGGTGCCCATTTCAGAAGGTAATTGTAAAAAAAAACAATTAGTATGTACATCACACAATTTTATCTAATATTTGGTGTTATTACAGCAAATTATATTTTTAATGAATGAGTGCATAAACAATAGATTATACTCTTCTCTTTTGTAGCTATTATTATCTGTTTGGGAAACCCCTAATTCATTTATCAAGACTCAAATCAAATAGATTCTGTTATTTCAAGATATTATCCATTTCCTTTGCTGTTCAATACTGTGTCTATTAAGTATATTTGGCTTTCACATATCAATTAAAAATTAAATTAAATCTAGTTCCTCAGATGTGATAACCACATTTCAAGTTTTACAAAGCCACATGAGGCCAGTGACTATCATGTTGTATAGGACCAATTATAGATCATTTTTGTTATTACAAAGAGTTATATTAGACAGTGCTTTATCTAAGACTGATTGGAAAATTTTTGGTGAATTTATTCAATTTTCTATAATGTCATATATTATGCTTCATTGTATTTATACATATGCACATATGTGCATATATACTAATATTTGTATTCACATGTATCTATTTATGCACATGTATGTGTATACACATTATATATATATATATATGTATGTATATATATATATATATATATATATATATATATGCAAAAGATATATGCACATACTGGTTTTTTTTTTGTTAATCCCCATCCAAGGATATTTTTTTTCATTAATTTTTAGAGGAAGTGGAAGGGAGGGGGGAGACAAAGAGAGAGAAACATTAATATGAGAGAGACACACTGATTGGTTGCTGTGGGAGCCCCTTTCCAGGTCCCGCGTGGTTCAGGGTTCCCGATTCAAGGTTTGGGTTCTGAAGGAGGCCACACACAAATAAAAAGAGAGACTAGAAAATATTGATTTGGCAATATTGGGGGGACAGGTGGGAGCCTTCCTCTAGTGGAAAGGACTACCACTTGCTCTGGCCTTTTTCTCCCTTTTATTAAGGCTTTTGGCAGGAAATAACAAAACAGAAATTAACATGAAACAAACAGGTAGAGGCTGCTTCAGCTAACAATGTTTCAACTAAACAGTGAGTGATTAGCTCTGACCTTTCAGAGCAATTAAGGTTGACCAGCCTTCTGGTTTCCTGTTTACATCCATTTAGTGAGAACAATGTTTGGTTTATGGCAGGTTGCCTCCTGCACAAGCTTTGACCATTGAGCCAAAGACTTTTCAGTCCACAGATAGATGCTTTAGTCAATGAACCAAACTAGCTAGGGCTGCACATACATTTTTTGATAGCTCAATTTATGTTGATTTCTTTTCAGATTTAACTCATTGGAATTAATAATTATTGAAAATATGTATAATTATTTGGGGACACCCTATATTTATAAATATTATCTATAATAATAAAAGAGTAATATGCTAATTCTACAAGACGTTATTTTGGACATCATTCCTAACACTGTTCCAGACATCCTTCTGGACAAAGCCAGGGTCAGAAGGAAACCAGGGTCCTGGGTGTCAGAGGGAAGCCGGTGCTGGCAGCCAAGGGAAAGAAGGCCTACTCTTGCACTAATTTCATGCATCAAGCCTTTAGTACATATATAACACAGATCTATGTAAGAGATATATCTATATTTATATATCTATATCCTTTTTCAAAACTATATTTTATTGATTTTTTTCAGAGAGGAAGAGAGAAGGATAGAGAGTTAGAAATATCAATGAGAGCAACATATCAATCAGTTACTTCCTGCACACCTCCTACTGGGGATGTGCCCACAACCAAGGTACATGCCCTTGACCTGAATCAAACTCGGGACCTTTCAGTCAGCAGGCCCACACTGCTGCCAAACTGGTTAGGGCTATTTTTATATCTTTTATACTAGTTTTTGTGTTCCTCGTGGTAAATGAAAGTATAATTAATTTTGTATAAAATATCTTATAATTTGATAGCTTCTCACAGTCTAACTTCCAAAGAGCCACGCTATTTGTAGGATAGTGTTTATCTCCCTTTTAAAAATGCTTTGACTTTAAAGAAATAAAGGTAGGAATCCATTTAGCAAGTTATAAGTAAATATCTGACTATCAGGCATTACTTAAGAAATATCTTATAATTTGTGTCTTAGTATCCAGTAGATTTTATGATACATATAAAAGCACTTCAGCCTAGCTGGTATGATTCAATTTGTTGAGTGCTGAGCTATGCTCCAAGAGGTGTTGGTTTAATTCCCAGTTGGGGCACATGCCTATGTTGCAGGCTTGATCTCCCATAATAGGCCTGTAGGGCGATTGATGTTTCTCTCTCATCACTGTTTCTATCTCTCTCTCCCTAAATTTAATAAAAACATATTTTTTTAAAAAGCACTTCAAAATAGTAATTATAAAGTCAGCAAATGAGTTGGTAAATGAGTGGTAATTAATTAGACAACATGTTAAACTAAAAAAAACACAACACAATGTATTTGGGGATTTCTTATAAAAATACACAATCCAATGAGTAAAAATTAAATGCATGGAGTGAAGCAATTGATACCATAACATGGCATTGAAGTCTTATCCTAATGACATATCCTGGAGTATATACAAAAAGTTTAAAATTTTTGACTTACTTCAGTAATGTCCTAAATACTACATTGTATCATTCTACATTACAGTCAAGTAGAACTTATTTCATAGAACAATCTCTTACCATGTGGTTTATCCCTTACAACTGTGGTATTTTTTAAACTTGAACTTATACGATCCATAGTCATGCACCTTGAGAGAGTCAAAATGACAAATTGACACCTGACCTGCACTGCAGTATCTAGCCCGCCAGTGAAATGCTGACTCCACAAGAGAAAGCCAGAAAGGGGTTGATCTATGCAGAAAGACCTAGGTTAGCAGCAGAAAATTATAGGGGCAAGTGTTAATGAACAGTTGGAGTCTTCACCTTTTCTCTGTACAGAAACAAAGGCATCCTGCTCAAGCCACTCACAGTCTAACTCCCAACTAGCCATGCTATTTGTATGATAGTGTTTATCTCCCTTTTAAAAATGCTTTGACTTTAAAGAAATAAAAGCAGGAATCCATTTAGCAAGTTATAAATAAATATCCGACTACCAAGCATTACTTAAGAAAGATTTAACCTTCAAATAATGAAGGTTAGAAAATATATTTTTGAGCATAACTGAAAATAAAAGCAGACTAAAGGGATTGTTTCTGCTAATACACACCTCTTCAGTATATTGTCACATATGTTCTGATAGCCTGCCACATTAGAGCTTCCAAATTCTAAATTTCTATAATAAAATATGTTTTTCATGTTTTTTGTGTTAGATTTAGGTTACAAAGACATTATTTGCAATGGTGGAAGTATAGAAATTACATTTAAATACAAAAATATATTAGCATTTTATGCACTGAGATATACAATCCATCCTTTAAATAAACAATACTAATTAATTATCTTCATATTTCTTTTAACATCACTCTTACCTTGAGTTTTTTGTTTTGTTTTGTTTTGTTTTAGATATATTTTTTATTGATTTTGGAGAGGAAAAGAGAGAGGGATAGAGAGATAGAAACATCAATGGTGAGAGAGAATCACTGATCAGCTGCCTCCTACATGCTCTCTCTCACCTCCATTAGGGATTGAACCCATATCCTGGGCATGTGCTCTTGTCTGGAATTGAACCCCAGACCCTTCAGTTTGCAGGCTGATGCTCTTTCCACTGAGAAAAACAGATAGGACTTTTACCTTGTTATTAAAAATACATCTATCAAAATCTTTCACCAGGAATTTGTGAATGAGAGAAAGGTTTTTAAAAATATTATTTCCAATTCATTTTCCTTCAATCATATTCAAGTGTAGAATCTGCTATAGAGTAATCTAGATATTATGTAATTCCACTTATTTTAGAGCTGAAAGATGTCAGTGCAGCACTAATCAGAACCAGACTCAGGGGTGAGAATAAAATGAAGATTTTGTATTTATAAAAGAAATGATGGCATTTGCTATAGACCAAAGCTTCCTTCTTTTGAGCATGGAAATTACTGTATATGTTAATTTAAGCCAATTAGGGAATTTAGGTAGTAGGTGATTCATATTTAACTCTCTCCTTTTATTATCAAATGATCTGAAATGAATCTTTCCTTTAATCCATGCTATGTAATAAAAGTGTAATATTCAAATTACCCATCACTCTGCTACACCCACAAGCCATGACCATCAGCCAATCAGGAGCAAAGAAGCAAATTAACCCCAACCAAGATGGCTGTGGCCACAGAGCGAGCAAGAGGCTTGGGTTTTACTGGCAATAGAGGAAGCCAAGCTTTTTGCCTGCCCTGGCAGGCCCAGGACTCCATTCAAGGCTACAAAGTTTCAATTATAGAAGATAAATAAATCGCAACAAAAATGGTGGCAGCCACAGAGCTGGAGAAAGGAGGAGGCTTGAGTTGCCCCTGGCAATAGAGGAAGCCAAGCTTCTACAGCCCTGGCCTGCCTTGGCCTCCACTCAAGGCTTCAAAGTTTCAATTATAGAAGATAAATAAATTCCAACAGAAATGGCTATGGCCACAGAACAAGCAGGAGGTTTGGCTCTCTCAAGGCTACAAATTTTCAATTATGGAAGATAAATAAATCCCAGATCCCAGGGCCTCTGCTTGGGTCACCCAGGGGTGTAGTTGGCCTGCAAACCACCACAGGCCCCTTGCCCAGGCCACCCTATGCCCTAAGGGAACCCCCATCCTGATCTGGAACACCCTTCAGGGCAAATCAGCTGGCCCCCTTCCATGCACCAGGCTTCTATCCTATCTAATAAAAGAATAATATTGAAATTGACTATCACTCCACCACACAAGATGGGTGTCCCTATGTGGTCAAAGATCCTGCCCCCATATGGACACAAGATGGCAACCACAAGATGGCCAGCAGGGAAGGGCAGTTGGTAGGGACCAAGCCTGCAAGGGAGGGCAGTTGGAGGTGAACAAGCCTGCAGGGGAGGGAAGTTAGGGGTGACAAGGCTACCAGAAGAGGAAAATTGGGGGCAACTGGGCCTGCACAAAAGGACAGTTTGGAGAACCCAGGACTGCAGGGGAGAGCAGTTAGGGGCAAACAGGATGGCAGGCGAGCAGTTAGGCATCAATCAGGCTGGCAGGGGAGTGGTTAGGGGGTGATTAGACTGGCAGGCAGAAGCAGATAGGGGCAATCAAGAAGGGACGCAGGTGAGCATTTAGAAGCCAGCAGTCCTGGATTTTGAGAGGGATGTCCAACTGCCCAGTAGGATGGGGCCTAAATGGGCAGTTGGACATGCCTCAAGAGGTCCCAGATTAGAGAGGGTGCAAGCTGGGCTGAGGGACACTGCCCCCCACCCCCTGCCATGCATGAATTTCAATTATATGCACCAGGCCTCTAGTTAATGTATAAACCCCTTTCTTACTAGACCAACATCATGCAGATACCTCAGGCCTCAAGGTACAGTGAAACTTAGTATTGTCAATTGATGCTTGCTGGTGTCAATTCCACACCAACAGAAACCTCCAACTCCCGGTGTGATGAAGAGGAAAGTTTATTCAATGCTAATAGCTCAATTGTACTACAACACAGCTGTAAGAACAGCAACACTCAACAGCTCAGTAATATTACAGCTCAATTATATAGCAGCACACAGATGAAACAACATGGCTTTTACTGCTGTGCGATGAAGTAAGTTTTCAGTCTTCCAGAGAGGAAAAGTGGGCCTTCCACCTCAAGGAGAGCTGCCATATATAAAGAGCAGTCCCCACCTCTGGTATCTGATTCATCTGTCCTCATGCAAATGAGGACTCTAAATGCTCCTAGTTTGAATGGACCCAATAGATACAGCCTCGATTGTTCAGAATGGAGCCATTTTGAATAGTCAATGAAAATGTTGATGAAGACTATAGCTGTGCATCTCTGATTAGACAAGAAAAGCTTCAGTCTTATTGGTTGAAATATGATTACAGAAACTCCTTTATAAGGGTTAGTTCAAATGGCTGGGACATAGAGCAGGCTTTTCCCTGAGGTGTGATTTGTATGAGAGGGCCCTGTGCAGAAATGGCTGATAGATCTGGCTTTTTAAATTTGAGACCAGATAAGCCACTGAGAGCCCTTTTTAGTAGGTATCTTTTTTCTCAGGGGCCATAGTAGCTACCAGTCAGCCTTTTTCTCAGCAGGGCCTTATTGCTTGTTACTAGTCTCTATCTTTTGTCAAGTAACAAGTATGTATCTGAAAACTATTACGTAGGGGTCTATATTATTTCAATTCAGGTTGACTTGATTTAATTTATCTCTCCTTTTTTATTTTAAATTTATTTTTATTCCTTTTTACTGAAACAGGAATTTTACAGATAAAATAGGACAGGATTGGGAAATTTTAGAAATTTTTGAGATTGAGAGGACCATGTAAGAATCACAGGGCTGCAGAGCAGCAGAATGTATATTTTTATAGAATGGGGGAAACTGGAAAGCTGCAACAGATACATTTCCATAGAATGAGGGAGCTGGGACTAGCAAAGGGTCTATATTTACAAAATAAAGAGAAGGAATCCCTTCATCCAGGAGAGAAAGAAGGCCCAAAGGGAATAGGCAAACAATAAGGACGTGAGGTTCAACCTGTCCCATGTGAGGTTCAACCTTTGAGCCCAGAAGTTACTATAGTAACCAGTCTAAGGGAATAGTGACAAATCAGAAGAAATATCAAGACACCAAGATCTTCAGCCTTTATAAGCTATAGGGAAAAGGTGTTACAGAGAACCAGAATAAATCAAGCAATTCTCAGAGAGTTGGAAGTCACACTGTATTCACCGCAGTGGGCTCAGAGAAAATGAATTCAAATTCTAAGCAAAGGTACAAGCAGAACTTTCCTTTTTATTAAACAGCGACCCCTATGTGTGCTTAGTGGTTATCTTGCTGCTGGCCTTGAAAACAACACAGTTCTATCCAATTAAAAAATATACCTGGCATGGCATCGATAGTATATGGGCATATTTAGTCTCTGGCCTACAAGGCCAGAGAGCTAAGTTTGTCTTCTTTATTATTCAAGCAGGCAAAAGCAAAGTTATTATTATTTAGAATAAGAAGCCATCTAAAAAATAGCAGAGAGTTCCAACCAGTAGTTTTACATAATAGGGGTTAGCTTTTTCAAAGGAACTCAATGGGACCCTTCTCCACTCCCTATTTGGGAATCCATTCTGTGGGACTCTTTCTCTCTCCCCACATGGGAGTCTGTACTTGTTCTTAAATAAATTTCCACTTTTCCTATAACCATCATCTGTGCGGTGGACAAAGAATCTGGGTTCCAGTCCAAAAATTCCATTTTAGAGGTAGATTAGAGAGTAAGGGTGTACTAGTAAAATGGTATAAAATTTTAATTATCATATTTCACCTACAGTCTATAGAAGTTATTTTTCATCTGAAATCATTTCTGATTAATAGGATGTTAATCTAGAAATCTTATTTTTGTTTGGTTTCTGGTTACCACAGAGATTCATTTCTCTCTTGCCATTACCATGGAGATTGAGGTAGGCAGCAGCTGTTCTAACAGCAATCTCCATGAGATAGTATTTCACACATTGTATTCCAGGGAATGAGGACTCTTCCCTTTTGTTCCTTATCTCCTTATCTCCATGGCAAAACCACACCAGACCCTCGAAAAACATGGGGAGATAGCTAGCTGTGTGTTGGTCTTTTTCCACATTATTTGGGAAGGTATTGGGAAGAAAACTAAACTTTTTTTTTTTAATTTTAATTTTGGGACCCATTAGTGTTCATTCTTTAAATACTACAGACTGTACTCATTATGAAGGGGGAAAACTGAACATAAAATACATAGTTGGGTAAAAAATCCTATCTAATAAAAGAGTGATATGCAAATTCTTTGTCACTAGAACACACAAGATGGCCACTGCCATGTAGTCAAAAATGGCTTCCTCCATGTGGACACAAGAAGGCTGACACAAGATGGCCAGCAGGGAGGGCAGTTGGGAGGGACCAGGCCTGCAAGGGAGGGCAATTGGGGGTGACCAGGCCAGCAGGGGAGAGCAGTTAGGGACAAACAGGCCAACAGGGGACAGTTAGGTGTCTATCAGGATAGCAGTGGAGTGGTTAAGGGGGTGATCAGGCTGGCAGGGGAGAGCAGTTAGGGGCAAACAGGCTGGCAGGGGAGCAGTTAGGCATTAATCAGGCTGGCAAGAGAGTGGTTAGGGGGTGATAAGGCTGGCAGGCAGAAGTGGTTTGGGGCAATCAGGCAGGCAGGCAAGCAAGTGGTTAGGAGCCAGCAGTCCTGGATTGTGAGAGGGCAGTTGAACAACCCTCAAGGGGTCCCAGATTGGAGCGGGTGCAGGCTGAACTAAGGGACCCTTCCCCCATGCATAAATTTTGTGCACTGGGCCTCTAGTAAATCAATAAAACTGTTTTTTCTCCCCTTATTTTTTCACTCCTCCTTATAGATTGCATCTATTACTATTTTTGAGGCTCTAATTGCTATATTTGCATATTGACAGTTTAATTCAGTGCTGCAGTTTCCTTATGACAGAAGGTACTTGTGCTATTTTCATTGATCTAATTAGAAAATTTACATATTGACAGACCTTAGAAGGCTCTTCCTGGAACCTTTCCTTTGCATTTCTTGGAATATTGTTCTAAGCCTGGAGGCTCTCTGTCTTTTTAGGTGTGATCTAGTTTTCAATTAGTTAGCATTCCCTGGAGGTGTTTTAAATCCACTGTTTTCAGGAACTCTACACTTGAGTGATCTCATTTTGTGAATAGCCTATCATGAATAATATGGGGTGGGAGGCAGGCAGCTCTGTACTGCTGCTTGGTTTGACTAATAAACTGATGTACAAGTGATGCTTCTTTCACAAATGACTTAAATCAAGAAAATGTGTGCAGGAAGCTCATTTAATATGATATGGTTCTAGATTGTATTTTATGGACCTGTATAAATTGCATGAACCATAAGAGAACACTAAAGAAAAATGAATAAAATATTTTCATTAAAAGTTTCACATAATTTCAATGCTAAAAGTGCCACCTAAACAAAATGTGGATAGCAACTTCCATTTGCATAAGTATTTCTTTTGTATGAGCCTACGTACAGTCAGGACAGAGTTTACAAGATGTTTTCTTTCAAATAAAAAACAGATAATACAATATATTGTTGCTTGTTATTGCACTTGAGCTATGAAAGTTTCATAATCTTTTATATGAAGAATTTTCTTTATGAATTATTATATAACAATTAGCAAGTGTATATTTGAATGTTCAAAAGAGCTGAACCAATAATCAACAGAAAGAAGAAAATCTTTTTAAAAAAACAATAATAGTTCTAGCCTGTTTGGCTCAGTGGATAGAACATCAGCCTGTGGACCAAAGGACACCAGGTTCCATTTAGGACAAGGGCAAGTACCTTGGTTGCAGGCTCCTCCCTGGCCTGGCCCCTGGTCAGGGCTTCTGTAGGAGGCAACCAATTAATGTGTTTCTTTCACAGTGATGTTTCTCTTTGTCCTTCCCCCTTTCACTTCCACTATCCATAAAAATCAATGGAAAAATATGTTAGGGTGAGGGAAAGAAAATAAAAACAATAATAAGCAATTCCTTCTTAGATCATGATCAATAATTCTACAAATCTATAAATCAGCCTCTAACATAGGATGAAACTGTCAATTATCCATAGGTTAGAAGTGAATTCACCACTTCCTTTCTAACAAACTGATTGGTCAAGTAAAGGATATTTTAATATCAAACACAGATGCCTAGCCTATTTCTAGGTATAGCAAAAGGAGCCCACAAAAGAGACTGTGTTTTTGATCTTGTTGTCTCTTTCATAATTTGATCTTTAGGCTTTTGTTTCCTTGTTTGTTTATTGTATGTTCTCTCATCACTACTAAAATAATCTAGGAAGAGCATCCTCCTCCCACTTTGTCAATCTTCCTGAAAATCTATTGTTAGCAAGAGTAATGCATAATGAAAGAAGACCTAGGATCCTCTCTATTTGCCATTCCCTTACAGTTTTGCAAGCTTACTTAGTCTAGAGCTCAGAAACACAAGTTGAATTTGTATCATTGCTATATATTTCATTAAGAATATCATAGTTATTAATGGAAGCTAGAAATCTGGGTCAAACTGGTTCTACATCTTGCTTATTAAAAATCTCTTCTTTCAATATTTTTGCAGCTCTATAAATCAGAATATTCCACTGAGCTTTCAACCCCATGTTATTAAATTTAGATGATTTTATATTTATCTAACAGTTAACAATTTCAATTTAAACTGTAGCTATTCCATAATGGAGAATATTAAAAAATGATTTTTACAATGAGTTAACACATTTCCTTGATAATTTCATTTATCCCACTCTCTCTCTCTCTTTTTTTTACAATATATATATTTTATTGATATTTTACAGAGAGGAAGGGAGAGGGATAGAAAGTCAGAAACATCTATGAAAGAGACATCAATCAGCTGCCTCTTGCACGCCCCCTACTGGGGATGTGCCCGTAACCAAGGTACCTGCCCTTGACTAGAATCAAACCTGGAACCTTTCAGTCCACAGGCCAACGCTCTATCCACTGAGCCAAACCGGTTTTGGCTATCCCGCTCTCTTCTGACTCCCATTGTAATATTTTATTCTCATGGTTCAGAGATTAGAGATACAAGAGATATTTCATGTTTTAGCCAAAAGATAAAATAATACTTCAGCATGTAAATCAGTGGTTCTCAACTGTGGGCTAAAAACCACTGGTATTAGGCTCTACAGCACACGACCCACAGATTGAGAACCGCTAGCAGGGTCGCCTAAGACCATCGGAAAACACAGATATTTACATTATGATGAATAACAGTAGCAAAATTACAGTTATGAAGTAGTAATGAAAATCATTTTATGGTCGGGAGTCACCATAATATGAGAAACTATATTAAAGGGTCACAGTATTAGAAAGGTTGAGGGCTATTGAAAATGGTTATATTGGCTCAACTGCAATCTAGAGGTAATGCTTATTCAGGAAGACACAACTAAAATGACCAAAAAAATGAAAGTTTTACCTCATTTTGACTAGAGTCATGTAAGCGTGGCCTTAAAAGATGATTGTAAATTTTCAAAATTTTGACTAGTTCATATCTTTTGGTATGCCTTTTTAAAAAAATAGTTTGGACCTATTTTTCAAACCATGCTGTGATTGATGACTTTCTTGTTGAATATAGCTCATTTTGTAGGTGCTTTTTTCCCTTCTCATTTCAAGCATGCCGCTAACTGTTAGATGAAGCCATTCATAAAGGTTTATGTGTAAATGAATCATAAAGTGAGAAAATAAATTCACCACTCAATATTCAGAAGTTTAATATTCAAAGAACATGTCTAAAAAGAAATACTGTTTTCTTTTTGCATTATTTTTCCATAAAACTCAAAGTTCTGTGCACTGACCTTCAATACTTCTAATATTTGAACTTAAATTAGAACAAAAGTTGATGTATTTATTAATATAAATATATTTGAAACTGTACTATTTTAAGAATTATACATAAGTGTTACAGAGAACTGGAATAAATCAAGCAATGCTCAGAGAGTTTGGAGTCACACTGTATTTACCACGGTGGGCTCAGAGAAAACAAATTCAAATTCTAAGCCCAGCTACAAGTAGAACTTCCCTTTTTATTGAAGAGCCAGTCCTACGTGTGCTTAGTGGTTATCTCACTGCTGGCCTTGAAAACAACACAGTTCTATCCAATTAAAAAATACACCTGACATGGCATTGAGAGTATGGGCATATCAAGTCTCTGGCCTACAAGGTCAGACAGCTAAGTTTATCTTCCTCATTATTCAAGCAGGCTAAAGCAGGCTAGAAAGCAATTATTCTTTTTAGAATAAAATACCTTCTTAAAAATAGCAGAGAATTTCAAACAGTAGTTCTCAAAATAGGATTTAGCCTTCTCATAAGAATAAATTATCTACATAAGTTATTTTACACAAAATATGGTATTTCAAAAGTAATGGTGCCACATAGCCTACATCTATAGGTGTATTCCACTGATGAATTTTTGGGCAAGGAACTTTTTTCTGTAATTCTTCTATACAAGTCACTTATCACTTATGGAAATCAGTTAAAGTAGTCAGGTAGCTGAGAAAATGAAGAACAATCCTAGCTTTTGCTCCAGAAACACTTTTCCTTATTTCATTTTATCTGAAGAAGGCTTTAAGCAGAATTTATTGAATTTCAGTATATGCAAGCTGTTTCTCTTTAAACAAAAAACATGTAATGGAATAAGAGAAGCATTTTCTGAATGGATATATGAAACAAATTATTTCATGAAGATGAAAAATCTGGGTTCTAAAATAAGAATTCAGGCTTTGCAGAAAGAAAAATTATATTGTTTAGACAGAGAATAAAATTACAAATGTATATGCCATAGGTATACATTTATTAGGGCTGTGTAGAGTCTAAATTTGATATCTTTGTGAGTGTTGATAATACGTTCTGCCTTTCAGCAAAAGTCCTCTTGCTATGCACTATCACATAGGTGACTAGTTTCTCTCTGGTAACTTATATGCCACCTAATGAGAAATGGAGAAATAAAGTAAGTTGGATATTTTTTAAAATATATTTTTTTATTGATTTTAGAGAGGAAGTGAGAGGGAAAGATAGAAACATCAATGATGATAAGGAATCATTAATCAGCTACTTCTTGCACGCCTCCTACTGGGGACTGACCTGTCAATCTAGGCATGTGCCCTTGACCAGAATTGAACCTGGAACCCTTCAATCCATAAGCTAATGTTCTATCCACTGAGTTACACCAGCTAGGATTGGTTGGATATTTTACATCCTACTTAGCAGGATTCTGATAGTTACCCTCTACCCATTCTGACAAAAATTAAACAACAACTGAAAATAACCAATACCACAAAAATGCCAACAGACTTTCAGATTATATACTTAGGTAGAGAATTTGGGCATAATCATGACTAATTTATTTAAAAAGCATACACTCAATAAAGTCAAGATATATAATGACTAATAAATTCCTCTCCATCTCCAAATATCTTGCTATGATTTCCCATATATAGAATATAGGATATATTATTTTACCAGGAAACAAGATATGGTAAAATTAAAACTTATAATAATTTCAACTTTACAGGAAATAAATATAATTCAAGAGAAAGTAGACAATATTTAGGTTACAATATGTACTGTTGAGTAAAGGAAGAAAACACCCACATGTGTGAGAACTGAAAACAGCGTTCCTTTCTGTCCTTAACTTTAACAATTTGGGGCCAGACATATTTTTCTGTTTCTCTGTTAAATAATACAGAGAATAAGCAAAAATAAATACAATACTTGATCCAAGGGAATACCTGCTAATGGAAGATAAAACTGTGAACTGAGTATTATGCTAAACAAAATAAGCCAGTCAGAGAATGATAAATATCACATGATCTCACTCATTTGTAGAAGATAATTAACAAAAGTAGAACCACAGACATAGAAACTTTGAACAGACTGTCCAACCTATGTGGGAAGGCAGGGTGAGGACTTGGAGGTGGGGGAGATGGGGACAAGAGATCAACCAAGGACTTGTATGCATGCATATGAGCATAACCAATGGACCCAGACAGTAGAAGGGTGAGGGCATCTGCTGGGAGATGGGGGTGTCTGAGGAGAGGTTAATGGAGGAAAAAGAACACTCATGTAATACTTTAAACAATGAAGAATTTAAATAAAAAAATAAGAATAATAACTTTTTCATCAAGCCTTTTCTGAAGACCCTGACTTTACTATTCCCACCAACTCAGTTATTCTAACATAAAATCTGACCAATCACAAACAGTTCCCCATCATGCAAGATCTGCCTTTAAATCATCCAATCCAGGGCCTAAAAATAATATAACTTCTCTCACTTGCCCCTTCTGAGATCAGTTAAGGTTTTGTGGAGGCCTAATAAGCTTGTCTATGCTTGACCAAATGGGCTATTCTAGTGATCTTTCTTTTTTTAATATATTTTATTGATTTTTTACAGAGAGGAAGGGAGAGGGATAGAGAGTTAGAAACATCAATGAGAGAGAGACATCAATCAGCTGCCTCTTGCACGCCTCCCACTGGGGTTGTGCTCACAATCAAGGCACATGCCCTTGACCGGAATAGAACCCGGGGTCTTTCAGTCCACAGACCAAAGCTCTATCCACTGAGTCAAACCAGCCTCGGCTATTCAAATGATCTTTTGGTGAGCTGGTATTTGACCATCCTGATCATCAAGATTCTACCAGCATTCTTTTAAGACAGCCACTCTGCTATAACTCTAAGTCAACTCCCTTGGTTCAGAAGAGATCATGTGTTCCTGTGCTTCTTTCTCAGGGAGATCTGTTATAACATAGGTTAGTAGATCACATTAGATTGGTTATTTAATTTATCTTCATTAATATCCTATGTTATAAGTTCACTTGGTTTTCTAGAAATAACCAACAACTTTAGCAATTATTTGAATAATTTATTGGATTTGAAAACTCTTCTCCTTGAAAAATGCCTTGTTACTAATAGCACTGCTATTTTTTCTCTCTGCTTTTTTTTTTTTTACTTTTTGTTGTAAATTCTAAAAAAAAAATTCATAACAAAGAAAATGAACATAGGTCGGATAAGTCTATGAGACTGAGGGTTGATAATGTCAGAATTTCTCATCAAAGTGGCATCTTTATTAGGACAAAGTTTTTTTGGATCATCTATCAAAACAGGATGAGAAATGTTTTCAGTCATTTCATATTATCTACGATAGTCTTATTTGGTCAAAGATCTCTCTAACTTTCCTTCCAATAAGAATTGCACATTTTATGGGTCTTCAATTGGAGATGACTAAATGTTTTAGCCTAGAAGTCTAAGAAACACAAGGAACATATTCAACAGATTATTGCTTACATTCTTAAATTCATCCTGTTCTAGGTCTGTACTCAAATTGGGCCAGACTCCTGTAACTCCAATGCTTTTGAATGAAAATTATAATTCATTTGCTTATCTTCCTTTATGCTATTGTAAAAGAATAATTATAAAATTAGAGTAATTATTTGGAAAATTTGAACATGCACACAATTATTCATTTAGGAGGCTTATTAGAATGAAAAGAAAGATACATTTCAAAAATTTCAAATCTCCAATAGTCTGTATTTTTTATTGGAGTAACAATGTTTCCAAAATAAATACAGACTCAAATATTCTTCTTTAATAAAGCTTACACCAAAGGCAAATAATAATTTGAGAAACTAAAACTATTTCTATTTTTTATATATATTTTATTGATTTTTTACAGAGAAGAAGGGAGAGGGAGAGTTAGAAACATCAATGAGAGAGAAATATTGATTAGCTGCCTCCTTCACACTCCCCGCTGAGGATGTGCCCACAACCAAGGTACATGCCCTTCACTGGAATTGAACCCAGGACCTTTCAGTCTGCAGGCTGATGCTCCATAAACTGATCCAAACCAGTCAGGCATAACACTATTTCTATTTTAGATCCTCCCTAATCATAGCCCAGGTTTCATTGCCTTTGTTTCATGATTCCTCTACTCCTGTGTATGTCCTCCATTACCTCCTGCTCTTAGCTCCCTTATATTTCCTTTTGGTAACAAGAAACCCAAGTGTTCTACTGCCTTGTAATGAATAACTGTTTAAAAAAGAACAATCTCTTACAGGCCCCTCCCCACCCCGTAGGAGATCAACTGAAGGACTTGTATGCATGTGTGTGTGAGCATGGCCAGTGAAAGCAGGGCAGTGTGTGTGTGGGGGGGGGTAGAGAGAGGGACAGATGGGGGCATGTGCTGGCGGGGGGGGAGGGCAATAGGGAAAAAATAAAAAAATAAATTATTATTAGAAAAAAAAAACAGAACAATCTATTTGAGGTTGACTTTTAGGGATAGTTTTGGAGTGAACTGAGAGCCACTGTTAAAAATGTCTTAGTGCCCATACCAGTAAACAGAATTTTCCAGGGGGATTTATTTAGCAGCACATGATCTTGGGATCCCAATCTATATTTTTGCTTCATGTTAGAAGAACTATCAATAGAAATAATTTGATGGGAAGGCAGGAGAAGTGACCTAGAAAACTTAAGAAACCATAAATTTGTAGAAAGCAAAGTAGTTTTTTTTACAAAAAAAAAATGGTTGATGTCAGAAAAGAAGTTTTAGAGCCTATTTCCAAAATATTTCTATTGAAAATTGATTAGACTATAATTCAGTCAAGAGAACAAAGAAAAGATAGATGGATTATAATAATTCATGGACAGGTTCCTTAACAGCTAATAAAGCACTTAAGAGTAGCATCATGACCACAGTTTGTCCCTTATATTTTGTGAATAGTCTTTAGCTAGAAATAAGTTAATTAATATGCAAGTTAAAAAAAAGATAAGAGAATGAGACATAACCCCATTGCAAATCACTTATTTGATCATTTCAAATATACAAGAGTAATCCAAACAAAAGTCAATGAAGATTCAGAATAAACATATGGCCTTAAAACTAAAAAAAGCTAGATACTTGCTATCTAAATATTAAATCCAGAAAGTACTCTCTTCATAAAGGGACATTTATGGCTTTATGCAGGACATTTGTTTCCTATACTGCTGTAACAAATTAGTATGAATTAGGAGGCTTAAAGCAACACAAATTTATTCTCTTACCATTCTGGAGATCTCAAATCTAGGTATCAGCAAGCTTGGTTTCTTCTGGGGACTATGAGGGAGAATTTATTATCTTCTCTCTTAGGTTCTGGAATTTTCTGGCAATTATTGGAGTTCTTTGCCTTGTGGTAACATAAATTTTCATTTTTGCCTTTGTTTTCATGTGACCTTTTTTTCTGCATGTCTTTGTATCAACTCTCCCTTAACTTTCTAATGAGATTTTAAAAATCCTATTTCTAAATGAGGTCACTTTCTAGGTTCTGGAAAGACATGAATCTCCAGTGGATATTATTCAAAACATGACAAGCTTAAAGGGCATTGTCCCTTTAAACACAATTGTCTAGCACTAGCTAAAAAATTGAAGAGGGTCAAGTTGGTCAGTTGTTTAAAGAAGATCTCAGGAACTGCATCACACTCTATTTTCATTCTACCCTTTAACTCACAAGAATAAAATGCCTCTAAATATTAAACACACACACACACACACACACACACACACACTTTAAAAATCTCTGATTCATACCTTCTATATCATTCTATAAAAACTTCCATTATTGCACAGTTTCTACTGCAGAAAAAAAAAACAGCAAACAATTACATGAAGATTATCTGTAATAAACTCAATATTCTCCAGATATTAGGATACAACTGCCCCTCTCAAATCCTTTTTTTTTCTTTTTTAGTTAATCCTCACCCCAAGATATTTTTTTCCCCATTGAGTTTTAGAGAGGGAGAGTGAGGATGGAGAAAGAGAAAAAGAGAGAGAGACATAGAGGTTGATTGCCACCTGAATTTGGACAAATGTATAACACATGTATCCATCATTACAGTATCACAGAGAGTATTTTCACTGCTCTAATTTTTTTAATGCAACAGATTGTGCTGTTGGCAATGAAACCTCAAAGAAAAAAAACCAATAAGGCATTATTAGCAATGATCATGGAAATTGGAGAGTAAGAGATGATAATTTTTTTAATATATTTTATTGATTTTTTTCACAGAGAGAAAGGGAGAGGGACAGAAAGTCAGAAACATCGATGAGAGAGAGACATCGATCAGCCGCCTCCTGCACACCCCACACTGGAGATGTGCCCACAAGCAAGGTACATGCCCCCGACCAAGATAGGAGGGCCAGAAGAGATTAACCAAAGATCTCATATACCCTCTCATAATCCGGGACCCTTCAGAAGATGTCAGACTATCGGTTTTGACCTGATCTCCGCAGGCCAGGCAAAGAGACCCCACCAGTTCATGAATCCATGCATGGAGCTTCTAGTGTTACCAATAAAGTGCCTATTTTTAACATAATTAAATGATGACCTGGGAGAAAAAACGTACCATTAGAGCACAGGCCCTTTCCCTCTGCTGCCCACCACACCCTCTAATGGCAGAGTTCTCTGAACTCTGTATGTGGGGCATCTCTCCAGGAGTTTGATGTAGGGATGTTATGGAAGAAATGATGCTACAGAAGACCGGATTAAAACCAAGCAACGTCCAAAGAAATGGAGTTACACTGTTTACTATGCATGTGGGCCCAGAGATAGATTTAAAATTCTGAGTAACAACATGGAGGAAGCTGTCCCTTTTTATACCTTTTCCAGTCCTCTGTCGCCTAAATATGAGTTTTTTTCCAGTCCCCTTTGCAAGTTTTTAAAGAGTCCCATGTGCTGGGGCCTTGAGACCACTACTAAAGGGCTGGCCTGGCACCAGCACTGATAACTCCATTTGGGGATAGTTTATGGCCTCTCTAAAATGGTAGTAAACAGGTCTTGCAGGACCAGACAATTAAAAGGGCAATGGCTAGACTATAGGCTAATAAGAATATACATTAGGTTAATGTCACAGGTTCAGATTGTTAGACCCTGAAAATGTTTCATTTTCCCCAGGGACATTCCTTAGAATGGCATCTCTCATGGTGGTAATAATACTCCATACAATGGACAGTGAAAAGCAAAGTGGTCTGAGATATAAAAGGAGACAGAACTGAACCTCACATCAAGCTGCTTGGCCTCAGAGGATTGCTGGTTAGCCAGAGATGGGTAAGATTCTTCAGGGAAGGAACAACCTAAGACAGGCACAGTCGCTGAGGGGACATCAGGAGAAAACCTGGGGATCAACAGAGGTGAGGCACAGATCCTCACCCCCCACAACATTGCAGGGGCTTGAACCTTCGCCCCTTCTGAGGGAGGTCTCCTGCCCCATGGCTCCTTCACTTCCCACACCCAGCTCCGATTGGGACCCAGGTGACAAGACAGAGATTTGGCCCACCTCAGTTCGGAACACAGATGACAAAGATTTGGTGCAGCTTAGATTGGGACCCAGCAACAGACAGACTTGGCTGACAGCTGCCCTATATTCTAAATCCAACCTAACACCAGGAATGCTCAGGGCCTACTCAAGAATGCAAATAATCCTTTCCACTAATATTTATAGGATAAAACTAAGGTTGTTGTTAGAATATTAAATTTGGCAATAAAATAGTGGTCAAATTTTCAAATTAACTTAAATTGGCTAATTGGAATAAGTGAATATTCAAGAAAATTTAATTGTACTGGAAAAAAGTTGTTCCTAAAGTATTAACTAAAATTTCTATTTTTAGTTCATTGTATGGTAAAATTACTTAACATGCAATACATGCAATAAACATAAAGCAGTCATATTTGCATTATAAAAATTTTCCAAAAGCCTTCTAATAATTAAATCAAAAAAAGGGATAGTACAGTAATATTATGTAAGGAAAAGTATCCTGTAAGCAAATTACATCTAGAATTTTTTTTTTTACTTATCAGCAAGACACCCATGAAAAACATACATAGTATTAAAATAAGCCAAAGGAAAATCATTTGGGCAAAAATAAAAAGGATCCAAAGTCAAATTTATAGAAAAAAAATTCCTTTACTAACTTCTGGTCGAGAATGTTTGTATAGTTTCAGAAAAACAGCTCCAAGACCATGTGAATTCCTACAATAGAGAATGCTCTAGCTATGAAGACAAGAGGAGAAACAGTCCAGAGATGGAAGATGCTGATGACACCTTGCCATCCTAACAGTCAGCAGCTGTGCATCGATGCAGGTTGCCCGGGACCAAACCAGAGAGGGTCGGACCTGGATTGCCACCATTTGTCCACCATCCAGAACTGAAATATCATTGCTAACATGTATACTCAAAAAACTGTTGGACATTGAAACTGGGACTCATAGGACTGTTGGCCCAGAAAGAAACTTACTACAGACTTATTCATTTACTTCTTAGCATAGCCATTATTGCTTGTCTTATTTTTGTTCTTAATATTTATTTATAGTCCACAGATGCAAGATTTTTTAGAGGAAAGAGAACGGGGGAGATGTCGGAAACCAAACATTGTTTTCACTAAATAGATGTAAACAGGAAACCAGAAGGCTGGTCAACCTTAATTGTTCTGAAAGGTCAGAGCTAATTACTCATTGTTTAGTTGAAAACATTGTTAGCTGAAGCAGCATCTACCTGTTTGTTTCATATTAATTTCTGTTTTGTTATTTCCTGCCTAAAGGCTAGGGGTGTGTCCAAAAGCCTTAATAAAAGAGAGAAAAAGGCCAGAGCAAGAGGTAGTCCTTTCCACTAGAGGAAGGCTCCCGCCTGGCCCCCCAATATTGCCAAATCAATATTTTCTAGTCTCTCTTTTTGTTTGCGTGCAGCCTCCTTGGGAACCCAAACCCTGAACCGGGAACCCTGAACCACGCGGGATGTGGAAAGGGGCTCCCACATCTGGCGCCCAACGTGGGGCTCGGAAAGAGGTTCCCACAAGAAGTACTGAAAATATATTATTTTTTTCTTAAAAGCTGCAGCCTGGACAGCAGTAAGAGAAATTATCATATTGGAAATGTGAAAAGAGTAAAAAATATGTACTGGCTTCTCCATTTATGTATGGCATACACACACACACGCACACACACACACACACACACACACATATATCTCCTTACCTTAACCATCATTCATGTCAACAGAATAGAGTATTTTAGATAGAAGGACATCTAAATAACTTCCAAATGCTTTTTTGATATCATTCCCAAAAGGCAGTATCATTTTGATGGAACACTCAGACTCTAGAGCTTTGTCATTAACTGCTCATGGAAGTTTAGCCAACTTAGTTCAAGATGTTGGGTCTTATTTCCTTGATCTGTACAACTGGTGTAATGATTGTATTTACAACATTGAATTGTTTTTGAGAATTAAATAACCTAATATGCACAAAATATTTAGAATAATGTTGGTGTATAAGACTGCAATAAACAGTTTTATTATAATAATTATCTACTATTACTATATGGAAGAAAGTTATTTTAGGCATTTGTAATGACATAAAGATTTTAAAAAATATTAACTATTTATTGATTTTTTAGAAAGAGGCAAAGGGGAGAGCGAGAGCTAGAGAGCGAGAGAGCAAGAGAGCAAGAGAGAGAGAGAAAGAGAACGAGATTCTGTTCTACTTACTTATGTATCCATTGGTTTTTTCTTGTATGTGCCCTGACTGGGGATCCAAGCTAAACCTTGGTGTATCTGGAGAATGGTCTAACCACCTGAGCTACAGACCAAGGCTAACCTAAAGACATCATCTTTATATTGTAGCAAACATTCTTCTAAAGGATTAAGATATATTGATTCATTTAAACTTTTCACAAATTAATGATAATAAGTAAGAATATTCCATCAATAAATGGAGAAGCCAGGACTTGAAATCAGGAATTTTTTCTCCAGTCCAATTCTTTTAAAATTATAGATTGATGATAGCTAGCTAGCTAGATAGATAGATAGATAGATAGATAGATAGATAGATAGGTGATAGATGATAGATAGATGGATGATAGGTAGGTTTGCATTTATTTAACAAATAATTACATATGAAAAAAAGTCTTTGACTAAGTGGTGAAGATCACAGAAGATTCTTGTTTTCTATATAGATGTGGGAACCCCTTCATGTCCCGCATGGTTCAGGGTTCCCATTCAGTGTTAGGGTTCTGGAGGTGGCCACACACAAATGAAACGAGACTAAAAAAGTATTAATTTGGGAATATTGGGGGGGCCAGGCAGGAGCCTTCCTCTAGTAGGAAGACTACCTCTTCCTTTGGCCTTGCCATTCTTTTTATTCAGGTTTGGGATACATCCTTTGTCCTGAAGCAGGCAATTCCAGTAACAGGTAGACTATCTTATCAGTAAAAATTTACATTATTATTTGGTAGGGAAATTCCTTCAGCTACCACTGTCTCATTTAGATAGGGAGTGGCTGTCTCTGACCTTTCAGAGTTTCAAGGTTGACCAGCCCCGACTTCCTTGTCCATACTTTCTATTAATGAGACAATTATTGGTTTCTGACATATCGTTGTTGGTTTGTTTTTTTAATTTTTGACTTAACTAATAAAATAATCAAAATATTTATTTTGCCAAAATATTCATAAATTCTGAGATGCAAGCCATAATCTAGGCACTATTGATTTTGTTTAGTGGTGATTGGACACTGATTAAGATTTTATATTTTATCATAATGAAAATGGGGAACTGTTAAGGATATGAACTAATTAATATTTTGAAAGGTCTAATTTCAAAGTGGTGTGGCGGAAGAAAGGCTGATTTCAGGAGAACAGAGAAGATCTTATTGTAACTTCCACAATACTAGTTTTACCTTAACTTGTTTGGCTCAGTGGATAGAGTGTTGGCCTCTGGACTGAAGGGTCCTGGGTTTGATTTCAGTTTAGGGCACATACCTTGGTTGCAGGCTTCTTCCTAGCCCAGGCCCTGGTAGGGGTCCATGCAGGAAGCGACCAATTGATGTGTTTCTTTCACATGGATCTTTCTGTCTTTCCATTTCTCTTCCACTTTCTCTAAAAAGCAATGAAAAAATATCCTCAGGTGAGGATTAAAAAAACACACCAAAAAAACATAATACAATAATACTAGTTATTGAGGGTTTGAGCCACTAAAATGGCAATGGAATATTGCAAGAATCAATGGGTAGAGGGGACATTTCCAAAAAAGTAAGGCCAAAGTTGAGTGTACTTTCTTAGTAGATAAGAAAATGACTTCAATTTCTTACACTGTTAAGCAGGGCTTTGGTAAAGTGTCCCTCATAAATCACCATAGCCAGCCCCTGTCATTAGAATATCAAAGTCCAATTTGACAACACATGAAGAATAAGAATCATCAACTGACATTAACAATGACAATGTGTTAATGTATTCTTGTGCTTTACTAATGACAATTTGTTAATCTGAAATTATAAATAGAATTTCTGAGAAAATACATTTAGTCTCTCTTAACTTCCCAGTCATTTGGTGCTGATAAAATCTGCATGTGAAAATACAGCCTAATTAAAACTTGCCAGATGAATACTGAATTTAAGCCAGGGTGGTTAATTATATGATTTAAACACTTAGTGACATGAGCTAATATAGAGTGAAAAATCCACCTCTGAAGTTATCTCTATACTCAGACCAGTGGATCTTTGTGCCCAGAGAATTCTCTTTTTGGGGTGGGGGATGGGTGAGTGTACTGGGTAAGTGGATATTTTTAGAAAAGTGATGATAATAAGTCTCTGTGAGAACTCTTATTCTCTATTTCAATAATTGTGGACACCGCCCATAGCACTTCTGCTTATGGTCACAAGTTTATATATTTTTAAAAAAAATTTATTGATATTTCACAGAGAGTAAGGAAGAAAGATAGTTAGAAACGTTGATGAGAGAGAAACATTGACCAGCTGCCTCTTGCACACCTCCTATTGGTGTTGTGCTCACAACCAAGGTACATGCCCTTGACCAGAATCAAACTTGAGACATTTCAGTCTGCAGGCTGATGCTCTATCCACTGAACCAAACTGGTTAGAGCAAGTTTATATTTCTTAACTAAACATAAAAAAGTTTTTACAGTTAAGACCATCTAGACTGTGGATTACTTAGATATCTAATGTGATTTTCTTGGTTGTGATCCACTCTGAGTTGATTTACTTTCCTGCTCAGCAGACAGTAATGGAAGTTGTCCTTTGACTTATGGTGAGGATAAATGAGTTAATAAATACATAAATACTTAAAGAGTGTTGAACAAGGACAAGCATTCTGTAAGTATTTGTTATTTGGATATTATTATCATTTTATTCTATTTCTCTTAAGTCTTTAGAGATACACTGTTACAGAACATTAGTACTGACATAGGTTAAAGGTCACACTCATTATCAACAAGGAGAATGGTTACATCATTCAAGAAAAGCACAAAAATCATGGTCAGATTGATGTGTGACTTTCAGCTGTGCTATTTAATAAATGAGAGTACCTGAACAAAGTACTTAACCTCTCTAAATATAAATATCATGTTTTGTGCCTGAAAATGTGGTCTGATTTCCTGTCCATGCTGTTTGGAGGATATATATATATATATATATATATATATATATATATATACACACACACACACACACACACACACACACACACACACACAGTGGTACCTCGAGATACGAGTGCCCTAACATGGGAGATTTTTGAGATACGAGCCGTTTAGTGAGCAATTTCTGCTTTGAAATATGAGCAACATTTGAGATAGGAGTAATTGCTCGGATCGGCCGGCTGCACAAGACCCACCAGTTTACCTCGACTTGAGCGTCTCATAGTTTCCCACGCCTCAAGGTTATGAAACAAATAAAACTCGTATCTCGAGGTACCACTGTGTATATATATATATATATATATATATATAGTAGCTACTTGACCATTTTTGTGAATAGTAGTTACATTTAGAAAAAGAAAACACAAAACAAAATACAACTTTAATGTTATTCATTAAATGTACAACTTTCAAAAAATTAAAAGAGCTTACAAATATGTAGCACAGATTATTAATTGTGTATATTTCCAAAGTTCTAATAAACAGATTCAAGATAATTGGAGAATGATATCTATACTACATTGAAGCATTCATCTTATATAAAAACTGCTATTTGAAATTTTAACCTTGCTATTTGGCTTTTGTAAATGTTTGCTTGCTTAAATAATAGGGAAAATGAGACTATTTCTCACTTCAGAGAGGCCATTAAAACTTCCCCGGACAAAATTATCTGTGCTGGTTGAGGTCACAAGGCCTTAGCACATAGAGACCCTTTAAGAACTTGCAAAGGGGTGGGAAACATTCCATATTTGGGAGACAACGAAGGTGAAAATATATAAATAGAGAAAATTTCTGTATGTTGGGGCCCAGAATTTGAGAAACATTTTCCTCTGGATTTGCACATAATAAATGTAACTCCAAACTCCCCGAACATTGTTTGATTATTCAGGTTCTCTATAACATTATTGCTTTCCTGAGATTCTGGGAAAACCAACCCATGCTTGACTTTTCAGCCTCTGGTGAGTAGACTGGGTTTGGGGCCCAGGGGAGCCAGATAGGCCTCTGGGAGGTGCCACTCTGCTGATTTAGCAGAATTGAACCAGGGGATTCCAGACCCTCCCGGACCTCAGCTCAGAACCTGGCTGGCATCTGGGAAGAGTGGATAGACACTTTTGGACCTGCTGACAGAATCTGTAAGGTAGGGGACCTGTCAGTTCAGCCCACTCCAAGTGAGTGGAAGAGAGAGCTTGATCACCTCCCAGGAAGCTGTAGCTTCCTCAGGTAAATTAATCAGGAATCAGGTATCAGGTGGACTGTTTAAACTGGGTAAATATCTGGTAGAAGTCAAAAACTCAGACTAGCTAGTATATAAATGTAAGACTCTAGAGGTGAGTGAATTCAGATTTGATTAAGGAATTATGAGTTCATTCTGCTGTTTGTGTATGAGAATAGCCAATTTGCTACCAAGAAGGGACTGGACACAGCCTTAATTTCTCCTGTAGTTTCTCACCAAGACGTTGGTTGAGAATTCTGTTCTGGGGCATGGGTACTGGGAGTGCCCTCAAGACCATCTGGGGAGTTGGGCATTGTTTCATTTATCTGTTCAGCTCCAATCTGGGCTAGTTTACTGAGTGTGAGTATGGATGTTTGTCAGTCTTGGAATAATTATCTGCTCATTAACTGGTCTATGTAAGGCCAAAGCTACTTTGTGCCTTCTGGCTATACACAGGAGAGTATTTGTTATCTCTTTCTATTGTTTAATTTGTTTAAAGAAAAGGCAGATCTGATGTGACAAGATGCAAAAGTCTTTAGCAGCTGCTGAAATTTTTTTATCTGAGTCTTTTGCTCTCTGTCAGAGAGGGAGTCTGCCCATTTAACTAATAAAAATTTCTCTCTAATTTTGTTTAAGTAAGGATTTCAGTTTGCTCTGATTTGTGAATTTGCTATATTAAATTGAAATTTGAAAGTCCTAGGGTTAATTTTAAGGTATAAATTTGTGACATTTCAAAGAACAAAGAACTTTTATTTATGGCTTTCTTATCTCTTTTTGTGGTCAAAGAGTTCCAGGGACAGGGCTTACAGCTTTTCAGGGCAGAGAGATTTACAGGCCCTGTCCCTGCCTGTGATGTCATAGTCCAACCTGAGCCATCTAAGGCTGAACTAAGGCTGGAGTTATTATTAACATGTTTATTTTATATTATTTATTTATTTAACCCTAGTTGTGTATCTTGTGTGATCTGCTGTCTTCTTTGTTATATGTTTTGTTTGACTTGCTGTTTTCAGTTATTAGGATCCTCATAGAGGACATAAACTGGTATTTCCCTTCCTCCCTCATGCTAATTCCTCCCTCATAGCATCTGTAAATGGATTAAAGATCTTTTCTTTCAGGAGGCTATCCAGGTTTTCAGTTCACAAGAAATCTCCCTACACACCTTTATCCTTATCCTCTATCTTTCCAGGCTGACAAAAAGACATTTTTCTCCACAGGTTGGACTTCAGCCTTCAAAAGGGAGGACTACTACAGTGGTAGTTTGTAGTTTTCTCTGAAACTCCCCCTGGTTCTATTTCTTCCCTCTGTAGGAATTGTTTTCCTCTGACTCACAATAGGAAAGGGAGACAAGCAACTGGACTGTGGAACAGGAATGGTCAGAGAAATCAAGAGTGGTGAAGAAGGAAGGTTTAAGATACTCTAGGGGCCTAATACCCAAGTCACTGCCAATGAAGCACTTTGCTATATGCAAAGCTATTTCTAACTGCAACTCTGGCTGTTTTGGACTGGCAGCTTAAAGTCAAAGACCAAAGGAAAGGCATTCTCCCTGGACCGGGGAGCCTTTAGGACTTTGAGATTATCCAAGAGAGGAGTCTGACTGAGGGATGGCAGAGACCCTATCGGGTTAGAAGGATCTAAGGCCACATGTTAAACTTATAAATTACAGCTTTCTAGGCAGATTTACAATCCCAGTTATGTAGGGGTTAAGCTGCCTGTTACAGCAAAACAACTTTCTCTTGTGCCAGAATAAATTTTAAGAAATTAAACAGGCTGTGTTTGTAGTTAGAAAGAAGAACTAGCCACCATGCACAGCCCTGCCAGTGGCCTGCAGAAAACTGTATAATAAACATAGATGATGCCTGTGTCTTCATGGACATGACTCCAGAAAGACAAAGAAAATTTTGCTTTAGTTAGAAGGTCAAGAATAGACCTTAGTCATCTCCCTAAGATATTTGTATAGCCCTACCATGTGTCATATATGGTAGCAGAAGATTTGGCTACCTAAGGTGGCCACAATGCCAATATTATACTTCATTGTGTTAATAATATAGCATTAACATTACAGATTTGAATGCAGTCGCCAAAATGGCAAGTGCCCAAATGGGCAAAAAAAAAATGCCTATCTGGTTTTGGTCTCTATTGAAAGACAGTTGGCAGCCTGTATACTGTCTTATAGGCCTGTGTGGCCATACCCATGTCAGGTGTGACACGAACCTCAACTTTAGGAAACTGGGGACGGCCTGTTTGGAACAGAGGGAAGTGGTGAGTACCAGCCCTTTGTTATAGGAATTACAGACCCCATGAGGTCCTGTGACATATGAAACCCTGTAAAGCAATAAAGTTCCCTTAGTCCTTTCTCAGAGGGCATGTAACCCCTTCCATAGACCATATGAAATTTTAAGGACAAGTCAAGTAGGGGAATCCTACTACTAGGACAGCTATAATTGTCTACTTGAATATAGACACATTTTGAATTTCTCCTTATCATTTGATGACAGTTATATTACTCTGAAGATTCCATAGAAAGGACTGACAAGGAAAATCAGATCTTAAAGCAGGTCAATATATTTTTCTCCTTATATAATTCCTCTGAAATTTGGCAATGCTTAATAAATCATGGCAATATATTTCTTTGCATAAATTCTATAAGGCCAGTTTCCAATAGTGGTTTTATTGACTGGAAACTTTGGAGTATCATGTTTTAAAGAGCCCTGTCTGAACTCTGAAGACTTGAAGCCAATAAGAGTACCAAGGAAAAGCCTGGTATCCTGCTTGGAAGCCCTGAAAATGGCTAGCACTGGAGCATCAGGCCCATGCCCTATCATCACTGGCAGTTGGTCAGAGTAGAATGGGAGCAATAAGAATGCCTCTGTGTTCCTGAAGAAGCCCCAATCACTCTTGGCTGCAATGAGTAGGAGGGCTACTGGATGGGCCTTGAAACCTAGGGTATGGGCCCAGGTGGAGTCACTGTAAGTGAGGGATTCACCTAACTCAGCAGATATTGCAGGCAAGGCCGGGCAGCAGCTGGATGGCTTGGCTTCCTAGCCCTACGCACTAAGATTAAATCATGAAATTCTGGCAAAGGTAGTTGGTTATCATTCTTGTCGTGTTTATGCAAATAATCAGGCCAAATTAAATGCAATAGGTAAATTGGTCTTGATTTGGCTCTTTTAATAAACATAAAGGTATTTTTAAGGAGAAAAAATATATTTCAATAGAGGTTATTAAAACAGAAATGTTTTCTTTCTCTTCCACCAGACCATTTATTACAGTTTGTCTCTGCCAGGTCACAAGCACACCTCCTTCTGTGCCCAGGCCTCATCGTCTCTCTAACATACAGGAAAGATCTCTTGGCTCTGAGGAAAACTCCATTCCTTCTCAGCATGAAGCAGCTACAAAAGAAATTCAATGCCCATTTTCTCTAAAAGATTTCAGAGCCAGGATCCTTGAGGTAATATATTAGGCAGTTAGACATAAGTAGAGCAGGGAAGATGGGCCAACTAGTGCTACCATATGTAACTAAGTCTTTCCACCGCTATGTATGTGAGACAAGTGGCATAGCCAAATAGGTATTCACCCACAGTCCTTAGAGAAGGCCAATGGAAGGCCTATTTGTCCAAAAGCCTTGACCCCTTTGCATTTGGATGACATCCTTTCCTCCAGACAGGAGTATCCACAGCTATGCTTATCAGAAAAGCAAATAAGGTAACCCTAAGGCAGTAACTAATCCTAACTACCCCAAATAAGATTAAGGCTTTTCTCTGGAACACAGTAGAGCACTGGATGTCAAATACTCGAGACATCCAGTTTCAGGATCTCTGGTAGACAAAAGAAAAATCAGTAACAATTTATACTGTTAGCAGGTCCACTTTTACAATGGCTCATGTACATAGTGCTTTTTACAAGATAAGGGGTCTCCACAGAAGCAAGAGGGAACCAGGACACAGATGAAACTGCCCGGGAGGCTGCCCTAAAACCAGTGGGGCCTCTACAGATTCTAGTGACTCTTCCAGACCCTGATCTACCCAATCTAGAAAAGTTATGAAAATCATAACTAGTCTTTATTCAAGTTCTTACAGACTTTACAGTCTACCCAGGAAGCAATCAAGAAGCACATCTGAGATGATTAGCCTGTACCAACTTCTAATCCAATTCATCCCTTTCACCCTAGTGACTCTGTTTGGGTACAGAAATTTGCCACCTAAGGATGACTGCTACCTGGAAAGGACCACCTCCGTGGCAGTCAAGGTCAACAGAATCCCAATGTGGCTTCATCACACCGGCTTATGACAGCTCAGAAAAAATAGAGAGTCCAAGACTTTTTGGACTCTCTAAAGATTACTCCTGGCCCTCATTCCAGGCCCTTATCTTACAAGTAGGCCCAGTAACTTTATTAGGCCGGTAATTAAAATTATAGTTCTTAGAACCTCCAAGCATTCTGGGCTGCAATGAGTAGGAGGGTTACTGGGTGAATATAACTCCCTTCTTGACAATGACCAAGAGTCAATGATTTGACTCATATATATAAAACCAGTGGGGAATGAAGAGTCCATCTTATATAAAAACTGATGTTTGAATTTTTAGCCTTGCTATTTGGCTTCTGTAAATGTTTACTTGCTTAAATAATAAGGAAAATGAGACTATTCTCACTTCAGAGAGGCCATTAAACCTCCCCTGGACAAAATTATCAGTGCTGGCACCAGGCCAGGCCTTTGGTTGAGGTCTCAAGACCTCAGCAGATAGGGGCCCTTTAATAACTTGCAAAGGGGTAGGGAACATCCCATATTTGGGAGACAAAGAAGGTGAAAACATAAATAGGGAAAATTCCTGCATGTTGGCCCAGAATTTGAGAAACATTTTTCTCTGGATCCCCAGGTAATAATGTTAACTCCAAATTCTCCGAGCATTGTTTGATTATTCTGGTTCTCTGTAACAACATATTGTAAACCATTACCCTCTTCTATGAGGAAGGCATGATATGCTAGTAATTTTTCTGTTAAAAATGTCATACATGGCCTGGCCAGCAAAGATCAGTGGTTGGTCATTGACCTAAAAACCAGGAAGTCTTGCTTCAGTTTTGGATCTGGGTATATGCCAGGTTTGCAGGCTCAATCCCAAAGGTGTGTGTGTGTGTGTGTGTGTGTGTGTGTGTGTGTGTGTATGTATGTGTGTGCGCGCGCGCTCGCAGGAGGCAGGCGATCAATGATCATTGGTGTTTCTCTCTCTCCCTCTCCTTCCTTCCTGAAATCAACAAAAATATATTTCATAAATTTCATACATGGATTATTTTCCTACCTTCTCAACAAAAACAAAGCTTCAGTTACTTAGCCTAATCAGCCCAAACTGGATCTGCTGAATGGGGACTCAGAGAGACCCTACACAGTTAATAGTAGGTCCTGGGCCTCTATGCTATCACAGACTCTGGAGCTGTTGACACCAACCATAAGCATGTTTTTGAAATTAGAGAAAACAAACAAACAACAGGCAAAAGGGGGAAAATAGGGAAAAGTAATTTCATGAATTTCAGTTAAACTTTTTTTTTTCTTGGATTTGTAAAATACTCCTATGTCCTGGAAATAAGTCATCTTCATATGAAACCACCTTGAATAAATCTTTTTTTGTTTGCTTTGGTTGTTTATTTATAAACAAATTATTCCTGACTATTTAAGGTAGTTTGTCTACATGATCATGTTTCAGTCGCTGCACATATTTGGAAAACCATGTCCTTTGCACGCAAAGGACATGATTTGAGATAAAGCACTGAAGATGCAACATTTATTCTGTTTAGTATTATGAGGGCACATGGTGCATAGCAGAAAGCCACAGGAGTAAAAGAAGTTAGGATGCACCTCATGGATTGTTTTATTTGCTATGCTAAGTTTGATTATTTTTTCCTCTAACAGGCAGGAATAGTGACATGAATAAATTTGCATTTTAGATAGACTTTTCTGGGAGCAGTATAGAGAAGAGTGGATAATGGTGCATGAGATTGGCAGAGATAGATAAATATAGACTTATATATAAGTCAAGTTATAGAAGATAAAGAACATTGGTTTATATATGTCAGAAAAAATAGGAACATTATTTTATTTATTTCTCACAAAAATCCCTTGAAATAACTATTATCATCTTCTGTTTTATACTTGATGAAAGTCTCTCATGGTTTAACTGGCAGCCTAAATTTGCATAGCTAGTCTGTGACCAATACTTATTTTGAATTAAAAATTCTCACACTTTCAGACATGCATCCTAGCACTATAGAAAATGTTAATACTCTGTTTCTTTATTTCTAGAGAAGGGTTGGAGGGGCCCACCCAACAGCTAAAAAGTACAGGGAGGGATTGGGGACTGGTTAACTTTTTAGCACTTTGATAGAGCCCTTTCAGAGTTTCATTTTATCTGATATTTAACATTGTGTTTCCACTTAAAATGTCACTTGGGAGGAAAAAAGAATTGGGGTCAGGATGGACTCTACTGCCCTTAAATAACAAATATGTAAATAAACCAAAAACTCAACAAAGTTAGGAAATCAAATTTTTGAAATCTACACACTAAATACTGCGATGTTTAAGCTGTTGTTTAAGTAAAATTTCTTAAAGCAGGCAATACAGAGAAAGGATCCTTAAACACTGTATACCTTCAAATTGAAATAGGTTGGCTTCCATGAGGGAAGGAACTAACATAGAAGAAAGAGACTAGAACCCAATTGTTAGCATAACCATTTTTCCTCAGAATGAATGTCAACAATAATTAAAGCTTATCCTTAAAACATTTAGGTTATAAATTAACCAAAAATATGCCTGATGTGTCTACTTTTGAGTGTTTTAGTAAGTGGGGTATTTCAGGGACATATTGGCTATGATAATATAGTCTTTAATGGAAAATATTTTTTCCTAGAAATCCAGGGATCATTGCAAATGTAGAGGAAAAACCTCAGTAAGAAGGAGAATGAGAAGAAGACCCTGGCACACTCTATTTGCGATTACAGTGGTACCTCGAAATACGAGTGCCCTAACATACGAGATTTTTGAGATACGAGCTATTTTTGCTTTGAAATACTAGCAACATTTGAGATAGGAGTAATCCCGTGGACCGGCCGGCTGCACACGACCCACCAGTTTACCCTGACTCGAGCATCTCATAGTTTCCCACGCCTCAAGGTTACGGAACGAATTAAACTCGTATCTCGAGGTACCACTGTATATTGTAACTGGGTCCAGTGCATGAATTGGTGCACCTTGAAAAGAAATGTGGGCCATGAGGCTGGTGGGCAGAAGGGTGAGTCTCAGCCTCTCCTGCCATGGCCTCCCAGATCCCTGTCTGCCCCTGTCTACTGACAGCCCTGCTCTTGCCACTGCAGCTCCTGTGTGCTGACAGTGCCAACCCGCTCATACCTACTGATGCAGAGCAATTGGGTCCAGCACCCTCAGTGGGTGCAAGTGGCAGCTGCTGCCCCAATTGTCCTTCAGAAGCAGGGGGAGGTAGAGAAGCCCTCAGAGGTGATGGGGGCCAGCAATCACTGCTCACACCTGCTGACATTGCTGAGCAATAGGTACCAGTGCAGAGCACTGGCAGCAGGTGCGAATGGTGGCTTCTGCACTGTCTGCAGGTGTGAACGGGACTGGTGTCAGGTATAAGCAGTGACTCTGATGCCAGAAGCAGGTGCGAGTGGGGCTGTCACAGGCAGTAGGTGCGAGAGGTGGCTGCTAGCTCTGATCACCCCTCAGGAGCAGGGAGAGGTGGAGAAGCCCTGAGGGGCAATTGGGGCCAGCACCAGGTGCCAGCAGTGGGGGCAAGCAGCAGCTCCAGCGCTAGTGCCAGCAGCCAGCAGTGGGTGTCAGCAGCGGCTCTGGCACCAGAAGCAGGTGTGAGCTGGGCAGGACTGTGGCATTGGAGCAAAGAATTATCAGTAACCACCTGAGGCTCACCCTGATGACAGCGACCGGTGCTTTGCCTTGGTCTGGTGCACCTGCTCCACCATTCCGCCGTGGTTGACTCTCTGCCACCTGCTGCTAATGCCCACCATGTTCCCCCTGGTGGTCAGCTCACATCATAGCGACTGGTTGGTTGTTCCAGTTGTTCCGCTGTTTGGTCTATTTGCATATTAGCTTTTAATTATATAGGATTATTATATAAGATGTTTCAGGGTAGCACTGTTCAATAGAAATAGTGATGTAAGCCATAAAAATAATTTGAAATTTCCTAGTAGCCAAACAAAAAAAGAAAGAAAAAATAGGTGAAATTATTATAACACTTTATTTGTTATAATACATTCAAAATATTATTCTAACATATAATTAAATACAATTATTAATAAATTATTTCACTTAGAATGTATTTAAATCTAGACATTTCATTTTTATTGGGAATTCTTGATCTGTATTTGATTCTATGAAATTTATAATTGCAAATACAAATTTACATGACCAAGCCATTCCAAACATGCTTAAGTGATTTTCAATAATGAAATCTAGTTTCATATTTTAAATTTGAACAAACTAAAATTAATCATTATTAAAAATTAAATCTCTCAGTCACACCACATTTCCAGTGCTCTATAGCCACTGCGGCCTGTGACTATTAAAATGAAAATGATCAAGAAGTGGAGTGCTCTAACTAATTAAATACTTTTGATACCAAAGTATGTCTTATTGTGAAAAATATTTCACATTTTTCTGAGCTCCTTTTTTTTTTTTTTTGCCTTGATCTAGCCAAATTATTGGGCATTTCATGGTCAAAATTTCATTTAAATATTTTCATTGTTGAAGATAATAGCTGGAAATACAGGAGGTGTAAAAGACTAAAACTTGAAACCAGAAAATGATAGAGCTTATTATCTGCTCATTTACTCTTGTTTGCTCTAGTAATCTTGGAATTTACCAGGTTGTTTTTTTTTGGAGTTGTTGTTGTTTTTTTTCCCTTTTTTTTCCCCCTCTTTCTTTTTTCCCCTATTGTTTGTTCTCTCCAAAAAAACTGGTGGCTAAATCACTTTTCCCGAAAGAGGTAATAGATATTCCTGGAATTCTATTTTAAGAGACTTGTTCAATCTATACTAATAAAAGTGTAACATGCAAATTGACTGAACGATTGAACAGCAGAACCACCTTGTGGACAACCTTCTGGATGACCATGCTATGACACGTACTGGTGCCAGGCCAGCCAAGGCATGTGAGATGCAATTGGTCAGGAGCCCGTACCAATGCCCCATGATCAACCTGCAGAGAGAGGCCCAGGCCACCGGCCAGTGACACTGTGGTGGGTGTGGGGGCCAGTTAGCAATTATCTGCAGGGGGAAGCCCAGGCCAGTAAAGCCATCACATCCCATGACTGTCGCCCTCATAGGGAAGTGACAGATGGCAGGGAAGGAGGGGCAGTGCTACACAGATGGCAAGCAGTGGCAGCAGAGGGGAAGGAAAGCCCCAATAAACCTGATCACTGGAAAGGCCTAAGAACCCTACACAAGCGGTCCTAGATTGAGAGAGGGCACAAGCCAGGCTACGGGACAACCCTCCACTCCCCATGCATGAATTCCATGCACTGGACGTCTAGTAAGTAAGATAATACATCACTTTGAATCCATATAGTCCTCTGATTTGTTTTTCTATTAACATAACTTTTTGTTTATAGAAAAATTGGGAAAGTACAGAGATTTCCATATATCCTACATCTCCCCCATTATCAACATCCTCCACCGCCAGAATATTATGTTTGTTATAGTTGGCGAACCTGAATATTTACATCATAATCACCCCAAGTCCATAGTTTACATTATGGCTTCCCCTTGGTATTCTATGTCCTATGGACTTGAACAAAGTTTAATGGCATGTAGCTAGTAATATGTAAAGTATTTTCTATGCTCTGGAAACCTTCTGAGCTCTGCTTATTTATCCCTCCCCTTCCTAAACTCCTGGCAAAGCCTATCTTTTTATTTTTCCATAGGTTGATTACTCTGGAATTATATGATATGTAGCCCTTTCAGGTCAGTTATGATCACATAGTGATATGCACGTAAGGTTCCTCCATGACTTTTCATTGCTTGTTAGCTCATTTCTCTTTAGCACTGAAAAATATTCCTTTCTCTGGCTATACCACACTTTGCATGCTCACCTTCTGTAGGACATCTGCATTTCCTCCAAGCTTGGCAATTCTGAATAAAGCTTCCATAAACACCCATGAGTTGTTTTTGTGGGGCTATAAATTTCATACCCTTTGGGTAAATGCCAAGAAGAATAATTGCTGGGTCATATGGTATGAGTATGTCTAGTTTTGTAAAAAAACTGCCCAACTGCATGTCAAAGGGGCTGTTCCTTTTGCATTCAACCGACAATGAATAAGAGTTCCTATTGCTTCACATTACCCAGAGCATTTGGTGGTATCATGTCCTTGATGTTAGCTATTCCAATTAGCCTTTTAGTGGAATGTAATTATTGGTATTTTGTTGTTGTGATTATTGCTGTTGATAATCCCACTGAAGCAAATGTTTTCATTGATTTTTAGAGAGAGTGGAAGGGAGGGAGGGAGGGCAGAAGAGAGAGAGGGGGGGGAGAGAGAGAGAGAGAGAGAGAGATAGATGTGAAAGAGACACACAGAATGATTGCCTCCTGGACACATCCTGACCAGGGCAGGGATGAAACCTGCAACCCAGATACCTGTCCTTGGCCAGGAATTGAACCCTTAACCCTTCCATGCTGAGTTTAATGCTCTAACCATTTAGATACATCAGCCATGGAGATTACTATATTACTCTTTTAATTTGCATTTGCCTAAATGGCAGCTGTTGTGAAGCATATTTCCATATACTTATTTTCCATTTGTATACCATCTTTGTAGATGTGTCTTGGGGTCTTTGACCTTTCTTAAAATCTGTGTTGCAGCCCTCTGATTTTAATGTGCTACTAGCTAGAATTTTTCTTAATGGGTATTATTTGAGACTATTATTGCAAAGTCAACATGAAGTTCAAGTTGGTAGATGGGAGTTATACTATTCCAGCTACTACTGTGTATTTCTGAAATCGCTGATAGGTCACTTTTTGGGCAAAAGTCATAAATAGAATTGGTATTTTAACCCATTCAGTCTTATCTCTGCTTTTTACTACAACCTTCTTTATATTCTTAACTTCCACAAAAAATAAGTTATGCAATTCTGGGTTATAAATGCCTTTGCAGAATTTTTGATTGCTAAGGTTGATTCTTCAAATATGTAGGTTTTTGCACAGCATACATTTTTTTTTCTGTGTAATGATCTTATTTATAAGTAAATAATTGAAGTAAAATCAATAAGGAAAAGTAGAGTTTATATCTCTCTGTCACATTCCAAACCCTTTTAAATGTTTATCTGGGAAAACTTATGCAATATTTATTAAAAATATGTGAGGGAGATAAAATTATATTCACTGTGCAAATGAGGTAAAGAGAAATTAACACCTTGAGGCAGCCTAAGCCAGCAATTGATGAATCCAGGGTTCAACAAGAATAATAACTCTAGGACTTCCACTCCATTAAAGGATGTGGAGCCCTGGCTTGTTGCATGAGTCCTGTAATAAATTAAAGCCATTCTCCAAAGTAGGTGATGATCTAACCAAAGAGAAACCTGCAACCTATTCAAGATGAACAGTTTAAAAACCAATGCAATTAAAGCAAATACTATAGAAACAATAATGAATAAGGGTTGATGATTGTAAGGAGAAATATATTGTTAAAAAAAAAAGCTTTTTGTAAAGTTCATAGTAGCTGAGCCCGGAAGGATGAGAGAAATTTGATTATAGGGAGGAACAGAGATGATATTCCAGAGAAAGTTTGAAGTTTAATAATAGTGAAGAAATATATGCCTTTGTAGGGCAGTTGGAGAGAAGAGTTGATTATAGCAGAACTACAATTTGGGAAAATAGTATTTTTTTAAATATATTTTATTGATTTTTTACAGAGAGAAAGGGAGAGGGATAGAGAGTTAGAAACATCAATGAGAGAGAGACATCGTTCAGCCACCTCCTGCACATCCCCTCTGGGGATGTGCCCCCAACCAAGATACATGCCCTTGACCGGAATCAAACCTAGGACCTTTCAGTTTGCAGGCCAAAGCTTTAGCCATTGAGCCAAGCCGGTTTTGGCGGAAAATAGTAATTTTAAAATAATTATAATCCAGATTTCCACAGAACACTTCTTGTGGGTACAGAGGCAGTATCTATTGTGCTTTCAATAGATTTTGTTTCTATCTAAGAGAACTGAAACTCACTTCCTAGCAGTCAGCAATTGTTACTGATCATTTATACAGCTCTTTTGCTCATGATCAACTGTTGTCTGATCTCACAAGATGTATCCTATTTTCCTCCTTTCTCAAGACAATCCCACTTGCTCTGTTAAATGTAAGCACATTTCACCTGGTCATTCCTCCTCCTCCTCTCCTTCTTCTTCTTCTTCTTCTTCTTCTTCTTCTTTTTAATATATTTTATGGATTTTTTACAGAGAGGGAGGGAGAAGGATAGAGAGTAAGAAACATGGATGAGAGAGACATCGATCAGCCACCTTCTGCACACCCCCTACTGGAGATGTGCCCGCAACCAGGATACATGCCCTTGATCAGAATCAAACCTGGGACTTTTCAGTCCGCAGACTGACGCTCTATCCACTGAGCCAAACCGGTTTCAGCTGGTCATTCCTCTTCTTAAGTAACAAACTCAAACCATCAACAAATGCTATGGCAGATCCATATAAACAAATAGTCCCGGGTAAAGCTAGAAGTACCTGAAATATGTGGATGGGATACTAATTACGCTAAAGCCCAAACCACAGCTGGACTTCCTTTGTGTAAGACCCCCCTCTTGGCCATTGACTTGAAAAATATAAGCTCTGAGAAACTTGGTATTTGATAAAAAAGATACTCATTTAGACCTGACTTATACAGGGCACTCTGTGATTTAAAAGGATAGAAAAGGGAATGCTGTGCATATTCAGAGCAGGACTAGACTATTTGGTATAAATTAAGATAAGGATTAGGCTTGTAAAGTAAGTTACAAACAAATATAGAGATAATTATCATATGATCTTACTCATCTGTGGAATATAATGAATGACATAAACTGATGATCAAGATCAGATCCAGAGAGTGAGAAATGTCGATCAAAATATCAAACCTCGGAGAAGGTGGAGGGTTGGTGAGAATAAGGGGGAGAGATCAACAGAGGGACTTTCATACATGCATATGAGCATAATCATTGGACATAGACAATGGGGGTGGGATGGGGCATAAGACGGAATTGGGGGGGTAATGGAAAAATAAGGACACAAGTTAAAAAAATAAATTTAATTTAAAATGTTATTATAATAAAACATTAAATCTAATCCATACAGTGGTCACCATAACCTTAAGAGAAATTGTTTCATGTGACAAAGATTTTTAAAGGAAACTCTGTAGCATGAAAATCATTTTGGAAGAAAATAAAGAGAAGTTTCCTTCAAATGTCATAGGGTTTGTAATTGAAACTTAATATATTTGGCCTCTTGAGCTAAGGTAAGTAATCTGTGTTTGTGCTTCCCTTATGAAGTTTAAGTTACAAAAAGAAATTGACAACCAGTTTGAAATTGAATTGCCATGGCCTATGGCAAAGAATATCCTTACATGATATTATTTTACAATGTCATTTAATTTTTGATATTTCACAACAGTATATTGTACAATTATCCCAAACAAAATTACAAACTAATTCTTTGAATGCTTAGCAGTAATTTAAAAAAAAGGACATGAAAGCATTTAATCCCTTTCAGAAGGAATTAAGACACTTGGAAGGTACTTGAACACTCTATACTGGCCCCTCTTTCCTCTTTTGCCAAGAGGGACCCTCTTCTCACAATCCAATGGCCTTCAGCTGTAACCTGAGCTCTCTATTCACGCTGAGGTCAAAGCCTCGAGGTGGCTAGTATAATGGATCTGTCTTTTGCCAAATAGTGTTAGCTGGGCCCTCTCTGGAGAAGGAACCTGAATTCCCCGAGATAAGTGATCAGTGCCAGGGCCCCGCCAGCAGGCGAAGGATCCCCAAAGCAGGTGCTGGGCATGGATGCCATGGGGGCATGGGCTACCATGGAGACAGAACGGAACCTCACAAGACCCTGTTTAGCACCGGAGGATGACTGGTTAGCCAGAGAAGGGTAAGATTCCTCAGGGAAGGAACATCCTAAGACAGGCACAGTCGCAGAGGGCTCATCAGGAGAGAACTTGGAGGTTAACAGAGGTGGAACACAGACCCTCATCCCCCCGCAATCTTGCAGAGGTGTGAACCCTCACCCCTTCTGAGGAAGGTTTCCTGCCCCCATGGCTACTTTGCTTCCCATGCGCAGCACAGATCAGGACCCAGGTAACAAACAGAAACTTGTGGAGAGCAGCTGTCCTATATCTAAATTCAGCCTAGCACTAGGAATGCTCAATGTCTACTCAAGAATGCAAATAAACCTTTCCACTAATATTTACAGGGTAATCTAAGATTGTTGGTAGAGTATTAAATTTGACAGTAAAAGAGTAATCAAGCTTTCAGATTAATTTAAATTGGCGAATTGAAATAAGTGAACACCCAAGAAAATGTAAGTGTATTGGACAAAAAGCTGTTTCTAAAATATTAATTAAAATTTCTATTGCTAGCTCATCTCACGGTAAAATTGCTTAACATGCAATGAACATAAAACAGGCATATTTGTGTGCAAAGAATTAAAATTTAAAGTTATCAAGATCGCGTTAAAATTTTACCAAATTCTCTATTAAGCAAAAAAAGGGAATAGTAGGATACTATTATGTAAGGAAAATATATGGTAAGTAAATTACATCTAGAAAGTTTTACTTTAGAAAATTAATTTCCATTTGTAATACTAACAGTAAGACACCCATGAAAAACACACATGGTGTCAAAATAAGCCAAAGGAAAATTGGGTAGGCAAAAATAAATAGGACCCCAAGTCAATTTTATAGAAAATATTCCTTTTTTATTGACTTTTGGTTGAGAATATGTTTATATACTTTCAGAAAACAACTTCAAGACCAAGTGGACTCCTGCAACAGAGGGGAACTGACAGGTCTGCTCCAACCACGAAGACAAGAGGAGAAGCAGTCCAGAGATAATTCTAAGGGTTAGTTTGTGACTTTATATTTAGGCAACAAGTCACATCACAGAAATTTTGAATGTGACCCAAACTATGCTTTACCAAATTTTATTTGATGTCATCATAAAGTAACATTTTAAAATGTTAAAGTTATTATTTAATGGGTGGGGAAGAAATATGAGGCAATAGGAATAATTTATCCCAATACAATCAGAATTTACGATGTACTTGTTTGCATATAAAGTTGTCCATGATGTCATAGGGACCTGACAGTTGACCATAGAGAAACTCTTTCCTGTAAGTATTCAAAATCAATAGTTCAAATTCAGGCTTAACGAGTTCATTTTTTGCAATAGCAATTATGCCACACTTTTGTATAAGAGAACTGTTAGACTATTTATCTCAAGTCTCATCTTTATTTTGTCTGTGAAAATAGAGCCCGAGAAATAATTATTAAAAATCATGAGATAGTTATGTGTCTGTCAAATTCTGGACCAAACCCTCATAATTTCAAGAGATTATATATTTTAAAATATACTAAACTTGCAGCTATTATTATCCAGTACATTAAGCTGTTGTTCTTTAATTCTCTATGACACAATTTATTTTTCTCAGTTCAGATATAAGAATAGCCCATATACCCAAATCAAAGATCCTGGTGCAATTTTTCAGGTGAGGACTACTAATGAAATTAATTTTCTGCATTGGATGATATCATAATAGTATATTTTCAAAGCAAATGCAAACAAAATCAATAAAAATATTTACTACATATATCCAACATATAGAATATTGCCCTTGCCTTAGATAGAATACTATAGTGACATCTATGGCAATTGCATATCAATAAATTCCTGACTTTAATGAGTATATAATCTTACTGTGAAGAAATAATTTAGAAATATGAAACAAAGAAGACACTAAATCCTATTTATATCCACAAATTAGGTAGAACATGAGTTCCAGAAAGTACTTTTTATATGGTTTAAGTAGATTCCAGAGGGAGTTGCCTTGAGAAATTCTCAAAAGTTGAAGAAAAATTTTATAGGGAAAGGAAATGAAGAGCTGAAGAAGAAAGGAAAAGAAAAAGGTAGATAAGAAAGGAAAGAAAATAAAGCAACTATTTTTAGTACCTGCTGCACCATAATCTCAAGTATCCAATGTAGATATTACGATTTTGAAACTTAGCAGATCAGATAAATTGTCAAAAGTCATACTGCTGGAGAGTGATTAAGGCAAGGTTTGTGCTAGAACTGCCAAGTTCTTTTAATTTATTACACTAAAGTAGAGATAGGTAAGTGATTTAATTGAATATGAATAAACTATACTTTAAGCTCACATAATATTACTACTCAAAGTTGTATAAATAAGCCAAAATATTATTGATGGCTGCAATAAGGACTCAACAAATTTGTACCTACTTTATAATAACTATCTAGATAAAGAGATAGAGATGATAGATCAAGATATGAAATTTGTATGCTAAAAAGCAAAGTCATTACATATATTAATTTTATAAATATGTACAAAAAACATTCAAAGACATAATGAAAGCAATTGTGGCATAAAATTTTAGCATAAGAAAAGCAAACAGCACGACAGTAAAGATATGCTAGTGAGAGAATTTCATGAAGAAGAAAAGTTCTTTATGATTGGAAGTTATGATCATAAGATTATAAAACCATCTTAGAGCAACAAGAAAACAAAGTTGACAACACACCTTTTATTTTTTATTAATCCTCACCTGAGTATATATATTTTTTCCATTGATTTTTAGAGAGAGTGGAAGGGAGAGGGAGAGGCAGAGAGAGAGAAGCATTGATTCAAGAAAGACACATCAATTGGTTGTGTCCCACATGCTCCACAACCAGGGCCAAGTATCCAGTCTACTACAGAGGTATGTGTCCTTGACTGGAATTGAACTTGCAACCCTTCAGTCCAGGGGATAATTGTCCCGACCCGCGGGTTAAGTCAAGGAGGACCCTAGAGGGGGAGTGGGGATGAAAGGGACAAGAGACACAAGGAATGGAGACAAGACAAAGTTCTGATCAAGTCTTGTTTATTCAACAGTAGATCGGGGTATTTATGGGGAGAAGGGGAAATGAGGAAGTTAGCGAAAATTCCTAGCCCTAAGGCGAAAAGCCTGGCTTTTGGGAGATAGGGAAAGAGATAGGGTTTGGGGTAATAGAAACCTAACCTGAGGTTAGTGCTAATGCAGGAGATAGGGAAAGAGATAGGATTTGGGGTAATAGAAACCTAGCCCGAGGTTAGTACTAATGTGGGTGGCGCTTACTACAAAATGACTATCAAGCACAAGTTTCCCACAGATAATGTTCTAACCACTGAACTATCTGCTATGACAACAACACACATTTTAAATGGTGATGGAAGGAAACTTGACTTGGGATAGTAAACAAACAATACAGTATCCAGATGATATATTATAAAATGTACACCTGAAACCTATATAACTTTGTTAATCAGTGTCACTCCAATAAATAACACACATTTTTATCCCTGGTGGTCACTTTGAATGTTGAGAATACTTAGCACAAGTTAACAGGATGTAGAAATATATGATTAACATTTTAATTCCCAGAATTTAAAAATCTTGTGAAAAGTAAAGAACAAGGTTTAAAACTAATACTACAATTTTTATACATATTTAATAAATACTTAATAACAAAGTTAAATGAAATATAATAACATGCACAACTGACTAAAGTACCCTTACCCTAGAGATTCATATAACATTTTCTGACTTTATTTTTAAATAAAATATGCTAACAGGTCATTTTAAATGGAAACATGAGATCCTAATGCATGGTTTGGAATGAAGCAGCAATGCTTCAGAACTAAGAAAGTTACCTGGATGTTGAGTTAGAGCAGTGGTTCTCAACCTTCCTAATGCTGCGACCCTTTTATACAGTTCCTCATGTTGTGGTGACCACCAACTATAAGATTATTTTCATTGCTACTTCATAACTGTAATCTTGCTATTGTTATGAACTGTAATGTAAATATCTGATATGCAGGATGATTTTCGTTGTTACAAATTGAAAATAATTAAAGCATAGTGCTTAATCACAAAAACAACATGTAATTATATATTGTGAAATATTTATTTCTAATTACAAATAAATGAAATTTTGTCTTGAATAGTGGTATAGCATGGGCAATAGTCTTCATATGACAACAGTAAACTATATTGTTACACTTTGTTACACCGAGGAGCAGTCTGTTCGTTCTTAAGACCATGGGAAATATGTGTTTTCTGATGGTCTTAGGCGACCCCTGTGAAAGGGTCCTTCGACCCCCAAAGGGGTCGCGACCCACAGGTTGAAAACCACTGAGTTAGAGAGAACTAAAAGGGAGACAAAAGGAAGTCAAGCAACATGGGTGGTGGATCGAGAGTTGCTAGAAAAAAAAAATTATCAAAGAGAAATTACATTCCTGGTAGTGACTTAAAGATCACTTGCATCTAATATTAAAATTAACAGTAGTTTTCAAATGCAGCCTAACATCAGCCATGTGTACTAAGCACACTCATACCATGAGTTGATGCCCTTGAGGGGCCTATGGTCCAAACTGACCCAGGCACTAGAAGTGAAACTCTAGTAAAAATAAGACTAAGCAAGAAGAAGTACTGAAAATCAGAGCATGCAAGCCTCTGGGGATTTCCAAAAATCTAAAGAAGGGCTTGGACTTCCACTAGTTATGGGAAGGAGGTTAAGAACAATTTTATGTAAATCTAATCTTTAAGCTCTCATATAGTTTATATTTGAATAGAGAAAAACATACACACACATCTCTCTACCCATTTGTATATCTACTTTGGGCTATTTAAGAGGAAACTAATTCCAAATACTGTTAAAAGTGGTAGCTTGCTATTTCCTTATTTTATTCAAGCAAATTAAATTACAATCAATGTTTGGATTTGTTATAAGGAGCTAACATTTTTTACAGGGAACTTGTATACTATTCCAATTTAATCTTCATTGTCACTTTGTTAGTTAGATGTTACTACCTATTTTTTTTTTTAAGGAAGTAAAGCTCAGAATGTCTAAGTGTCATGACTAATATAAATGAAAAATTTGGTGGTCAAATTTAGGGTCTCTGATATTGATATCTTCATTATCCTATGTTGATGTCATTGCCTCTCTTGACGTCCTACTTGGCCTCACTTTGCTTTATTCTATATAGAACAATATATGATGATCCTTAGAAGCTGCCATTTCCTCTACCACCAGGTCTGTTTTATGTCTTGGTTACAGTCCAACTGTCATTCAACTGCCTATGATTTCCTGAAAAATTATTTAACTCAAGTCTGAATTTCTCCAAAATTGCCAGTGTCCTTGACTTTCTTATTTAGGACTGGAGGGGTGCAGGCCAGGCTGAGGGAACCCAGCCATGCATGGATTGCACCAGGCCTCTAGTATGCATATAAGATCTTTGGTTAATCTCTTCCTGCCCTCCCCCCTTCCCCCTTTCCTCTGAGATTCTTCAGTCTGTTCTATGTTTCTATGTCTGTGTTTCCCACTCCTGTGTTGAGTGTCTGCCCCCTGGTGTTCAGTGTGCATCATAGCTACTGGTGGGATGGTCAAACATATATAAATAGATATAGATTAGATATAGATAGATGAAATATAAGATGATATAGATATATAGATATAGATAGATATAGATGTAGATATAGATAGATATAGATATAGATAATTTTCTTCTGAAAGCAAACTTGTTCCCACCACAGGACCTACTAACTGCTTATTGAATTAGTTGCCTCTAAAAAGTTATCCTCTGCATTCATGAGGGGATAATAAATTAAGCAGAAGGCACTAAAAACCCTCCAAGACCTTTTCCTCTTACACAATATTCATGTTATACATTTACTCTAACATTGGCCTTCAGATGTTTTTTTATTGTTGTTGTTGTTTTTTTAACCCAAAGGGCTTACACATTAAATAAGGCAGGTCTTAATCTTCATTCAATACCTAGAAACTATATAAATGGGGGCATCTGACAAATGAAAATCTCCTTCACCTTGGGTACCTCTGGATGGCTAAGGTGAATGTCTTTTTGGGAAAATTAGATAAAATTAATCCAAAGCAAACAACATACTCAAACTGCAGTTACAGGTTCATTAAACATGATCTGTTTTGGGACGATTTCTTATTTTTCATTTTAAATAAATAAAATGTATTAGGTAAATTTCCAAATCTATTTGGAAAAATGTATAGATATTTCTGATAACGGTTGATAAAGTAAATATAAGGTAGATTTTCATAAAATTCTGACAAAATAACATTTAGAAATTAGTGTTTTGTGTATCTGATGTCCTAAAATTTAAAATATAGAAAAACAGAGCCTAGTTAAATGTGTAACTTTGAACAATAAGCTGCATGTCTATTTTATACAGAAATCATCCTAACAAAGTTTTTTTGAATAGAAATCCAAATTAGTAGGGGAAGAAATTCTAGAACATTTTCATATGTGACCTTTAGTAAATGTGTTTCATGAAATTTGATTCCATAAATTAATTTAAAAGGACTTAGTTTGGAATATGTTGCTGAAGAGAGGAAAAAGAAGTTTCTAGGCTAAAAGATAAGACTAAAGGGCAATGAATAAATCAATCACAGTGATAAAATGTCAAAGAATATGAGTCAGAATCAGCATTGCTGGAAGATAAAGTCAGGTGTTATTGAACATCTCCATTAAAACCTTAGAAAAGAAAATTGATTGACTTTGGGAATTGGAGTTGGTTTCTACACAAAACTATTTAAACAACACAGATGCTAGAGTTGAATTATAATGCACTCCTTTATTTTCAAAAGTAGAAGAAATTGTATTTCTCAATAGAAACTTTGCAGGCCAGAAAGGAGGGTCAATAAATATTCAAAGTGATGAAAAGCAAGGATCTACAACCAAGATTACTCTACCCAGCAAAGCTATTATTTAGAATCAAAGGACAGATAAAGAGCTTCCATACCAAAAAAAGGTAAAGGAGTTCATCACCATCAAACCAGTATTATATTCTGATCCAAACTTCAGCATGGCAAGTGGTGAAATTTTACAAAATAATTGTAAGTACTCACCATCTAAACATTAAAATAAAAAGAACTCCTGGAAAAAAATTAACTTCAAATCAATAAAAAGAAATACTGAAAGACAATTAGAAGGGCTGTGAGTGTTGCCTTGACATTGTTGCTTACTCATTCTCATTCTAACTAATCAAAAAATTTTCTGTAAATATGGAATAGCCTCCCATATTACTCTTTGTGTTCTTAAAAAAAAACAAAAAAACATTTTCCTTAGGTGCTGAGCTAGACCTGTTTACTATGCTCAGGTATTTATATTCCAGCTAGGGAGAAAGCTATCTTTAAGTTGTGGATACACTTAATCACATATGTGTGGTTTGACAAAATTCTTTAGTTTTTATCTTAATTAATACCCAAAAATATTTATAAAGTTACAATAAATTAGAAAGAACTACATAGGTATGTGCACTACTCAGTACACTCTTTAAGTAGCTCTTTAAAGGGAGATATGTTAAATTGAAGTATTTTTTCTTTATTCTGGAGGATACTCAGATTTTCTTCCTCATGGAAAACAAACAGAAACACAGAAAAAAAAACACCCACAATCTTGCATATGACCTTCAGATTTTGGTAGTTTCCACATTTGCAATTATGTTTGCACATCCATTGGTTGAATATGTCAGATATAAGGAATCACACAGTTATTCCAAAAGCAATGTTGCCTTTGGCCCAGCCAGTATGGCACAGTGGTTGAGCATCAACCCATGAATAAGGAAGTCAAGGTTTGATTACTGGCTCAGGTTGTGGATTTGGACACCAGGAAGGGGTATGCAGAAGGCAACTGATCAATGATTACTTCTCATCATTGATGTTTCTCTCTTTCACCTTCTACCATCCTTTCTGAAATCAGTAAAAATATACATTAAAAAAAGAAGTGTTGCCTTTTAAATAATAATGTATAATTCTTATAAAATTAAAAAAAGCTCACCTTTTTTCTGATTATGTGAATGCCACAAGATAAATTATTAGTTCCTTGAATCAAGGTTGTTCTCTTGGAGAAGAGTGTTGCCTCCATATTAATAGAGATGTGAGGGAAGCATAATTCTAATATCTAAAAACATTACATCTATATTATAGTAGCATGCAAGCAACTACAAAGTCTGAATAAAATTTTATAAAAAATTATACAGAGAAGTAGAAGAGATAATAAAAACTTCTTTGCTCCATTGTATATTCTCAAGAGAAGTTTCATTATATCTTGACAAGCAACCCAATGAAAAAATGGACAAAAGACCTGATAGACACTTCTCCAAAGCAGACATACAGATGTCCAAGAGACATATAAAAATGTTTAAAGTCACTGATCTTCAGAGAGATGCAAATTAAAACAACAATGAAATATCACCTCACACCTGTCACAATGGCTACCATCAACAAATTAACAAATGACATGTGCTGGCGAGGATGTAGAGAAAGGGGAACCCTAGTACACTGCTGTTGGGAATGCTGACTGGTGCAAACATTATGGAGTTTTGCTCAAAAAAATTAAATATGAACTGTCATTTGTTCCCACTTCTAAAAATATATCCTAAGAAACCGGAAACACCAATCAGGGAGAATGTACATAGTATGTACTCCTCTGGTCATAACAGTGTAATTTACAATAGCTAACGTCTGGAAACAGCCCAAGTGCCCATCAGTAGATTAATGGATAAAAAAGTGGTAGTAGGTACATGTACACCAGGGAATACTATAAGGCATATAAAAAAGAAGGATCCCTTAATCTTGGAGACAGCATGGAGAGACCTCGAGAGTATTATTCTAAGTGAAATACACTAGTCAGAGAAAGATAAGTATCACGTGATATCATTCATATGTGGAATCTAATGAACAAAATAAACTGATGAACAAAATAGATCCAGAGACATAGAAGTATGGAACAGACCAAGGAATCTCAAAGAAAAAGGAGAGTTGGGTGGGTGGGAAGTGATCAACTAAAAAACTTGTATTTATAACCCATGGACACAGACAATAAGGTGGTGAAGGCCTATGGAAGGAGGGCAGGAGCAGACTAAAAGAGGTCAATAGGGGGAAAGGGAGAACATATGTAATACTTTCAATAATAAAGATTTAAAAAAACAAATGAAATGAAAACTTATCTGACATACCTTGTGATTGTCATGTGTTTAGCTTGTAAGAGAGCTCTAAATTAATTCTGGAAGATTCTCAGGATTAAAGCTCCATGAACATTCATTTTAAAATCAAACATTAACATTTTTTAATTGATCTATTATGTTCTTAAGGAAATACCATAAATTGGAGGAAATGTGTTAGCAACAGTTTCAGTTCTCATCATTGTACATTAAGAGTTTTAAAAAATGTTTTTAAATGATTGATTATTTAATGCAATAAATCACTCATTCTTCTTTATCACCCATTCATTACAAAATTGTTGCTTGTATGGATATAACTCTAAGTAACAATAATTATTGAACATGGGTATCATTTCTTATGCACAAGAAAATAAAGAAAGATACTTTAACAAATATAAAAAAAATTTGAAATAAGCAAATATTCTTTGTAAATTGATTATTTCAAACTAAAAAAATAATAATTTTCAATAAATAATGAGAGGCAAGGAAAGTGAGAAGTTTGAAAGTTATTGTTTTATGATAAGCAAATATGTGATTTTAACATAGTCACAGTCACAAAGTACCCTTCTAAATGTATCCAAGGGATTTGCATATTTAAGGAATTATAAATTATTGAAAAGTGCTCAGGGACAAATTGGCTAAGAGTGGATGTTAAGTGAGCAATCAGCATCTGTCACACAAAATAGCTCAGAGCCAAAAGTAAATTATTTTCAAAGTGAAATTGAAGAGTCAATTGAATGGCATACCATTGTGTATCTTCTGCCAACTCATTCTCTTCATGATGAACATCATGTTGGCAAATGAATGGACTGCTTCAGGCAACCTTAGAGACTTTTAACAATAGAATTGTATGTCACAAATTGAACATGTTGGTTTCCTTTTTCTGTGATTAAAATTGATCATAAAATAATTCATTATATAAGGTTTAAAGCTATTATAAACATTTTTAGTATTTTTGATCATGAAAGATCATGACAATAAATTATATTTCAAATTAGCAGTAGCCTAAGCAATTTAGAATCTTTAGTACTAGGAATACATTTATAAGTAAATGGAGTAACAAATTAACAATGCATTAATTTAATATTGTAAGTGTTTTTCTTTAACACCAGTTTAAATGTGATATAGATTCATTTTGGAGTAGAATGCCAGGGAACAGTGAAGTGGGACTATAACAATAAGCTATATTTAGAAAGACAGAGACAAAACAGAAAATGAAGCAATCATCAGAATAACTTTGTCCCTGAATAACTTAGGGATTCGGCCAAGTTTTGTCAGTATTATCTATGAGGGCATTAAAATATTGCATATGTGTGTGTGTGTGTGTGTGTGTGTGTTGAGGCTAAAAAAGAGAACATTTAGCTATCCCTAGGCTAATCCATGATGATATTGTCAAAATAATACTGAACCAGAAGGGAAAATAAATTAATGAAAGTAGAATGGTTGAAAGCCAGGAAAGTAAATCAACCAGTGGGTCAAATTAGAGGAACTAAAGAAAAGATTTAAAGGAAGCAAAAGATGGTGAGAGTGATATACATGAAAGCTTGGGACATAATTCTTCCATGCTACTTAATATCAGGAATCACTTTTGTATAGGAGAGTCACAACTTTCAGTGAACGCATGGGAAAGTTTATGCCATTACATAAACCTCAAGGACACGTACTTCATAAGGCTGTACATGGCAAGTCTGCTGCCTCACTACCATTGCATGCCTTTGAGGCTATATCTTCATTATTTAATTCTTATATTAAAATGGCAATCCCTTATTTCTTCGGTATGTTTGATATGATGGATTGGGAATATTTTGAAGCTATACATATATGATTTTGTGTCATTAAAATTTAATAATTAATTTATACAATAGACACCAACTTTGTAACAAACATTTCCATTGAATAAGAACTCTTTCCATTTTAGGAACTTTAAGTGCCTTTCTGCTCTCTCATAGAAAAAAAAAAAAGGTAAGAGAACTAAAAGATGGAAACTATTGTCTAGAGTCACATAACTTAAACTGCTCCTCTAGGATCCATTCCCAGGTTTGTGTTCCGCCAGAGCCTAGGCTCTTGACTTTATTTTTATCTCAATGCTCAACAGAAATTGGATTAAAAATGTGAACAAATCCAGAATCCTTTGGTATAAACCTTGGGAAAAAATATCCAGAACAAGCAATTAAGAATATGAAAACCTTCTCCCACATGTCCTAAACGGAACAAAATTACTCAATGACAAGACCATCTAAGAATACCCTTTGATAAGAGCTGTGTCAGAGACTTCCTCAGGGTAGAACTGCTTGCATTGTCATTCTTCTTTTATTTTTTTATTCTTTCTTTGAGTGAACTTCAACATGAAAATGTGCACCCTGTGTTTAGATATATAACTCTAAGAACAAAATTAGGGAGGCCAATTTTTCCCTTTGGGTGTGAGCCTTTTTCTGTTTTAGCACTGAAATTTCCATGTTCCTGGAACACACTCAGAAACTTGTATATGCCCTGACTGGAGATCAAACTGGTAACCTTGGTATATGGGGATAATGAGGTATCAGGTCAGGGGTATATCAGATTTTAAATGAAAAGCATCAAAGAGGCTGGATGGTGCTTTCAAGTTCATGTAGTTCAACTTAGTGGCAGTTTACAAACTTTGACTCAACTTATTCTACAATCGTAGAAGTCAACAAATGTTAGAAGTCAACAAATAGAACTGGATAAAGAACATTTGGTTTTTGGACTTCAAAAATAATATTTTTCTTCCTCTTGCCTATATTATGTAGCAAACTCCTCAGACCACAAACATAGAGCTTTGTCTCTAAGTTAGTGGAATGGCCATAATCTCTTCCTCCTTTGAAATTTTCTCTCTGCATCTTCTTAAAAATACAAATTTCAAAAACATTTTAACATTCATGTTTTGCTCTGTGTATGAGTATGTGAAGCAACTGGAATTGCTTTCTCCATGCAGGAAAACAAAACAAAATCATAAGACTTGTTTTAGAATGCTGGGAGAAGAAAGGGGAAGAAGAAAGGAAATATGATTAAGACAGTGAAAATATTTGGTAACATTTGAAGAAATGTTTCAGCGGAAGATTATTCTTCCTTATTGGACAGTAACACATTCATAAATCTTGATGCTTATCAGAATTTAAAGATGTAGAGGTACAGCCAAAAGTCTTTAGGGAATAATTTAATGTCATGAAGAGAGACTAAGAGCCCATTGATTAAAGATATATTTTTATCCTTTTTTCTTTGCATATTTCTTTTATCATTTTGTAAATCAGAACAACCACATTAAATGATTTACTCTCTTCATAAAAATACCCACAAAAACCCTAATCCTATGAAGCACAAACCTATTTCATTGCAGAGGATACAGCTGAGATGTATGATGTAAGTAACTACATGATTTTATAGAGACAACAGTTGATTAATGCTCCCATGGAGAGTTTGTATATCTTTTTACTAGATAAAGGATTTCTATATTATTTTATTATTCTTTTTTATTTCTTTCAAGTCATTGTTTCTAAGAGCAATCATCTTTGTGTGACTTTCTTTATCTCTATATATTTTATTAGCACAGTTTGAGTTATTTGAGTGCTTCTTTTGAAATACATACATATATGTGTGTATGTGTGTGTGTGTGTAAATATTATTAACCAACTGTATACATTTCAAGCAAAATGAAATTCAGAAATCAAATAAAAATACCTTTATTTCTTACATCAAGAAAAATAAAACCCCATTAAATACTTTTACTTGGTTTTGCAGTTTGTTTTCTTCATTTAACATGATATTATAAACTTGTTCTCAAGTCAATAACACACATACATACAAAGATGAGGAGTGACTGCATTGGGTACATACAATATGAATATCTGGCAGCATTAGAATACAACCTGTGGCTTGTGGTCTTGAATTTAAAATGAGATGAATCAATATGGCTGTGTTTTTTTCCCTCCCTCCCCTCTACACTCATAAACATAGACTCATCTTGGTACAAGAATGGAGTGTAAACCCTCTTGAATTTAGTCAGAAATTGTGGTTTGGGAAAGAAAATTGGATTCATTGATGGGGATAATATTCAAGTAGTAGGTAACGAAATGATTGATGTAATTTAGTGTAAATTTTAGGCTAATTAAGGAAAATTGAGGACATCTAGAATGTGAGTGACTCTGAAAATCATTTAACCAGAGTCATTGATTGTTAATATCAAAATCCTACACAGTGAAAGTGGATAAAACAGAGATACTAGTTGTAGAATACAAGGTATAAAGTTAAGATGAATTGATTGTTAGTATTGATAACATGACAAGTGTAAGTTATGTCTGATGAAGTGATATAGAGGTTATGATTCTTTGAAATTGATGATCTCAAGGATGTGGCAAGCATGACTATAGAGGAGAAAATCTATCTAAAATTGAATAGAAACAGACAAGATTTAACTAAGATAACAGTAGTATTGGTGAGTCAATGGGTATACATTTGAATTAATTAAGAGAAATGGCCAGGTTGCTATTATTTTATGGTAACATTGGTGGGTAATAAGTGACATAATATATATGGATACATTTTTAATTTATTTTTAATTAATTTATTGGGGTGATATTGGTTAATAAAGTTATATAGGTTTCAAGAGTACAATTCTATAACACATCATCTGTATATTGTATTGTGTGTTCACCAACCAAAATCAAGTCTCCTTTCATTGCCATTTATTCTACCCCACTTTCCCTCTGATAATCACCATCCTGCTGATGTCTGTGTCTATGAGTCTTTTTCTTTGCTTAATCTCTTTGTTATGCCCAGAGTTCAGGGTCCCCAATAATCAACCACCAGGGAGCCTTTTTCTGATGCAAAAGCAAAGAGTCTTTATTCAAACCTGTGTTTGGCTCCCAGCCTCTTTCTGGCACAGCAGCAAGACGAAAGACAGAGCCCCGGAAGGACAATGGGTTATATGGGGTTGGTTATTTGGGCGTACTTAGGGAAGTGAGGTGGGTTATAGAGATTGGTCACAGTTTTCTGTGGCCTAGCCTTATTAAGACCCTCGCTGTATTCCTGGAGCTTCATTGGTCCATTCGGGCGGTGATTGGGGAAGTTAGGACATTGCTGGCACCTATGGTCACTCCCAGAAAAGGGTGGGGGTTTAGGCAGGGGACCCAGCCCTATAGGAAAAGATGGAGGAGAGTTCGTTTCTGTTTTGTCCTTTCATCTTCACATTTTTTTCCCGTCTCTCCTTTGCTCTTCCCTCTGACAACTTTCACACCATTCTTTGTATCTTTGAGTCTGTTTCTATTTTGTTTTTAATTTGTTTTGTTCATTAGATTCCATACATAAGTAAAATTGTATGGTATACTTCTTTCTCTGACTGATTTATCCACAAGGTTCAGAACTATTAATTTATGGGAAAGAATGAAGAAACAAAAATCTTTAAACAGAAGAAACATATACCGACTGCACCTCCAAGTTATATGATACTAAGGATATAAAGAAAGATAACAAAATAAAACAAAACAAAACTAAGAAGCCCCAAATCAGATGGCAAAAGGCAAAGCAACAATTTTTTTGAGACATAATAAGATGTTTTATGCCTCTCAGACACAGATGATGTCATGCTTTTCCTCCATCCTGGAATATTAATTTATCTATTTCTTCACTTATTGGCAAAATATTGGATGTCTAGTAAGTGATAGCATCTGAGGATATAGCATTGAATAAATAAAAGTCATTGCTCAACATGGTCATGCACACCAGTGTTGGAGACAGATAATAAAGAAATAAACAATTAACTATAATATAATCATGATAAGTAAGGGCTGTGGAAGAACAATAGAACAAAGAATAGAAAATACAGTAAGAATTTGAGCAGCTACTTGTACAGTGTAGACACAAAAAGCCTTTCATATTTGGAATAGAAATAGAATTCAGAATGAATTAAGAGAGCAACTCCGGGTACCATATGGAGTAAAATTACTCTGGCACAAGGAGCAAGTTTGAACAAGCACTGAGACCTGAAGTAGAAATAGATGAGAGTAGTTATAGCAAAGAGGGTTGGCAGTGATTACGATAGAAGGCTAAGTCAAAATGGTAGTGAGGTACAAGATCATGTTGACTCTTGTCAAAAAGAAATTGCACCAAACAACTGTTTAAAGGAGTAAGTCTTTATTCAAACTATTGCAATAGTGGAGAGATATATAATTCAATTCCACTGAAGCATAAATTAGAATAAGTTTTAAGTAGGAGGGTGAACTAGAAGCAAAGTACTATAGGATGTCTAAGGTAGATTGTTCAAGTTATCAGGCCATCTATGTTTGCTAACTGATACTAATGGAAGTCAGGCTCCAACCCTCCACTGAAGCTGCAAAATAGGGTCTGTCTCTTCCTTGATGGTTAATGTTAAAGGGATGGCTCCCAGGTACTTAGAAAAGGCATTCCTGGGTTATAAAACCAACAAAAGCCCAGGAGGTTTCTAGTTCCAAGAAGTAAAGAAGTAATTTACAATACAAGTTTTCTAAAGTAAACATTCTAAGAAAAAAGATGTTAGGGGCCTATAGTCAGAAAGTGGGTAGTCTAAAGATTAGCTAAGCTCAGGGGAAGGAGAAGGTTTTAGTCTTACAGGCTATGTAAGGATTTTGATTATATTTAGAATGTGCTGAGAAGGAAAATAAAGTTTTGAATAAGGAAGAGATGAGCTCTAATTACACTTTAAAAATGTAACAGTGAACAATATACAGGCAGTCCTTGGGTTACATCGGATTCGACATACGTCATTTTGTGGTTGTGTTTCCATCTCCCATTTATATATATATATATATATATATATATATATATGTTCCATCCTTTCGACGTATGTGCATATGTGCTTTATGTTTTTTGTTATTTACCACAAATAAAGGTCAGGAATAGTTATCTTTATTTTAAATTTTCTTTACTGTTTCACTACATTACCGCTGTGTATGTGCTCCATGTGAGTGATATAGGTGCTTATGTAGGTTGGTTCCGACTTACAGCAAAATCGCTTTATGTTGCATCTTAGGAATGCATCTCCAACGTAACCCCAGTACCTACTGTAGTGAGAATTAACTATAGCGGAAATAGTGCAAACAAAGAGCTGTTTCTTGCACTGCAAAAGTCCAGATGAAAGAGAAAAACGTATTCTAAGGTAGTGGAAGTGAATATCTTAATGTAGAGATGATAAGATTTTCTAATAGACTGCATGTATTTTATGTAAGTGAGAAGAGTTGAGGGTGACACTTATGTCTTGACCTAAAAAAACAGAGAGCTATTTATAATATAAATATCTGACAAAATAGACCTTAAAGCAAAGGCTATAATAAAAGATAAAAAAACAAAACAAAAAAGTACATTCCATAATGATAAAGGGAGCAATCCAACAAAAGAATATAAACCTGTAAACAAATTATTATTCACACAATATAAGAGCACATAAATATGTAAAGCAAATCCTAATGAACATAAAGAAAGAGATTGATAGCAATATAGTCATAGTTATGGATGTTAATGCCTTATTGATATCAATGCACAGATCTTCCAGACAAAAATAAAAAAATAAAAAAGGCAATGGTGAACTTAAATGACACAATAGATCAGATGAATTTAATTTATATCTTCAGAGCATTTTACCCCAAAGCAGAATATATATTATTTTTTAAGTATATATGAAATATTTTCTAGAATATGCCACATATTAGAACATAAAATAACTCAATAAACTTTAAAAGAATGAAGTCTTAACAAGAGTTTTCTCTGACTACAATGGTATGAATCTAAAATTAATCACAAGAAAAAAACTGAAAAGACCCACAAAGACTTGGAGGCTAAATAACATGCTACTAAAAATGGATGGGTTAACAATGAGATCAAGAAAGAAATAAAAAACATACCTGAAAGCAAATGAAAATGAGCACACAACCTAAAATCTATGATACTCAGTGAGACCAGTCTGAAAAGGGAAATTCATAGCATTGCAGTCTTATCTCAAGAAACAAACAAACAAAAAATTCTAAGTGGCCAAAACCGGTTTGGGTCCGTGGATAGAGCATCGGCTTGCTGCCTGAAAGGTCCCAGGTTCAATTCCAGTCAAGGGCATGTACCTTGGTTGTGGGCACGTCCCCAGTGGGGGTGTGCAGGCTGATGGATATTTCTCTCTCATCGATGTTTCTAGCTCTCTATCCCTCTCCCTTCCTCTCTGTAAAAAATCAATAAAATATATTTTAAAAAAATCTCAAATGAACAATCTAGCTTTACATGTAAAGCAATTAAAAAACAACAACATTAAATAAAACACAAAGTGAGTAGAAGAAAATAAATAATAAATAACAGCACAAATAAAATAAAAACTAAAAAAAAAATCAATGAAGTCTAGTTGAATCTTTGAAAAGGTAAATAAGATTGATAAACTTTTAACTAGAGAAAGAACCCTACTAAATAAAATCAGAAATGGAAGAAAGAAATAACAACTGACACCAAAGAAATACAAAAGATTTAAGAAAATATTGCAAACAACTACATGCCAATGAATTTGACAATGACAATATGAATAAATTCCTGAAAACATACAATCTTTCAAAATTGAATCAGAAATAATTAGATAATATGAATGAAATGATTACAAATAATGAAACTGAAGTAATAATAATTAAAAAACAACAACAACAAGTAAAAGTCTATACCAGATGTCTTCACAGGAAAATGTTCTCAAACACTCAAAGAAACACTAACACCCATTCTTCTCAAAATTCATGAGGAGAGAAGACTCCCAAAATTGTTTCATGAGGGTAGAATCATCCTAATTCCTAAACCAAAGACACTACAAAGAAGAAAGATTATAGGCCAATATCCGTGATGAAAATAGATGCTAAAATACTCATCAAAATATTAGCACACTGGATCCAGCAATATGTTAAAACATCATACACCATGATCAATGGCATTTATTCTGGGGATGTAAGGTTGGTACAATAACCACAAATTAATGAACATGATACAGCACAAAAGAAAGGATAAAAACCACGTGATCATGTCAGTAGATGAAAAATCATTTGATAAAATCCAACAATTATTTGATAAAAACTCTCAGCAGAGCAAGACTAGAGGGGACATAATCCAATATCATCAATACCATATATGGCAAACCTACAATCAATGTTCTCCCAATAAATTTAACATTGTTTTATTTTTTTTAATTTATTTATTTTAAATTTAATAAATCTTTATTGTTCAGATTATTACAATTGTTCCTCTTTTTCCCCCCATACCTCCCCTCCACCTGGTTCCAATCCCAATCTCTGCCCTTACCTCCTCCCAACTGTCCTCATCTATAGGTATATAATTTTTGTCCAGTCTCTTCCCACACCTCTATAATATACACTGACTGACTAGATTATTATGCTCTCTGAATGCATAATAATCTGGCCACTCAGTGTATGCCCTATATAATAAGAAGCTAATATGTAAATTGTCCCCTCAACCAGGAGTTTGACCAGCAGGCAGGCAGGCCAACTGCCCATGTCCCCTCCCCCTAGCCAGGCTGGCCGGACCCCACCCATGCATGAATTCATACTCTGGTCCTCTAAAAAAAAAAAAAGATACACACACACACACATATACTAAGTGGCCAGATTATTATGCATTCAGATATCATAATAATCTGGCCATTAAGTGTATAATACAGCTAATTTACCTACATGCAAAGGAGCAAGTTCCCTTGTAGAAGTAGAAGACAGTATCAACAGAATATGGTAGCAGGTGGATGACAACATTCTAGGGGAGCAGTTAGAGTGAACGAAGCCCAGAAGTAACATAGTTAAGCCTCCTGAAAATGAAATTGAACAAAAATGTATGCTTAGGCCATGTATAGATACCAAGGTTTTATTAATGGAGTCTGATACTAGGAAGCACATACTAAGATGTGACCTGGAGACCAAGACATGGCTTCACTCTTTTTAGGATAGAATAGAAAGGAGAGAAAAACTTAAAAAGCAATGTAAGACTATATTTTAGAACAGCTTTCAAAACAGCTGAGAGGAATCTGATAAGAATCAAGACAGATAAAGCTTCTCAAACAAAAATAGAACCACAAAATGAGACTTGGCACCAAAGGTCAGAGTTCAGAAGGGATCAAATCTGTTAGGAAAGTGAGCCCTTCAATCTCCAATATGGACCTCTTTAAACCAATACAGCCCTTTAAAGGCATGAACTACAGAGGCAGACTTTCTGGATTGGGATACCATTTTCCAGGTGTGCAACCATCCGCAGATCATTTAATTATTTAACTTCCACGTCTCTTCAGCTTTCTTGCTCATGAAATGTGAATTTTAAAAGTACCTACCTGATGGGTTCATTAGGGAGATTCAGTTAATTAATTTGCAAAATCCCTAGCACTTATTTTCTGTCTAAGAATTGCTAAATTAATAAAATAAATAAATAACCTAATCATGCTAAGCAAAGGCAGAAATTGTTTATCAGTTTAGGTTTAGTCTGAAGTTCAAAGTACTATAAATAAGAGCTTTGATACAGGCTAAACTTTTTTAAAAAATATAAATCTTTATTGTTGAAAGTATTACATATGCCCTTTTTTTTTCAGGCTTAACTCTGGCATTGTAACTTGGTATTTTAGTGTCCCCAGGGTAAGTTCATTGGTTTAAACAACTTGCAGAACAATGTCTGTAGATATTTAATATTACCACCCCCCCAAAAAAAAAAGACAACAATTATGTGATGGTGAGTTCCACTTTGCTATCAAGAAGCAGTGAAATGAGTAGCCTCCCAGGATGTAAAATGTTTAATGAAGAGACTATTAGAACTCAAGTGGATAAAAAAAGTCAGGGGAAAACATTTTACTTTGAGCATAGGAGAGCTGAAGTTCAGTTTACCTATGCTCCCACTATTACCATCATTTAAAATTCTAGACAAGTTACAAATATGAAGTGTATGAGGACTGCATTAAGTAACAACAACAAAAAATACCTGTTGGGGCTATGCCTAAAGAGCTTGGGTTACTTGAATATGAAGAGAGTAATATAATGTTAAATATATTAAGAAATGAAAAATTTTAAAACAGATTAAATATTAGATGAAGGCCTACTATGGAAAGTAAATGAGCAGATTGGAATTTTTTTAATTAATAGGGGAAAGAATAAGTGTCCATTTTAGCATGGGAATTTGTCTGATTATGCCTAACAAACTATATCAGAGTAACACTCATGCTTGAATGAAAGATGTCTTTGTCAAATTAACTCCACACAAAAGTAACAGAGAGCCTGAAGTGCTCCCTTCAAATAGTCTGCATTTTTAAAATTTATATTCTCATTATTGTTGCAAACCCCCTTCTGACCTCATTATTCAGCTCCCAGGCTTGCTGTCTGATTCAATGAATATTTATACTTCTTGACTCAAACTAACTTTATTTCAAAAGTTTAAATTTCCCCTAGAGGAAATATTACCCCGGCTCCAAAACTATAACATTTTTCTTCTATACTCTGGTCATATTTAGGGAGGTGTCATTTTCCTAACGTCCACATTTTTTATTCCTTGATATTTCAAAGAGTTTTGATAAGCTTGACCTTGCTGTACCTGGGAAGAAATATGTTAATAGAGCAGATTGATTCAGAGGAGAAATAAGTTAATTTAGTAAAAATAGAGTCAGTTCTGAGAAATCATTTTCTTATTGTATACCATTTTCCAAAAACCATTTGCATGTGGCACCTAGACCTAAAGGTAAATAAGGAACAATTCTAGAAGAGAAAAGGTGATGTTTCATTATCTTGGGAACTGGCACACAATAGAACACAATTCAGTAGGCATATGGAAAAAGATGAATAAATTGGAGTTAACTCATTTGATGTTCATCAAAGTACACCATTAAGACAAAGAAAAGAAAAGCACATAAGAAAGTTATTTGCACTACACATATCTAGTAAAGACTCATACACATAATGAGTCCTACTCTTTTACTCAATAAAAAAAAATATGGGTAAAAGCATAAAGAGGTACTTCATGAAAGAAGATTCAAAATGGCCAATTAATATTTAAAAAGACACTTAACTACAGGGGTTATTAGAAGATCCGAAATAAAATCATAATACAATTCTATTACATACACCATAACTAACATGTGTTTCTTAAACACAAGAATGTACAGAGTAGTATTACTCACGACTATATATATTCATCAAGAAAAAATAGACAAATGTATGGAGGTAAGTCACAAAAATACTACACATTAGTGGAAATAAATAAGTTACTTTTAAAAGCAATAACATTGTTACATTTCACAAATATTGAGCAAAATAACAGACACAGAAGAGTTCATGTTTCATGACGTCATTCACAGAACACTCCAAAGCAGGCATCAGTAATTTCTTTCAGTGACGGAGTGATCATTTCCTTGGTGATATAGAGACCTAGGGCTTCTGTTTTTTAATCTATTTTTTGATCTAGGATGTAGTAACATGGTTTGTCTACTTTATGAAAATTAATTGAGGTTTATACCTATGATTTCTGTACTTATTTTATTTTTAATAAGGAAAAAATCCATTCTAAAATGTGTAAATCATGAATGACTAATTGCTTAAATTATGAAGGATGCTTAATGATAATCTAGTCTCATATGTTTATGCCAATTTTTCATTATAACTTCATCAGTTTGCCTTGATAATTCACTTATATTGCTTTTCCATCCATAGCCAGTTAATTGATCAGTCAAAGTAGTAATGTAATTTCCAGTGAGTCATATATTCTGAGTCAAGTCACTTAATGTCTTAAGACATCTTTTCTTATTTGTAAAATGAGAGTTTGTATGAGATAAGTATAAATTTAATATAATAAAAATATATTAAGTACAACCAGTACATCTGTCTTCAAACTTTGGCCTGGGTCTTTAAATAGTTGGATAGATTAAGTTGGGTAAATTTCTGATGTCTGATCTTTATAATCTCTAATAGGAGATTACTAATACTTTTTCAACTGATTTTTTTTGGGGGGTGAGGAAAGTGCACTTACTACATTTGACATTTATGAGCTGCCCATTAAATGATAGATAATTTTGAACATATCAAACATCTTGGCTCATCTTTCTGAGTTCTGTTCCTAGTCATTGACTTTTTCCTCTTAATTAACTATCATTTAAAATTTTTTCAGCAGTAATACATTTACATTTAAAAATTACTAATCATTTTAAGATATTTTTTATATTTAAAGAGTTTCATTAAAATAATTTAAACTTAAATTAAAGATACAAGAATAATAAAAAGAACACTAATAAATCTTTACCCAGCTCAATTGTTAACATTTTGTTCCATTTGCTTTATCATTTCCTTCTCTCTCTCTCTCTCTCTGATCTGTGGGTGTTTTCTTTTTTCTTAACTGTTTGATATATAGATATATATATATATATATATATATATATGCCTTTACAATGTACCTTTACCAACAAACACCTTCATGTGTAATTCTTAAAATAAAGATATGCTCTCACTTAATCAAGGCAGTTATTACTTAGAAAATGTAATGTAAATACAGTGTTTTTATCTAGCTTATTGTGCTTATTCATTTTTTTAAAAAAATAGCCTTATAGTTTTCTTTATAATGTCTCTTATTCTCCAGCAGAGGATCCAGTAAAAGGTAAAATATTTAATTTTTTTGTTATATCTCTTTAGTCTTTTTCAATCTGAATTTTAGCACAAACATTCTTTGTCCATTGTGACACTGATATTTTGAAAGAATATAATTACTATTATTACTATTATTATTACTACAATAACATTCCTTATGATAGCTTCATCTTAGGTTTCCTCATTGATTCCCAGGCAGAATAATGCATCAATAATGTTATATTTTTCATAGGATAATTTCTTCTAAGAGCACATTGGAGATGTTAATTTTAATCAACTGGGTAAAATTTTATGTGCTTCTCTACTGTATTGTTATTATATTTTCCTTATAACAAATAAATATTTATAAGGAGACACTAATAGCTATTTCTTGATTTGAAATAGCAGAGTGGTTAAGAAACCATATTTGTTTTCCACATTCAATAATGCACATTCGTAACACAATGCTATGAATTCTGAATCAATTTTAGCACAGATTATCCAGAAGTATGAAGACAAATCTCAGCACCTCCCACTCTATGAGTAGATTTTTTGGATACAGAAAAGAGTGCACATACATATGTGATTTAAACTTGAATAATGCTTAGGTGCCTATGATTAAGATATATAAGATTAATTTGTAAATTGCAATTATATTTGAATATAACCATATAAGCAAAGTGTTTTATGTTATAGCAGAATAAGTTGGTTTAATATTTCTAAAGTGATGTTACCTGATGAAGAATTAATAACTGTGTACAAGATACTTAGCTAACAGGTAACATTTTTTGTCAGTATATGAAGCTCTATCTCTATTATCATTCCAATTCAAATTTAATCTTTTTCTAAGTATATGCATTGTTTCAAAGATGTTTAACAATGAATTACAGAGAGATTAATTGAACTAGTTAAAGATATTAGAAGCTACACTGTTGCCTAATTGAACATACATTAGCATTTCAGAGATAAAAGTGATATACATGTATTAGTTTCTGATAGCCACTGATTATAGCTCTTTATTGAAAATAGACCAAAATATATAGGAATGTTACTATTTATTTAAAACATTTCAGTTTGGAGAGAGGTTTTTCCATTAAAAATGCCTAATTGGACCTTGACCAAATATAAAGAATTATTTGGCTAGTAAGTCTAATTTTAGATGTGAAATTCAACAAATCCATGCAAATGCAGCTATCAAAGATATCAGTTAGTGGTTAAAATATCCAAGTTGGGACATACTAGGGAGGTATACTGATAAAGGAATTCTGTTGATCCATATTTAAATATTTTAAATTTGACATAACTCATGGCCACTTGTAAACTATTTAACATGAACTTCTTCAAATGTCCAAAAATGAATCCTTCAACTCTAGTAAACTCACATAATGATTTGCTCATCAGTCCTTTTCTTCCTTCATTCCTTCTTTCCTTCCTTCTTTCCTTCCTTCCTTCCTTCCTTCCTTCCTTCCTTCCTTCCTTCCTTCTTTCTTCTTTCTTTCCTTTCTCCTTCCTTCTTCCCTCCCTTCCTTCTTTTATTCCACCTTTGTTTCTTGCTTCCCTCATTCCTTCTTTCCTATATAGGTCATCAGTGGCTTGTGTGGAGTGTTTGTATACAGAATTTATTCTGCTAATCACTCTTAGGGATCTAAAGAAACCAGCATCCTTTCAGAAATATTATCTTAATCCTTACCACTTTTAACTTTACATGGCTTTGTGATTAATGCCTTTGCCTAGACAGGTAGGACCGAAAGGACATCACCTAAGCCGGGATGTGCCACCTGCAGCTACACCCTGCCTGATGGGGTAAGTCTAGGCCTTTTCCCAGGATATGAAGAATGACACTAAAATTGGAGATTTATTTAAAATGCATCATTTATGAGTGACCCTGAAACTAAAAGTTGTTCATATTTTCTGGGAAAATTGATAGTTTGAAAGAACAGATAGAAAGAACCTATCTAGAATACAAAGTGATAACTCCCAGATAAGAGTGAGAGGATTCCAGACAGAGTAAGATGATTCGGGGCTGAAGGTGGAAGAGAAATTCAGAATCACTAAAAATGACCAAGTGTTTTACCAAGATATTAAGAGTATTTATATTATAAGCTTCAAGTAGAGAAGTTAAAATTATGAGATTAGAATATGAGTAAAAAAACAGTTTAAAAAGTAATTATATGATAATTGCTGAAATAAACTGATTTTGTCCTTAAAAAGTAAAGTTAGGAATGAAAAGGTCTGGTTTATGCTAGCATCAGTAAAAAGGTATGGCAAAAAAAAACAAGTAGTCACTTTCCAATAGTACTGCCTTCCTATTTATGACAGCACAAGCCATTTATCATTGGTGCCAGGGCTGCTCAAGAAACTGGATTACATTTATTTAAAAATTTACTGTCAATTGCTTACAGTAAATCTCTGGTCCTTAGAGAATGTTTCCAAAGAAGGAGTAGGAGAATATGTGAGCAGCGAGTTACTTTATTTCAAGGTTGTTTATCCACTCTTAATCAAATTGAGGAAAAAATTATTTTACAGAGAACATAAGGTCTCATCATTTAAGGAACTACATGAGTAAATAATGACATTTACATGATCATCAATAAATTGGTGACTACAATTAAATTGAATATATTTAAGCACTAACAGACTTTCAAGACATTCTGATTTTAGTCAAGCTAGGACATTGTGAATTCTTTAATTGGGTAATCCTATTAGTAGTCAGTGTAGGCTGCTGATGTTGAGGTTTCATCCTTGGTAAGCCTGTGAACAGAGCTCCATCAACCAAACATAGCCACTGTCAGGTGATTGAAACAAGCTCAACTATAAATAATTGATGGGCACTCCAGCCTAATACCTGAGATTATGGCAGCAAATAACAGTAAGCATCTAACCAAGCAGCTGACATAAGGAAAGAATCATAGGATAGAATATATATTTTTAGAGAGTAGGAGGAGGGTGTATAATTGGTATTAGTCAGATTGAATAGAAATAAGAATAAGGCTGACAATCAACACCAGGGAGGTTTTCCATTGGGATATTCTGGCTAGCTTTCCACAGAAAGTATAGGAACTGAGAATATTTAACACACCTCTCCTGTCCTATTATTATATCTTACTTGTGGTGGAGTTCTTCATAAAGTGAAGTGTGGACTTCAGATTTACTCCATAAGCTTCTTTGTTTCTCTTTTCAAATGGATTAATTTGGATATGCAAAATGATGCATTTGTTCAGGTGACCAAGAAAACAATGTTAGGATACAACATTCCTACATAATCTTTATTTTTCCACTTTTAGGCAACATTTTATATATATATATATCCTGGTAATAGCTGTTTTCTCACTCTTAACCAGGAAATTAGAAAAACAAAAGATGAGGAAAAAGATTTATTTCATAGGGTTTCTTGTCTTTTGCTTATTATTATTTTGTAATATATTTTTATTGACTTCAGAGAGGAAGGGAGAGGGAGAGAGAGAATGACACATAAATGAGAGAGCATCATTAATCAGCTGCCTCTGCACACCCTACACAGAGATTGATCCCCCAACCCAGGCACCTAACCATCACCTTCTGGTTCATAAGTCGTGGCTCAACCACTGAGCAACACTGTCTGGGCTTGCTCATAATTTTTATTATCATTGTCAAAGTTTTGGGGAGGTCATCTCCTTAATGTCACAATAGATTTGTCTAAGGTTTTCTATAGGATCCAACAAAAACAAAAGAGAAGGTAAGAAAAGGTAAGCTAGTCTATTACAAACAGTTGATGCAATCACACGGCATTTAACTTAATCAGTATTTCCTTTTAGTTTCATTAAGTAGAAATAGAGCTTAAATGGAACCAACTTAATGAAGATGAGGGAAAATAGAAGTTAGTCAGAGAGTCACCTCATTTAGTCTAACAATTTCTACAAATTCTTTTAAGGCAAATGAGGCCAGATTGGCTCACTGTTAATCAGTCTATCTGCAAATATGATAGCCCTTTGCAAAATTGTTTTTTCTATGCATTTTTGACAAATGTGGCTGCTTTCATGTACTAGCTTTACCAACATCTATTGAGGATTCTATGATATATATAAGCATAAATAGGCAATTCTCAGCAAAATAAATATAAATTAATAATGAAGGGAATAAAGTGTTTATAACAATTCTTTATTATTGGAGTGTACAATAAATAAATCATGACATTTTTTTCTTTAGTAAATTGTAAATATGTTTGTTTGCATATGTATGTGGTACAATTATATTTATGTTTGTTTAATATACAGCAGCAAAATGAGTGAAGAAAATCTAACTATTAATATATATGTATACGTTTAAATAATGTATAGTTATTACATATTGTGAAATTAGGCAAAGTTTAAAAGAGATGATTTTGTTATATAGCCCTAAAGTATGTATACATTATAATGAATTTGAAAAGCATTTTTGAAGCATCCTTTATAATAAAAGGCCAATATGCAAATTGACTGAATGGCAGAACTGATTGCTATGACTTGCACTGCCCATAGGGGAAATGCCACTCAGCCAGAAGCTGGGCTCATAGCTGGAGAGTGCAGTGGTAGTGTGAAGGATGTCCAACTGACAGCTTAAGAGAGTGGGCCTAAGCCATCAGTTGGACATTCCCCAAGTGCTCCTGGACTGAGCGAGGGTGCAGGCTAGGCTGAGGGATTTCCCCCCCCCCTGCCCTGTACAGGGATTTTCCCTCAAGTACACGAATTTCATGCACCAGGCCTCTAGTTATATGAAATATACCACAACTTCTTTAGTCATTCACCTATATATAAAGGGACACTTAGGTTGCTTCCATAATATGGCAATTATAAATAATGGTCCTATGAACATAGTGGTGTCTATATATTTTCACATTAATGTTTTGTTTTGCGTTTCTTTTTTAGATAAGTACCAAGAAGTGAAATTGCTGGGTCTTATGGTAGCTCTATTTTTAGTTTTTGAGGAATTCCCATTGTTGCCCATAGTGGTTTTTCCAATCTGTAGTCCTACCAATAGTGAATGAAGATTCCCTTTTCTCCATATCCTTGACAACATTTATTTGCTGTTTTTATAATAGCAATTCTGACTGGGATGTGCTAGTATCTCATTGTAATTTGAGTTGTGTTTCCTGAAGATTAGTGGGTGGAGCATCACATTTTCATTTGTTGGCCATCTGTATGTATTTTTCAGGTAAAGGTCTGGTCACTTTTTTTATTGGATTGTTGTTATTTAATTATATGAGTTCTTTATATATTTTGGATATCAATGTCTTATTTGATATATTATTTCTGAACATATTCTCATATCCAGTAAGTTGTCTTTTATTTTTGTTTATTGTTTTCCTTCACCATGCAAAAGATTTTTAGTTTGGTAAAGTTCCATTTGTTTATTTTTGCTTTTGTGTTTCTTGCTTGAAAAGACATAAAAAATATTATTAAGAATGATGTTAACTGCTTTACTACCTATTTTCTTCTAGGAATTTTATGGTTTCAGGTCTTACATTTAAGTTTCTCATTAATTTTGAGTTTACTTTTGTATGTGATATTAGAGAATGGGCAATTTTATTGCTTTTCATGTACTAGTATCTGTCCATTTTTCCTAATAGCACTTGTTCAAAAGATATTGTATGTTCTTCTTTTCTTTGTCATAGATTAATTGAATATATAAGTGAGGTTATATTTTTGGGCTCTCTCTTCTATTTCACTGAGTCTTTTTTTATGTCAGTACCATACTCTTTTGAATAATATAACTTTGTAGTACAGCTTGAAATCAGGGAATGTAATATCTCCTATTTTATTCTTCTTTCTCAAGACTGCTTTGGTTATTTGTGGTCTTCTGTGAATTTGTATAAATTTTATGATTATTTGTTCTAGTTCTGAGAAGAATGCCATTGGAATTTTGATAGGAATTGCATTGAATGTGGAGATTTTTGGGGGTGGTATGGTTATTATAATGATAGTAATCCTCCCAATCATGGTATATATTCCCATTTTATTGTATCCACTCTGTTTTTTTCTTCAGTGACTTATATATTCAGAATATAGGCCTTTCATGTCTGGTTAAATTTATTACTAGGTGTTTTATTCTTTTTGATGCAATTGTAAATGATATTATTTATATAATTTCTCCTTCTGTTTGTTATTGGTATATAGAAACATGATGTATTTCTTTATATTAATTTTATATTGTACTACTTTTCTAAATTAATTTAACACATTTTTGGTGGATTCTTAATATATTTTAAAATGTTCTTTCTTCCTTTCCTCCTTTTTTCTTTCTTTATTTCCTTCCTTCCTTCCTTTCAAGTACTTTCTAAGTTAGCATTCCCTTACCATCTCAGACCATAGTGATTACTTAAATTACCATGTGTAACTACCTTAGTTATCTACACCATAAACTTGAAAAATTTAACATGAATGGTCTGTTTTATGACTTTCTTCAACTCTTTTATTGAACCATTCTTTTATTTATATCCTGTTACATAACTTCAAGTATTATGGTCTTATATTTATTTTTATTTCTTATTTCGTAAGATTTTACTTCTTATTTAGTTAAATGCTACCTCACATTTTAAATGTTATATCAACTTCAAAGTTCCTTTTCTTATATTTGTATGTTTCACCTTCGCAATAATCCCTGAAATAACATTTAATATATATTATCCAATGCTTTGGGAGTTCTGATTAACTCAGGCTTAATCAGAAGAGTATGCAGTAAAATTCATAATTCTTGTATTATCATGATGACCTTTAATACTGTACTGTTAAAGTTTAGCTGTGTGTTATTATTGGTGTTTTATGGAGTGAAATTTACATTTTCACCTTTGTTTTCTCCTTGCACAAATACATGTTTATTTTGCTAGCTTCCTTCTCCTCCTAGTAGGGGACATGAAAGTTCATGGATAATTATCGATAATTATAATAACCAACATTAACATTTAACTATCAATGTGGTGGTTTCCAACATGCATAGAACTATTCTTAAATAAAATGTCTTTCTTTTTACTTCTACATATTTTATTTTATACATATAAAGATTGATCCTGAGAAAGGATCCTAAGCTTCACTACAATGCTCAGCAGTCTATGACAGAAACAGGGCCAAAAGCCTGCTGCTTTGCATCACTAGTAACGCTGAACCCAGGATTCTTCCTATTTTCAATTAAATATGTTTTAATTGTATGCATAAATGAATTTATCTATATTAAGTTTTAAGGTAAGTAACTTACTTTACTAAACATTTGATTTTATTTAAAAATAAATCTTTGAGTTAAAAGAGGATAAATGGTGATGGAAAAAATTAAATTAAATTAAAATGTAACTAAGTAAACATGAAGTCAACAGAGTAGGCTCTAATCAAATATGAATAGTATCCTAAAAAGAAGGTTAATTGGGAAATAGACACTTTGAAAGAGAAAATCAGGTGAGAACACAGGGAGAAGGCAACCATCTACAAACCAAGAAGAGAATCTTCAGGAGAAAGTTACCCTGCTGACATCTTCATCTTGGAATTCTATTCTCCAGTAATTAAAGATAATTATTTTTTGTTGTTGAAGTCACCCTCCCACACAAATACAATAAAATAAAATAAAATAATAAAATAAAACAAAATTTTTGAGATCTTACTAGGACCAATTCATATTTTAAACAATATTTTACACTTTTCGATTTTTAAGTACCTTTAGAGCATAATAGCTCACATTCAGGGGAAGTCATATTTATAGGGAAGAGAAATGAGTTTGTTCAGAAAAAATCCTTGCTTCGCAGTCTGCCTCCTCGAGAAAAACAGTTACTTTTTTTAAGTTCACCTTACTTATAACTAACACAGGAATCCATTAATTTACTCTAACAACGAATATTTATTAATAATTACCTTTTATATGATATGAGCTATGCTAATCGGGCATAATAATACCTTACCTTCACAAGGTTTGCATGAAAATCAAATGATAATGTATATAAAAGAACCTTATAAAATTTAATGGGCTACAAATATAAGAACAGCTCTAATGTCCTGCAAGATTTTACATTACATTTTAAAATAAAGAAGACAATATCACATTCTGCAGAGCTTCAGTATCCAGGGAATTTTATTACATTGTAATTCTTGAAAATTGCTTATACAGTGGTACCTCGAGATACGAGTTTAATTCCTTTTGTAACCTTGCTCATATATCAAGTTGCTCGTATCTCAAAGGAAATTTCCCCATTGAAATCAATTGAAATGCCATTAATCCGTTCCAGTCTCCAAAATGCCACCCAAGTTGTTCATGTTACAAGTTTTTGAATAAGAAAAATGTATTTATAAATGACAAATATTGTATAAAAACATAATAAAAGAGAATGTAAAGGAATAAACTGGTTTTATAAAGTGTATTTACCTACTCGTTACACTCTTAATGCTACACTTTATCCCTAAACTGAATGTAACTTAACTAATCTTCACTGAACTTAATTGCTACTGGTCTTTGCATTTTTGGCCAATTTCAAAAAAAAAACGTGTCCAACGAGGTTTGCCTCTTCCTCCCTTTCAGAATGTTTCTGAAATGGGTGAGGCGAGTTTCATTGAACAGCTCCGATGCACGACCAGTAGCAACTTTTTTGGGGTGTTTCTTTTCCACGAAGTGTGACACCCTCTCCCACATTCCTAAGATCTCCTTTATCTCACTTGTAGAGATCTCCTCCACCTCTGGCTCCTCTTCGAAACCAATTTCTTGGAGAACCTCCGCATGTTGCTGAGACTGCAACTCTTGTAACTCCTCCGTGGTGAGTTCCAGAGAGTGCTCCTCAACGAGCTCATTCACGTCTCTCTCATCCACCTCCGGGCCCATGAATTTTCCCAGAGACACTATTTCCTCCTCCACTGGTACCTCAAGTTCGAATCCTTCGAAGGTCCTTTCGGCTACGGCCTCAGAGCCTACAGCTTCTTCCATGCAGAGGTCAAAGTCCTCGTTGTAACACCCAGCCAGGCCTCATCAATAATTCTGAGGCATATCACGAAGTTAAAGTGGTTCTTCCAGAACTCTCGAAGGGTGAGGTTTGTGTTCTCCATCACCTCAAAGCAGCGTCAGAACAGGTGCTTGATGTACAGCTTTTTAAAATTAGAAATCACCTCCTGATCCATGGGCTGCAGGATAGGAGTTGTGTTGGGAGGTAGGTAGACAACCTTTATAAACTTGAACTCTTTGAGGCTTGGTGGGTGAGCAGGAGCATTGTCGAGGACGAGGAGGGCTTGCATGGTTAGGTTGTTTTCCTGTAGATATTTCTTAACAGAAGGGCCGAAAACCAGGTTTACCCACTCCACAAAGAACTGCCTGTGTCCCATGCCTTCGGGTTTGCCCTCCACATAACTTGCAATTTATCTTTTAAAATCTTATGTGACTTAAAGAGTCTGGGGTTTTCCGAATGGTATATGAGCAGAGGCTTGATCTTGCAGTCGCCATTCGCATTGGCGCACAGTGTGAGAGTTAGCCTATCCTTCATATAAGTCCTATTCGGCATCTTCTTTCAGAAAAGCCCTGTCTCGTCACAGTTGAAGACTTGCTGGGGGATACATACTTTGGCTTCTATCAGTTCGGAAAAAGTTTTGAGGTAATCTTCAGCTGCCTTCACTTCCAAACTTGCTGCCTCACCATGCCTGATGATGGAGTGAATGCCGGACCTTTTCTTGAAGTTATCAAACCAGCCTCTACTGGCTTTAAATGAGTCTTTGGATGCTTCATCCGTGCAAGTGCGAGGGTTCTGCTCCAGCAAATCCCCATAAACCACTCGCGCCTTCTCGCATATGATGCCCTGTTTTAATGTATCTCCTTTAAGCTGCTTCTCTGTCACCCACACCATCAGTAGATTCTCCATCTTTTCATGGAGAGAGCTATGGAGCTTAGAAATTATTGTAATGCCCTTAATTGGCATTATACCCTTTATAGACTCCTTCTGTTTAAGCACAGTGTATATAATTGAAGTACTACGCCCGTACTGCCTCGCCAAGTCAGCCACTCGCACACCTTGCTCATATTTTTCTATCATTTCATGCTTTAATTCAATAGACATCATCCTCTTCTGAGCACGGACGTTACCACTCGCTTTCTTCAGACCCATGGTTATAAAAAGAAATGTGATAAAGTATGTAAATGCACCAAAGATGCTTCGACAACGAGGCAAACAAGCACACTGACTGAGGCGTGGGAAAGTATGAGACGCTCGAGTCGAGGTAAACTGGTGGGTCGTGTGCAGCAGGCCGATCCGCATGATTACTCGTATCTCAAATGTTGCTCATATTTCAAAGCAAAAAATCGCTAGCTCGACGGCTCGTATCTCAAAAATCTCGTATGTTAGGGCACTCGTATCTCGAGGTACCACTGTATTATAACTTTTTAAATATATATTCATATATATAATAAGTTTTTTCAAAATACCAGATTCTGGGGGTGATCAAGCTCCTCCTTCAACTCATTGGAGTGGGCCAAACTGACGGGGCCCCTACCTTACAAATTTTGTCAACAGGTCCAGAAATGTACGTCCACCCTCTCCAGATGCTGGCCGGGTCCTGAGCTGAGGTCCGGGAGGACCTGGAATCCTTTGGTTCAATTCTGCTAAATCAGCAGAGTGGTACCTCCTGGAGGCCTATCTGACTCTCCCAGGCCCCAAACCCAATCCACTCATCAGAGGCTAAAAAGCCACCTATGATTTGGTTTTCCCGGAATCTCAGGGAACCAAAAATGTTACAGAAAAATCGGAATAACCAAACCATGCTCAGAGAGTTTGGAGTTACATTTAATACACACTGGTCCTGAGGAAAATGTTTCTCAAATTCTGGGCCCCAACATGCAGAAATTTTCCATATTTATAGGTTTTTACCTTCTTTGTCTCCCAAATATGGGATATTTCCCGCCCCTTTGCAAGTTCTTAAAGGGCCCCTCTGTACTGAGGCCTTGAGACCTCAACCAAAGACCTGGCCTGGTGCCCAGCACTGACAACTCTGTCCAGGGAAGGTTTAATGGCCTCTCTGAAGTGAGAACAGTCTCACTTTTCCTATTATCCAAGCAAGCAAGCATTTACAGAAGCCAATAGCAAGGTCAAAATTCCAAACAGCAGTTTTTACACAAGATGTATGCTTCACCACCACCAGAGTTCTCACTGTATGAACTTTTCAGAAACAACAGAAAAAAGGGACATCACTTATAGCTATCTGATCCTACTTCTCATATCTGAATGAGGGCTATGAAGATTGTAACTTAGGTTTTAGTCTCTCCTATAGACTAAATCATGGAACTTTCTTGAGCCTGTATAATTATAAAGAAAAGTAAGAAGTGGCTCCAAGAGTAGCTTTGAATCCACTGTCTTGGACACTTGCAATTAAGCAGAGTCAGGCTATATCCAGACGCAGGTAGAACCTAAGTCTGAGTGAGGAATCAGAAAGGGTGTATCTGTCTTTTAAAACGTAGATATTTCATTTTTCAGGAAAGTTCATTTTACTCCATAGTCCCCTGCCAAAGCCTCACTGTTCCTCATTGCTCTCTCCCTTGGTGAGTCTATAAACTTAGCTGGCTCCTCTCTTCTGCTCAGCCCATACCCATTGATCCTGGGCGATAGCAGTAAAACTATCTTTTAAGCAGAACTTTCTTTCATTCTGCCTCATCACTGATGCTGGGTCCCTGCTAGTCTGGAGCATGTCATCCTCTATTCCTATTGCCCTCAATTCAACTCTGCACTGCAGCACAGGGAGCTTATTAAAATCAAAATCAGATTCGCTCCATCTCCCACCTAAACTGCTCAGCTGCTCCTCAGTACTTCAGCACAGCGTTCAGCCAATCCTCTCTTCTCTGTTCCTCCAACCTCCAAGCTCATTCTTGCCTGGATTTTGTTGTACTTCATGTTCTTCTGCTGGACACATTTCCTCAGATTGTAGCAGAGCCAGTTCTATGGTTTCTTGCATAGTTGCTACTTACAAGGGCCTTAGAAATCCAGTTCTATGAATCTGATAAGATTGCTAGCTATTATAGTGGACAGAAAGATTGCCTCCCCAAGATGTCTAGAGCTTAATTCTGAAAACCTGTAAATATGTTACCTTACTAGTTTATGGCAAAGAAGAATGGTGTCAGGTAGAATTAAGATTGAAAGAGAAAGTCATAGTGGTACAATGTGAGAAGAACTTCACCTGGATATGGAGGCTTTGAAGATAGAGAAAGACAAAAGACACTGCTCTTTTTAGAAAAGAAAAGAAATAAATTCTACTCTAGACTCCACAGAAAGGAGCACAGTCCTACTTACACTTTGATTTTAGCCACTGAGAACTGGATTGGACTTCTAATATATAGAATTGTAATATAATAAATTGCATTTGTTGTTGTTTTTTGCCAGAAAGCCTATGATAATCTGTTACATAATCAAAAAAATCAATAATTAACCTGTAAGTAACACTTTCCTTGGAGAGGAAGGGTTAAAGTGGGAAGGCAATGAGCAGAGAAACAAAGGCTTTCACCCCATACATGCTCCAGGCTGAATGAGGCACATCTTCTAATTATTTACATACTTTGCAGATATCTCTGTTACTCCAGTTATCACATTATAATATAAATGGAAATATAGCCCTAGCGGGTTTGGCTTAGTGCATCGAGTGTCGGCCTATGGACTGAAGGATCCCAGGTTCAGTTCCAGTCAAGGGCAAGTAGGGAGAGTGGAGTAGGCAGCTAATCAATGATTCCCTCTCATCATTAATGTTTTTATCTCTTTCACTTTCCCTTCTCTAAAATCAATACCATATATATATGTAATGGAAATATAATATCTAGTTGCCATTGAGACAGAGCAACTTAAGGAGCACAGTATTTTTGCATTTTTAAAACTTATTCAATGTTAAATAAGTACCACCTACTTAAAAAAAAAAGAGAAAAAGAGAGTTTAAAATGTCTTACAGGCGTGTGTGGTCATAACCATGTCAGGTGTGGCACAAACCTCAACTTTAAGAAATTGGGGAAGGCCTGTTTGGAACAGAGGGAAGTGGTGAGTACCAGCCCTTTGTTATAGGAATTACAGACCCCATGAGGTCCTGTGACATGTGAGACCCTGTAAAGCAATAAAGCTTCCTTAGTCCTTTCTCAGAAGGCATGTAACCCCTCCCAGAGACCATATTAAATTTTAATAACAAGTCAAGTAGAGAACCTTACTACTAGCACAGCTATAATTATCTATTTGAATATAGACACATTTTCAATTTCTCCTTGTCAATTAAAGACAATTATATTAATTTGAAGAATCCATAAAAAGGACTGACAAGGAAAATCAGAAGATCTTAAAGTAGATCAGTATATTTTTCTCCTTATATAATTCCTCTGAAATTTGGCAATGCTTAATAAATCATGGTATACATTTCTTTGCATAAATTCAATAAGACCAGTTTCCAATAGTAGTTTTATTGACCAGAAACTTTGACTGGTGTATCATATTTTAAAGAGCTCTGTCTGAACTCTGAAGACTTGAAGCCAATAAGAGTGCCAAGGAAAAACCTAGTATCCTGCTTGGGAGCCCTGAAAATGGCTAGCATTGGAGCATCAGGCCTATGCCCTATCATCACTGGGGATTAGTCAGAGTAGAAGGGGAGCAATAAGGACACCTCTGTGTCCCTGCAGAATCCCCAAGCATTCTGCACTTCAATGAGTAGGAGGGCTACTGAGATGGGCCTTAAAACCTACGGTGAGAGAAACCAAGATGGCGGCATAGGTGAACACCAAAACTGCTGCCTCGTGCAACAATTTCAAGACTACAATTGAAAGACAGAACAGACATCATCCAGAACCATAGGAAAGTTGGCTGAGTGAAAATTCTACAACTAGAAGGAAAGAGAGGGGCTCACGAAGACTCAGAGGAGCTGCAAAAAGCTGAGGTATGGAGATGCACACATGAAGAGACCGGTTGCCAAAGTGCCTGGCTGGCTTCCTCTGGAGGGAGGGAGATGAGAACTCCCCAACTGCACGGAACCCCTTATCCTACAGCATTGAACCCCAGTTCCGGGTGAGACCCTGGAGACCCGGACTCATATGGGGCCCGGAGCGCAAGGGAACAGATGTCTAGAGGCATGCACATGTGTGCACACAGAGACAGCTGCAAGTATTACCGAGAGACACTTGAGACCCAGAGGCTGAATAGGCTGGGGCTGACTGGAAGCCAAGGCCATCTGCTAAGCTCTAGAAGAAGAGAGAGAGAGAGACACTGCTAGTAGACAGGAGAAGATTTGGAGGAAGAAAGAGATAAGAATTCTTGAGGGACAGAAAGAAAATGAAGCAAAGTATATGTGAAGAATCAGGTCTGAGAAAATGTAAAGGTAGATTTTGCATTGTGGGAATGGGTTCGGATCTTATTCTAAGTGAAATGAAAAAAATGAATATTTTTAAGTTGAAGACGGATGAGGTGAAGTGCTTGTGAGGAGAAATGACTGAGCTGGGTGGAGAGAGCTATAAGGAAGAGAGAGAGGAGAGAGAGAGAGAGAGAGAGAGAGAGAGAGAGAGAGAGAGAGAGAGAGAGAGAGAGAAACATAGAGTGTGGGTCCAGGTGAAGTTGCTGCAAGTGTGGGATTCACCTAACTCAGCAGATACTGCAGGTAATGCCGGAGGGCAGCTGGATGGCTTGGCTTCCTAGACCTATGGGGCACACTAAGATTCAATCATGAAATTCTGACAAAGGTAATTGGTTACCATTCTTATTGTGTTTATGCAAATAATCAGGCCAAATTAAATACAATAGGTAATTTGTCTTGATTTGGCTCTTTTAATGAACATAGAGGTAATTTTAAGGAGAAAAATTCTATTTCAATAGAGGTTATTAAAACTGAAATGTTTTATTTCCCTTCCACAAGACTATTTGTTACAGTTTGTCTCTGCCTGGTCATAAGCACACCTCCTTCTGTGCCCAGGCCTCATCGTCTCTCTGACAGACAGTGAGGATCTCCTGGCTCTGAGAAAAACTTCATCCCTTCTCAGCATGAAGAAGCTACAGACAAACTCAATGTCCAATTTCCCTAAAAGAATTCAGAGCCAGGATCCTTGAGGTAATATATTAGGAAGTTAGACAGACATAAGTAGAGCAGGGAAGATGGGCCAACTAGTGCTACCAGGTGTAACTAAGTCTTTCCATCTCTATGTATGTGAGGCAAGGGGCATAGCCAAAGAGATATTCACCCAAAGTCTCAGCCTTAGAGAAGGCCCGTAGCCTATTTGTCCAGAAGACTTGACCCCTTTGCATTTGGATGACATACTTGCCTCCAGGTGGTAGCAGCCACAGCTATACTTATCAGAAAAGCAAATAAGTTAACCCTAGGGCAGTAACTAATCCTAACTGCCCCACATGAGGTCATGAAGTTGAGGCTTTACTCCTGAACACAGTAGAGCATTGGATGTCAAATATTTTAGTCACCCAGTTTCAGGCTCTCTGGTAGACAAAAGAAAAATCAGTAACAATTTATACTGATAGCAGGTACGCATTTACAATGACTCATGCACATAGTGCTATTTACAAGGTAAGAGGTCTCCACAGAAGCAAGAGGGAACCGGGCCACAGATGAAGCTGCCCAGGAGGGGCCTCTACAGATTCTAGTGACTCTTCCAGACCTACCCAATCTAGTCTTTATTCAAGTTCTTACAGACTTTACAGTCTACCCAGGAAGCAATCCAGAAGCACATCTGAAATGATTCCCTGTACCAATTTCTGACCTGATTCATCCCTTCCACCCTGGTGACTCTATTTTGGTACAGAAATTTGCCACCTAAGGACTGATTCCTACCTGGAAAGTACCATCTCCATGGCAGTTAAGGTCAACAGAATCCCATCATGGCTTTATCACACCTGGCTTAAGCAGCTCAGGAAAAATAGAGAGTTCAAGACTTTTTGGACTCTCTAAGATTACTCCTGGCCCTTATTCTGGGCCTTTATGTTATAAGTAGGCCTACTAACTTTATTAAACAGAAAATTAAAATTATAGTCCTGAGGGGTAAATATAACTCCCTTCTTGACAATGACCAAGAGTCAATGATTTGACTCATACATAAAAGAGGGGGAAATGAAGCATCCATCTGTGTACAAACTGCTATTTGAAATTTTGACCTTGCTATTGGCTTCTGTAAATCCTTGTTTGCTTGGATAATAGGAAAAGTGAGACTGTTCTCACTTCAGAGAGGCCATTAAACCTTCCCTGGACAGAGTTGTCAGTGCTGGTACCAGGCCAGGTCTTTGGTTGAGGTCTCAAGGCCTCAGTACATAGGGGCCCTTTAAGAACTTGCAAAGGGGCGGGAAACATCCCATATTTGGGAGACAAAGAAGGTTAAAAACCTATAAATATGGAAAATTTCTGCATGTTGGGGCCCAGAATTTGAGAAACATTTTCCTCAGGACCCGTGTGTATTAAATGTAACTCCAAACTCTCTGAGCATGGTTTGGTTATTCCGATTTTTCTGTAACAGTAGGACCCTGGCATGGAGTTAAATTAGCAAGAATAGAAGCTTCATATGTACTAAACTTGGTTTTGGGACAATCTACATTCTTTGCCCACCCAAAGATGATACTTGGAAGTTAGTTGATTTGAGTACTGGGGCCAGGTGAGAGGGAACTCAGTTCCAGATTCCTAGCCAGGGTCCAAAGTGGATGCCATGGAAGAGGCTAATCATTCCATAACCTCAGACAGACCTGAGGTAAAACCAGGTTTGGTTAGCAGATGTCTTCTCATAATTTAAGAACAAACTACTTGTAGGCACTGTATTTGTTCTGTACATTTGATGGCAGTATGAATAAATATGCGATCCTGATAATTATTAGATTGGCAAATGCTGGCTCTACCAACATGTTGATAAGACTGATTTCAGTTAAACTTCTTACTAATGTATAAAAGAATGCCAATTTGATAAGGTCTTAGTGATTTCTCAAAAACAAACAAACAAAACAAAACAAAAAAAACAAAGGGAGGGCAGGCATAGCAGGATATTTACTGATATTTTTATGTCAGTTTATATTAGGTAGTTCTTTCAGTGTGGGGTCTTATTTAGAAGTGGGGAATAATCAAGATATAACAGATTAATATTGGTGAAAAGAGTAAGGCAAGGATTTTGAGAAAATGGGTGAAAGGTGCCTTTATCATAAACTGTAGTCTGATCCTTTCTTTTGAAGATTTGATGGACATTTTAGGAAGTTCCTAGAATGAACAATAACAAATGTTTGCAACTCTACTATCCTGGCAAAAATCTACTGGAATAATCTTGATAAAGAGAGTGGAATAGGAAATTTATGTTGAAATAGTAAGCTGTGTGAATGATAACAGTTGTAATGATAAGCAAAGAAATGTGGCAGGATAGCAAATAGCATGTATAAAGTAAACCAATAAATCGATGAAGCTAGGCAATATCGCAACATTATTCAGGATACAGGAAGATTTGTGCTGACGGATACATCTTTAGTGCTCCATTCAGTATTTAATTCTGAGCATTGTATCCTGGCTATAAGGAAACATTGCAGATATCAGGTGTTGAAAGGAATCAATACATTACAGTGATATGAATCCATGACACATCCCACTCAAATATTCTCCAATTTGGTGAAAGGCAAACTTGTACTAAGTTTCTGGAAGGATATTGCTACAAGAAAGAGAGTAATGCCATTCACTGAGATCTTAATGATAAAGTATTAACTTTAGTGGATAGAGTTTTCCAGGTCACTTGGAATAGTTTTGACTTTAATTTTGAGAAAGTCAATTTCCCATAATATAATTAAGATCAGCAAACAATGTAAACATCCCTAACATTACTGCTGAGTTAACCCTACACGTACCAAAATTAGGAGCTACATCAAAGTGTATATCAGGGAAATGTTAATGGAAGGTTTTCATAATTTGGTTTCAGTGGAAGGTGAAAAAGTATTTTAAGGAATGTAGGTATTCTAGACTTTGATGAATGTTGAATTGGACACTATAGAATTGCTTTATTCTGGCAATTGATATTTCTCCCTTCTCTCTCACAACTAACATGTTTGTAGTGGAAAAGATACAATATACTGTAAAGCACACTCCATTCCCATAGTTGAATAAACCAAGGATAGGGTATGTCCCAAATTTTGTCATTTAAGACTTTCCCCTGAGAATGTTGGATTTAGAGCAAGAAAATCAGGCTAAAGTTATCCCTGTGCTAAAGTTTATATATTTAAATAATTCTACTTTTAAAGCCTCGGAAAGTAAATAGTGTCTTGAAGTTAGAGGAGAGTTAAAGAAGTAGATGTACCTTATATTAGAAAAAGGATACAGTAATACTATATGCCTGTAGCTGTGGTTCTAACACTTATTAAAATACCGATTTCTGAGTCCAACCTTCACATATTGTCTTATTTATTAGGTCTGTGGCACGTTTGCATTCCTAACAAGTTCTTAGGTGATATTGATGCAGCTGGTTCAGAGACCACAGTGATCTAAAACCCTGAACTAGAGTTAAACAGGAAAAGAGCAGATCAGCTGGAAAACTCTTCTTAATAGGGGACAAAAATGTATTTGGTCACAATAACCCACATTAGTGTGATTCCCTTCGTAACACTCCTGTGTTTAAATGAGTTATTGTTATACAATAAAGAGAGAGATTTAAAGATAAGAAGATCTCAAGGTGAAAGGCTAGTGTGATTCTCACAGTAAGATGGTGTTTAAAATGAGGTACAAACCCAGTAATTTTTTAACCTGGTAAGTGGGAGGGAGTTCACAATACTGAGCTCTCACTAACTGAACCTCTCAGATAACTGCCAAAAGACTCTTGGCTTGTCACTCTTGATTTAAATGGGAATATCAATATGCTGAATATGGCAAAAGAACACAGTTGCCAGGGTTCCTTAATAAGAGTGTGTTTGACAGTTATGGAATAGCTCAACTGACAGTTCCTAATAATAAAGCTCTGTGTCTCTGAGAATTTTGGCCAGGCAAAACATGACACATATGTAACTTGTTATATTTTTGAATAAACAGTTGTAATTTAGTAGATGTTTGAATGAAACTACATTCCCTATATCTTATCCCAAAGCTAAACAAACGAACAAACAAAAAAATCAACGTTAAGGACATTAATGAGATAAACAACAATTTTCATAAAAATAATTGACCTTTATGGTTAGGACTTAGAATTAAATTTTAATAATGTCTCTTTTTATTTGTTTTCTTCCTTTTATTTTTGCAATGTATCTCTTTAGTAAGTAACATTTATTTAAATGAGATTTGAGTAATTCTATTTGAATTAGTTGAAATAATTATGGCCACACAAATGAATTAGAATTCGGAAGGCTCTGCAGTTTTCAGGATACAAGGCACTAAATTTGCTTAAAGGATTCTTTAAAAAAAATCACTCATGGAAGGATCTTCTAGAACTATATTTCATGGTCCTATCCAAAATCTAATGAACTTTAAAACTAGACTAAATTCTTCCTTTAATATTAGAAAACTCTTTTATTAAACCATAACCCAAGAATGTATTCTATTGTTACTTTCAGAGAGAGAGAGAGAGTGAAGAGTGGGAGGGAGAGAGAGAGAGAGACTGAGAGAGAGAGAGAGAGAGAGAGAGAGAGAGAGAGAGAAAACAATGATCTTTATCTCTTATATGAGCCTTGACTGTGAATTGAACCCACAACCTAGTTATGTATCCAGACTGAGAATTGAACCCATAACCTTTTAATGTACTGGATGAAACTGCAACCGAGACATCACCCAAGGACATTATATAATCCTTTACTATCGCACTTTGAGCCTTTTTGCTGTGTGCTGTTAATGAGCATAATTTAAAAATAAATGCATTAATGTAGAGACCAAATATGATAAGTTTTGAAGCAGGAATTTTGGGGGAACATAGATAGGCTTAAGTATTTCTTAGAATTGGGGTCCATGGGGAAAAAAACACAAGGCCACAGACTAGGAGAAGTTATATTTCCATAACACAAGGAAGCCAGGTGCAGTTACATTTCCATAAGACAAAGGAACTGGAAGTAGTCAAGAAAGGTCTATATTTACAAAATAAAGAGAAGAAAGCCCTTCATTTATTTTATATATATATATATATATTATTGATTTTTTACAGAAAGGAAGGGAGAGGGATAGAGAGTTAGATACATTGATGAGAGAAAGACAGCCTTCTGCACGCCCCCTATTGGGGATGTGCCCACAACCAAGGTACATGCCCCTGACCAGAATCTAACCTGGGACCTTTTGGTCCACAGGCCAATGCTCTATCCACTGAGCCAAACCGGTTTTGGAGGAAGCCCTTCATTTAGAAGGAGAAGAAGAAAGTCCAAAGGCAATAGGAAAACAATAAGGAAGGAGCGGGGAGAACATCACATGTGTTATGTGAGGGTCAACCTTTCAGCCCAGGAGTTACTATAGTAACCAACTCAATGGGGAATATTGACTAATTAGAGGGGATATCAGGCACCAGGATCTGCAGCCTTTATAAGTCATAAGGAAAAGAACCCAGTGGGACTCTTTCTCCTTCCCTACTTGGGAGTCCATTCTGTGGGACTCTTCCCCCTCCCTATGTGGGAGACTGTACTTTTCTTCAATAAATTTCCACCTTTGCTATACCACTTTCTGTCCGCAGATTCATTCTTTGATTCCGTTGGACAAAGAATTCGGGTTCGTCCAAAAATTCAGTATCAGTTTCAATTTTGAGTTTAAAATAGATTAACTGAGAGAACAGATAAAATAATCAATTAAACCAATCTAGGTTGAGAACTGTTTTTTTTGTTTTGTTTTGTTTTAATATTGGTCAGTGGCATAGTTTGATAGTCTATATTATATGCAGGAAATTCTCTCTGATTCTTCACTTTAGGCTTAATATATTATGGTAGTTGGAATAAACAATTTTCCCCACTTGGGAACATTTTATGAAACAAAATTAGAAGACATATTTATATAATTAAAAACATAAAAGTAATGCAAATGAGGTGTAAACATATGAAAAAAAATGTGTAACCAGTATCTTCAATAACCTAAAGAAGTCTAATATGACAAAAGACATTTTTCATTTATCAGACAATAATTTTGAGGTTTAATTTATACAAAAATAGTGTATATATTTTAATGTTTAGTTGCAGAAGAATTGAGAAATGTGGGTACCAATCAAGACATAAAGCATTCAGAAAACTCAGGAAATTTATTTATTTTGTTAAAACCATCAAGTACTTTTAATGGAATTTTTTTAAATGAGAAAAAAAATTTTGTTAAACATATTTACCATTTATTCTGTTAATATTGGTAGATTTTCAGGTTAACATTGGGTATTCTCTTTTTGCATTAAAGAATGCCATTAACATTCCCTCAGAGCAAAAGTGAGTTATTCTTCTAGATGTTGTATTTCAGAAAGATTATTTCATCTTTCCTTTTGAAAGTTATTTTTACTAGGAATAAAATTTTTAATTGACAGTTTTATCTTTCTAGTACTTTAAAGATTGCTCAACTGTCTTTGAGGTTACATTTTTATGACTAGAAGTCTTCTTTTATTACTATCTTGTTCCCCTTTGTCTTTTCTGGTGGCGTTTAAGATTTCCTGTTTTACATGGGTTTTGAGTACTTCATTATGATACTCCTCATGCACTTTTCTTTATGGTACTTGTGCTTAGATTTTGGTTTGTTTGAATTCTTGAATCTTTGAGTCGATACTTTTCATCAAGTTGGAAAAATGTGGGTCATTATTTTTCAGAGACCTCTCTCCCTGCCATTCCTCTCTGTTGAATTTTCCAGTTACTGGAAATAGTATAATATTTTCAAATCTTAATTTTAACCTTATTTTCAGGTAGAGTTAAACAGCTTTTAGTCTAGGGCTAATTTTTCTACATTAGTAAAGTAAAACTTTTTCTGAGAATTCTACCAAATGTTCAGTCTATTAAAGATGTTTCCATTTTAGCAGGTAGAAGTATGAGCTATTTGTAGCTCTGTTTGAGCTCTGAGAATTATTCTGCTTGTTCTTTCTTGATGGTCTTCCTCCAGGCTTAAGTAGTTTTGTCAGATGCCTGCATTGATCAGTACTCAACTAAAACTTGTGGGGAGCTTGTGTAGTTCTTCAGAAGTTTCTGTTCAGTTTTTCTCTCCGTGTGGCTTTCTCCTCTCCAGTACTCTGCCTGAAAATTCTAGTGTGAGTCCCAAATTTTCAATTCTGTCTCTAAACAAGGCTGGATTTGAGTTTCTTCTTTATAAAATATGACTTAGAAACTCCTCTCAGGTAATAAGTTGTCACAATTACAGGGCTACCTTGTAGGCATCTTTTCTCTCCTGGTTATCTTTTCTATGCTATTGTCCAATGTCAGAAAACTGCCATTTCCTATATTTTGTCTTATTCAGTGGTTATTTAAAATATGAGTACAAATTCAGTGAGTGGAGAAAATTCAGTTATAGAACCAGTTACTGACAATTATGTGTAAAATTGCTGTAACTTTGTGGAGTTATTATATAGGTAAAATAGGTTAATAGAGGATTTCTCCCATGTGGCCTACTTGCCATTGGTATAGGCTCAATTATACTCCCCACCCAGCAAATTTGTATGCTCAAGCCCTTAATCTCCCATGTGATTGAAATAGGGTTGCTGGGATTTAACAGAGGTTAAATGGAGTCTTCAGACTGAGGTCCTAATTCAGTTGGATTGATTACTTTATAAGAAGAGGAAGAGAAATGTAAGGGCACAGCAATATGGTAGCCCTCCACAAGCCAAGAAGAAAGCTTTCATCAGAAGTCTATCATATAGGTACTCTGATCTCAGATTTTCAGCCTCCAGAACTCTGAAGAAACTAAATCTCTGTTATATCACCCAGGCTATGGTTATTTTGTTATGGCCTGAGCTGGGTAATAAAATAACTGATAAGGAAAATTTGAAAATTGAGTGCACTTTAACAAAATCATAATGAACAATGTTATGTATTTGCATGTGTGCATGTATGAGTGTGTATTTGTGTAATGTGGAAAGACATAAGCATAGAGAAGATGTATTTGGGGAAAATAATGAAGTTGAGAAAAGACAACAACAGCAAAAGTAAAAGTGATTTATAACATTTATTGGAAATGAAATGGTTTTGCTCTTTATGATATTGCTATGAATATGGAAAAATTGAATATGCTTAGAGTATTTTTTGCAATAAAAACCAAAAAAAGAGACTGAAACCTAACATGAGTATCGTCCTTGGTAATAGTGGAATCAATACCTAACATTGGGCATAAAGTGATTAAACATTATATATAGCTTTCTGCAAAACAGCACCAAACACCAAATTTTAAAATTGTTCCATGATTAATCCTTAACTGATTCAAGTTGTAATGCACAGATAACTTTACCTTCAACAGATTTATTTCAAAAATTTAAAATGACGGGTATCACATACTATATAATTTGAATAAAAAATAATAATAAAATTAAAATTTAACTCAAAAAGAATGATCCCACAGATATGCACGTGTGTCTATAAATATTTTGAAATTATCCAAAAGTTGCGGTCCAGATACCGGAGCATAGATTGAGTATGGATGTATACTATATAATGTATAGTAAGTTTAGGTTTTGTTTAGTTGTTGTTGTTGTTGTTGTTTTAATGAGCATTGTATAGGTACTTACAGCCACACTATATTCTGCAAACAGAGCTTAACTGGTCAAATAATTTTTATACAATCCCAATTTTGAGACTTATAAAAAAAGGTTGGAATAACTTGGGGGTTCATAAATATCAATATCTTATATCTATCATTAGTATCAATTTTTATTTGAGATGTAATTGTATAAATCACTTGAGACTAAAAATAAACATCAATGATTTATATGTAATCTCAGAACCATGAAATAGGAGAATGACTCGTTATGACCACAATTAAAGGAAAAAGATGGAGGTGGCCATCTAAAAGTTCTGATTGTTGGTTATTGTTATGATGTTGTTTTTTTTACAATCACACTGATCAAAAATAAACTGAAGTATACAGACTAATACTATACTAATAACTAGTAGAACTCAGATTATGAGTGGAATTTAAAATTCAATAAAGTAATACATGGCTGAATCTGTGGCTGAGTGATAAGTATTTTAATGAGGTAAATCAAGATTTTACTAGAAATAAATCACAAAATATGGTGAAAATAAATTATATAAAAAGATTAGAAAAAAGAGAAATGACCTCTTTCAACCTCAACCTAAATCTTTCATAAAAATGGGATAAAAGTGGCCTCTAAATTACTGCATAAAAATAAATTATGATTTATCCCAGAGCTCTATAGAGCTCTATAGATTGTATTGTAAGAAATATATATTACACATACAATATTTTAAATAAAAATCAATATTTGTTAACTTTTTCATATAATTCAATAATCTATATTTTTGATATAACATTTTCATTAAAAATATTTGGGAGGAGCAGAACCAAATGGTTCTATAAGAATTGAGTTAAAGTATTTCAAAGATATAAATATACAAAATAATCTTAAATTTTTGTATTAGAAAATGATCAATTAAGGTAAGTTAAGAAAGGCATATTTATTTAGTATCAGGAACCAATTTTAGATACGAACTATATGTTGGAAAATTGGATTGTTACTCAAAAAGAAATAACTGAAATAGGTTCACTTAAAACAAGATAGAAAAAAATATATAAGGGAATCATTCTTTCATGTACAGTTTTTAAATGTGTACATGAGGAATATGTGTATTGAAATCTATGAAAGACAAATATATAGTTTTAGATTTTGATTGATGCTTTCACTGCTGAGCTCTTTATAGACTATTATTATTATTACTCATCTTTATTTGTAATTGAGAAGAGCTGAAGTAAAAGGTCTTTCAAATTAGCATATTAGTATACCTTCCCTTTACATAGCTAATAGAAATTTGGCTAAGAGAATAAAAACAAATTTGCTTTGAATTTAGTTAAAATCATACTATTCATAAGAAATAGCCCCACTATGTGTTCTCAGATTTTTGTTTCTAAAGAGCATTCTGAAAAACAAACACCAAACAGAACTCCCAGAATAAATGACTGATTCCATACCTAAAGACAGAGAAAGTAAACAAATAATTTAGAAAAGCGCCAGTGCGCGCGCGCGCGCGCGCGCGTGTGTGTGTGTGTGTGTGTGTGTGTGTGTGTGTGTGTGTGTTAGAAAGTTTGAAGAAAATGAAAGAATGTTTAAAAAAATCTAAAGAACATAGGCTAAGGTTTGAGAGAGCTTCCATCATCCAAGTCTCAATCTATTGGGAATCAAAATAAACGATAGCAATGATAGACTCTAAATAAGATTTAAATAAGATAAGATTGTTTGAAACCTCAGTGCTTTCTGTCAGTCACACCTGGGAACAAAGGTAGTTGGCCTAAATGGGCATGGCTACCACAAGCCCCTGAAGACTTGGATACTTATCTCCTTGAACAGAGAAGTTTGTTCTCTTGTGCTCTTATGCTCCCTTGGTTCCTCTTGACACCTTGTGTTTGACTCCTGGCTTGTGAGACTCTTTCACTCCTGCTTCTTAACATTTGTCTATATGGCCACCACCATGTGGACCCAAGCATAATGGACTAATGGACTGTAACTAGCTTGATGCTAAATTGGACCCAGATCCAACATGGAAAGGAAACTCTGGACACTGACTTTGTTTTTAGCCCTGTTGAAACCTCAGCTATATTTCTTCTACAACTGAAATAAGGGAAATGGGATTTTATAAATACAGAGATTTAATTCCATGCAAATAAAATCACTCATTCTTTGGTGTAAGTCTCAGGAAATTCTTTTTCTTGGAATATCATAAGAACTACACCTCCCTCCCTACCCCCCCGCAGCACCTAGTGGGGAAGATAACCCCCACCTTCATCTGATAACAGGTTCAGAACTATATAGTAATCAAATATTCAATATATTTATTGAAATTTTAGTAATGTACATAAAGACCAGTTATGAGTCAAAAAGTTAGTTTTCGAGCTCCACCTTGAGATAATTTTCTGTTTTAAACAATTGAGAGCTTTCTTCACTTATGCTTCAGGCCTTAATATAATTATATTTTCTCAAACAGTTAAGGAACTCATATGATCTAAATAGATATGAGAATATGTCAGACCAAGGACACACTTTGTAAATCATATCAAGTTTGGAATTATTTTTAAAAAGCCACATGTAAATTTCTAAAGTCTTGGTAGATACTATGAGAAACATAAAGGTAAATAATAAGTGACCGCTCTTTTCAAGCTACTTAGGTTATAAGAAGTTTTTTTTTTTAATTCAATTAAATAACAGTACCATTACTTAGAAGGTGGCAAAGAATGCTTGCATTTCCCTTAATACTGTGGGCTACATATCTAGGTTAATTATTTTTGCTGACTGAAATTTCAGAAGGAATAGGAGAGAATATAAAATAAAATATTTAAAGATAGAATGCTGAGACTTTATAGAACTGATAAATGACCAATAAAAGAAATTATGAAAGATTTAAGAAACTGAAAAACTCAAAAGAAATACAAGCAAGATATGAGAAATGAATTTGACATCATGGTGATAATGAAAAACACCAGAAATAAGACATAGATTTTAGAAAATGCAAGACTAAAATTTTGCCTTAAGAAGGTAACAATTTGACAGCATACTTCTCTACTGTCACAATGAATGTCAGAAAACAGAAATATGACAATGTCAGAGTGCTGAGAGAGTAGTAACTGTCAACCAGGATCATTATGACAAGTGAAGGTGTCTTTCCAAATAAAAATGCAAATTTTCTGCCAAAAACTGACATGGCATACTACCCACAAATACTCTCCTAAGATAATTCTAAATGTTGTGATAATGCAGGGTTTAAGTATTAAAAGAGAAGAAAACCCAGAAAATGTGTTAAATGGACATAAGTAACATGTCCATTTCATGTTGTTTTTTCATGGTTGTTTTTTTTTAAATATATTTTAGTTATTTTTTACAGAGAGGAAGGGAGAGGGATAGAGAGTTAGAAACATCGACGAGAGAGAGACATCAATCAGCTGCCTCTTGCACACCCCCTACAGGAGATGTGCCCACAGCCAACGTACATGCCCTTGATCGGAATCGAACCTGGGACTTTTCAGTCCACAGAGCGATGCTCTACCCACTGAGGCAAACCGGCTTTGGCTAAATTCATGTTAATTGCATAAATTAATAATAGTAGTGTATGGAGTTTAAATGAAAATAAATATAATGAAAGTATACACAAATTAGCATGCAATTATTTATATGGAAGAATAAGGATGAAATATAATATATTTGCTTTATCTGGAACAAGATGAAAACATTGATAAAATTTAGAGATTAATAAAGTGTGTCCTTTTTGAAATGTCTAGAGTACATAAGATAGGATAGAAACAAAAAATACAATATTCAAATTAGTTTTGTATTTAGTATTACAGATGTATCCTATTTCAGTTTTATAAATAATAAATTAATATGAATAAATAATAAATTCAATGAAAGCTAAAATCTAAAAGGGAGAAGAAAAACATAAAGGAGATAGAAAGTAAATTAAAAAAACAAATGCATGTATACCATTAATTTTTGTAACTAAATTTATTAAATTCTTCCAAAAATTATCATCATGAATTAGAGATATAATCCAAATAATGCTGTTTATAGGAGACACAGTTAGATCATAAAGTGTCAAAATGGTTGATTGAAAAAGATGAAAACAAACTACCAAGAAAATTTAAACTGAAAAAGCTGGTACAGTTATTTAATGACAGATAAATTAAAATTTAAGACAAACATAATTACTAAATTAAAAATATTGATCATTTCAATGATAAAATTGTGTATTTTTACCAGTGGTTTGGATGGAAACAATAACAATGATTATGATAACAAGGGCTATTTAAATATTTGCCATTAGGTCATATATTTTTCTAAATACTTTACATATTTCATTAATTTTAATAATTATAAGAATTCTATGACTCAAATGACTCCCCATTTTTTATATATAAAGAAATTGAATCTCAAAGGGTCAGATCACATAATAAGAGATGAAGACTTAGTTCAGTTCTATTCTGTCTGCATCCAAACCCTCAACTTGCTCTTTTAGTTTGCCAACTCTTTGGATAAGAGAAAGATGAAAAAGTTAGTTAATAATTTTGATGGTATGTGGAAATCAGAAGAAACTGGGCAGATTAGAATAATGAAATGAATCAGCTAAGTAAAAAATTAATGGGAAATAATGAAACCTGTATTTATTAAATAAAACAATTATATGGTAACTTTACTAAATTCAATAATATACCAAAAATACATTAAGCTCTATATGTCTGACCATTTGAGCAAATAATGATTTTGTAATTCTATAGTCTGATGTTATCAGACTGGCTGAAAGAAAGTACGCTGAAGGAGAGGGTGGATAAAAATACAAAACTGAAATAGGATATATCTGTAATACTATTAATAATACAAAATATATATATGTCCATATATGTATTAAAAAAAACACAAAACTATGTTCCTATTATTCTATACCTCTTACAATTTAGTTCTAGGAATTACATTTTTAACAGTGACATTGACAAGCTGGAATGTGTCCAGTGAGAGTAATCACCATAGAAAAGAAATCAATAGCATATATATGAATAAATTTTTCATGATTAAAGAAGATTAATCAGGAAATAAATTTTTATTTTATTTAAGTTCTAATATTTTGAAGAAAGATTTTAAGTATTTTATCTACATGGTGCCAGAGTTTTGGGACCAATAGGTTAAATATAAAGGGAAAGAATGTCATTTTGTTGTAACAAATGAATTTCTGATCGTCAAAATGTCTAAATAACTAAACAACCCTAGTGTATCAGGTTTTCCTTGAAGTGTTTAATCAGAGAAAATATATTTTCTCTTAGGGAAAATCATATAGGAATTTGTGCACAAGAAATGTTACAAATCTGTTTTTCATGATCCCCCATTTTTAGAATTTACTAATGAACCATAATTATATGAAAAAGAACCCCCTAGAAACAAACATACATATAATAAAGCACCCAAATCTTTAACTCTTCCATCATCCTTTTAAAAACACTTAAATCCAAGATTACATAATTGAGGGTTTTATTATGAGTCCCATCTTCTAAATGAATCAAAAAAGGGTATTTAAAGCAGATAACAACAACAAATGACCTGAATATTACCTTTTTATTCAACATGTTCTTCATGTTTTTGAATATTCCTTATAATGAGGTATCTTGCACATTATCTGATCATACTTACTGATATCAGATCTTAGCAGCCTAATGCCTATTCTCTTAAGGTTCTCTGTCCATCTCCTATAATCTAAATAATTTGTGAACAAATTTAATTAATTCAATAATACCAACATGCTAATGAGTCATGGTTGATTAATATAGTATCATTTCTATACAGATATTTATATTTTTAAAAACCAACTTTTAACCATTCAATATTGATATTAAAGGAATATTACAATGAAAATTCAGAGTCAGCATTAAATGTTGGTCAGTTATTAGACAAAATATTTTGTTTCTAAAATCCTCTCTTGAAATTATTGTATCTCTTCTAACTTTCTGACAATCATGATTTAAATGTCTATTCCAGTTGATATTACCTCTAGTTATCAAAGGAAAGAGAAGCATATACTCCTGTTCAGTAGTTAATACTCCTTTTCTTATAATTTTATAGCCGTAACAGTGCGGGAAACCACTGCTTGCTGATACTGTCATGAGTGTGCACCAAGGAACATAGAAGGCTTATGGACCTTGGACATTAGCAAGGCTATAGCTAAGCACTTCCTCAGTTGAGATAATGAAGGCTCAAGAGAATTCCTAACCTGATAATCTCTTTATTGTTTATCAAACTTTAACTTTGATATGCTCATATGCATTGCTAAAGGGCAAATGTGTAATCAGGTGAGCAGTCGGTGTGTCTCTTCAAGAAAGAGGCTCTACCTGGCCCCCAATACCTTCTAAATTCATATTTCTACTATAGCATTTTCATTTGTGCCTTGGCCCCTCCTTCTTGAATTCTGCAGCAAAAGTCGTGGCACTTCAGCAACCTCAAAAACCAAGCAGGGACTGGAGGCCAGAGTTCTTCTGAAGGTCACCAGTACTGGACTGAAGAACCTGTACTCAGCAGTGCAAAACTTGACCCCCATCTATTTAATTCCAAAAAATTATGCCTTATATAATAAAAGGCTAATATGCAAATCGACCAAAAAGTGGAACTACTGGTCCTTATGATGCACACTGACCACCAGGGAGCAGACGCTTAATGCATGAGCTGATCCCTGGTGGTCAGTGCACTCTCACAGGGGGAGCACTGCTCTGTCAGAAGCCGAGCACATTGGTGGTGGCAGCACCCTCCTGTTTCCATAGCAGTGCTAAAGATGTTCAATTGATGGCTTAGTTCCACTCCATAGGGAGCGGCTTAACCCATCAGTGGGACATCCTCCTAGGGCTCCCAGACTATGAGAGGGCGCAGGTTGGGATGAGGGATCACTGCAAGTGCATGAGTTTCATGTTCCTCTTTGAATCATTTTTTTAAATTCCCATTTTATTATCCTCCTGACCTTCTGGCCAAAACTAACAACAGGGAGCCATTGGGAGTAAACATGAGCAAAAGAAGAGAAATGTATCTCCCTTTCCTGTACACCAAGCCTATCAAACTTGTGTCCCATGGACTGCATTTGGGCCACAATGAATATTCTTGTGGCCCAACCAATATAATGGTATGTAAGAAATGTTTTAATAAAAATTTGTTACTTAATTTTTGCAATATCCTGTTATACCTAATAATTAATAACAAAATACAGTGTTCACTAATGAGTAATTACTATAATCATGTTGCATTTATTTCCCTTATGCACCTTGTGTGCAGGTGCATCATTTCTCTCCACTTATACCAGCAGTGAATATTTTAGCAGCCAATTGCCACATATTTAGTCTTGGACTTACTTATTTCATGTGCATAACAGGAAATATTTAGCTTTTGGAGAACAAGAAAAATAGTTTTATTTGCTTATTAATTTGTGCAGTTATTAAGTGACTGGTATGTTAATATTCAATAAAAAGTATTAAATTTTATTAAAATGTTCTATGATTTTATGTTAACAATTACTCATTTATTTCAGCCTTTTGTATTCAGCATGTCTCTATCAAAATAAACCTAGGTTTTTATGAAAATTGAAGCTTTTGTTTCTTTGCTATCCACATCAACTTACACCTTGTTTATTTGGCCCTTATCAGCCTTTGAGTTTGACATGCTTGCTCTACACCCCTGTCAGGCAATATCTGAAAGTGTTCTGGAGCCCAGTGCCTGAATACTCAGCTAGAAATGCCTGCTCCATGCCTTCTTTGAAAACCAAGCTCTGTTTCATAACTGTGACCCTGTCATTGCAAGACCTTTTATTGGCATTGAATGTGGCCTGGACTGGCAGGATCCTAAGTATCTTTGAGGCTACATTAGTTCTATGATTTTCGTGCGCCAGTGACTACAAATTACTGACAATATTAATTTCAAGGTTCTTCTTTTTACTTCTAACTTTTCAAGGTAGCCATTAGCTAGATTAATTTTTTTTAAATATATTTTATTGATTTTTTTTTTTTTAGAGAGGAAGGGAGAAGGATAGAAAGTCAGAAACATCAATGAGAGAGAGACATCAATCAGCTGCCTCTTGCACGCCCCCCACTAGAGTTGTGCCCGCAAGCAAGGCACACGCCCCCGACCAGAGTCGAGCCCAGGACCTTTCAGTCCGCAGGCGGATGCTCTATTCACTGAGCCAAACCGGTCTCGGCAGATTAACTTTTTTTAAACTCTTTTATTTGTCCTTCCTCCTCCAAATCATGTCTTTTAGATGATAAGTCTTTTGTCTTGGACTGAACAAGGAAATTGTTTTTCCAAAAAAAATATTTATGACGTATCTAAGCCTAATTTAATCTTTACAATGTAGTCCTGCATGGCATTTATTAGTATTGAACTCTAACTCTGCTTCATTGTTATGTGTGTTTCCTATAACAATGCTTTTAATTTAGCAAAAGATGTCTTTGCAATCTTGATGATGGGCCAAAATTTCTTAGGTAAATGTAATATTAATATTCTTGAACAGCTCCTCTATGACTGAACATTTCACCCCCATCACAATGTTTATGGAAATGATTTTCAATGTTGTATAAGATAATTATTTAGGAATAGTCAAATAATAAACATATCACTAGATGGCTACACAAATGTCTTTCTCTCACTGTTAGTAAGATGAAAACTTAGCTTTTCATGACTTACAAATAAGATATCTACCTTGATTTGTACATTAAAATAAGGAAAGAGGAGGCAAAATCTATTTTTCAAAACATGACCCAACTATTAAATGACTTATTTAAATGGACATCAACATTTCTATCTGCCAGATCTTTTCTTTTTTCTTTACTGAATTGGCAAAATGTGGATTTGGCTCATATTTAAACCCCAAATGCCCTTTTTCTTTAGAGACTAATTATTAGCATTTTCTTACAGAAGTTTGAAAGGTATCCTGGTGTTAGCAACAGCCTTTTTCCCCAGAAAACAAAACAAAACAAACAAGCAAACAAATAAGTAAAACTCATTTTGTCTCCTGCTCCTTCCTGACCCCATTTGAGGAATGAAATAATAAAGCAAATTATTTTCAAGAAATATTGCCAAACAAAAGTATGTCTCAGGGGAAAAAACAGCTTAGATTTTAAGAGGTAATTTTAAGTAAATTTGTTATAGGTTTTTTCTTGGTGCCAGGCAAAACTACATTTTGAATCCTTATCCTAGGTAACCCATAAGATTAGCCTTGAGCAGCACAGCTCTCCTTACTCCTCAGCTAGAACATGCACATGCAAATATATATTCCATCATCATCCCACTACCACAACGAATGTTATGCTTGCCATATATTTTAATGCATTCAGGTTGCTATAACAGAATTCTGTACATGGATAGCTTATAAACAGAAAATTATTTCTCACAGTTATGGATGCTGGGGAGTCCAAGATCAAAAAGCTGGCAGATTTGGTGTTCCATGAAAGCCCCCGTCCTAGTGAGCCATCTTTTTGCTGTGTCTTCATGTGACAGAATGGGAATGATAAACTCTCTGGTATCTCCTTTGTAAGGGTACTAATCCCATTTTTGATGGCTCTACTCTTACAACCTAATCCTATCCCAAAGGCTCCATCTTCAAATATCATCATACTGGGCATTACATATAAATTTGATAGTGACACAGAGATTTAGTCTATAACACCAATTTTCTTAATGACATATACTGCCCATGAATCTGGTCATGGGAACAGATTCACCAGGCATCCAGAATTTCTATTCTTAGTTTGATAAAAATATTACCAATAAAAAAATAAAAAAAATGAAATTATATTGGATCACATTTTCTAATTCCTTGGTTCCATAAATCTCACTAAAATGGTTGCTTTAGGTCTCAGCTGAGTAGCTCAATTGGTTGCAGCATCATCCCCATACACCAAAAAAGGTTGTGGGTTCCATTTCTTGTCAGAACACATAACTAGTTTGCAAGTTTGATCCCCAGTTGGGGTGCAGAGAGAAACTGACAGATGTTTCTCTCTCACATTGATGTTTCTTTCTCTCTCAAATCAATGAACATACCTTCAGATAAGGATGAAAAAATAAATAAAGTAAATAAATCTTTAATTTTCTTTTTAAAAGTTGCTTTGGAATGGTTAGTACTTAAGAATTTTATAAACAAATTAAAAATAGTTTAAAATAGAATAAAACATTTTAGTGAGATAACGAGTTTCACATCTTGCTTAATATTCTCTTTTTCACATGGGTTTCAAGTAAAAAGAATGTACGTTGTAGAGGAAAGGGCTATAGTTAATTATATTATTGCCAAGATAGGTATTTATTCACATCTGCTCAAATAAATTAATACAATCCATTAGAGCATACACATTTTTCCCCTACTCCAAGAAGTACACAAATGATAACAATAACAAAATACCTAGCAAAATAATAAATGTAAGTCCTATTGCAGAATGAATTAGATGCACATTTATACATATACATACACACTCACAAGTACAATGTGTGTTTACAACACAATTCATTAAAATGTTTTAAATTACCAAAGAAGCAGTTGGAGTTAGAATTGCTGTATACACTTATAACTTCTTTGATTTTTTCTTTGATTTTTTTAAATGACAATACTATCTAATAAAAGAGTAGTATGCAAATTAACCATCACTCCACTATACCCACAAGCCACACCCACAAGCCAATCAGGAATGAACATGCAAATTAACCACAACTAAGTTGGGTGTGGCCACAAAGTGAACAGGAAGGAGGCTTGGGTTTACTCAGCAATGGAGGTAGCCAAGCTTTCCACACACCCTGAAGGGCCCAGGCCTCCACTCAAGTTTCAATTGTAGAAGATAAATAAATCCCAGATACCAGAACCTCTGCTTGGGTCACTGGGTGGCGTGACCACAGGCCCCTTGCCCAGGCCACCCCTGCACCAAAGGAACGTCCACCCTGATCTGGGACACCCTTTAGGACAAACCTGCTGGCCCTCACTCATGCAACAAGTCTCTATTCTATCTAATAAAAAAGTATTTGCAGATTGACCATCACTCCAACACACACGATGATCAAAGATCCTGCGCCCATGTGGACAGAAGATGGCTACCACAAGATGGCCAACAGAGGAAAGCATTTGGAAGAGACCAGGTCTGCAAGGGAGGGCAGTTGTGGGTGATCAGGCCAGCAGGAGAGGGCAGTTGGGAAGGACCAGGCCTGCAAGGGAAAGTAGTTGGGGGCAATCAAGCCTACAGGGGAGGGCAGTTAGGGGTGACCAGACTGGCAGAGGAGGGAACTTGGAGGTGACTGGGCTTGCAGGGAAGGGCAGTTGGGGGAAACGAGGCCTGCAGGGAGAGCAGTTGCGGTGGGACTAGACCTGCAGGGGAGGGCAGTTAGGAGCAAACAGCCTTTCAGGGGAGCAGTTAGACATAAATCAGGTTGACAGGGGAGTGGTTAGGGGTAATCAGGCTTGTAGGCAGATGCGGTTGGGGGCAATCAGGAAGGCAGGCAGGCGGGCAGTTGGGAGCCAGTAGTCCTGGATTGTGAGAGGGATGTCCAACTGCCCATTTAGCCCGATCCCAATGGATGGCAGTCGGACATCCCTTGAGGTGTCCAAGGGTGCAGGCTGGGCTGAGGGACATACCTCCATACACAATTTCAGAGAAAAGTGTAGAAAGTTGTTTGTACAATACAGGTAAATCCCTTAAATACAGCAGTAATCACCCTATAACACAATATAAGAAATATATTTGTCAGTTCTCCATAGAGTAAAATTTACTCTAATAAGTATTTCCAGATAAAATAGTTTCTCCAAAGATTTCTGATGGCATTTTAAATATAATTACACATTTCTTCTTTCTTTCATTCATTTAAATGAAATAAATTTAAAAATTTACTTAAAATTGCCTGCCCCCCTCAGTGCTATGATACTGTTACTAGGCAAAAATGACATCATATACCTGATGTTCTCAATTCAACTTAAGACTTTCAAGATTTGGCTGCTTCTGAATTAAGCATAGGATGACAAAGGCTATATAGATAATTTGGTACTTCGAATCTTCTTTTACACAACTTAGTTGTTTAATGTTAGTTGTCTTTTTAAAATATATGCAATAAGAGGTAAGTCCTTTCTTAACTAAGGAGCCATCCCAAATCTGGGTTAACATTAACCACTCCTTTATAGGAGTAGGGAGGATACAGGTCTTCATATTTCAAGTTTGTTCCTCTGTTTGACTCCCTTGCTTGCAGTCTGAACACTTGACATGCTAATGATGAGATCCAACTACACATCTCATTTTGGGGTAACTGTAAGCTTAGAGCATTAGCTAAAGTTATAATTAAAGTGTGACATTTGGTTAATTGTCATTCAAGCCTTAAAGACAAAGATGCTGACTCTAAGTTCCAAAGCTGACCTTTTCAGAAGGAGCTATTTGGAAAGGTTTCCTTCCTTCCCAGAAACTTCCTATTTAGCATCTTTAAATAACCTGTCTTTACCATCATTAAGATACATAATGCAGTCACTTCCACTTCCTCTCTCTCTGGATCATATTAAATGTATCACTTAATTTAAAATATTAAAACTTTCTCAGGCTTCTTTTCTAATCAGTGGTAATTATTTTCATGCAGATCTTAACAAATAATTCAATTATAAGACCTTCATAAATCTGACAATTTTAAAGACAATACAAACAATTGAAAAATTAAAAAAAAACATAAAATAAAATCTTAAAAAATTACTATTAACAGCTGAGGAAGAACTATGAAAAGTCTAAGGCAAAATGTGAAAATCTTTCTTATTTAACATAAGAATTTGAATGAGATAAATGCAAATAGTACTAACCTAAAAGGTGCATTGTCTCTTAGTTTTTCTCAGAACTCAGAGCCACAAGTTGCATTGTTGCATCCTCAACAAAGAAATAGTTCATAGACATTTATGTCTTCAAAGAGAAAATTCAGATTTCAATTTCACTTCAATAATAGTTCAGGATCTGTGTTCAGTGGCTGCAATATATACATATTAAGTCTACTCTTCTCTGTTTCCAATATGCACTAGTCTTAATTTGCCAACCTTTAGCAAAAGAAGAAAGGTCATAGGTTAACAAACAAAACAATAATACAGTTTTATTCACCAGAAGTAAAAATAGCAGGAGGAATGTATTAGTAACATATTGTTGCATTATGACAAAACCTAGCTACTCAAAACATTTATTACCTCCTTGTCTTTGGGGGTTAGGATTCTTGGCATGGCTTATCCAAAGTGTCTGGCTCACGGTCTCTTCAGGGTTACATTCTCTCACAAGTCAGTTGGAGCTGCATTCTCTGAAGACTAGATTGCGGAGGCTACACTTCCAAGTGCATGGACTTGGTGTGGTTGTTTCAATTTCTCATGGGCCAGGAGACAAAGGCTTTAATTAGTAAATGACTTTTGGACAGAGACCGACTTCAGTTTTTTGTCACATAGGTCTCTGCTTTGGATACCTCAGAAGATGGCAGTGTGCTTCATCAGAGCAGGCAAAGAAAAAGGAGAGAAAGTGAGAAAAGGAGAGAGAGAGAATAAGAAAACAAGAGATGGAGTAATGGAGTCATTTACTAATTAAAGCCTTTGTCTCCTGGTCCATGAGAAATCGAAACAACCACACCAAGTCCATGCACATGGAAGTGGAGCTTCATACAACTTTTGTCTATTGATTGCATCATTTTCTTTTGTGCTTCATTTAATCTCATGTTGTTTTGTTTATCATGGCCTCTAACCATTCAAAATCCACTGCTATTATTGCCAGTAAGAGATCATGTTAAGTAACTGGCCTGTAAATAAAATTAAAAGTGATTAAGTACTACAAAAGTGAAAAATCAGTGATAGTTACTGCTCACCAGTCAGGAATGCTCTACTCCACTATTGCCACAATCCTGAAGAACAAGAACAAGTGATGAAAGCTGTTAAAAATCTGATTTATTAAAAGCAACAAGACTAAAAAGAATTCAAGAAAGGAATCAGCCCTGGCTGGTTTGGCAACTAAGTTATTAGAGTATCAGGTCCTTGACTGAAGGATCAGGAGTTCAGTTAGAATCAAGGGCACATACCACAGTTGCAGGCTCCCTTCTGACCTTGGTCAGGCATATGTGGGAAGCAACCAACTGATGAGCCTCTCTCTCTCTCTCTCTCTCTCTCTCTCTCTCTCTCTCTCTCTCTCTTTCTCTCTCTCTCTCTCTTCCCCCGCCCCGCCCTTCTCTCCTTCTCTTTCTAAGAAAATAAAAAGAAAAAGAAGAAAAGGTCAATGGATATCCTCCAGTGAGGATTAAAAACAACAACAAAAAGGCCTAATTAGACATGAAGATACTTCTAATGACTGGGATTGAAGACTAGACACAAAAGTGTATCTCTCTCAGCACCATGATGATCATGCTCAAAGTAAAAGTTTGTTTATGCCCGTCTGGACTGGTGTAGGTCTGTTGGTTGAGCTTCCTCCCATCCACAAGAGCTCATCATTTTGATTCCCAGTCAGGGTACATGCCTGGCTTGGGGGCCCAATCCCCAGTAGGGGGGTATTCAGAAGGCATCTAATCTATGTTTTTCACTGTCCTTACGTTTCTGTCTCTCTCTCTTCCTCTTTCTCTCTGTGAAATTAATTAAAACTTTTTTTTTTAAGTTTGATATGTTGAAAGAAGAGGCTGAACCCAATTGTGGGGTTGAATTTACTGCTGTATCTGTTTGAAAAAAAACATAGCTTTAACTATATTGCTTATTGTTGATAATGCTCCTTTATCCCAATAACAAAGTGGTATTTCCCCCTTCAATCACTATCCTTTTTTAAAATATTTTATTGATTTTTAGGGAGAGGAAGGAAAAGGAAGACAGTCAAAACATCAATTGGCTTCTCCTGCACAGTCCACACTGGGGATTGAGCCCACAACCTGGGCATGTGCCCTGACTGGGAATCAAATCAGAGACCTCTCCAATTGAGCCACACTGGCCAGTGCCACCACATCTTTTTATTCAACCAATAGATCAAGGAGTTACAGCAGCTATTAAGACGTTCTATCTGAATCAGACCTAGTTCCACACTATTGCTACTGAGGAAGACCCTGAAAATATATTGATGCAATTCTGGACGCATTACACCACCTATAACTGAATCAAAAATCATACTTGTAATTAGGGTGAAGTCACCAAGGAGTGTATCTAGAAGAAATATTTAAGAGGTCCAACCAGGACATGTATAGATTCGCCAAGCATGATGAGGTTGCAAATATCAACAAAGCTGTGATTCAGATGGCAAACAGCTCTTACCTTAATTTGAATGAGGATGACATTGAGGAGATCCTAGAGGCGGTTCCTGAGGCATTGACTATTGAGGGGTTGTTGTAACTGAAACAGGAATGCATAGCTGAAGAAGAGGAAAAAGAAAAGAAAACTTAAGGGAGAGAAAAAGAAAATTTACTGCAAAGTTATAGCAGAAACTTATGCAGACCTCAGCAGGCTCCTTAAAATATTTGAAGACATGAATTTTAACACTGAAAGATAAACCACAACACTGCAAGTTTTCCATTAAAAAAGAAAAATGTGCTGGGCCAGCATAGCTCAGTGGTTGACCATTGATTTATGAACCAGGAGGTCAGGGTCCAATTTCCCACCAGGGCACATGCCCAGGTTGCAGGTTCAATCCCAAGCAAGGGACATAGCAGGAGACAGCTGATTAATGATTCTCTCTCATTATTGAAATTTCTAGTTCCCTCTCTCTTATTCATATATATATATATATATATATATATATATATTTTTAAAGAGAGAAATGTTCATGGTGCACTATCAACTTAAAAGCAAAATCATAAAAACAAACAAACAAACAAAGAAGCAAACAACTAGTAATATATTTCTGAGGAGATGTTTCTTTATGAAGACTCCCAGGCAGGTTCTTCAGGAGAAATTCCAGAGGAGGTATTGTTACTATTTGTACCGGTTAATAATGCAGATTTTATAATCAAAGAAAACACAATAATTTCAAGACAAACATCAAAAGTGCTTTATTCAAAGTAATGCTCATCACTAGCTACACATTTCCCCATTTTCAGGTAATTTTTGGATACCATCGCAATAGAATTTTTCTTGTTTTGAGGCAAACTATTCAGAGACCCAATTTTCCACTTTTTTATGTGTTTTGAGTTGCTGCTCAGAAAGTACATGTGCCATGAATCAGAACAAGTGGTAATCTGAAGGAACAAGGTCTGCTGAATAAGGTGAGTGGCTTAATACTTCCCAGGCAAGATCTTTTAACATGTCTTTAACTGGTTTTGAAGTCTGTGATAGTGTGTTTTCATGAAACAAAATTACTTTGCTGTGTCTTCTGGCACATTTTGGTCCTTTTACAATCAAAGTATTGTTCAAATTGATTTTTTTTTTGGTAGCAATCAGTATTAACAGTTTCACCTAATTTTTTAAAAATATATTTTATTGATTTTCTACAGAGAGGAAGAGAGAGGGATAGAGAGTTACAAACATCGATGAAAGAGAGATATCTATCAGCTGCCTCCTGTACGCCCCCCACTGGGGATGTACCCGCAACCAAGGTACATGCCTTTGACCTGAATCGAACCTGGGACCCTTCAGTCCCCAGGCTGAGGCTCTATCCACTGAGCCAAACCGGTTTCAGCAGTTTCACCTGAATTTGGAAGCTCATAATACACCACACCTTCCTGATCCTACCAAACACAGAGCATTGCCTTCTTCTCAAAGTGATTTGGCCTTACAGTTCATGTTGATGGTTGATCTGGATCCACCCATGATTTTGTACACTTGGGAATCTCAAAATAAATCCACTTTTCATTGCCAGTCAGAATTCGATGCACAAAAGACTCTTTCGTGCTGCTGAAGCAACATTTTACTTATGACTTCGGTTTTCCATTTGTCTTTCATTCAGTTGATGTGGCACCCATTTTTCTTCCTTTAAAATCTTTCCAATTGCTTGTAAATAATTGAAAATTGTTTACTGTGCAATGCTGAATCTTTCTGCAAGTTGTTTTTGAGTTTGATGTGCATCTTTATCCAATAATGCTTGTAAGTGTTGCTCTTCAAACTTTTCCTGTTAACCTGGACTTTCTTTGTCTTTCACATTGAAATAATCACTTTTAAAGCAGTTAAACCAGCATTCACAAGTATCGGGAGATGGAACATGTTTACCATAAGCTTCCCAAAGCTTTCAGCATCACTTTTCTTCAAAATAAAGTAATAAATTAAAACTTCCGCAAATGCTCTTTTTCTGACACAAAATTTGACATTTTTAAGTGTAAAAATATCTATGATGTTAACACCTTCAGAAAATGTGACATATGAAGTTTTGAAGTTTGTTGTCAATACAACAAATTAGCATACATATGAAATCACATATATTCCAACACTAGAGGCCCAGTGAATGAATATCCATGCACTAGAGCAGGGTCCTTTAGCCCAGCCTGCCGCCTCTCACAGTTTGAGAGCCATCAGGGGTGTGAGGCAACCCAGTGATCAGGGAAGGTGATGCTCCCATTACATCTCTGCTGCTGCCACTACTGCAGTGCAAGCCTTGGCCGGCCCTGGTTACCTGAGCCTTGGGCAGCCACCACTCAAGGTTTGCCTACACCTTGGGCTGGCACTGGCCAGCTGGGGAGCTAAGGGGACTGGGGGACCCTGGAAGCAGGTGTGAGAAGTGGCTGGACCTGCCTGGGGATAGGCTCAGCCATGCCATGCTCCTGCTATCCCAGTGAGGCTGAGGAGATTGGGCACCACCATCTTGTGGCTGTGGGCACTGCCATCTTTTGAGGGTGTGACAGTCAATTAGCATATTCCCTCCTGGTTAGCTGTGGGTGCCGCCATCTTTGTGAGAGTGTGATGGTCAATTAGCATATTCCCTTTTTATTAGATATGATATGTGTAACTCCATCTATTGAAAAAAATCCGTATTATTAACCAGTCAGTATAACTGGCATTACAGGCAACATCTCCATACATGATGTTGCTGTTGAAGACCTTCCAGTGGGACAAGATGTACAGGTGAGACAATGATAGTGAGTATGCCTGTCATTAAGCAATGCATGACTGTTTTTAAATTTTATGATTTGAGCACAAAATTTTTTTCACATATTAAGTTCAATTTTGAGGTAAATTATATTTTTGGCTTTATTTATCATTTTGGGGGGAATTTGATTTTCATAAGTACATAGATTTTTCTATAAAGCTTGTTAAAATGCTATTTCCTGTGTTTCCTTTCACATATTACATTTATAACAAATTCAGTAAAATTATCCCACTATCATAGATTACTGAATGCTATCCACACAAATAATGTTTTATCAATTTTTATTTTACTTTAGGAAGTTTAGTGCTACTATTCTACTGGCATATATTAGTAGTTACTGAAAACATTTTGAAAGTGTTTCTTAATATTTTGTCAAAGCTTTAGAGGAATGGCTATCATAAAATTTGAGTGAAGCCCCCTGGATTTCACATTGCATATGCAGAAGAAGAACAGAAACTAGAATCACATAAATTATACACTGTATATTTCTACAAACACACAGAATATTGACTCATAAAATCTTAGGATTTAAAGAGGCAGAATTAATTTAGTTTAGTACTTTAAATAAATTTCATGTTGAATGTCAAATTAACTTATTTTATTTGTTACCTATTTTACTGTGCCAAAAACATCCCTGCCTCACTTAATCTCAGAAGAAAAAAAAAAGTACAACAATCCCATATATTAAAAGCCTAATATGTTCACTGTCTGGTTGTCTTGTCACTCATTCACTGTGACATCCACTGACCACCAGGGGCAGATGCTCTAACTAGTAGGTTAGTTTGCTGGGGTTCGGCCAATTGGGACTGAGCGAGACAGGCTGGACACACCCTGGAGCTCTCTTGCAGTCCCTCCCCAGTTGGCCAATCTCCTGCATTCCTCTTCAGCCCTGATCATGCACCTGTGGGATTCCTTGGCCTGACCTGTGCCCTATTGCAATTTAGGACTCCTTGGAGGATGTCAGAGAGCCAGTTTTGGCCTGACCCTGCTCAACACAGGAGCTGCCTCCTAGTGGTCAGCATGCTCCCCCAGTGGGAATACCTCTTAGCCAGAAGTTGGGCTCATGGCTGGTGAGCAGAGCGGCAGTGGCAGGAGCCTCTCCCACCTCCATGGCAGCACTAAGGATGTCTGACCAATGGGAGTGGGCCTAAGTCAGTCAGACATTCCCTGAAGGCTCCCAGACTGAGAGAGGGAGTGCACTAGAACTCTAGTTAATTATTTTTTGTGCACCAGGCCTCTAGTTAATTATTCTTTGGTAGAGCAGAAAACAGTAGTGCTTGTGCTGTAAATACATCACTCTTATTCAGCATTCTTTGGAGCTTTGTCATGGTAGAGTAACACTACATTTCAAGAAGGCCATTTCAATATGTCCTGAGGAATTTTCACATTGAGCTAAACTATGCTTTCTGGATTTTCTAATCCTAGTTTTATTCATTGATAAAATATAACTCAGTTTTATTCCTTCTTTTCACTCACTCCACCCCATAAATTTTGATAGTACAAGTTTTAAATTCTTACAAAGTCTTATTCTATTGTCTATGATTTCTATAAACTTCCTCTAATAGACATTTTTTATGTAGCCCTTGATAGGTACATCATGCAGTGATCAAGTGTGAGTAAAGAATCAAGCTCCTTGAGAGTTAAGGCTATGGGAAAGTTGTCCTAGAGATTTTACTCTGCACTTCTCATTAATAAGCATGAGTTGCTTGTTTATGCACATGATAGTCATTACAAATAAACAAGTTTCTCCTTCACATATATGCACCCATTGTCTTGTCAATTGTGATTCAGAATTATGGAAAACACATCTTCTGATCTCATGCATATAATTAGAATAACTGACAAACACTAACGTTGTTCAAACATTTGATTCAGCCAATTCATAATTTTGGTCCTATTCTTTGCAAGGAATGAGGCACAGAATCATTTTCCATATACTCATCAGGTGAATTAATCTTTATTTTAATAACAGACAAAATATTCTCAATTGACTTGTCAGTGATTTAAATAATATATGCTAATTAATTATATATCCTTCTGAATCTTTGTATGAATATTTTTGGACCAAAATTTTTATTTTTTAGAAAGACTGTAAACTTCCCAAAACATTAAGTAATGGCATGCCTTTATTGCATTGTATCCAAAACTTTACACATGTGAAGTTTTGGATACAATGCAATAAATTTTATTTATATCTATGGATGTTACAGAATATGAGAGCCAGCCTCTGCATTAGGAAATCCTAAAAATGTGATGAGGATGGAAATTACTACAATTTTGTAGTTTTGTACCATAGATATATTTTGCTCTTGAAGTATTGATATTATTTTCTAATCTTGTACATAATGCCTAATGGTATTTGATTTAAAACAAATACATATATTTACCTCATGTCTATTTAATATATGGTGGTACCTTGAGATACGAGTTTAATTCGTTCCGTAACCTTGAGGCTTGGGAAACTATGAGACGCTCGAGTCCCAGTAAACTGGTGGGTCGTGTGCAGCTGGCCAATCCGCGCGATTACTCTTATCTCAAATGTTGCTCGTATTTCAACAAAAAATCGCTCACTCAATGGCTCATATCTCAAAAATCTCATATGTTAGGGCACTCGTATCTCGAGGTACCACTGTACATATTTTATAGTGTTTTCTGTATGGTTCATTGACTTCCATCTGAATCAATGGTACATAATGTGAGATTACTAACTAGCATAGATTAATTTTGCCTTTTAAATATCATATAAATGATAAGACAATGCTGATAATGATAAAAATAATTTAATTATAATTTATAAAGGGATTACTCTGTACTAGGTATTACAAAAAACATTTGCATAGTTTATCATCCTACTCTATTTCATTAATGTAACTATCAGGATATTTTTTATTTTGTTTTGTTTTGGACATTTTGAAAATAAACTAAATTTACAAAATCATACAACTAATAAATATTGTAATTAACTCATTATTTTTATTATCATAGTGCAATGTTTCATATGTTCAGAAAATACATTTAAAATTTGAGAAGTAGTTCAGTCCTTTATTCTACATTTCCATCAAAAGCAATTTTCCTAGTAAATAATTTCTTTTTACACAAGTTCCTAGTTATGCATGACTTGCTAAAATGCTTAATGATTGATACTTATCACATGCTTTCTATCAGTTAAATAAACAGAGAGAGAGAGAGAGAGAGAGAGAGAGAGAGAGAGAGAGGAATAGAAAATTTGGAAAACATGTTTCTATGTAGCCTTACTAATGGATATGAGAATGCAATTTACATTTTCAGTCGATATCACTCACTACTTTCAGGATAATACTTTTTATAAATTTACTTTCAAGGTATAGTGATGCATGTTTTATTAACCTTGAAATGATCTCTTTCACATTTTTAAAGGGTAAGTGTTCCAGTGTGAGTGCTCTTAAATATGGGAAAATATTTCACGCTCCTAAACATTTCATGCTTTTTAAATATTTTTTTTTTACAGACTTGGATTACAACACTTAGTTTTCTTTTTCTATAGTGAAAAAACATTACTACATGTCTACTATAGTTATGGAACTAAAATTCATTTTAGATTGCTTGCTACACTTTTAGTGCAGAAATAAGGTTTTACAGATTTAGGATATGTTTCTTAAATGGACATCTTAGTAGAGGACTACGCCTTCTCTTAGAACTTGCAATATAAAGTTTATGTGATTCTTCTTGCAAACAAGTGCCTTTTGAATAACCAGGAGTCTTTCCAGTGGCTCAATGACCATATATGTAGAGCTCTGACTTCTCTGTCTTCCAACTTTGTCCTTGCACTATCATTCTAAATATCATAAATAAAATCATAAATAAAATCTCTTGCTCTTGGCCTCTACTAAGGTTCTGTTTTTTCTCACAACAAACAGAGTATTTAATCACTCCTCCATTTAATATGATGGTTGGATTTTGTACCACCTAATTCAGTGGTGTGTATGTCAGAAAATAACTAATAAAAATGGCAATATTTGGACCATTGTGGTGGTGGGAATCTAAGATGGTGGCATAGGTAAACACCTACATTGTTGCCTCGCACAACAATTTCAAAACTACAACTAAAAGACAGAACAGACAGCATCCAGAACCACAGGAATGCTGGCTGAGTGGAAATTCTACAACTAGAAGGAAATAGAAGGGCTCATGGAGACCCAGAAGAGCTGCAAAAAGCTGAAGTACAGAAAAGTGAGACACACATGTGGAGAGAGCTGGTGCCGCAGTACCTGGCTGGTTTTCTGTGGCAGAACAGAGATGGAAACTCCCAATGGCATTGAATCCCTTATCCTATGGCACTGAACCCCAGGTTCAGGTGAGACTCATACGGGGGGAATTTGGACTTTGAAAAGGAGGATGTGCATGGAAATTTAGGGGAGTTGTGAAAGGGCAGAAGTCTGGTGACAAGCACAGCACTGCACGCAGAACACCGACTGCTCATTGTGCCACTGGCTTTCATGAGTGGGCGAGAGATAAAGCCTCCCAACTGCACCACTTCTAACTCCACTAAACCCCAGTTTCGGGCAAAACCCTGGGGACCCAGACTCATATGGTCCCAGAGCACAGGGGAGCCGGAAAGGCAGCAGTCTAGAGGCACTATGCATGCACAGGGACCACTCCAGCAATTACCCAGAGTCACATGAGACCCAGGGGCCATGGAGGGTGGGACCAACTGGAAGGCAAGGCAGTCCTTTAAGCCCTGAGACTCCACCCATTCCAAGCTCAACAGAGAGGCTTTTGCAGTTTTGCAAGTTTTGTATCATACGACTGAATCCAACACAGAAGTTCTCCAGTCATAGTGAAAATGTGGAGAAAAAGGAAGAAATCACAAACAAAAGAAATGGAGGAAAACAAAGGACTGGATATAGAGTTCAAAACTACGGTTTTAAGGTTTTTCAAGAATCTCCTAGAAAAGATGGCTAAATTTAGCAAAATCCAAGAGGACATGAAAAAGGACCAACTAGAAATTAAACATACACTGAGTGAAATAAAAAATATTATAGAGAGACCTAACATCAGACTAGAGGAAGGCAAGAATCAAGTGAAAAATTTGAAATATAAAGAATCAGAAAACACTCAACTGGAAAAGCAAGAAGAAAAAATAATCCAAAAATGTGAAGATAATGTAAGGAGACTCTGGGACAGATTCAAGGTTACCCAACATCAGAATTGTGGACTCCCAGAAGAAGAGAGAGCAAGATACTAAAAACCTATTTGAAGAAATAATGACTGAAAACTTCCCACATCTCATGAAAGAAATAGACTTACAAGTCCAGGAAGCACAGAGAACCCCATACAAAAGGAATCCAAAGAGTACTACACCAAGACACATTATAACTAAAATTCCAAGAGCCAAAGACAGAGAGATAATATTAAAAGCAGCAAGAGAAAAATGGTTAATTACCTACAAGGGAACACCCACAGGCCAGACAAGAGTGGTAAGAAATATTCAATGTGTTGAATAGCAAGAACCTACAACCAAGGATACTCTATCCAGCAAAACTAGCATTCAGAATTGAAGGGGGGATAAAGATCTTCACAGATAAGCAAAAGCTAAAGGAGTTCATCAAAACCAAACCAGTATTATATGAAATGCTGAAAGGTACTCTTTAAGAAGAGGAAGAAGAAAAAGGTAAAAGATAAAAAATTATGAACGACAAATATATATCTATCAACAAGTAAATCTAAAAATTAAGTGAATTAAAAATTTGATCAACAGAATAAACTGATGAATATAATAGAATCAGGAGCACAGAAAGGGAGTGGACTGATAATTCTCAGGAGGAAAGGGGTGAGGGGGGTGCAGGGAGAGACTGGATAAAATTCATACACCTATGGATGAGGTCAATGGGGGGGAGGTAAGGGTAGAGGGAGGAGTGGGAGCTGGGTGGAGGGGAACTTTGAAGGGGGAAAAAAGAGAAACAAATGTAATAATCTGAATAATAAAGATTTAATTAAAAAAATAAATAAAATAAAATAAAAATGGCAATATCTGGCAAAAATAAATGAAGAGGAGCTGGGTTGGCAAAGTCTTTGTTATTGATGAACAGAGTGAGAGAAGTTAATGTACACATGAAACTACTAACAGAAATGGATTTCTGGGGGAACTAAAATGGCAGCATAAGGTATACACTTGTACATGCTGCCTCTCATAACCACACCAAAACTACAACTAAAAGACAAAACAATTAACCCCCAGAACCACAGGAAAGCTGGCAGAGTGGAAGTTCTACAACCAGAAGGAAAGAAAAAGTGCATTGAGACCTGGTAGGATGTGCAGAAGCTCAGAAAGGCAGAGGTGCAGAGACATGTTGAATCAGGCTGGCGTGCACTGTTAAGTTCCTGACTCTCTGAATGCCAGTTTCTGGTAAGATTCCTGGGACCCAGACTCCTACAGGGAGAAACTGGACTGTCTGCCATTGGGTCAGAAAGGGAGGGTGGCTCTCTTGCAGAGGTGTACACAGGAGTCATTGTTTATGGCCCTGAGGCAGGGGCCCCAGACACAGGGACATGCAAACACACGGAGAAGGCTGACTGGCAACCAGCACTGTTTGCCATGCCCTAGTGCTTCCCTGAGACCCTGCCCCTCCTAATTTACACACCCACCAAGCTGTGCACAGCGGCTTTTGCATATGAATGGCCTGTCTTCTAGCAGTTTAACCTAACAAATTGCAACTGGGTTAGACAACTCCAAAATTCCCAAACTGCAAACAAAGAAGAGAAATCTGAGATATCCCTGTAGCTTCTGCTGGGTGACCTCAGATATTAGCTGACTTGAACCTCCTTGAAGAGCCAGGAACCAGTGTACCTAGAGGTCAGTGTGAAAGGGCACCAGATTTTAACTCTTTACATCTATAAGTGACACACTTAAGAGGCAGACTCAGTGAGCATCAAAGCCCCACTGAAGCAAGTCCTGCCCCATAGGGCATTCTCCAGCACAGCAGTTTTTCCATTAATAGACACAGCTAATCCTCACAGTCAATTGCTCTGGAGGTCAATTCCTGCCAGTGTACCAATAGCAATCAAGGCTTAACTATAAGACTAGGTACCCAGCCCACAAAGGGGTGCACCAAGAGTGTCCACCTCAGGTGATTGAGGAGGCAGAGCTACTGGGCCCTAAAGAACAACTAGCACACAAAGCCACCCCATCAACACAGGGAAGCAGCCAAAATGGGGAGAAAAAGAAACATGTCATGAATGAAAGAAATGGAGGGAAGCAAATTACTGGACATAGAGTTTAAAACCACATTTATAAGATTACTCAAGAATCTTCAACAAAACACCAAGAAACTTAGTGAGATCTCTGAGAAACTTAGTGAGACCTTTAAAGGATCTTAATGAGAATGCCAAAATAACAGAAAAGGACCAATCAGAAATTAAGCATACATTGTCTGAAATAAAGAATAATATACAAAAAATCCAACAACAGACTAGAGGAACCCAAGAATCAAACCAAAGATCTGAAATATGTGGAAGCAAAAAACACCCAACCTGAAAAACAAAAAGAAAAAAGAGTTAAAAAATGTGAAGATAGTAAGAAGCCTCTGGGACAACTTTAAGCATACCCACACCAGAATTATGGGTGTGCCAGATACTGAAAATCTATTTGAAGAAATAATGACTGAAAAATTTCCCTACCTGGTGAAAAAAATGGATTTACAAGTCCAGGAAGCACAGAGAACACCAAACAAAAAGAATCCAAAGAGGACCACACCAAGACGCATCATAATTAAAATGCCAAGGGCAAAGACAAAGAGGGAATATTGAAAGCAGCAAGAGAAAAACAGTTAATTGCCTACAAAGGAGTACCCATACAACTGTTTCTGTTGACTGATTGCTCAACAGAAACTATGCAGGACAGAAGGGAGTGGTAGGAAATATTCTAAGTGATGAGAAGCAAGAACCTACAACCAAGAGTGTTCTACCCAGCAAAGTTATCATTCAGAATTGAAGGTTTGATAAAGAGCTTCACAGACAAGAAAATGCTAAAGGAGTTCATGACCACCAAACCAGGATTATAGGAAATGCTCAAGGGTATTCTTTAAGAAGAGGAAGAAAAAGAAAAAGGTAAAGATAAAAATTATGAACAACAAAGTGATAACAAATATATACCTATCAACAAGTGAATCTAAAAATCAAGTGAATAAAAAATCCGATGAACAGAATAAACTGGTGAATATAATAGAATTAGAGGCATAGAAAGGGAAAGGACTGACAATTATTCGGGGGAAGAGGGTGTGAGGAGTTCGGGAAGAGATTGGACAAAAATCTTATACCTATGGATGAGGACAGTGGTAGAGGGTAAGGGCATGGGGTTGGGGGATAGAAAATCAGGTGGAGGGGAGCTATGGGGGTAAAAAAGAGGAACATCTCTAATAAACTGAACAATAGAGATTTATTTAAAAAATAGATCTCCAATAGAAAAAGCATAAGGAGTTAAAGTAAACATCTTAGACATATCTGATTCTGATGGGCATATAAAAAATGAAGCTCTGAGAAAAGTGGAGATTGGGATTATAGTGAAAACTATTCTCTTTTTAAATATATTTTTATTGATTTCAGAGAGGAAGAGAGGGAGATAGAAATATCAATGTTGATAGAGAATCAATGATGGGCTGTCTCTTCCATATCCCCTAATGGGGATAAGCCCACCACCAGGACATGTGCCCTCACCAGAAATTAAACCGTGAGCTCCTGGTTCATAGGTTGATGATCAACCACTGAGCCATACTGGCCAGGTAGAAAGCTGCCATATTTTTTATCCGTACTTTTACCTGACATTATGATGAAGTCAAGTATATATTTCATTTACTTTAGCAACAACATGATATATACATTTTTACTTCCATCCCATAGATGAGAAATTTGGGATGCAGCAAGGTTAAAAAATTTACTAAATAATCACATAGCTAAAAAATTGCAAATATAGAATTGAATTCATCTTTTTCTTACACTAAAATGTCTTGCTATCAAACTTTGCATAATAAAACTAAAAGGTATTGAGGAAGCAAATTTTTACCTCTATCTTCTTAAGAAGTTTGGTTGGGTCTGATAATTAAACAGAAGACAGATTAACTGGAGAAAGGCATACATTTGTATATGTCTTATGTGGTAAGAGAGCACCCATAAGAAAATGATGATCCAAGGAAGAGGCAGAACCTAAATGAATTTATACCAGGTTGAGCAAGGAGAAGTAGATGAGGAAAAGTAACTAAATTATGTGAGGAAGCTAACAGAAAGAAAAATTATTTTACTGCCCGGCCAACCATGGCTCAGTGGTTCAGCATTAAATCTATAAAGCAGGAAGTCATGGTTGGATTCCTGATTAGGACACCAGTGAAGGGCATGCAAGAGGAGGCAGGCAATCAATGACTCTCTCTTATCACTGATGTTTCTATCTTTCTCTCCCTCTCTCTTCCTTTCTGAAATCAATAAAAAATATATTAAAAATTTACTTTACCAATTTCTGTATAGAATTCTCTCAGTTATTGTGTTATTGAAGAAGAATGTTTTGTTTCTTATGGTACAAGGAAGGCATCTTTCCCATGAGAACTCATCTCCTATTTTCAGGAAGAAAAGAAAAGTCAAATTCTCTTTCTACGCCTATTGTTTTTCAAGTGCCTTTAGCTCAAAATAATCATTATGTCAAAGTGGCATATTTTGGAGTGGTATATTCTGCCACTCTTCAGAGGCAAGAGCAATGGGAAATGCTTTATATGTGAAATTTAGACATTTATGAAAAACAATGAACAATTGTTAGAGACCTATGAATGACCATTATGACTGAGAAATTTATCTTCAATAACCCCTGAACCTCTTGCAGGATTAATCATCATTGTTCTATGCAGCTGTGGAACTTACTAACTGCCGCCCAAAATTTGATAAACACAAGGAATTGGAAGATTATACTCTAAGAAGCTTATGAATATTTGCTCCCACAGCTGAATGCTATGCTCATCAAGATTGATTTAGTTGTTCCCCAGCCTGTTTATTGCAAGTATATAAATTACTATATTTACATAATTTAATTAGATATTTCATCATTCCAAATACAATTGTCAAAAGAATTGTTTCCATAAAAATTCGTTGAATGCTTTCAAAGACAAGGTAGGCAAGCTACTAAAAATTTGGAAATTAGTGAGGGCTAGAAAGCTGAAAAGGTTGAGGAAATTATACTTAAAATAAGTGAAACATTTTGCACTAACATGAATTTGGGAACAGCTTTTATTTTTCTCTGTTTTGAAGAGGTTAATACAGAAAGTCTATAAAGCTCATTCAGGTGTGTTTCACATCTGCCTTAAAAGTTTTCTTTCAGTTTAACTTACCTTTCACAGGTCATCCTGATCTTCTCTTTCTGGAACCTCAGAATGTCATAGGAACATCATTTTCTTCTTAGCATATTTGCACCTTCTGCTTGTCATTTTCTTTTCCCTACACCTGCTTTGGTCTCTTTGTCATTAGTGTCTTTGTCTTTACTCCCAACTCCATTCATTTGCCCTGGCTCCTACTTTTGCTTTTCTTCCTTTCTGAGTTGCTAGCCTTTGAGTTCCATCACCTTTAGCCTCAAGTGTAGCTTCCTAATTTCTTTTGTTGCCTTTTAGGCTACTGAGTTAACATTTTATGCAGCTTTCTAATTTTGGTTCTTGTATTCTCTTCTTCCATGTCCTTTTCTTTGTCTTTCATTCTTTTTCACCTCTGCCTGCTCTTTCATGGTTTCATTTACTTTGGAGGGCTGAGCCTTGGCCACTATTTCTACCTGAGGGAATGGCCCGTGCTAGAGTGCCTGCCTATTTTTCTCCTTACTGACTGGTTCCTTTCTGCATACAATGAGAAATTTTCTGTCAGTACATTCTGTTCCTTCCTGAATGTACTATTGCTGGAAGTTATATTGCTGGAAGCCTCAGATAATATATTCCATACCAGTTTCAGCCTAGGTTTCTTATGGACTTTTAAACTGTTCTCTCTCCAATTCTGAAAAATTGCCCTTTTCCCTAGAACCATGGTCAGCAAACTTCGGCTCATGAGCCACATGCAGCTCTTTGGCCCCTTGAGTGTGGCTCTTCCACAAAATACCACAGCCTGGGTGAGTCTATTTTGAAGAAGTGGCGTTAGAAGAAGTTTAAGTTTAAAAATTTGGTTCTCAAAAGAAACTTCAATTGTTGTACTACTGATATTTGGCTCTGTTGACTAATGAGTTTGCCAACCACTGCCCTAGAATATTATAAAGCCACAAAGTTGTCCTAAAGGTTCTCTTACTTTGAAGATTATACTGGGTCTTTTTAGTAATTAAGTTTTGTAACCAGGCTTCTGTTTAATACCACTCTTGTGTGTTTTACTTTTATTGCCTTGCTACCATATCACCAATCTTCACTTGGCTTTTTCACGTGGTTTTTACAGTCAGAGCTCCCTCTCTTGACATCTCTTCAGTGGAATTCCTTCTTTCCATGGTAGAGTGGAAGAGCTCCATTTCCACAGCCACCTCTAATTTTTTTTTAGCTAGATGTAGTTTCTTCTTCTACTGGACATCTCCCCACCCCCAGGAATGTTTACCGTGGTCAATGCAAGTAAGGCCCTCCCATATTTTGCAAACAGCCACATGCTTTTCCACTTTCACTCCCTTCGCTGATTCTCTAAGTTCATTATATGTAGAAAATAGAATTTTTAGCTAAATGATAATATATTCTATATTAATCAATGTTAATATTTAAATACTAGAGGCTCGATGCACAAAATCCATGCAAGAGTAGCCTTCTTTCCTCTGGCTGCCAGCACCAGCCTTCCTCTGGCACCTGGAACCTGGGCTTTCTTCACAGCCCCCACTTCATCTAGAAGGATGTCTGGTCTAATTAGTATATTATGCTTTTATTATTATAGATGTGTCTTGTTTCTCAGCCAGAACCTGTCAAAGGTTTCAACTCCCTGCAAGAAGCCCATGAATTTACCTTGCTTTCTGGAGTAGCTGTCACTTCCCTCCTGGGCTTTCCAAAACAAAATGCATGCATTTAAGTTTTAAGTTAACATTTAAGATAATTTCACATCATTGTTTTTAAATTTCAGTTTTCTCCTCTCTAGAAAGACAAAAGTGAGTTAAATAACTTCAGGAGTTGTTTTGCATAACAAATGAGTTCTGTGCTAAGAATAGGCTCTAGAACTTAATAAGAATTTCCATATAAGCTAAATTAGTTTTTAATAATACCACCATGTGAAAAGTAATATACTCTATTCTGAGGTCAGGCAAGGCCATGGTTCATAAAACTTTCATTATGTTATATATTATACCTGATTATATATAATATTGTGTGTGTGTGTGTATGTGTGTATAATTAATAAGTGCAAAGGAAATACAACATGGTAATTGAATATTGCCTGTAAAGCCAAAATTAGAAAATGTGGTTAAGGAAGGCCTCTCTGGGGAGATGGCATGGTGATGGAACCAAGCATATTCAAGTCTTTACATAAATATTTCAAGCAGAGGAAACAGCAAGGGAAAGCATCCTGTGTGGGAAATGATCTCAGCTTGTCTCAGAAATAGTAAGCACTTCAATGTAGCAGGAATCATGGGAGATGATGAAAGGAAATGAGATAAAGAACCAAGAACAACTAGGGCGATACATCCATCACAATCTTCTTGTTAGGTATTTTAGATCACATGCAATATAGGAGAATAAAAACAAAAACAGTAACAAGCAAATGTATCCCAATTTGACTGGACACTGTCTTGAACTTGAATGTTTCTTACTGTAGGAGAGGCCTTTGCTTCTTGGTAGATAAATTCTCTGAAGTTGACCAGGCTCTGCTACATGGTTAATATTCTAACAGCAGTGCTAGTCCTCAGTCCCGGATATAGGGGATCCTGACAGTTTCAGGGGAGAGAATGATCACCTGACTTTTCTTTCCATCCTGAAGAAGGAAGAGATTCTTCCACACTAGATTTAGGTTTCCTTTAGGCTGACAACTCCTTGGGGCTCTAGGATAATATGATACAACTTGCAGTGTCCCAGTGAAGATTTAATAAGATCATGTGTTTGTAAGGCACATGGACCATTGACTGAGGGGGTTCAACCAATTTAGATGTTTATTTCCTAATTTTTAACTAGATATAATTATATGATTGTTGAATAAATAAAGAAATGGCAAAGGGAAAGTTAAGTGAAGGTTTGTAAACCTGAGAAAAATATTTCTGAAAGTTACAGATCTATTTCTAGTCATTATTGGAAGAGGTCATGATCCTGTTCTACCTGCCAGCTAGATCCCAGCAATTTGTTGTTCTTCAAGTCCTTCCTTACCCTAGGAAGGTAGTTCTTTTCACCTTACAGCCATTATCAAGAATGTAGTCTTGAGTGAGTAAGCTGTTGAGACCATCTGAATGGTATATGTGATTGAATTCAGTTTAGGTCTCTGTAAATATTATGATTCTGTGGGGTTGCAGGTTCAACTTAGAATATATACTCATCTTGCAGATGCCTAAGATAAGTTCCCTATGTAAACTTCTTGGATTATTAAACCTACCACTTACTAATCTAAAGTGGTTGCCTCTTTCTTTGGTCCTTCTTTCTATTTATTTTATCTGAAATTTTATGTGAGTCAGATAGTCTTGGTTATAAATTTTACCTGTGTGTCTAGGAATTTCCATGTGTAGCCTATAGTAGTTGCTAAAGTTTGCTCCAAGAAATTGTAGGTTTAAAATTATTGAAATAATATTCAACACCAGGTAGAATTCTATAATGCCTTTGTACCATACTCAAAATATAAATCGGGTTAAATTTGGCTTTGAAATTTTGGATATTGTAGCTTATTCAAGTAAACTATATATTTTGTTATTTTACTGAAACTACTCTGAACTGAGCTTAACAAAAAGTTTTTCCTAATTAAGTTCACAATTTAATGATTCATTGATTTCTAATGTTAAGTGTTTCAGTGAGCCAGTTATTAATTTGATTATTGATTCACAGTTTAATCTGAATTCTTTTATACAGAACAACTTAATATTTTGGTCTGACATTTAGTTTATTTCTAGTATACACTTGTAATGCCTAAAGCAGAATGTAGCATTTGAGTCCAAGTTCTTTTGTTACAGAAAACTGGAAAAATCAAACCATGCTCGGAAAATCTGGAGTTACATTTATTTCACTTAGATCCAGAGGAAAATGTTTCTCAAATTTTGGGCCCCAACATGCAGAAATCTTCTCTCTTTATATGTTTTTACCTTCTTTGTCTTTCAAATAAGGGATAGTTCCCACCCCTTTGGATGTTCTTAAAGGGTCCTTATGTGCTGAGGCCTCAACCAAAGGCCTGGCCTGGTGCCAGCACTGATCATTTTGTCCAGGGAAGGTTTAATGGCCTCTCTGAAGTGAGAATAGTCTCATTTTTGTTATTATTCAAGCAGGCAAACACTTACAGAAGCCAAAAGCAAGATTAAATTTTTAAACAGCAGTTTTTATATACGATGGATGCTTCATTCCCTACTGGTTTTATGTACATGAGTCAAATCATTGACTCTTGGTTATTGTCAAGTAGGGAGTTATATTTACCCCTGATAACTTTAATAGTGTGCCTGCTTATATGATAAAGGCCCAGAATGAGGGCCAGGAATATGTGAGTTTGAAAAATCTTAGATTCTATTTTTCCTGAGCTGTCTTAAACCAGGTGTAATGAAGCCACTTTGGGATTCTGTTGGCCTTAACTGCTGTGGAGGTTGTCCTTTCCAGGTAGGAGCCAGTCCTTAGGTGGCACATTTCTGTACCTAAACAGAATCACCAGTGTGGAAGGGATGAATCGGATCAGAAGTTGGTACAGGAGGATCATCTCAGATGTGCTTCTGGATTGCTTCCTGGGTAGACTGTAAAGTCTGTAAGAACTTGCATAAAGACTGGTTATGGATTTCAGCTTTTCTAAATTGGGTGGATAAGGGTCTGGGAGAGTCACTAGAATCTATAGAGGTCCCACTGGTTTTAGAGAAGCTTTCCGGGCAGCTTCATCTGTGGCCCGGTTCCCTCTTGCTTCTGTGGAGACCTCTTACCTTGTAAATAGCACTATGTACATGAGCCATTGTAAATGTGTACCTGCTATCAGTATAAATCGTTACTGATTTTTCTTTTGTCTACCAGAGAGCCTGAAACTGGGTGACTAGAATATTTGACATCCAATGCTCTACTGTGTTCAGGAGTAAAGCCTCAACTTCATGTCCTCATGTGGGGTAGTAAGGATTAGTTACTGCCCTAGGGTTAACTTATTTGCTTTTCTGATAAGTATTGCTGTGGCTGCTACCACATGGAGGCAAGTATGTCATCCAAAGGGGTCAAGTTTTTTTCAACAAATAGGCTACTGGCCTTCTCTAAGGGTGAGACGTTGCGTGTATACTTTTTTGGCTATGCCCCTGGTCTCACATACATAGAGATGAAAAGACTTAGTTACATCTGATAGTACTAGTTGGCCAATTGTCCTTGCTCTGCTTCTGTTTGTCTAACTTCCTAATATATTACCTCAAGGATCCTAGCTCTGAATTCTTTTAAGAAAAATGGACATTGAATTTCTTTTGTAGCTGCTTCATGTTGAGAAGGGACGGAGTTTTTCTCAGAGCCAAGGGATTCTTGCTGTCTGTCAGAAGGACAATGAGGCCTGGGCACAGAAGGAGGTGGGTTTGTGACCTGGCAGAGGAAAACTGTATCAAATGGTCTGGTGGAAAAGAAAGAACACATTTAAGTTTTAATAACCTCTATTGAAATAGAATTTTTCTCCTTAAAATTACCTCTATGTTCATTAAAAGAGCTAAATCAAGACAAATTTACCTATTGTATTTAATTTGGCCTGATTATTTGCATAAACACAATAAGTATCTTTGTGTTTATGAAGATAATCTACCAACTACCATTGCTAGAATTTCATGAATGAATCTTAGTGTGCTCCACAGGGCTAGGAAGCCAAGCCATCCAGCTGCCATCTGGCCTTGCCTGCAGTATCTGTTGAATGAGATAAATCCCACACTTGCAGTGATTCCACTTGGACCCACACTCTAGGTTTTTTTGTTTGTTTTATTTTTTAGTTTTTATTGTTCAGATTATTACATTTGTTTTTCTTTTTTTCCCCTCAAGCTCCCTCTACCCAGCTCAGTCATTTCTCCTCAGAAGCACTTTACCCAACCCATCTTCAACTTAAAAATATTCATTTTCTCATTACACTTATAATAAGATCCAAACCCATTTCCACAATGCAAAATCTAGCTTTACATTTTCTTAGAGTTCATTCTTTACACACATCCTGCTTCATTTTCTTTCTGTCCCTAAGCATTCCTGTATCTTTCTTACTCTAAATCTAGGAGGGAAAACAACAGTTACAGAAAGAAAGAAGTATCCTTAAATGTAAAAATCCTAAATATACTGGATCTCAGACCATTTGCCTTGTTTCAATACAGAGTAAATGGTTAATGCAGAAAAGAAGGAAGGGAGTGTCGTTAGTTAATCATGAAGCAGGGAGAGATAGGTTTTTGTTGATTTTTACTCCTGCAGATTACCCTGCTGGCGTAGGGGTCTGGTCCAGGTGTCTTATCAGAACTTCACTAGATTCAAGGTTACAAATTTTCTGCAAATATAATATAGCAAATTCACAAATCAGAACAAACTGAAACACTTACTTATACAAAATTAGAGAGAAGTTTTTATTAGCTAAATGGGCTGATTCCCTCTCTGATATAGAGCAAAAATTCAGGAAAAGAAATTCCAGCACCTGCTAAAGACTTTTGCATTCTGTCAAAGCAAGTCCACCTCATCCTTAAACAAATTAAACAATAGAAAGAGATAACAAATACTCTCCTGTGTACAGCCAGAAGGCACAAAGTAGCTTTGTCCTCACACAGACCAGTTAATAAACAGATAATTATTCCAAGACAGACAAACACCCTTACTCACACTCTCTCAGTAGACTAGCCCAGATTGGAGCTGAGAAGATAAATGAAACAATGTCCAACTCCCCAAATGGGCTTGGGGATACTCCCGGCACCCATACCCCGGAATGGAATTCTCAACCAACATCTTAGTGAGAACCTACCGAAGAAGTTAAAACTGTGTCCAGTCACCCTTCTTGGTAGCAAATTAGCTAGTCTTCCACACAAACAAACAGCAGAGTGAACACATAATTCTTTAATCGAATCTGAATTCACTCACCTCTAGAGTCCCACATTTATATACTAGCTAGTTCAAATTTTTTACTTCTACCAGATATTTATCCAGTTTAAACAGTTCACCTGACACCTGATTCCTGATTAATTTACCTGAGGAAGCTACAGCTTCCTGGGAAATGATCAAGTTCCCCTTTCCACTCATTGGAGTGGGCCATACTGAAGGGCCCCCTACCTTACAGATTCTTTCGACAGGTCCAGAAGTGTCAGTCCACTCTCTCCAGATGCTGGCCGGGTCCTGGGCTGAGGTCAAGGAGGGCCTAGAATCCCTGAGTTCAATTCTGCAAAATCAGCAGAGTGGTACCTCCCGGAGACCTATCTGGTCCCACAGGCCGCAAACCCAGTCCACTTACCAGAGGCTAAAAAGTCAAGTATGGGTTGATTTTCCCGGAATCTCAGGGAACCAAAAATGTTACAGAAAACCAGAATAATCAAACTATGCTCAGAGAGTTTAGAGTTACATTTATTTTGCACAGGTCCAGAGGAAAATGTTTCTCAAATTCTGGGCCCCAACATGCAGAAATTTTCTCTCTTTATATGATTTTACCTTCTTTGTCTCCCAAATATGGGATGTTTCCCTCTCCTTTGCAAGTTCTTAAAGGCTCCTATGTGCTGAGGCCTTGAGACCTCAACTAAAGACCTGGCCTGGTGCCAGTACTGGTAATTTTGTCCAGGAAAGGTTGAATGGCCTTTCTGAAGTGAGAATAATCTCATTTTCCTTATTATTTAAGCAAGCAAACATTTACATAAGCCAATAGCAAGGTTAAAATTTCAATAGCATTTTTTATATAGGATGGATGCTTCACTTTGTCTTAAGAAATCAAAGAAAGAAGTCTCAGACAAAGATGGTTAGCAAAAGCAAAGTTTATTAAGTAAAGCCAGTCCTGGAAAAGTGCAACTGGGGTTCTAGGAGAGTATAAAGTAGGCCACTGTCCACAGCTTCCATTTGATGTTGCAGCCAAGTGTAGTTTAGCATCCAAGCTAATTAAAGCCTTTTATTTCATATTGAGAGTCCCACATGGCCATAAACCACATGGACATTAGGGAGCACATCACCCCTCTGATACCCCTAGCATGTGGCAGAGAGAGCAGAGAGAGAGAGAGAGAGAGGAAGCACATGCTTTTGAATCTAGGGATATGACAATCCTTGCTAGCTCCTGATTGATTCTTTCAAAGAATTCTGTCTTAATAACATTCTTGGAATTGGTTATGTGCTTCACTTCCTTTTGATTGATTATCTATAAGCTCCCTGTCTCAGCAACATCCATACATTTTAAAGTTTGTCTCCTGTGGGCACCCTTCTTCCACACTCATTTGAGCTGCCTTAGCAATTCCGCTTAGCTGGGTTCCCAGGTTCTACTTCCTTCATCCCCCACCCCACCACTCCATGATCCCAGTCCTGTTTGTCAGAAACCTAACATTGTTCTTACTAAATAGATGTAAACAGGAGGCCAGAAGGCTGGTCAACCTTAGCTGCTCTGAAAGGTCAGAGCTAATCACTCACTGTTTAGTTGAAACATTGTTGGCTGAAGCAACCTCTACCTGTTTGTTTAATGTTAATTTCTGTTTTGTTATTTCCTGCCTAAAGGCTAGGGTTGTGTCCCAAATCCTTAATACAAGGGAGAAAAAGGCCAGAGCAAGTGACAGTCCTTTCCACTAGAGGAAGGCTCCCGCCTGGCCCTCCAATATCGCCAAATTAATATTTTCTAGTCTCTCATTTCGTTTGCGTGCGGCCTCCTTCAGAACCTGAACCCTGAGCTGGGAACCCTGAACCACGCGGGACATGGAAAGAGGTTCCCACACTGTTTACCTAGCTTCTATCTCCTTGATATTATCTTCTATTCTGTCAAAGAAATGTTTTTTATGATTTGTTAATGCATATGACATATTTAAAAATTTACATATTAATTACTTTTAACCTAAACATGCAAAAATTACATTAAATAAAAAAGACTATAGTTACTTCTGTCTGAATTGATCAACAGGATCGAGGTTGAAGGTGTTCTCCTCTCTGGCCTTGAACAATAATAAACCTGTTGTGAGTTCCAAAAGTAGTTTTCTTTTTCTTTAAAATATATTTTGTTGTTTCAACTCTACAGAAATAAAGTAGAAAACAGAATAGAGGTCAGCAGTCACATTGATAGTGCAGGGAGGGAAGGAGCAATTAAGAAACTTTTGCAGCATTATTGAAAGGTTGTTAGGTGAACTGATAAAGAGAAAAGAGGGAATAAATAAGGAAATAATGAGTGGTTTTCTGCTTTACATAATGAGAAGCTCTGTTGTGTGGAGCATGGGAAACAGCATGATCATTTTCATTTGCAAATTGAAGCTAATGACTTGATTATTGGTGAAAGAGAAGTTCTAAGAAATAATTAAAATAATTGATACATTAATACTACTAAATGCACTTGCCTAACAGCATTAATAGACTTATAATTTGAGGGCATGTTCTGTGTGCACAACAGCCTGGATTAATCTATAATTTAAAGATCAGTGTTCAAAAAAAGTGTCAAAGACTGACTTGAAGCTAAAAGACACAGGTTAAGTCCTCTGCTAAAATGAAGACCAAATCCACCTTTTGTGTTCATGGGTAATTAACAGCAGATTCAGAGTCTGATTAACAGATCAATTATCTGAAAATTCCCTTGTCATTAGCCATGCAACATGGTAAGCATTGGTTTGGGAGTTGAGGATATAAGGGGCACAATTCATCCTTATTGAGATATATAATAATAAGTGCCTGACTCAAGAGATCTTAACCAGTTGAATATATAGCGGGATGGAACAAAGGGAAAACAAAGATAAAGATGTGTAAAAAATGACTCAAAGTTTAAGTGAGGTTAATGAGAAAATAATCCAGGAGGATATTTTGATCTTTATTAAGATAATGAAGTGAGTTGGTCTCACTTTGTCCTTAATGTTCTGTCATGGCACATGGCCATGTTCATTATGCACTGCAGTCTGGGAGTGTGTTGGTCAAAGAAGCCTGTTGGTCACTCCCTTAATGGGTTCAATTAAACATTTAAATTGGCAATAACAAGGGAAACACTACAAGAGAAAGAAAAAAGAAATCATACTTTTGGAGTTTTTTAGATTCAGAAAGATTCAAATCTGTGAGTTGATTCATTTGTATTGTAAATGGATTGAAAATTTTACATTCTTTTAGACTTTGGGTACATATGCTATTAATTGCTTCTAGATATGCATCACTTCTCTAATTATATGCTTGTACTCATTGTTGTAGAGTTAAAGTCTTAATTTTTTTTATTGATTTTTAAAGAGCAGGAGAATGCTTGCAAGAGAGAAACATCAATGACAAAGCACAACATTGATCAGCTACCTCCTGCATGCTCCCTACTGGAGATCAATCCCACAACCCAGGCACATGCCCAGAATCAAACAATCAACCTAGGGAGCAGGCCTATCCTGTCAGTCAGAAATCTCCCAAGGGCTCCCCAGACTGATAGAGGATGCAGGCCAGCCTGAGGCAACCCCCGCCCACCGATCCTGAGTACAGGAATTTCATGACCCAGGTCACATTTATCTGGAGAACTCTGACATATAAATCCCAAATGCTTGTTCTTTTATGTATCAACTTTCTTTAAATATCTATTAACTGACTAGACCACTTACTGATAGCTATGCTTTTTGAGGTTGGGATATCACTAAAATTAATTCCATATTTTCATTCCAATTCTACATTCCCACTTGTTCCAAGATCTGGCCCTACAAGTTTTTAATTGGCCTCTTTGATCCAGATTGATTAGGAAGATCACTGCTATTATCCCTCAAAAATAAGTTTTAGTGTCATAAATCTTCACATTAGCACAGGTTACTACTTTTTCATTTCTCTCAGATTTTTTCTCTCCTGATACCTAGTTACATCTTATCTTTTATTAGCTGATGTAAAAATATCTTTGCAAATTTCTCATCTCAGTTAGGTATATGCTTATGAGCTGAATTCTCCACCTTTTATATCAGGTTTCTTGATTTATCATTAGTTTATTAATTTTATTCATTTTCTACTTCAGAACTTTCCTGCAGTTAGTCTTCCCAGACATATGTAATATGTCTGGAATATACAGCTTTATTTCAGGTATTTAAAACAAAACTTTGTGTTTCAACATCAACTGCTACTGTTATATATCAATTCTGTTGCCTAACAGTATTTTATATCAGATAGCATGGACTTAGTGTTGGGAAGATAGAAACTGATGTTTGATGATAATAATACAGGAAAGTGTCTTTTTAAAAAGTGAATAGTGACTCATTGCCAGATCACATCTGCTTGAATCCAACAAAATATAATCAGGATAGGCATTTTTGACTGATTCATTATTGGAGCAACACAACTACTGAATAAGTAAATTGTTTTCTCTATTTGTCATCTATGATTTATAATTAACCATGGGTTCTGAGGCTAAATAATATTTGTATACATATTATATCAAATATAATGTATTATAATGGAATTTGTATTTTTATATATGTTTGTACATATATATACTTGGGGAAATATTTACCATATGCAAGGTAAAATGGATGTAAATTCAGAAAGAACATAATCACTATGACATTTATGTTCACACACATTCTTGGAAGGTATAATCAAGCAAAAAAAAAACAGGTAAATATGAAATTAAAAGAAAGGCTTTGAATCAGAATCCTGTTTCAGTGTTTAACACTTTCATTGAAAAAGTTAGTTAAACTTTCTGAGCCTTGATATCCTCATCAAAGTAACAGGATATACCAGTGCCAACCCAGGGGATTTTTTAGGAGGAGATGAAGTGAGATTATTATTTTAAAAGTCTGAGTAATATGCTATTAAAATGTATTAGTATCCAACTATTGTTAAAATGTGGGTAAATTAAATATAATTCAGAATATTCAAACAATTATCTCCATCTTCTCCAAGTTTTATGCTACCTAGATTTGGAAAATAAAATGACCAGAAACAAATTACTCAAGAATATGTACTTATATCATCATATCTCATACAATAAAATGTAAATACTATACTAGGAAAATAGTAAAAAAAATGTGTGAGATGATTATTTACTGGCACAACTGGATTTAGATGATTCTCTTGAACTGCTTTACCAGCATGAGTAGAATCTATGTTTGAAAACAGAAATACAGAGTGGGTGTGTTTGAAATATATTCCAAATTCATATTTCTTATAATATATATCATATAAGAAATATGATAATTTCATGGAAAAAAATAGAGGGCAGAGATTTAGTGACTCTGCTGTGTGAATTTGGACAAATCAATGAATGTATCCTAATTAACAAAAAAAAGTGCTCTATGATTGGAGTTGTTAAAATCAAATTAGATTATTTAGAAAAAGAAGTACTTGGAAAAGTTACAAGTGCCATGCAAATAAGAGAATTTAATTAAATATAATATAATTTCAATCAATTTTTGCAGGTGTATACCTTTTATATCTACTAAAGTTTCAGAGATTTTCACATTTATTTTTTGTAGTATCTACCATGTGCCAAAAACTGTTAGGGAGATAATGGTGAATAGACAGAAAATATCCCAATGTTCAGATCATATACAGTCAAAAAGTGCCATATTTATATTTTCCACTAGAGACTCGATGCATGAAATTTGTGCAAGGTGTTTGGCCCTTGCAGCCCCAGCCTCATCTGGAAGGTCGTCTGGAAGGATGTCCAGTCTAATTAGAATATTATGCTTTTATTATTATAGATAGTGCTAAACACATATTTTTAGGTTGAGTGTTCTATAGAACCTATTTCTTTAATAAATGACCAAAGAAATAAGTTAATAAAATTGCACTCACAGGACAAAAAATATCTAATTTTGTGCTTGATATTTTGACAATGGAATCACAAGATTTTAGAAACACACACACGTGTGTGTGTGTGCATGCAGGGGCACATGTGTATGTATGTGATCTCAATGTTTTATTCAATTTTCTCAGATAATAATAGTCAAAACACTGTAATATTTTTGGCACCTCTTTGTAGTTTTTGCTGACTTTTCTTGGACATGCCCTAAAAAGCTTACTTTCAAGTGAACATTGCACATTTTAAATTAGGGTGACTATGAAGCAAAATAAAGGCCTTTGGCATTATTTTTAATTAATATAATTTAAGATCCAGCTGCAATTTTAAACATTTTAATGTGTATTATTTCTTAGGACTGAAAGAATTTAAGGGTCCCTCCTTTAATGAGAAAATATATTTTCACAGTAGTTTCAAAATTTTAGTTAGATGATGCTTTTCTAACTTAATATTAAATGTGGCTTAAAGTTTTCCTCAAAACTCCCAATTCTTTATATTATGCGTAAGCTGAAATTCAAAATTCTCATCAATGCAAGACATTTTGCAAAGTAAAACTGCATTCATTCTTAACTTTCTTTTTGCATTCATTTTGGTTGTTCATACTTACCCAAGAAAACCATGGAAATCTCTGTTTCCATGGCTTTTCAACACCTCTCCAAGTTCACTTATGTATTGTTAATTTATTCATTCACTAACTCACAAATTATTTATTGCAGGGTACTGTGTGTCAAGTGCTATACTAGGCTCTTGGGTTATGCCAGTGGTGACGATTGGCAGCCTGGTCTTGATCTTAGAGGAAAAGATTTCAGTTTTTAACCTTTGTGAATGCTGTTAGTTGTGGGCTGTCATACATGGCCTTTATTATTAAGGTGCTTTGCTCTTATATTTAATTTATTGATTGTTTTTATTATTACAAGATTGTGAATTTTGTCAAATGCTGTTTAATCATCTATTAAAATGATCACTTGAATTCAGCAGCATTGCAGGATAAAAATAATCAGTTGTGTTTCTGTGCAATGGTAATCTATTTTAAAAGAATATTAAGAAAACAATCTTAGTTATAATAACATCAAAAGAGTAAAATACTTATTAATTAACTTAACAGAGTAGATGAAAGATCTGTGCACTAAATATTATAAAACACTGGTGAAAGAAATTAAAGCAGACACAAATTAATGAAAACAAATCTTGTTTTTATGGACTGAAAGAATTGTTATTGGTAAAATGTCCATACAGTCTAAATTAAAGCTTTGCATAGATCTAAGGCAGTGTATAAGAAAACATAATGCCATTTTATAGAAATTGACATGAACCTTTTTAAATTAACTTAGATCCATGAAATACCCCAATTAATAAAGCAATTTTAAGAAAAAGTAGAGGTACATGTTTCCTTATTTTAAAATTTATTACAAATCTACAATAATTAAACCAGCATAAAGACACTTCTGAACATCATGAAACAGAATAGAAAATCCAGAAATAAATTCACATATACATGATCAAGTCATCTTCAACAGGTACCAGAACACATGAGGGGAAAGGATAGAAAACAGGATATACACATTCAAAATAATAAAATTGGACCCCTATATTATATCACACATAAAAAAAAAACAACTACAACAACTAAAATGGCTAAAAGTCTTATACATAAAAAATAAAACCATAAAAATTCTACAAAAAAACAGAAGTAAAAATTAATTGATATTAGTTTTAGCAATAATTTTATTTTGTATAGCTTCTACTGGGGAACAAGCTCACAATCTGTTCAGGTGTCCTGAGGACTGAACTGTGACTTCCTGGTTCAAAGGCCAAAGCTCAATCACTGAGCATAAAATGTTCTTTTATGATTTGATCATAAACTGTGGTGTAAGGACTCTTTCCTACCTAACCTTGCAAGGAGCTTAGGAATTGCCACCCAGGAGCTCATTGAGGCTGGCTATTAGTTTCTACAGGTCAAAAGAGAATAATCCTCTGAGCTTCTGTTTCTTACCACACATCTCAAGGGCCTTGATCTGATTCCTCTCTTTATATCAAACAAGATTATAGTATCTGAACATAATTTTGGGAGAGTTTAGATGAAAACTATACTCCGAAAACTTACTAGGGCTTAAGCAAAGGTTTGATATAGAAAAAGAATGAACAAATATTCCTATTGATAGGGATATAAAAACTATTATTCCCAGATGCATTGCTTTCAAAGAATTCTGATAAATAAACTGTATCCAAACACATTTAGTTTCTTTTCAAGTTCTGCCATTTCAGGACTTGGCAGCATCTCAGGTCATTATTAAAAATGACTATTATATTTGGACTGAGAAGGCTGGCCACACCAACAGACAGAACAAACTCACTCACAGAGTAAAGAATTGCATAAGAAAACTGTGAGATTTGAGTTACTATATCACTAATTGATAGCAAAACTTTTTTAACATTTGGTTTTTAAAATATTTAAAACTACCAGTTATTATTTAGAAGCCTAATCTTTTATGGCCATGTCATTATTTTAGTGCCAAATTTTATAAACAGAGAATAACTAAAAAGTATCTCTAAAAATATTTATAAAAGTTTTTGAATGCAAATTTTGTACAAAGTATGAGCATAAATGCTATAGTTTCTGTGTTTCCAAAGGATTAGCAAAGTAACTGTTTTTGTTTTAGAAAGTACATATTGATGTTTTTTTTATGTAACAGAGGCTTATTTTTATTTTTCATGTCCTAGGAAAAATTCCTTTTTTTTAACTTTAAACAGACTGACTTCAATTATATATATAAAGAAACATGGGAAGAAAGGTTGTCATTTATTTTTAAATGCATAGTTATAACACAATGGAATTTTCCAGCATAAATATTTCCCCAAATACTTAATGAAAGAGTTGTAAAAATGTAGAAATAGAGAGAATCTAAGATGGCGGCATAGGTAAACACCTACACTGCTGCCTCAAAGAACAATTTCAAAACTACAACTAAAAGACAGAACGGACATCATCCAGAACCACAGGAAAGCTGGCTGAGTGGAAATTCTATAACTAGAGGGAAAGAGAGGGGCTCACAGAGACCCAGAGGAGCTGCAAAAGCTGAGGTATGGAGACGCGCGTATGGAGAGAGCAGGTGCCGGAGTACCTGGCTGGCTTTCTCTGGCGGGAGGGAAACGGAGACTTTCAAAGGCATTGAACTCCTTATCCTACGACACTAAACCTCTGATCCAGCCGAAACTCATAAGGGGGGAGTTTGGACTGTGAAGGGGGAGAAGTGCACGGAAATTTAGGAGAGTCGCAAAAGAGCAGAAGTCTAATGGTACGCATAGCACTGCCCCGCAGAGGACAGACTGCTGACTGTGCCGCTGGCTTTCACGAGTGGGCAGGAGACAGTCCCTCCCAACTGTGCCACTTCTAACTTCACTAAACCTCAGTTTCAGGCGAAACCTTGGGAACCCAGACCCGGGTGGTCCCGTAGCACAGGGAAGCTGGAAAGGCAGCAGTCTAGAGGCACTTCGAGAGAGCACAAGCGCACGCACAGGGACTGCTCCAGCGACTACCCAGTCACATGAGACTCAGGGGCCATGGAGAGCAGGCCCGAATGGAAGGCAAGGCGGTCCCTTAAGCCCTGAGATTCCACCCATGTCAAGCTCAAGAGAGGCTTTTGCGGTTTTTCAAGTCTGGTATCATAAGGCTGAATCCAACACAGAAGTTTTCCCGGCATAGTGAAAATGCCGAGACAAGGGAAGGGATCACAAACAAAAGAAATGGAGGGAGAAAAAAAACGACTGGATATAGAATTCAAAATCACGCTTATAAGGTTTTTCAAGAATATGCTAGAAAAGTTGGATAAAGTTAGTGAGAGCCAAGATGAGATGAAAAAGGACCAACTAGAGATGCAAAAGATCCAACTAGAGATGATAAAGGACCAAGTAGAAATTAAACATACACTTACTGAAATAAAAAATATTATACAGAGACCTAACAGCAGACTAGCGGAAGGCAAGAATCAAGTCAAAAATTTGAAATATAAAGAAGCAGAAAACACTCAACTGGAAAAGCAAGAAGAGAAAAGAATCCAAAAATGTGAAGATAATGTAAGGAGCCTCTGTGACAGCTTCAAGTGTACCAACATCAGAATTGTGGGGGTGCCAGAAGAGAGAGAGCAAGATACTGAAAACCTATTTAAAGAAATAATGACTGAAAACTTCCCCCACCTGGTGAAAGAAATAGACTTACAAGTCCAGGAAGCACACAGAACCCCATATTAAAAGAATCCAAAGAGGACTACACCAAGATATATCATCATTAAAATACCAAGAGCAAAAGACAAAGAGAGGATATTAAAAGCAGCAAGAGAAAAACAATTAATTACCTACAAGGGAGTACCCATATGACTGTCAGCTGATTTCTCAACAGAAACGATGCAGGCCAGACAGGAGTGGCAAAAAATATTCAACATGATGAATAGCAAGAACCTACAACCAAGAATACTCTATCCAGCAAAGCTAACATTCAGAATTGAAGGGCAGATAAAGAGCTTCACAGATAAGAAAAAGCTAAAGGAGTTCATCAACTCCAAACCAGTATTATATAAAATGCTGAAAGATACTCTTTTAGAAGAGGAAGAAGAAAAAGGTAAAAGGTAAAAAATTATGAACAACAAATACATATCTATCAACAAGTAAATCTAAAAATTAAATGAATTAAAAATTTGATCAACAGAATAAACTGGTGAATATACTAGAATCAGGAGCACAGAAAGGGAGTGGACTGATAATTCTCAGGGGGAACAGGGCGGGTAGAGAGAGTGACTGGACAAAAATCATACACCTATGGATTCATCAATTGTGGGGAAAGGTAAAGGTGGAGGGAGGGGATGGGAGCGGGATGGAGGGGAGCTATGGAGGGAGAAAAAAGAGTGACAAATGTAATAATCTGAATAATTAAGTTTTAATTAAAAATAAAATAAAATAGAATAAAAATGTAGAAATAACAGTTTAGAAAATTTTAATGCTGAACTGAATAAGCATTTCCTTAATCCAACCAACTCAGCAATAGATCTTCATTCAAGAGGAAAGCAGTTTAAAGTAGTTCATCCTTTCCATGCCCAAAAAGAAGAAAGATGATAACTGTAGCAAAATAATATTTTTTCTCAATTGGATGTAAGCCTCATGTTTTCATTTTTCTCCTAGTATCTATTAGTACTAGTTATTGAATATTCAATGTAATATGACTTCCAAAAAACTCTCAAAATCAAATTTGCAATTTGGAACTTCCATTTGCAGAAATAAGTCATGTTTAGTTACAGCCAGTTGCATATCACATCTAATTGTGTAGTTGTGGTTTATTCATGTGAGTGAGAGAAAGAGAAAGGGAAGAAAGAGAAATGTGCAAGGGCAATATTTGGTCTTAGGATTGCCTTTCATCTACAGAAAACCATGAATCACATTTGAATAGACATACAGATGGCCAATAGACATAGAAAAAATGGCTCAACACCATTAATTACCAGAGAAATGCAAATCAAAACCACAATTGATATTACCACACTTCTGTCAGAATGTCTATCATCAATTAAGCAATAAACAACAAATGTTGTCAAGGATGTGGAGTAAAGGGAAGCATCATGCACTGTTGGTGGGAATGCAGATTGGTATAGCCTCTATGAAAAACTGTGTGGAGATTCCTCAATAAATTAAAATTCAAATTGCCTTATGATCCAGTGATTTCACTACTGGGAATATATCTGAGCAAACCAGAAACACTAATTTGAAAGAATATATGCACCCCTATGCTCATTGCAGCATTATTTACAATTGTCAAAATATGAAGAGCCCAAGTGCTCTTCAATAAATGAGTGGATAAAAAAGCTGTGGTATATTTACACAATGGAATACTACTCAATCATTAAAAAAGAGGAAAATCTTATCATTTGAGACAGCATGGATAAATCTAAAGGTTATTATGCTCAGTGAAATAATCCAATCAGAGATAGACAAATACCATATGATTTCACTTACATGTGGGAGCTAATGAACAAAATAAACAAATCAAATTGAAGGAGACTAATAGATTCAGAAAATAAACTGATTGAAAGGAGTGTGGTTGGGAGGCTAAGTGAAAAAGCTGAAGGGATTGCATAGTACAAATTGGTAATATCAGAATAAGAACTATAGCCAATAATACAGAGATAAGTAGGTATGAGGCCAGATGGGAGCTTCAAGCAGCAGAGTTGGGGGAGGGGGCAATTCTGCAAATACATGATTTTCTAACCACTATGCTGTACATCTGAAACTAATACAGAATAATAAACTGTAATTGATAAATAAAAGACATAAAAATAAAATCTGATACAATTGCTGAATCTTACATCTTAGTAAGTGGAAAAACCCATTGTTTACAAGTCCCCTCCATATGATTAACTTGTCAAGTGATATCTTCATTAAAACTGTTGGTTTTAAGAAATAATGTTTAATAGAAAACATAGTGATTTTGTCTACCTCTCTATTTATTTCCATCCCAAAGTGATACTTTTTCTTTCCCCAACTTTCTATATTCTCAATTCCTCCTCACCCCAAATTGTTCTCAGTGTTATAGCTGATAGAAATATACAGAGAGTATAGGTAAGTGGATTTCATTCAGCTCTGCATTAACATATGTGTCTTCTGTCCAGAAACCTCATGTTTCATAGTTACATGTGACTTCTCTTAAATTCCTTCCAAAATTACTGATATCCACAATAATATTATTAAGTCTGATCACAAGGAGAATCACAAAAAATATTTTTTCTATTGACAAACTATCACACTTTCCTAGCATTATATGAAATGCCAGGGCTGATAGACATTTATTTTTAATTAATTGCCTTATTTTTTCCTTCTTACAGCAAATGATAAGTCTCTTGTGGTAAAACATATTAACTGAACACAACAAACATGGTAGAAGTCACCTTTGTCATGCTAACCTATATATTTATTAGTCTCAGTTTACAAACACATTTAGGAATATTAGTCATCCTCTGCAGTGCTCTGAAATCATTCATGTTGGTGTTAAGGAAAACAGAAGTGAGGATCAGTTTGATATCAGCTCTGATGCCCAGTGATTCAAGTCCCTTAAGCCATTAGAGGCAAGTGACAGCTTTTTGCGCTCTGCTGTCCTGCCATGTCTCTCCATGACTCATCATTCTATCATTCTTTTCCTCTGTCCCTTCTCATGCAATGCAGAGACCTGCCACAGAGTGTGTGTGCATTTGTGTGTGTGTGTGTGTGTGTGTGTGTGTGTGTGTGTGTGTGCGTGTGTTGCAGATTACCCTCAGCTGCTAGCTAGCTGCTAGCTACCTTTGGAGAATACTAAAAAGAAATTTATGCACCAGCACAGGTTTTGATGAGTCTCTATACTTTTTCACTATTCAGTTTATGTTACTAAGTAATTTATTGAGAAAAGGCCTCTAAGTAAGGTTTGTATAGCACCCAGTTGGAAGCTTGCCACTAATCTCCTTTGTCATGATAAGATTATATCAGTCTCTTTGGTTTTCCATCTTCCTTCTCTCTATTCTCCTTTTCACTAAATCTATCCTCACTAAATAAAAGAACCAAAACATTTGGATGAATCAAAAATAGGTTTATCTTTAATAATTTACTATACAATTTCATAGCAAGCCTTTTAATGATGTCTAATTTTAATACTGTTAGTCCCCTGTAAGAAAAATGTTGATAATGCTATACATTATTATATTTGAGGAAGAAATGTGTTCTTTCAAGTACTAGTAATTGCTTAATTACTTTAGTGGATTGTGTGCTGCCAACTTGATGTGCCTCTCCATTTGTTTAATTTATTGAATTGATGCCATTTGACAAAAAAGCAAATAAAAGTCTCATGAGATAAAAAGGAGAATAGGTCAACAGCCTCAAGGCTTTTGGAACCATATGGTGGTTTAGATACTTTAGCTGTCCACTGAAGTGCAAAACCTTGACCTTCGATGCTGAACTCCTATGTTTAAATTCTACCTTGTCTCATTTGTAGATTAATAAACTCTGGAAAGCCTCAGTTTTACCCACTACAAAATGGGAATAATAATCAATTTAAGTGGCACATACAAATAGTTTTTCATGTGTCAAATGTTCTATAGGAACTGGATATATGAAGATAAATAAAAGCCTTTCTTCCTGATTAAATTATTATGAATATTAAAGGACAGCATGATTATAAAACTCATTGACTTTTCCCCTATCTTAGAAATGAAGACTCTTCCTTTGACCAAATTTTACTTAATCATTCCTTCTGTTAAATTTAAGAGTCTTTTTGCTTTGCAAAGTGTGAACCATTTATCTTACATGGCTTCCACCAACTGTGCTAATGGAATAAGATTAGAACTGGCTCTACTTTACGAACTCTGACAATCCTCACATTCATTTTTCACTCTCAATGAACTGCACACTAAAATTATTCTCTGCCCATCGAAAACTAGTATCTTGACCGCTTGAGTTGGCTGGTCACGTCAATGTTCCCTCTGTAAGGTAGACTTGCTCTCTCAGCATCCTCTTGTTAGATGTAAAGACTTTCCAGGTCATTGATGGCCTAATGCTTAAGAACATATACTTTAGATTCAAACTACATTTTATTCAAGTCATACCATGTATGAACTATAAATTTGGACTAGGTGTTTTATAGCTAAAATATATAGTTAACATCTCTGTAAATTTGAGGTGTTAGTATCTGGTGCATTAGGTAGTGAAGGATAAAGGAAATAAGATGCATAGAGTAACTATTACAATGTTTGGTATATAAGAAGTACTTCAAAATGCTAGCTTAAATAATATAGCTAAATCTATATTTTTACTATAATAAAGTTATAGCTTGTGCATCTCAGTTTCATCTCTTCATTTTCAAAGATATTTAGGATTGCATTGCTGGAGTAATAATTTTAAAATTGTATTTCTGCTCTGTTTTTAAACTTAAGAATCAATGCCTCCTAAACAACTGCAGATGGTTTCCAATCTTATTCTCAAGTAAATAAGTCAAATAGAATAAATTCATGGATAAGTATAGAAGTATCATGAAAAATTTATTACATTGTTTGCAAAATTTTAAGTATATAAGAATAAATAAATGTTGGGAAGGAGGGACTTAGTGATGTGTTGGTAAATGGCTAAAAAATGGCTTTCAGTATAAAAAATAAGGGAGAGAGAGTTAGTGAAAGAGAGAGGAAGAAGTGCAGAAGATGGCTAACAGGAGGAGGAGGGAATGAGGGAGAAACAAGCAAACAAACCTGATTTTATTATTACCTATTTCCATAGATAAATATTCTCATTACGGCCTATTGTAAGCCCAGTCAATTCACAAAATCCCTGAAAATGTTTAATTACCTTTTGCAAACCAGCTTGAGCAATTTGCAACATACATCAGAATAATTAATAACTTTCATCAGATTTTCAAGCAGTATTTATGATTAAAGAATAGTTAAAAATCATTGGTTTTAAAAATGAAATCCAAGCACCATCATTTCACATGTAAGAGTCTTTATAATGTACCCCTATCTTAAAAGATCATTTGTTTTGTTGCCTTTCTCTTTTCCCTTGTGAAACCATATTATGTTTTTTTTTTAATTTTTCATAACTACAAATTTATTTAATTGCAATTTCTGTGAATACTTTCATTTCTACTTCTATCAATACAAAATATAACTAATGTTCAATTTCAATATAAGTTTCATCACCCTTTACCTGGAATGCTTCACAGTCTTCCCAAGTTTTTTGCAATATGAGTTACCATTGCTCTGTCATTTATTTATGTTATCAATTACCTTGCATTCACTATTTTTCTGTCATAGTTCTTCAGAAAGAACTTAACTGATTTTAAGTCATGTTTTTTTAGTTGAATAACTGGTTGGAACACACATGCACTCCAACTCTTTATTAGTTTTAGCATGGTATATGTCTCTCATTTCTATTAATCAATATGTATCTTTATATTTAAAGTTGGCTTCTTATAAACAATATCTAACTAGAACTTGTTTTATTGTTAATTTTTTTCACTCCCACAGTTTTTTTAATTGGCATAGTAGATAACAGTTATACAGTTAAGATGATTATTGATATAATTGGGTTAATAGCTACCATGTCTGACTCTTTTCTACTCATTATATTTATTTTGAATTAATTAATTTTTTTCTATCATTACTTTTTTTTGCTTTTGATTTTATTTTCTCATGTCATCTATAATGATTTTCTCTCTTTTCACATATATATTATACTTCCTTTAAAATGTTTACTAGTTGCATGAGACTTTGCCATATATATTTACAACTAAGTTAAGTCCACTTTTAAATAATACCACATGACTTCATGGGTAGTACAGGTATCATATAACAAGTTTTTCTGAAAATTTTTCTCCCTTTCACCATAACATTGTTCTCATTAACTTCATATACATATATTCATTTCCTCCCTTTCACCATAACATTGTTCTCATTAACTTCATATACATATATACATATATACAAATATAACTTCATATACATATATACATACACACACACACACACACACACACACACACACACACACATATGCCACAATAACCAAACACCATGTTACTAATGTTATATCAAAGACAGAGTTAATGTACAGTTATTGGCCCAGCTTTTGTGGCTTAGGGGTTGAGTGTTAACCTATGAACCAGGAGGTCAATGTTCAATTCCTGGTCAGGGCACATGCCTGGGTTTCGATCCCCATAGAGGGTGCACAGGAGGCAGCCAATAGATGTTTCACTGTCATCATTGATGTTTCAATCTCTCTTTCCCCCTCACTTCTTCTCTGAAATCAATAAAAAGCTTATTTTAAAAAGTAGAAAAAAAGACAGTTTTGTCAATTAAATAAAAACAAGAAAAGATTTATTTTACCTTCATGTAATTCTTCCTTGGCACCTTTTTTGTATATACCCCAGTTATTAACCTATATTTATTTTCTATGAATAAATTACTTTACAATTCTTGTCCACTAGTGATAAATTTTCTTCATTTTGCTTGTTGATTAAAGTTTTTATTTCCCCCTTACTCTTTGAAGAATAATTTTATTAGATGTATGATTCTAGGTTGTTGTTTTTTTCTTGTCTTTATTTTCTCTGTCAGCACTCTCTTGCTTTCATAGTTTCTGATAAAATATTTGAAACAATTCTTACAGTTTTTTTCTTAAAACTTAATTAAAGGGAGACAGAAAATGGCGGCGGAGTAGAAGGTAGCGTCTGGGTCTTTGTCACTGGGCAGAAGGAGAGAGAGCGGCTGAGAGTTGCATTAGGAGTGTTTGTTGGCAAGTTAAGAGTCAGTTATCCTCCAGGGGAAGGCGGAGAACTGCTGGAAGGGGCTCTCCCGGCCAGGCAGCCCCACTGCCATGGGGTTTTTGTCAGCCAGAGCCACCAGTGCGAACGCGGAGCCCGAGCCATCTTGCAGTGGGAGGTGGATGTCTGCGGCGGTCTGAAGCCTTCCGCTGGGCACCCATCGATCAGCCAGGGACCCGGGGACCCAGAACTCTGCTCTCCAATTGGCGCAGACACCGGCAGAATCAGAGATCCACAGAGCACACGGAAAGGTCAGGTTGCGCCTGACTTAAGGGGGAGGTGGATGTCTGCCGAGGTCTGAAAGCTGCGGCTGACGGAGGCACCCACAGAGCAGCCAGAACCCAGAGCTCGGCTTCCCAGGCAGCACAGATGCGCAGGCGGAGGATTCAGAGATCCACAAGGCGCGCCCGAAAGGGTCAGATTTCACCTGGGTCAGGGTGCGGTCTCCTACCCCCGCAGGGCAGAGACAGGCACACTGTGGGAGCCGGGCTGTGGGAAAGCTGCCTCTGGAGAGGTCCACAGAGGTGGTCAGGGCGTGATCCCTAAGTGTGAAGGCAAACCCTCTGAGCTGTTGACAGAGGAGAGCTGCGGAAAACGACTCTTTTTTTTTTTTTTTTTTTTCTGGGGC